>OX638311.1:101202151-101875484 GCA_951812415.1 Beris morrisii | reverse complement strand
TCAATGTAAGGCAGAGATGACTGATAGATAGATAGTATAGTTAAAAAGAAAATAAAAAATTATAGTTTTAAAAAATTCCTTACTTATACTGATTTCAAAAAGTCCATTTACCTAAATAAAGAAATAATATTAGTAGACAATATATTCATTTGTAGAGAAAAGGCTTTACCCGTTGTCGTATTATTTTGTCCATATCACATTCGCCCAATGCGTGAACGTCTGCTGGAGAAAACCGCGTCAAGGATGAAACAGCGCTGCTGGGAGTCCCAAGACGATTTACGTTTGTTGAAATTCGAAAGGAATCTGGAATCAATCGAAGGCGGTAATTTAATTATTTTTTTTATGTATAATATTAATTTCATTTTCAGATCCTTCCAAATTCAAATATTTTTCCGTAGTATCTAACTAAGCACTGCCACTTTTTTTTCATAATAAAATAATTACTTACTTGTAGTCCTGGATTAAGTTCAGCGATCATCTTGCTGACCATTCCCCCAGCGCCCAGCGCCCAGGGCCGATCCCATGTATTTTAGCGCCCGGTGCACTCAATGGGCTGAGCGCCCCTTTATTTTGAAACAAAATCATGATGGAAATTAATTATTAAAGATAAGATAAATTTTTTAGACATCAAAAATCTAAATTCATTCTATTCATTATACTGGATTGGATACTAATAACAACAAAAAATATAAATGTTGCTTATTATTATGATTCATTTCCGATAATAGGTAAGCAACTAATGTGTCCTGAATCATCGAAACCATTCTTTTTCGTTTCTTTTGTTGCCAAAATTAAAAATTTGCATACCGGAATGTCAATTTAAAATGTTATCCATATTAAAAAAAATCTGCCAATGGTCTGGGCGAAACTTTATTATTTTTCGGGTCAAAGTTCGGGAGTGGTCAAAGTCGCTTGAGTTGCTTCAAGATTATTAGATTTCTTGGAAAATTATTTTTGTTCTTAATATAAAAATATTTAAAATAGAGATTTTTAGCCGATTAAACATTGAAAAAGTCCGTGTAGACTATTCGAATTTCAGTATATTATGTACACTAAAAGCCTATAGAAGGAAAAACGAATTTATTGCCTTATCAGAATTAAGAGATATGACGAGTTGTTAAAACGTATTTCGAAAAAATTGTGAAACAGGTTTTTAGACGATTTCATAAGAAGCAACTTGATATCTCATGAGACAAGACGGATTTTAAAAAATTTGTGAAAACTTGAGCAAACCCTTAACACTTCCTTGGTTCTGGAAATTCGAAAAATCGTGAATTGGTTGGCCGTAATAATCAATTTTATATCTCATCAGAACTAAGGAATGGCAAAAATTGTGAAAACATATACAAACCCTTGGGAGTTGAATATCGAAAAATTGAGAAATGGGTTTGTAGGCGATTATATAAAAGTCTGTGGAAATGGAAAGCGATCTAATATCTCATCGAACCTAAGAAATATGTCGAAACTTTGAAAAGCATACAACCCCCTTACACCCATTAGAATTGAATATCTAAAATACTGAAATTGACTTTTTGGCTTTTTTATATAGGAAACCTTAGGAAGTAAAAATGAATTCGATATATCACCAGATATACAACCTCCTTACACCCACTTGGGGGTTGAATATCCAAAAATCCTGAAAGGAGTTAATAAATAAATATGAAGACAGCACGAGAAAGTAGGAACCAATTCAATTTCTTATCACTTCTAAAAGAAATGACGGAACTCGTGAAAACGTGTTCAACCCGTTTATACCCTCTTAGGGGCTGAAAAAGGAAAAAACTTAAAAACAAGTTTTAAGCGATTATTACGCAAGCACGTGAAAGTGAAAAGATATTCGATATCTGATAAGACGAGGGGATATAGTAGAATTCGTGAAAAAGTTTACAACCCCCTTTGCACCACCTTAGGGGTCGAATTTTAAAAAATCTTGAAAAGGCTTTCTAGGTATTTACATGAAGAAGCCGTAGAATAAAAATGAATTCAATATTTGGGAAGACCTAATAGATATGACGAAAACCGTGAAAATATATGCATTCCATTTTCACTGATAATTTTTTTTGCCCCCCCTCCGAACGTCAAGGGATATTTGAAATTTTTTTTATCTAAATTAGTTTCCAAGTTGATTTACATAAACGTACCGAGTTTCAACTTTGTAGCATAAGCCGTTCTATAGATAGGAAAAACACCCCCCACCCCCGTACCATACTACCCCTATAAAAAATTATATTTTTCCAAGATGCTACTAATATAGATCTATCTACATACCAAGTTTCAGCTTCATATCATTATAGGTTGTCGAGATATTAAAATCGGAACTTTTTCCTTTTCACCCTCCCCTACCCTCACCCTCTACACCCTCACTTCCAAAATTTTGTTTTCTGCTAGGGGTCTATTAGGCCTACTTCTGGTAAAAATTTTAAGCATCTATCTTTCACTGTTCTTGAGATATGAGACGTGATTTTTTAGAAATATTCTTATCCCCTCCACTTTCATGCTCCACCGCCCCCTTAAAAAATTTTGCTTTCATCAAACTTCATTTGTCAACTTTTACACACAAACCAAATTTTATTTGTCTAGTGCAATTGTTTCGTGAGATATCGTAATCTAAAGTTTTTTACTCCCCACCCCCGTACGCCACTGCCCCCACTCAAATTTTTAGTTGCGATCTATTCTCCTAGTATAATTACAGATATTCATTAAGTTTCAATTTTATGACATTTACCGTTTAGGAGATATGGATTTTAGAATGTGTCGATCTTACCTTTTTTGCGTTTCGGACGCATTATTTTTCCCCCCACTCCCAAACCCCTTCACCTATATCGGCAATTTTTTTGCAAATAGGTCCACTACTGAAGTTCTATATAAATTCCAAATTTCAGCCTCCTAGCATAACCGGTTGCTGAGATCTAGAAACCAAAATTTTCCGTCTAAAACACTTCCCCCTCCTCCCCCCTCACACCCCCACCCTTCCAAATTTGGCCACTTCAAGGGACCTACCCAGTCTATTCATAAAAAAATTTTCAATTTAATAGCTTAAAGGGCTTGGGAGCTACGAGCCTTCAAACGATTTTGCGTACAGCGGTCGACGTACGGCGTACGGCGTACGGCGGACGGCGTACGGCGGACAGACGGACCGAAATTTTTTTTTGCTTTTTTCGTGTCTACTCGTCATGAAACGTGGAAAAAAAATTTTGAGGGTAGCAAATTTTTTTTTTTTTTAAAATCGATAACAATACTGTATTATTGAAATAATAAAGTAAAAGGATGAATTTATTGAGATTGCAAAATAATCTTTTGGTTTGAGTTAACTATCAACATCCTCATCAGTGGACCATTGAAAGGTTAGTATTCGATGAATAAAATTTCATATTTTTGTAGAAGAAAATGAGTAGCCATTTTCCATTAATTACTTTTTAAGTAACTGTGAAATATTTTTCAAGATTGAAACTTATTCAGATTGAAATTCCAATGAAATATAGATACTTAATTTTCGTAAAATCCATTTCTTTAAGCGGCACATATCCAAACTTTATCTTCTTAAATTTTTCAGTTTGCCCCTTTCAACAAAAAGTAAGTAACTCAGGCTTGCTCGGTAAATATTTAATCGTGAACAAAACCCCAAATCTATCCCAAACATGAACCAAGAACAATACATGGAACTAACCAACAGAACAGCAACCAGAAAGTGTGACTTTGGCGCCCCTCGAAATACACGGCTACTCATAGTGTTTGTAATACGTATACGAATGTTCTGAGGGTGTGACGGGGGTGATTGAACACTCGAAGCAAAGTGAGCCATTGCGCCCGCCTGGACTGATGTTTTCCATCGGACATTAATTTCGCATGGTTCGTGGACATGATATTCACTTACTCATCAGAAAATCGGAAGTACCATCCGGAAAATAAGACCGGGTCATATCGATTTGTAGGTTTGCAGCTTTGTTTCTTTTTAATTTTTGAAATGATTGATCTAAATAATCACGAAAGGACATAATAGTCAAATTATCTATAATTAGATAATTATTTTCTTTTTTGTTTTATAAACATTAACATGAAAGTCATATACTGGTGCTGATCAAGCTGCGCTCTTTCGGTGTTGCGCCCCGGTCACAGTGTGCCAATGAATACACTAAAGAGGCGGCCCTGCCGGCGCCCCGCAAATCGTTAAAACTCGATGGCAACTGCGCTTGCACTTCATTTGGTAAGGCCGAACCATTTACTATACAAAAATTTCACTTCAATACAGGGTGCGCCATCTTTTATGTCGGTATGTAAACATTGAATAACTTTGACATTTTTCAACAGATAGACTTGATTGGACAAGTTTTGGAAACGTCAATTCAGAAGAATATTGCCAACAGACCGTGGAATACGGCTCGAATGGTTGACACTGAACCTGATTTTTGGAAGCAAATTTTGATGATCGACGAGGCCCATTTTACACTCTTTGGCGGCGTTAATAAGAAAGATCCATGAAACGCCATTGCTTGATCAAAAAGTGATCAAAAGTGGCGTTTGCGCCAAAACCATCATTGGACCATTTTTTTCGACAAAACGAAACAGTCGATGGAAAACGATATCGGTGGATGTTAGCTCATTAGGTCTGCCCGCAAATGCTTGAAAAAGGTCTGGATGGTTACTAGTTTCAATAAGACGGTGCGCCATGCCACACTGCAAATGAAACAATTCAGTTTTTGCAACGAAAATTCCCTGGACGTCTGATGTCGAAAAGAGGCGACATTGACTGGCCACCGAGATCTTCAGATTTGACTCCTCCGGACTTCTTTTTATGGGGTTATTTGAAAAGCAAAGTGTACGCCAGCAAGCCTCAGACCATTGACGAGCTCAGAGCAAACATTCGTGCCGAAATCATCGCTATACCACCCGAGATGCTCGAAAAAGTAATGGAAAACGGAGCAAAAAGGGCACATTTTGCTGTGGTCAATAGAAGCAGCCACTTGATTGATGTTGTATTCAAAAACTAATCCAAATAAATTCTAAAGGACCAAATTGAATAAAAATACATCACATATAAAAATCAGTTTTTTTTTTCAAAGTTTACATCAAATCAACACAACAACAACACCGTGTTCTTGTGCCGGACAAAGAGGGCAATGATTTTTGGCCCATCGTTGTCTTGGATATTGTATGGAAAATCGGATACGAGTAGTCCATTTCTATTGACAGGTCCCTGCTTCGATCCAACCAACCTACTCAACATTCTGAAATGAATTAACCTTTTGCATCAGATTTTCAACTTGGTAAAATTCGATTAGGAATGTTAGGATATGTCACCAACTAATTATAGTATAGAGTAGAAATTTGGTTTATGAACAGAGAGGGAAGTATGCCGAATGTAAAATATTTATGTAGTTCAAAGATTTTAGGTTTGTTCTTTTCTTCCTACTTCCTACACTTGTCTGCACTAACTCTTGAGCGAGTGCAGAAAAGTGTATAAAGTGAATGAAAAAAGAACAAACCTAATAGTAGGTTTGTTCTTTTTGCCAGGTTAAGTTCACATTTTAGTGTATCTTACACTGAAAATGTGATACAACTTATACTGAAAGTGTAGGGTGTAGATCGCGCAAAAAGAACGGGTTAGTGTAAAAAGTGTAGAAAGTGTATGCAAAAAGAACAAACCTATTATCTGCATAACACACCTATTGTTCTTGTTTTTCATGATTAGAAATTGTTTTCTAGCTACATACATATATACAAACAAACATTTGTTTTAGTCATTTTGCTGTGTAGTAAAATTTACTTATTACTTTGTACAATAATTAATATTGGCGTTAGTTAATTTGGAGATACAATAAATTGTACAAAGAACAACATCAATTACATTATAATTAATTTTATTCAGAGCCTTGGTTATACTGAGAACTTATCACAATCGGTGAGCCTATTAATTTAACTACTAATTGAGCCAAGAGAGACCACTTAATGTTAGGTTGGTTAAGTATATCGCAGCCGCTTCTAAATCGTGATCTTCCAGTAAATTAGTGCATACAAACATCTATTCATATGAATACATACTTAAAACAATAGATATCTACGCTGTAACTATGACTAACTCATTAAAATGATTTGAGCGTTATTTCTATGGAAATAAGTAAACCTTGTGCACTGCAAAAAATATCTACATACATTAGTTTTACTATTTATTGCTCTTGTATCTTGTTCATTCACAACAAGTAGACAAATTAGTCAAATTATAATCCGAAATATCTATTAAGACCACACACAATCTTGTTCATTTGATGGTAGGTATATAGAAACGAACAAACATAAAAAATCTATTAAATCTGATATTCTTGAATCTTCGATTAAATTTATCTATGACAAGCAATTTTTGGACGATAGGTTCAAGTTACAGTTTTGTACATTTTATGATAAGACAGGATACTTTAATAGGAAATTTTAACTAGCTATTTTAATAATACAAATAAAAGACTATGCGATTGAGATACATAGGTACAAGATCCGAGTTCCGAGTATTCAAAACTTTGTCACTTAACCTTCATATTACAACAACCGCAAGATGTGTGGCGTACATTCTATTGATATTTCCTATTTGTGTTTTTCTCTTTTAATGACGCTAACAATTCACCACTGACCAGAATACTCATACATACCTAGGCAAAACCGATAATGATAAATTTATTATGAAAAATTAATTTATGATTATTTATAAATATTCACATTAATAATGCCCGAGAATTACATGAATAAGGCCAACATTCCAAATAAACAATTAATTTATTATTTCAATAATGCAGTATTGTAATCGATGTAAAAAAAATTAACTAACTACTCTGGATTTTACTTTATTATTTTAATAATAAAGCATTGTTATCGATTTTTAAAAAAAAAAATTTGCTACCCTGAAAATTTTTTTTTATACGTTTCATGACTAATAAGCACCAAAAAATCAAAAAAAAAATTTCAGTCCGTCTGTGCGCCGTCCGCCGTACGCAAAACGTTTGAGGGCTTATAGTTCCTAAACCCTATGAGCTATTGAATTGAAATTTTTTTTTAATAGACTGGGTAGGTCACTTGAAGGACCACCTTTTGGGTGTGGGAGTGTGAGGGGGGAGGAGGGGAAGCGTTTTAGGCGAAAAATTTTGGTTTCTAGATCTCAGCAACCGTTTATGTTAGGAAGCTAAAACTTAGAATTTATATAGAGCTTCGATAGTGGACCCATTTGCAAAAATATTGTTGATATGGGTGAACGGATGTGAGAGTGGGGGGGAAAAATAATGCGTCCGAAACGTTCGAAAGGCGAGATCGAGACATTCTAAAATCCATATCTCCTAAACGGTTAATGTCACGAAATTAAAACTTAATAGTCATCTGTAGGTATACAAGGAGAATAGATCGAAAACATGCGGTGGAGCATGGAAGTGCAGGGGGTACATTTCTTTTTTAAAAAATCACGGTACGGTACGTATATGTTCATCAACTAGAAAAGTAAAAAAAAAATCAAATATCCATTGGCGTTCAGAAATGGGGCAAAAAAAATTATCAGTGAAAATGGAATGCACATATTTTCATTTTTGTCATATCTATTAGGTCTTTCCAAATATTGAATTAATTTTTTTTGTACGGGTTCTTCATATAAATACCTAGAAAGCGTTTTCAGGATTTTTTCGAAATTCGACCCCCAAGGTAGTGTAAAGGGGATGTATACATTTTCATGAATTCAGCCGTATCCCTCAGGTCTGACTAGATATCGAATAACTTTTCACTTCCACGGGCTTATTTAATAATCACAACTCATTTTCAAGTTTTTTATTTTTTCAACCCCTAAGAGTGTAAAAACGGGTTGAACACGTTTTCACGAATTCCGTCATATCTCTTAGGGGCGATAAAACATCGGATTGGTTTTTACTTCCTCTGGCTTTCTATATATATATCTAAAAACTCATTTCAGGATTTTTGGATATTCAACCCCAAAGTGGGTGCAAGGGGGTTGCATATGTTTTCACAAACTCTTACATATTACTTAGTTCTAATGAGATATCGAATTCATTTTTACTTCCTAAGGCTTCCTACATAATCGTCAAAAAGTTGATTTCAGGATGTTTGTTATTCAACTCCAATAGGACGTAAGGCTTTCGACGTATTTCTCAGGATTGATGAGATAATAGATTGGTTTTTACTTCCACAGACTTTTTATATAACCGCCTACAAACTCATTTCCGATTTCATGTATAATGGCCCAAAACCAAATCACGTAAAACCTTCTAATGGCGTAACAACTGATATTATACTAGGACTAGACAGACCTCGTCCTGGAGTATGACCCAATGATGTAATTCATATGTTATATGTGGGAGCGGCGTAAGTATTCTTTCGCGAACCCATTCTAACCGCTTCCCGAACTTTTTTTTAGGTTTTCAGTCACATAGTAACCTACACCACATCTCAGAATTAAACTCGTTCCGAACTTCTACCCAAAAATAATAAAGTTGCGCCCAGACTGTTGGCAGATTTTTTTTCATATTTCATGGCTAGTAGAGACCAAAAAAGCACCAAAAAAATGCACTCCGTCCGACCGTCGATCACAGTACGCAAAGTCGTTTGTAGGCTCGTACCTCTCAAACCCTTTTAAGGGTAGCATATTTCGAGGTCTTTTCAGTATAAATTTCATGGCGCATTTTCGCAGGAACCATTTATCCAAACTTTCTACAAATTAACCGCTTTCTTTAAAGTTATGGACACCCATAGAAATATAACGTAAAGAGATAATAGATTTTCCAATATTGATAACTGTCGTAGAGTGCTTTTTTTCATAATTTATTAATTATTATTTTTGCTGGATTGGTGGCTTACAGACACGTGTTGCAAAAATTAAAGTTATTGTTACAAAGTAATTATTACATGTGTACTCTGCCAACCCGAACAATTCACTTATTATTGGTATTAAAGTTTCCAGAGAAAAACAACAACCTTGCATTGTCGTAGATAGCTCTATATAAGTCTGGCATATTCTAGTCATTTCTCGCATGTAATAGTTACATCTTGCGCGCTCCACACAAACAAACGACTCTCTCGACTCAACGCATGCAGTATATAACAACCGCAGAGCCAGGGTATATGGTTTTCTACTGCGAGAGTGAAACAACAATTAGTTCTACGCGAAAGTGTATTTTTAAAGTAATTTCCATTGATAGCAGCGATCAAGTAGTAAATGAAACTGAACTGGGTTTTACTGAAAATCCCGGCGAACCCCTAGCTCGCAACATTAAGTTGAACCGCTTGTATGCAATAATGTATGACGCTAATAGAAAGGCGGCTTGATCTTCTTTAGACTCAGAATCTGATCGCTTAGGCGAAGATGATTATAAGGTGCTTACATTATTAAATATTGATGAGCATTTTGTAACCTAAACACAATATACATTATTATTCATAAAAGCAGAAGGCCAGATTTTTTTTTCCTGATAACTTACATGTAAGTTAATTCACGAAAGATTTTTGATTCCATAGAATTAAGAAAATTACAAATTGTTTTTCAATCTTACCTTTAATTTGCACCTAATATTTTTTTCAAATAATATTTTTAAAATAGTGATAAATACGAATTTATGTATTCACACAATATTTACATTACAGTGTTTATTACGAATTCCCGAGCACAGTTCGTCGTCGAAATCGCAACTGTGTTCAACACATTTAAGTCGGTCTGATCAAAGAGAATGAGATAGAGTTGAAGCGGAGCGTATTCCAAAATCAGCGCCATCTGTTGACTCAGTCGACTATTGCGCTCTAAAAATATTAAACGTAATAGAGTGAATCCGCAATAAATCCGCACTAAGTTAAGTTTCTACATTGGGAAATGGAAATGAAAGGTCTTCGGTGGCGCAGTAGCTACACGAGCCGAACCAAAAACCAAAGAGAATGTGCCAACAACTTTAGTCGTGGGTTCGGTTCCTGCCCACAGCCATGGTTTTTATTATGCTTTTATTTTATTATTATAATTTAGTAATCGACCGATACTGTGGAGGTGCTGAAACTCGATACGGAATTTTATATTGAGCTCTTATGGGCGCTTGCTCACTATCTATCTCATTCTCTTTGGGTCTGATAAATTGCAAAGTTGAGGGCGGTATTTGGCCTACAAGTCTTGGTGCGGGTTTTGGGCTATTTCAGTCTTGGTGTGGGTTTTGGGCTATTTCATATAGCCATATGCTGTTTGTTAACGGGCAAGCTCCTTTGCTCGCATGTGAATCGGGGACACGGCACTTAAGCCATTGCTCGGTTGGTATCTAATAAATAGGCACGGCACTTAAACCGTCACCTTCAATTCGAAGTGAAGAAAATCCACGAAATGAATTAATCAGTCGATTTAATGCACGCGTTGGTTGCGGTGAGATTATATGCGGTAGTAAGAAGGCTTCAACAGTGGCGGTAAAGGCTGTCCCATTGAGGTCAACAAAAAATTTACTTTAGTCCTTGTAAATTGTCGCATACTTCAGATTCCCTGAATTTTCATGTCGCTTGGTTCTTTCGGTGATTATTTTGGTTGATTTATGATCCTGAGTCCAAGATGGCCCTGCATTTAATATGTGCCGCACCGTCACTGTGCCTAGCATCATATATTTCGGTTTGGAATGGATGGCTCTTATTGATAGAGTTGTTGTTTTAGTTTCAGTTTGAATGGCTGACTTCACTGGCGATGAAGCTGAAGTATTTGTTGCTGAAGTGCTCGATTCTGATGTGCTCGTCCTGTTTGGATTGTCTGATGATGACTTGGTTTGGTCAACGCCGACTTTAACTCAAGCCGCGCACATATGACAGTTCGTCGTGGGAAATGCATCAGTTTTCAGTTCATGTGTGACGTCACGGATCGAAACGAGAAAATATACCAGTTCATTAGAGAACCTTTTTTGGAACTGACTCGTAAGAATATTTTATAATCCCAATATACTATAAATACAAAACTTTGGAATTAACAAACCTTCTACAGTCGATGGAATAACAAATATTCAGAATCATAGCTATATGCAATGTGTTTCACATAACAAAAAATTACTTTCAAAAACTAAGCAATTTCACTGCACATTTTTTAAATGGCGGAATGCCGACATTGCTGAAAACTGCGATATTTTTTTCATCCTAACTTTTTCTATGAAAAATCAATTCCAGATAAGAAAACTAGTCTGATTCTCATTTTTAAATATGTTTATAAACTATTTCATTATGCATTGCCTAACAAAATCTTGCACTTTTAAAGAAAACTTGGTTTTTATTATCCAAGTCATGCATCCCCCATACAAAATTGTTGCGTTTTGTATGGAGCTGTCATGTTTGTTATGAATTTGGTTTAAGATGCTCAATTCAGTTGCGCGGCTATAGTTCAGAGGGCTCTGGTTTGGTTTGTGTTGACGTCAAGTGCAGTAACGTGTGGTGTTTTTTGGAGCAATTTTTGCAGTTACCTCTGGTAAACAATTTGGGAGCTTGTCCTGGTTGCATGCAGTTAATACATCGTTGATGTTTCTATATTAGCTTTAGCCGCTCTCCAGCAAGTAAATTTAAGGAAGTTTGACACGTGAGGATCAGGTGTGTCCCTTTCTAGACGATGCACTTGACGTTATATTAAACCGTTGATGTCAACGATCTAGCTGTTACCTTCCACTCATTGACCCCAAATGACCGTGTCTCGAGGAATCCCAGGAATTCCATGACTGATTGCAGTTTCTGTGGGTGATACAGGGATTGCTCATACAAGGGACGTATACGAACAGTTTGCTTCGTCTACGTCTACGTCTGTGTTGACGTCACATCATAGCATTGCTATTATAACAGTCTAGAAAAAGCTAAGCTAAAACGTCAAAATGGCTCAGCTACTTATTTGACACTTCATAAATCAAATATAAAATTTTTAAATTCAGTAGAAAAACTTAAATTTTTTTACGACATATCGAAAAACGTTACATGCTATGAGCGTTTCTACGAAGTTTGCTATAATTGACTGATAGCTCAGTTGTCGTAAAAGTATTCAAGACACGAACCGAAAAGGATTGAGACACAGCTTTCCTAAGTCTGACGTCACACACTGTTATAACTAGACGTAGACGTAGACGAAGCAAACTACTCTTATACGTCCAAGGTATGTGTATTTTTATCCAGCTTCCGCATTAAAATATGAAGGATGATAGATATGAGGAATGTTCTTTAGTTCTATCAACCATTCTCATGTAGTGTTATGAAGGGACTTGATTGCTGCTGGTGTTTCAGCGTTGTATGATGACTGCGACACTAGCCTTATTATCAGTGCTGATTCCAACAAATGAGATTCTCATACGAAAGTTTCAGCTTCCTCGGAGAGATTCGATCGCAGATACCACAATTTTTCACAAGCAGGAATGTCTTGCTTTTCTATGATTTCAACGAACAGGTCGTGAAATTGCCGTTATTTTAAATAGTTGCCATCGAATTTTGGCAATTCGATTTGTGGTAGTTTTTAAGTCGTAGTACGACCTGCACTCTTCCGCTGTTGCATTTTTGTAGTTGTTAATGTTTACAGCTGCTCCGACAGCGTAATTATGGTTTGGAGCGCCTTTTCTTGTAGATTGAAGAAGCCCTTGATGTCGTATCCTGACCCTTCGGGATCTTCGGTGGTTTCATGAATCTTTCGATTTAATGCTTCTAGCTGACTCCAATGCTTGTTGATGGCCTTGATCTTCACTTGGCAGTATGCCATTCACAGAAGCGGAGGAACCGATGCAACTCCAGACAGAATGTGGCTTTGTTGCGCTTGTACGGCCTGATGTAACCGTGAAAGCTGGCCAAATGTATTACCGCATAGGTACTTCTTTCCGTGTTGGAGTTGGTTTTGAAGTTTCGTGTTCGGTAAGTCCTCCCGCAAAGATGTAGTGGTTACTCATCTTCGCTATAGATTTATAGTAACCTGCTGAAGTAGGCATCGTTTACGTTGACATCCGGATGTCCTCTGATGGCTGAATTCGTTGATTCGAAGCCTTTCTAGATGTCTTCCAAACGTTGTAATCGCTTTTGAAAGTACTCTAGCAATGTTTTTCTTTGAAGTGAATCCTTGTTGAAGTTGGAGATCAACTGTTAATGTGATCCACTTTAATGTACATATAATAGATAAATAGCTTAATCAAATCAGCACAGTCTGCACGAGCATGTGAAAACGTCTCAGCTGGTCAGTAATATCCGGATTAGGTTACCGGGGATTTGACGACGAATATACCTTCCCACGCCCGTGCTAGTCTATGCATTTAGGTGGCAGATTATTTTTATATTAGTGTAAGCAAACCATGTGCTAGGTACTTTGTTTGCTACGGTATGCAATTGGATGTTAAGATTTTGTCACACACGATTTGCTGACACTTACATAGTACATGTACATTTGAAATTTATGAAATATTAGAATTGAATATATTGCAGTCACGATCGGCTACAAGCAATCGTATGATACTCTAGTTGAAATACTGAACTCTGATTTATACAGGATATCCGGTACTCCGTGCGCCACCTTGTAAGGTGTTATTCCTTGATATATTTTGAGAAGCAAATTGTTCTACAGAGAGGGTCAATTTTCAATATCCGCGGAGATACAGGGTGGTCAAGAAAAATGTTTCGGACCTGTACCCTCACTCACTTAAAACGTCATATCTTGAAAACTAATAGTACATACATACATACTTTATTGATCAAAATTTGTTACATATGTCATTTAAATTCGAAATACATGGGCAGGAGATCAGAAATCAAAATCTTTACAACCTTGTAAGCTAATGAATTTTGCCATTGGGCGGATATTTTGGTAATTACTATAATTAGTTTTCAGATTAATTAAAGGAAAAATGATCAGAAAAAACCTTATTTGATAATTATAACTAAAAGTGAAAACAATAACAAAGATAAAAAATAAAAATAAAAATAAAAATAAGAAAAGTGCTAATAATAAATCCTAACCTTATATTAAACTAAATTAATAATTACAAGCAATACCTAATTTGTTTAAAAATTTTTGTTGAAATTTCTTTGTAACTTCATGAACCATTGGTAGCTTTGCAAGAACGTGGAGCTGTCGTGTCGAAAAATGCCAAGGCTGATTAAGAATGATTTTCAGACATTTATTTTGGGCTATTTGTAACCTTTTCTTGTGATTTTTTGCACAGTTGTTCCAAACTGGGGCTCCATATAGTAAAAATGGTTGCATTACGGCTTTGTACAAAAGTAACTTATTATCCTGGGACAATTTGGAATTCCTGTTGATAAGGGGATGTAATGGGCGAATAGAGTTCAAAAGCTTTGTTATTGCGTAATTAATATGCAAATGAAAGGTAAGTTTAACGTCAAGTAGTAAACCCAGATATTTGATGTGGTCAGTCCATTTAACTTCGGCGCCAAATACATTAATTAGCCGGTTTGGAAGAAATTTGGGAAGAATATAGCTTGGGACTTTGCGGCATTTGTTTTGATCTTCCATTTGTTAAAATAAACACTGAGAGAGTTAAGCTGAGCTTGTAGTTTATTAATAATAATTGCAGGATCATTTGAAGATGAGTAAAGCGCGGTGTCATCAGCAAAAAGCACTAGTTTGCAGTCAGGGACTTGAGGTATATCAGAAGTAAATATGTTGAATAAGATTGGACTTAAGCAGCTACCTTGGGGAAGGCCTGCTGGTATGTCTCTTACAGATGACAACGTCGAGCTTATTTTAACTTGGAAAGATCTATGGGCCAGAAAGGAAATTAAAATGTGGATGAGATAATTAGCAAATTCATTTTGGATCAGCTTATAGATAAGACCATCATGCCATACTGTGTCAAATGCTTTCTCAACGTCAAGGGCAATGAAACCAACAGAGTTTTTGTGTGAGAGTTCATCTTTAATATTTTTGGTGACTTTATGAAGTGGATCGCATGTAGATAAGCCTGGCCTGAAGCCATATTGAAAAGATGACAAAATATTCTTGCTCTCCAAGTGGTTCACAATTAGCTTGAGGGTAATTTTTTCTAAAATTTTACCTAATGTTGGGAGCAAACTAATTGGACGGTAACTGGTAGGACAGGAAGGATTTTTCCCCGGTTTAGGTACTGGGATCACTGATGCTTCTTTCCATTTTTGAGGAAAATAGCCAATTTTAAAGCATGCGTTTATAATAAAGTTTAAAAATATAATGGCTTTCCTGGGTAGATGCTTAATAACCACGTTTGGGATATTGTCGCCACCAGGTGCTTTTTTATTTTTTAAACGACGAAGTTGATATTTTACCTCAGAGGGTTTGGAAAAGGGTATTTCGGAATGGTCAGTAGTAGACGAGAGAAAATGTCTTAAAGTGGATTTGACTCGATTAGTTGTGGTGGCATCGCCCAGGTTATTCGTTAAAGAATGGAATGACTGAAAATTGTTTGCCAGTACTTCAACTTTTTCCTGGTTTGTATTAAATTTGGAATTATTGGCAGTAAGTTGAGGGATAATTGACCTTTTCTTCCTGAAGATTCTGTTAAAAGTCCAAATTTTATTGTGGCCTTTATCGAGTTCAGATAGGGAATTATTCCATAGGCGATTTCTAAGTATAAATATCTCGGAGCGAATTTTAGAGTTTAAATTGTTTATTAAAGTCTTTGTTTCAGAATTTCTAGTTCTTTGCCATTGCCTACGCAACATATTGCGTCGACTAATGACAGCTTTAATATTGTCGCTCAATTTAAAACTACCTTCCTTTTTGGTATTAACCATAGGAGTACTTAATTCCGCTACTTCGGCAATCTTGGAAGTGAAAAATGCTATCATGTTATCGATTTCATTGGACGAATTAATCTTACTCAGGTCTAACTCAGTAAGACAGAAAGCGCTACTTAATAAGCTGGCAAATTTTGGCCAGTTCGTTTTTGAGTAGCAAGGCCTACGAAAAGTTAAATTGTCCAATGTTTCAGATAGAATAATGGAGAATTGTACAGGAAGGTGGGGAGATGAAAGCTCTTGGAGAACAATTGGGGCGGATAAATTGATTGCTCCATTGCTTATTATTAGGTCTAGTGTAGAAGGCAATCCCTTGTTAGGGTAGAAAGTAGGGTCTTCAGGATAGTATAATATAGAGCGGTTTGTTAAAAGGTGATTATAAAGTAAGTTGCCAGCTTTATTAGATCTAGAACAGTTCCATTGGCGATGCTTGGCGTTGAGATCGCCACAAAGTATAACTTTTGAGGGAAGATTGGTTAGCGATTTAATATCTTGGAGAAACATATCGAGTTTAGCTTTGTTTAATTTTGTCCCAGGGAAATAAACAGCAACAATCGTGAGGTTGACATCTAAGAGCTTAACACTTACTGTTTCTATTATTTTTGTTTTTAAAATGGGTTGCAAAGAGCACCTAATGTTATTTTTTATAAGTATTGCAACACCGCCACCAGTTTGGATTTCTCTATCATTACGATAAATTTTGTAACCGGGATGGTACATTTTTTGATATGGCTTCAGCCAGGTCTCTGAAATGACACATACATCGATATCTCTTGATTCAATAAAATTAAAAGTTTCTATTCTTTTATTACATATACTTTGTGCATTCCACAACATACATTTTAATTCGGATCGATTATGGTCCATTCAGAAACTTGGATGCTAATTCCACTACTACACAGAATTGGTCTTGTTTACTTTTGCATTGGCTTAGTTTAGAAATTAAATCAATAGAAATTTTTAATAGTTGGTCAGCTGAAAATAGTTCATTGCTAGCATTAGAATTTGCATTATTATTTGAATTAAAAAGACTAGACCATTGGACAAATTGTGTGTTGCTGATGCTATTATTACTTACAGAGGGTCGTTTCGTATTTTGTAAATTAGGAAATTCGTTTAAACTTATTCTAAAATTGTTGTTGCTGCTATTAGGGCTTAGATTGTTGTTGTTGTTGGTGCTATGTCGCTTCTTCCAGGTTGTGTTTAGAGTTTCACGCAGCTTCGTGTATTTAATCCGGGCTTCACAGGACGGGTTATTAGAGTAATGGTCACCACCACAGTTGATGCATTTGATTTCCTCGATGTTAATAGCGAGGCATGAAGAATGGTGATGATCTTTGCCGCAAATCATGCAGTTAGGTTTAATGTGGCAGTGCAATGACCCGTGGCCGAACATTTGGCAATTACGGCATTGAGTTGGCTTTGGTTTTTTGGATTTATAGTAGCTCCAGTTAACAATAATATTCATTATTGTTCGTTGTTTTTTAAGCTCAGCTAACTTGGTTCCTTTAGGGGAGTATAGGAGATAGACTGCCTGGTTCTCAAATCTAGATTCGCGGATGTTGAAAATTTTGATGTCGGTGGGATTTACTTGAATCCTGTTAAGCTCCCTTTTTAGCGAGGGGATATCCATTTGATAAAGCCCGGAAAGAACAATTTTAACTGGCTTCATATCAGAGCGGCAGTATGTGAAATAGTGCACATTTTTGTCACGAAAAAATGTTATTGCTTTTTCAGCATCTTTAGATTCGAGGATGACAATTTTCGGGCCTATTGACATCAATGTCAGCTCGAACTTTGTAATTTCTAACGTATTCATCATTATACGTACTGTTTCTTCCTTAAGTTTGGGAAAAACCATTGCTGGATATCTGACTTTTGCCGGATCCGACGAGGGCGAGTCATTGTTTTCACTTGGTTGTGTACCGAGAATTGCAAAACGATTTGTAAGACACTCGCGGCTGCTTGAGTTTGTTTCTTAAAAGTTCGGGGGGGTCATCGTGACCCCTTTTACCGGTGGTTTTATCGGTCGACAGTGTCAATATCACTCGTACTATCAAATAAATATTCACTAAACACTTTTGAGGAATAATTGGGTAGGTCGCACTGATGGGTTTGAACAAGTTGAATCACGACTGCTCGGATCAAAGAGTACTTGCCGAATGGAAAACTAATAGTGTTATAGCTTGTTTTTTAGGAAATCGAATTACCTTTCATTTGATGTAACAATCCAAATTGAAATTGCACCCGAACTTGCGATATTTACTTCAAAACACAAATTTTTGCTACATCAACCCTAAAAATTCCGTGATCAATGTAGTTTTTCTCAAAATGTTAGTTTAATTTTATTGTTGTATGCATTGCATAAGTTTAATAATTAAGAAAAAATTATGATTCCAAAAATATTGCACTTTTATGTAAAAAAGGAGAACATGTTGATCTACACTCTTTGCTTGAACTGAAAGAAGTTAATAATAGTTTTTATGATTGATTTCAAAATTTTTTAATTACAATAAATGTTCAAAATGGCAATGAACGTCTACCCTCTCTGTAGAACAACTAGTTTCTCAAAATATATCAAGAAATAACCCCTTACAAGGTGGCGCACGGTGTACCGGACACCCTGTATTGCAGTTAGAGCTGAAGTAAACAAGGAATGGGCATGTAGTTTATACTTTATTAAGGACTCCCATTTGGTTACTACTCAAAACTAAAAGACAATATCCTCAGTGTTCACGTGTCTTAAGGATTTTGTTATGTTTCTGCATGACTCACAACAAGTCAATATACGATCAGCAATAAAATAACATTTGCATGTTTCCCTAATTGTGTATAAAGATAAGATAGCATTTTGTAGAGCATACAATCTGTAAGATAATGCAATCTATGCAACTTCTTACAGATTGGCATGACTCATTTTAAAGTCATTAGCAAGTAAATTCATCAGCATGTAAACTAATTAGTATGTAAGTTTACATTGTTATCACTTAGTCATAAGCCAACTAGTGATAAGGAAAATGTATATATTAAGCACAATTTAGAAAATAAAGTTAGTTCATTACGAACAGTGTGTAAAAGACCAACTCTCTCTTCTTTCGTCCAAAAACATCGCCAAAGACAAAATTCTAACGGTTTATGTGCCCTTAGAATTGTGTCAAGAATAATATATATTTTTAAACGGTTTATGCGCCCTTTATAATATAATCATTCAAATTCAAAACAAAAGAGTTTTGAACAGATTTCTTGTATGGAAACTACCGGAAGGAGTAAGAGGATTTAGCTGACTAGTAAATTCGAACCCTGTTTTCACTCAAAACTAGTTTGTACAAAATTCCGAATTTCTGGTTGAACAATTACTTGAGTTATATGAGTACCGTAAATTAAGTGAACTTTACTTTGATAAGATATTTCTACGGCAGCCACACGAAGGACTAATGGCATTTTCTTCATAATCATATATTTCGCGCCAACTATTAAAAAATCAAAACATACAAAATTTCAAATTCCTAGCTTAAACCATTCTGGAGTTATCGGCCAATATTCATAAATACATGTTATAAGAACTTTTCGTATGGGAGCTACACGAAGGAGTAAAGGAATTTTACTGACTATTGAGCAAAAAAATTTGTTCTCCCTCAAAATTAATTTGTACATCATTTCAACTTCGTGTCTAAACGATTTCTTGAGTTACGAGTATAGTGAGCTCCGTAAATTGAGGATATTTGTACAGAATTTTTGTATGGCAGCTACTCGAAGGACTCATGAGATTTTTTTTCATATTCATACCTTTATCTGCAACTACTGGAAAACTAACGTATTCAAAATTTCAAAGTCGTAAGGCGTTCCGAAGTTATTTTCCAACATACCTGAAGACGTGTTTTAAGAACTTTTCGTATGCCAGCCACCCGAAGGAGTGGCTTTAAAAACCAAGAATAAAAATTTCAAGACCCTAGGTCAAGGCGTTCTTGAGTTATCGTACGTACGGACAGACGGACGGACGTCAAGCGGATTTGGAAGTTTTGGATACAAATAAACAAAAACTAATATATAACTTTTTTTCGTCCAATGCTCGGTTCTATGCGTTACAAACTTTTGGGCTGAATTAAACTTATAATACTGTTTAAGTTTTTGTTGTTTTCCGACGTGAGTGGAGTTTCTGGTGTGAAACCCCAACACGAAATCCCCGACTGTTGATTAATCGCTGTCCCTGAGGGCTTGACAGTTGGAAAACCTTCACTGGATAGGCCAATTTCTTATAAGACTGTGTTGGACTGGGTCCGAAGGAGCTGATTCGTCATCGGATGGCATAGACTCGTCAGAGGGTGTATCATGCCTAAGTCGCCGGAAAACAACAAAAACTTAAACAGTGTTATAAGTTTAATTCAGCCCAAAAGTTTGTAACGCATAGAACCGAGCATTGGACGAAAAACTCAAGAACTCCTTGACTTAGGGTCTTGAAATTTTTATTCTGGATCACCATGAAAAATTCCATTCTCACTTATAATACTGTCAAATTTTATCTAGAGTATAAAAATGTGTGTTCTGCTGGACAGAGTTTTTGTTGCAACATTTTTTCCCCCCAACAACTATATGCTCCCCAAGCTATTAAGTTGAATTTTTTTTGTGGGTAGTACACCTCTTTAAAAGTAAATTTTTAAGGGGTGGGGGTGTAAGGGGAGACGTGAAGAGAGCATTTTAGAGCGAAAATTTTGGTTTTAAGATCTCAGCAACCGAGGATGAAAACGAAAAAGTTCCGATTTTTATACTTCAAGAACCCATAATGGTGGATAGTTGGTATTTAGATAGAGCTATAGTAGTGGCATGCTGCAAGAATATAATTTTCAGTAGGGGTAGTATTGAACGGTTGTGTTTTTCCTATCTATACAGAACGGGTCATGCTAGAAAGTTGAAACTTTGTGTGATCTACTGGAAAAGTAATTTAAATGAAAGAGGGAGGAAAAATGATCAGTGAAAACGGAATGCATATATTTTCAAGAATTTCGTCATATCTCTTAGAAATGCCTAGAAAGCTTTTTCAGGATTTTTTGAAATTTGACTCCTAAGGGGGTGTATATTGGTTAAATATATTTTCACGAATTCAGCTATATCCCTCAGGTCTGATTATTATCAAATAATTCACGAATTCCGTCATATCTCTTAAGAGTGATAGGATATCGAATTGCTTTTTACTTTCACTGGCTTTCTTTATATTTACCTAAAAATACCTTTCAGAATGATTGGATGCTCAACCTTCAAGTTGGTGTAAGGGAATTGCATACGTTTACACAATTTTCGCAATATCTCTTAGGTTTGAGGAGGTATCGAATTGGCCATTACTTCTGTAAAGTTTTCATGTATACAACCCCCACCTACATATTTCTTAGATCCGGTGACATAAAGAATTGATTTTTACTTCCTAACGCCATGTTTCTACTGCCCCGAAATCTCGCCATTCATGGAAATTTGTTTCCATTACATTAATATATTTAATTTAACATTTAATAATTTAGCAGCTGACAACAAATGTTTAACTTATTTTGTAAGATTTTATCATTTCTAGTAAATTTGTCCTGCATCAGTAGAAATAAAAAAATTAAATAATTTAATTCCGAACCCTGCATTTCCAGCAAGTAATTTGAAAAATTTATTTGAAATATGTATGTGACAGTGAATAATTAAAATATTAAATTGGTCAATATTTTTAAAATTTATTTCTCGAAGCGTCTGAAGGCGACCATATTTTAGCTTCATAGTTTAACGCGTTCTTAATTTATTGCACATTCGAACAACTTGACGTAGGAACAATAACCGGGCTTAGAGTTTTTAAGTATAACTAAACATATATAACTTCATTTCGCCCTGAGGCTCCGATCTATGGGTTAAAAACTTTTGGGCCGAATCAAACTTATTGAAATCTACATATTTCGTTTAGAGTATAACTATTTTAAAAGAGATATGCATATATTATAGTTTTAATTTTTTGCCACGAAGTGCAAATTTTTTAGAGATTACTTTTGAGTAAAAGCAAAGTCCGAGCTTACTTGTCAGTGAAATCCTTCTACTCCTTCGGGTAGCTCCCATACAAAATGTCATTAAGACAAGTATTCAATAATATTTTCCGGTAGCTTTTGAATGCTTCAGTCTAGGAATTTGAAATTTTATACATATTAATTTTAAAATGGTTCCAAGAAAAATAATAAATATGCTATAAATCAAGTGAGACCTATCTGCCCTCCCATCTGAATGTCCTTGAACATGGAATATGTCACTTTCGGTAATTTACCAAGTTTCAAATGTGAAATTGAACACTGATGATATTTTTTTTTAGTTCCGAGTATCATCCAAATAGGAGTCCTTAATAAAGGACAAACTACATTTGCATTCCTTATTTTACCTTATCCCAAGTACAATATAAATCGTAGTTGAGTATTTCATCTAGAGTATTATACGACTGGCTTGCAGGCGATCGTGACTGCAGTATGTTTCTAATTTACCCTCGTCGAGACGCTAATTACATTCATAGCCAGTATGATTTGGCGAATAGAAGATATACTATGTCATTGTAAGATAGGTAAACATACATAGATCTCAAAAAGTCCACCTTAAAGGTACTGCCTCCAAATATAAACCTGAAAAATGTTTCCAGGCTTAGAAAAATTAAGTACAAAAAAGTCAAAACAAATTGTATAATCTTTCATAGTCTTATGTTTACATGTAAAAAAAATGTAGCAACACTACGTGTACATCGGATCTCGCTTCTTAATGCCTCATCTTATTATTTACTTCCACCTGCTGACTATCTTGCGCGAACTGATCATCTTATAAATTGGCGGACAACGCTCATGTCGAGTTATTTGATCGTTGCGTCCGTACGTATTGTTTTGACACTCGCTCAGGTAAGATAGTTCTTCACCTGATGGTGAATCTAGTGAGCAATTGTTATCTCGTTTGTTCAGAACGCGGGTAAAAAAATCGTAACCTATGGAAAGTGATGGATTGTTTTTAAGTACGGTTGGTTGTTAATAAATGCAAAAATTAAATAATAACAGACTGCATTCGGTGTTTGTGACGGACATCAGTTTATTCGAATAGTTTATTTTTGTTAAAAGAATTTGTGAAGTTTTAAGTGATCTCACCGGCGATTAACCCACACCTTTCGGGCTAACGAATATTGGAATAATATTTAGAACTTTTTTTTATGTAAGTGAAAGATGATTTAATTTACACTCAATACGCACATTGTTCTTAGGTTTATTCCAATATTTTCTTTTGGAATTATGATCGCTGACGTAATCTGCCTTCTTGGCGTTCAAGTCGCACCTTGTGTAATAGCCGAAACATGTTAATTTGTAATTGACGTACGCGTTTTCTTTTCTCGTACGAAAAATGTGCTAACCGCTGAGTTGTGAATTATGAGATGTCGAGGAAAACAGGTTGGCGAATGTTAAGGTGGAACAAAGATTTATTTTTTTTTCTTTCCCAAATGTCTGGCAATTATGGACATTTCTGGACAGTAAGCAAAATCTTGTTGGTCCGGATGTTATAGTGTTTCGGGCGATTGTCAAGCAACAATGGAAATTGTTTGACTTAATTGTTTCGAATTCCTAACTCCTTATGTAGGTTATAATTGTGTCGTTTACGCAGACGGATTTTTGGAAATTTTCCACCTGAGCTATTCTAATTTCATTCATCTTCCAAAGGCCAAGGTTAAATTTTGGAATTTTTTTTGGAAGCCGATTATTTGAAGAAGGATTTTCGTGAAAGAATATTTTACGATTTAATTGAATAGATAAGTGGTGGTTGTTTAATGGGAGTTTACATTTAAATATATACATACATGTGTTTATGTAGTAACAAAATAGGTATCTGCAAATTTAATGATACAATAAAGGGATTCAATCGAGTCAGGAATCCGTGAATCCGCCGGATGTTATCGAATTTTCCGCAGCTTTCAATGTAATAACAATAAGACGCTTAACGCAGTCACGATAGGCTGCAAGCCAATCGTATGGTACTCTAGAAATCCAATTTGTATTGTAGTTGGGGATAAAGTAGGATAAAGAATGCGCATGTAGCCTGTTCTTTATTAAGGACTCTCATTTGGTTGCTACTCGAAAATAAAAGACAATATCACCAGTATTAAATTTTATATCTGGAACCTGGTAAGTCACAGAAATGAAAATTTTTCTTTTTCGTGAACTTTCACTTCGGAGGTGCAGGAAGGACTCGATCGCATATTTATCCTGGTACCTGGAACCATTAAAAAAGTAATGTGTACAAAATTTCAAATTCCTAGATTAAAGCGTTCAAAAGTTATCGGAAAATATTCTTGAATTCTTGTCTTAAGGACTTTTCGTATTTGAGCTATCGAAAGGAGTAGAACGATTTCTCTGACTAGTAAACTCGTGCCTTGTTTTTACTCCAAACTGTATGGCAGCTACACGAAGGACTGGGATTTTCCTCATAATCATACCTTTACCTCCAACTATCAGAAAATTAACACATTCAAAATTTTAAAGTCGTAGTTTAAATCGTTCTGAAGTAATACACACGTGTTTTAAGGATTTTTAGTTAAAAGAATTTCGCTGTCTCATGAACTCGAAATTCGTTTTCAGTCGAAACTAATTTATACAAAATTTTGAATTCAGGGCTAAACGTTTTCTCCAGTTTTCTTCAGTAAATGAATTGAGGATATTTTTACAGTATTTTTGTGTGTCAGCTACTCGAAGAACTAATTTCATGTTTTTCGTATTCATACTTTGAACTGTAACTATTGGAAAACCAATGCATACAAAATTTAAAAGTCGTAGCTTAAGTCGTTCCAATATTCCGCGGGACGCGGCTATTTTCTTAATATATTCAATGCGAATAATAAGCAAGTAATGAGCGGAGTTCAATATTATTTATTCATAAGAATATGTCGTCATTAAAAATCTGACTGTGTATTTTTTTTGGCAGTCATCTGGAGCGTGTTTACATTGAATTTGCTTACATACTCGTATGTACCATTTAGTCGGTCAGTTTATTAATTGAACGTTATATACACGGTCAAAAATATTGGACTAAAATTCAATAAATTTATATTGTATATACATACATCCCAACGCTGTATTAAAACACAATTGGAAAGAATGATTAAAATTAATTGTAATTCAGCGCAACGATTTAAATGTAATATTGTTGTATTAGTTCATGTATTCTTACAGGAATTAGATTTAAAATACAATACCTATTGTATATGGAATATTCTTCTGTATTGAAATGTAGCCTTCTTATATTTAAAAATTCAATACAGATTTCTATTGCATAATTAGGTAATTTAAATACTAATTTCAATTGTTGAAATATTTGGATTTAAGTAGAGCAAATGAAAGACGTATTTCTTTTTTTTTAATTTATTAAACAGAACATCTATTACTTTTTAAATTGTTTCAGTACATATAAAGTGTTATTAATAGAATACATTTCAAAAGTATTTTTAAATTTAAGACTTTCATAATTAAGGTAATCAGTACAATCCGAAATGTCAATTTCAAAGCAATTATATATTTCATTGAATTCTTTTGTAGTACATTTTTTCAATCTAAAATAACCAATATTTTGATTAATTATAATAGTAGTAATTTTTCCAAAAGTTGGAACATTTGCATCATCATATTGTGTTTGCATATTGGCTTATCACTTTCATTGCGTAGGTTGTCAAAAACTTTAAAGGGAGGGAAATTCCTCTTCACAGCTCAAAAATACTAGAGAATTCAAATTATAATTTAACTTCTAATCGAAAATTTTAGAATATTACTCGAATAAGTAATTTCCTCTGCACTTAGCAATAATCCAGCTGAGGATGAACGCACACAATCCGATTTTTTTATTTCCACGAATTTCATTTAATTTCCGCCATTGAACTTCACTTTTACTAGAGTACTCTCCATATTTAATGTTTTTTTTAAAAAACTTTCCTGCACTGAACTGCAAAAACTGTTCGATTCAATTATTATATTTAATTCTAATAATGCAATATTAAATGTACTGTCGTACTCAGGGCAACTTGCGATCTCAATATGAGCGAAAAACAAAAGACATTTAGCAGCACGATTTTCTTTTTTTCCCAGAAATGCGTAATACTTCATATTGCAACATCATATTTAATACAAATTATATTAAGTTTTAATCCGTGTTGTATTAATATTTTTTTCAATTAAGGCATGTAATTGAAAATGATCCCATGGTGAATTGCAAAAGAGGCTCAATTTTTCACTAGTATTGAAGTTATATTCAAAACTATTCCAAAATTTCTAACCGTGTAGTAAACACGCTGAATTTCTTTGCGCAACTGCCAAATAATATTATGAAATACTAAACTATTTTGTTCGCAGCTTACAACTGTATTGCCTGATTTACTTTATTATTTCAGTAATACAGTATATTGATCGATTTAAAAAAATATTGCTACCCTGAATTTGATTTTGGACTAGGCACTAAAAAGCAAAAAAAATTTCAATCTGTCTGTCCTCCGTGCGCAAACTCGTTTAAAGGCTAGTAGCTACCGAACCCTTTGAGCTATTAAGTTGAAATTTTTTTTCCGGTTAGACTTTTTGGATTTCCTTTGTGGGGAGGGATACAAAAAAATTTGGTTTCTAGATCTAGGATTAAACTTGAAATTTTTATAGATCTTTGATAATGGAGCTATTTACAAAAAAATGTTCCATATGGGTGCGGGAATAGGGAAAAAACAAAGCATCCGAAATGTCCGAAAGCTGAGATCGAGACATTCTAAGATCTATATCTTGTAAACGGTTACAAAGTTGAAATTTAGTGATATTTTGTAGGTATACTAGAAGAATATATTACAAATAAAGTTTTGAGTGAGGTCAGTGGCGTGGGGGTTTGAAAAACTTAAAATTAGTTTATCACACGAACCAATTAATAACGAAAATTTGGTTTATGTATCTGTATAGGTGGATCAGAGCATGGCAGTTGGATCAAGGCCATGCTAGAATGCAGAAAAATAACTTTGACACTAGCCGACTCAACAGTCACAGTCACAGCTGCGGAAAGCTGTCCACGCTGACAGAGCTAGTTCAGAATATCCTAAACTAGGTAGCAACCTGGTGTACTAAAGCAGGATTGGGTATCAACCCTAAGAAAAGCATAATTATTGCATTCACCAAAAGGAGGTATAAGGACAAGCTATCTAGGCCTACTTTTTTCGGAGAATCCATAGAGTATGCTAGTGAGGTAAAATTTCTGGGAGTCATCCTGGATGAAAAACTCACTTCAAATGCTCATTTGGGAAAAGTTCTTGAAAGGGCCAGAATCTCTCTCTGAACCTGCAGGAGCCTTCTCGGCAAGAACTGGGGTCTGAGTCCAAAACTAACCTACAGGATGTACATACACCGTCGTTGCTAGGCCTATTATAACTTACGCTGCATCCGTCTGGTGGAAGAAAACAAACCAGAAAACTGTTCAGCTTAAGCTGACTAAATTACAAAGATTGGCATGCCTGGGTATCACTAGGCGATGCGCACTACTTCCACAGCTACCCTAGAGGTGCTTCGCAACCTAGCATCTCTACACTTAGCAATACAGAAAGAAGCTGGGTTCACTACATACAAACTTTTGAGCTCGGAGGACGAGTCAGAACGCAAAACAGCTTACCCAACTCTTTCCGCGGAACTCCACAAGGATCCCATACTAGCGCTACCTCTTTCTGATCCAATGGAACCGAAATTCAATTTTAGAAGGCCATTCAAAGTTGTTCTACCTGAAAGGGACGATTGGGCCACAAACAAACCCACTATAAAACCGGGATCTATAATCTGGCATACAGACGGATCTAAAATAGATCAAGGTGTAGGAGCAGGAGTTTATAATGTTCGCCCAAATGTTAAATTCTACTGTAGCATGCACATAACATCCACTACTTTTCAGGCGGAGACTCATTCTATTGAACTATGCATTAGAGAAAGTATCAGACAGGGCTTCAAAAACCAACAAATATATATTCTCTCGGGCAGCAATAATGGCCCTTCAGTCAGTTCAAATCTACTGCAAACTTGTTTGGAATTGCCTCCAATGCCTGATTGAACTCGGAAAAAAGAACAAAGTTAACCTCATTTGGATTCCGGTACACAGCGGCTTCGAAGGTATCGAAATGGCCGACTTAATGGCTAGAAAAAGTTCAGAGGCTGACTTCATAGGAACATATGCATTCTGTGAGGTACCACTAATCACAGCCAAAATGAACATCCGAATGTGGCAAAAATCGCAAAGTGCCATTCACTGGGACTCGACACCGGGCAATAGACACTCAAAGTTTTTTATGCCAAAGCATTCGGAGAAAAGAACATCTGAGTATCTGAAGTTAAGCAGACACCAAACCCGTAACCTAGTGGTAGCTCTGACTGGACATTGCCACATGAGGAAGCATCTCCATAGGATTAGTCTCTCTGAGACTAAAACTTGCAGAACTTGCGATGACGAATATGAAACACCAGAGCACATCCTCTGTTAATGTGAGTGTTTAGCTCACAAAAGACTTCGTCACTTCGGTCAGGGCTTCATGGAACCATCGGAATTCCTGACCATTCTCTTCGTAAAATACTAAGCTTCATTGAAAGCGCAGGGATTGAAGAGGAATCATAGTTAATCTGGGGGACGTCACAATAGGCCCAACTGTGGCTTCAGTGACAGAGGTTAAAAGACCAACCCCTTTTACCTATCTATCTATCTATAGGTAAATAGATGGAGTTCGCTGAATATTAGAGTTCTATTCAGAAAATAACCGAACTTTATTTTTTTAAACTTTATTATTTATTATCTCATCTATTCACACACTTTTCGCAGCGGTATTTTCATTTCGCGAAGCATTTCTGGATAGCTTCCCTTGAGATCGCCTTTAAGGTCTGTGACGAATTTGCATTGATGTCATCAATAATTTGAAAACGGCGTCCATTCAGCACTGATTTTAATTTCGGAAATAAGATGAAATCGCAAGAAGCCAGGTCTGGCGTGTAAGGAGGCTGCAAGAGGATAACATATTTGAAGGATAATTTTTATTCGTATTTTATTTTATTATTTTTTAATGATACAGTATTGTGATCGACCTGAAATTTCAAAAAAGTATGCTACCCTGAAATTTTGTATTTACACGTTTTAGGACTAGTAAACACCAAAAAAGCAAAAAAAAAATGTCCGTCTGTCCGCCGTAGACGCCGTACTCCGTCCACCGTACGCCGTACGACGTCCGCCGTACGCCGTCCGCCGTACGCCGTACGCCGTACGCAAAATTGTTGCGCGTAGCTCCCAAACCCGTTGAGATATTAAATTGAAATTTTTATGGTGGGTAGATTGGATGAACCCCTACGACTAGTATATTTTCGAGGGGTGGGCGTTCAAGAGGAGAGGAGAGGGGAGCGTTTTAGACGAAAAATTTTGGTTTCTAGATCTCAGGAACCACTTATGCTAGGAGGCTGAAACTTGGAACTTATGTAGTACTATGATAATGGACTCAATTGCAAAAAAATGGCCGATATTGATTAAGGGGTGTGGAAGTGGGGGTGAAAACAATGAGTCTGAAACGCATGAAAGACGGGATTGAAACATTCTAAAATCGATATCTCCTGAACAATTGATGTCAAAAGATTGAAACTTTGTTGTTGTCCTTAGGGATACTTCAAGATTAGACAAGGGCTAAAATTTTTAAGAGGGGTGGTGGGGTGTGGAGGTGGGGGGTGGGAAACATTGGATGACAATATCTTCCGAACCAATTATACCAGGAAGATAAAATTTAGTTTCTGTATATGGGATCACAAGAGGAGTCTACCGAAACTAAATTTTTTAAGAGGGGAGGGGGAACACGAAAGTGGGGGGACAGCAATTTTTCAAAAAATGTAATTTTTATATCTCAGAAACCGTATCAGATATGATCTTGAAAATTTTACAGGAGTTGGGGTCGGTAAACTTCTAGTAGGGAAAAAAATGTTGGTGGTGTGGGTGTTGGGGGTGATGGTGAAAGGGGGTAGAAAGGGAAACATTCTGATTTTTATTTCTCGAAAACCATAATGAATAGAAAGCTAACAATTTAGGATTATATAGAGCCACTATGGAGACATCCTAGAAAAATAAAATTTTTGATAGGGGTATCAAGGTACCGGGGAGAGGGGTGGTTTTTTTTATATCTCAGAAACAGCTTATGCTAGAAAGTTGAAACTTAGTACGTATATGTAGATGTACTATTAGAGTAATTAAAGCAAAAAAAAGTTCAGATTTTTATTGGCGTTCAGAGGTTGAGTAAAAAAAATGTCCGTGAATCCACATTTTCACAAATTTCGTTAAATCTTTTAGACATGTCGAGCTATCAAAGCAATTTCAAAATTTTTCGATATCCTTAAGGGGGTGTAAAGTGGTTGTGTACATATTCACGAATTCTGATATATTTCTAAGGTATATTGAGTTTTGGAATCCACTTTTAATAAGCTTTAAACGTAGTCGGGGAAAAACCGATTTAAGTATTTTTCTCTATTAAACCCCCTGGGGCTATTGTTCAAGTTTTCACTGATTCCAAAAATCTCTTAGGTTTAATGTGATCGAATCCGCTTTTAATTCTACAGAATATTCTACTGATAAAAAAAAATATGTAAATAAATAAAAAAAAATCTGCCAACAGTCTGGGCGCAACTTTATTATTTTATGGGTAGAAGTCCGAAACGTGTTTAATGATGAGATGCGGTGTAGGTTACTATGCGACTGACAACCTAAGAAATAACCAGGAGGCTATTTGGAACGCGTTTTTTTTAGGTTGTCAGTCGCATAGTAACCTACACCGCATCTCATCATTAAACACGTTTCGGACTTCTACCCATAAAATAATAAAGTTGCGCCCAGTTTTATATTGCGACAACCTTCCCCTTTAAAATTAGTCCTATTTTAGTATTCTATGATGAAAATTAACAGAGATGAATTTTTAAAGAGGACTTGGGCACCATTTTCACGAAATCTTTAACATACTACGAACAAAAAAAATTAGATAGAAACAAAAAATTAAAATTATATTTTTTTCACTAATTCTTCGAGTACACAAATTTTCAAAAGTATGGGCGATGGTAAGGTCGCACCTGTGGTCGATTCTTGATGGAATGACCCATCTAAACGGACGGGTTCTGCTTTATTAAACTAAGCATCCACTAGACGGGTCGGGCCTAAAAATCTGACTGCCATACATTTTTATGGAAGTGCGAGGTCCGCGACGAAACGTAAAAATGCTTGCCGCACCGTTGCAATGCGACCTGCCTACAGTGTTACCAACCATTTTGTGTAAAATTCCCCACGATTGAGTCCGAAATTCCTCTTTTTCCCCATTATTCATAATTGAATTCCCCAGTTTCCCCATAAAGAATAACTCTACAGGAGTAAACGGTTTTATTAATCATAAAGCAAAAAACCTATTTATTGTATTACGAAAAAAACCCATTCTATATACATATAAAATAAAAAAGATGGAGTAAAGCACTTATTTGATTAAATAAAGATAAATCACTATATGAGAATGGAATTTTTCATGGTTAATGCTACCATAGAATTGATTTTAAGAATTTTTTGGTTGTTTTTGCGGTCATATGAGTTTCTAACGAGAAACACCAACACGAAAGTCCGACTGGGACCAATCACCGTCTTGAATACTGCCATTGAGGGCATGATAGTCCCATTCTCATTAATATTAGGAAAAATAAAATTGCTGTTGGCGTGATTTGATGTCGCGCACTTAGTCTGTGAATCAAAATCCACCAAAATTTGGATATGACAAATTTCACTAGTATATAATTCGTGGAAACGAGTTTGTTTCTATATCGCATATATAGAAAAATTCTCAGCAATGCCAGCATGATACACTCTCTGATGAGTGAGTACCATCCAATGACGAAAAAGCTCTTTCGGACCTAGTCTAACACTCTCTTAAACTGGCTTCGCCACTGAAGGTTTTTCAACTGACATGTCCTCAATGGCAGTAGCCAGGGCTGGTATTGATTCGTCAGATGACTTTGACTGGATAATGTGTCACGTGGTGGCCAGTTGGACTTATATGTGACTCCTAGAGCTACATAAGATCCCTTGTAAACAATAAGACGCAATAAGTATTCGGCGCAACGAAATAAGAATGCCTGTTTTGTTTTTGCAATCGCCACAAGTCGACGTTGAAGTCGGTGTTGTGCTTCTGGTAATGAATTTCAGAGAGTTTTGGTTTTCCCCATAATAGCTCTCGAATAGTGCTGATTCCCCTTTTCCCCTGTCAATAGGCGATAAGGGGAATTCCCCACGAGTTGGTATCACTGCCTGTCTTTAGAGTTCGTCAGTTTCGGTCCAGCTTGGCAGGAGGATGACCATATCTTCTACACATGACTGGAGTCAATTACAAAACAGAACACGGACCTCGACTGCGACGGAGATTCGCCTATCTTTCGGGGTGAGGTTTGACTACGCAGTTGGTGTTGAACAGAACACCAACTACGACTTCGATTCTATGGAAGCAAGAAGAGTGTCAAATGTCACATCTGTTTTGTATAATAGTTTTGCAAATGGACGTGTTTCTGGTAGCGCATATAATTTATATAGTATTTTTAATCACTTTGGAGTGTTTGCGTTTATTAAAAACAAGGAAATGAATAGGAATCGGGACGAATTTGGAGAAGAGAAACCGAGCAGGCAGAGCGTACTCCCGAAAAATGTCATCAAAATTCCACATGTCCATATGTAAGACAGAGACTGTAAATACTTTGAAGAGGTCATGTAAATATTCCATATATAGTGCTCGTACAAACTATAATAGTAAATATATACAGCAACGGGCAACACCGTTCCCAAAAAGTCTAACCGCTTAGGCGACTTGCATACGGTTTCGTTTCGACGTATGTATAGCATACGAAACTTTTCTTGCTGGAAAATAATTGAAATCCGAGACTACAAACGCAGTCTTTGAATTAAAGTGTAGCACGACTGCGCAGTCGCAGGCGAAGTTGGTATTGTGGGCATTGTCATGCAATCCTGTGTATTCTAAAGACGCAGCCGAGGTCCGTGTTCTGTTTAGGCCTTCAGCTTTTAGAGAATGGCAGAATATAAATAGTTTCCGTGAGAGAGCAGAGCCTAGCCAATACGTTACCTAGTTACCAGTTTAATCATTTCAAAAAAGAAAAACATCATAGTTAAATACCTAAAATATTAAAACCGAAAATTTTTGATCGGCCAGCTCGCATAAATGAACTACACCTACGTCTTACCTTATTTTCTTTTGTTTGAAACTGTTTCTTTGTGGCTTTTTAAAATTTTCAAGAATATTCGCATTTATCTGAAGGTAATCCATTAAATTGCATAATGGAATGAATAACACCGGAAGCCTAATTTCCTACTTACCATACCCTGCAATTTCTCTAATGGGAACCCCTTCATTACAATGCGAGAATTAGTGTTTGTGATAATGACCAGTTACGACTTCTTATAAAATAACGACTTCTTATAAAATACAGAAAAACCACATAAAAATTGAAATAATGTTTCACAGAAATTCCCATGTTTTTGACCGATGCTACGAGTAATCAAAAATTATTAAAAGTGGTCGTAGTAATCTACAATAATATAAAAGTGGGTATAGAAGTGTACACATAAGTTGTCTTCTCATCAAAACTATACTTAAAAATGCACATCAACATCTGTGAATCATTCGAGTTAGAGGTTGTATTTCATTAGTTTTTGCAGTTTTTTTGCTAGATTAAGAAGGCGGTAGTTTACATTCTGAGAATATTGTTTGCAAAAAGCGGTTATTATTATTATTATTTATAAATGACGTCAAATTGTCGGCTTACAAGTGAAATTCAATTTTTGGCTATTTTAGGGCCGGTATTATCTTCAGTTAAACTCTAATGCTGTTATGACACTGGCTATTTCCTCGCTAGAAAAAAGTGCAATAATAGCCAATCGTGCGACAAGGCGACCAATATAGAGAGAAAGAAATTATCGATAAAAAATACCCTTGCTGATGCTACCGGCATCTAGTAGACGAAATTAACAACGGATTTGTTATAAAAAATACTGATCTTAGCGTGTTTCATAACATAACATGACTCTTTCTATAATTTATACATAACGAACTGTCAAAAATAAGTCTGTAGCGGCTGGAAAATCTAGCCGCCAGCCGATTTTTCTTGGATTAACTGCTAGAATGTTGAAAAACACTGCTCGAATGCGTTTTGTTGCCGCTTTTTTTTGACAGTTATGGATTGTTTTTTGACAGTTACTCATAGTTTTGCTGTTCGGCCTGTCTCTCTCACACCAATGTATAAATTGTATGTTAAAGTCTCTATCCCTCTCCATTTGGATTGTCTAGCCGCTTTAAAGCCGCAAAAATAGCCAGTGTCATAACAGCATAACCGGAACATTAACTGAAAGTTTTGTATGAAAATCTGTCATGCTGTTATGACACTGGCTATTTTTGTGGCTTTAAAGCGGCTAGAAAATCCAAATGGAGAGGGATAGAGACTTTTACATACAATTTAGACATTGGTGTGAGAGAGACAGTCCGAACAGCAAAACTATGAGTAAATAAAAAACAATCCATAACTGTAAAAAAAAAGCGGCAACAAAACGCATTCGAGCAGTGTTTCGCAACATTCTAGCAGTTAATCCAAGAAAAATCCACTGGCGGCTAGATTTTCCAGCCGCTACACACTTGTTTTTGATAGTTCAGTACGTATAAATTATAGAAAGTGCCATGTGATGTTATGAAACGCGCCAGAACCGGTATTTTTCTTTACAAACCAGTTGTTAATTTCGTTTACTAGATGCCGCTAGCGTCGGAAAGAGCGGTATCTCTTTCTTTTAATGTTGTTCGCCTTGTGGCACGATTGGCTATTATTGTACTTTTTTCTAGCGAGGAAAATAGCCAGTGTCATAACAGCATGAGTTAAAGTTCCAGTTAGAACGTTACTGAACATCGTAGGAACGGGCCTTAGTTGAGCGTTTTGATGATTTACTGAATTGTAACCAATCTCAGGTTAAATAGGGGAATAGAAAGGGATCCCCTAGCTCATTAACTCAATAAATGACTGCTTAGGGAAGGTAACGGCAGAATAAAAGACTTAATTTACAGCTTCTCACATTTTATAGTTTTGGACTTGTGATTTCACTTGTTAGCCGACGATAGAGTCTTTCAAGAAGGACGTTCAAGTTTTAAATGTAAATAAAACAAGTTGTGTGTGAGATCTCCACCCAATCCTTTTTTTATTTGAAAGAATATTTTATGGCATTAAGTATGGAATATACCGTCGTTCATTTGAACGACCCGGCTTTGCTTGTCACATAATCAAACGGACCAATTTTCGACTACTTTGTTGCATAAATCTGACTGAATTTGCTGGATGGCGTTCGTTATGTTAACTTAAAGTTGTCAATTGTTTGTGGATTATACGCATCGACCTGTGATATAAGAAAGCCCCAAAGGAATATGTCTAAAGGCGTTAAATCGCATGATTACGGTGGCCAGTTCACGTCGCCGTCGCGCGAGATAACGATGCCCTCAAACCGCTCGTGCAGAATGTCCATCGTGACATGCGCTGTATGCCACGTAGCGCCGTCCTGTTAGTACCACGTATCGTTGGTATCCATATCATTCAGTTTAGGGCACAACAAGTTGCTTATCATCGATCGTTTGACGGTTATGGTATCCGCACCAAACAGTGACTTTCTCGGGATGTATTTGGTGCTGGTGCATCTCGTGTGGATTTGTATCGTCCCAAATCCAAAAATTTTGGTTGTTCACACATCTATTCAACAAGAAATGGGCCTCGTCGTTAAAAATCACACAATGCGCGGAACGTTTTTCGAACGGAGCTCTGATTTTGAAAATAAAATTTTATGATTTGCACACGATGTTCAACGCTATAACATTCCCTGGTGATTTGCCATATACTACTGAACAATTCACAACAAATTGGACGGATGTTGCTTTAACAACATGGCCGGTATCGTATAACCTAACAAATTTCGAGCGTTCCTACTGAAACACCATATAGAAAAATGAATGTTTTTTTGTTTGTACCGAATGCGTTCCTATACCATTCATCCGATTTCGATAAATCTTTGGTGATTTGTTAAGCGCACGCCCGCGAAAGTTTCTGAATTAGTAAAACCATTTTACAATTGGTGGCGCCCGAGTCATTTCAACAAATGAGAGTACTTCACATAGCTTAGCGGCAGTTCTTGTATTTTCGATGTATGAGTGCGCACGCTTGACATAATTGAACAACGGGAGCAACGAAGCAACGAACCATAGGAGCAACGGGCGCAATGTGAAGCAAGACTGGAAACCGCTGGGCGCTGGCTATGCAGTTTCGGTGGTAAATAAAATAAATAAACATACTGCAGTCACGATCGGCTGCAAGCCAATCGTATAATACTCTAGATGAATACTGAACTCCGATTTATATTGTAGTTGGGGATAAAGTAGAATTACGCGTGTGCATGTTGTATGTCCTTTATTAAGGACTGCCATTAGATTGCTACTCAAAACTAAAAGACAATATTCAGTGTTTAATTTCATATCTTGAACTGGGTAAGTCATTGAAAAAAAAATTTCCTTTTTAAAGGACTTTCACATGGAAGGTGCAGAAAGGACTCACTCGATTTCTTAAAAATTTATCCTTTTCCTTGGAACCATTTAAAAATGAACGTGTACAAAATTTCAAATTCGTAGCTTGAAGCGTTCAAAAGTTATCGAAAAATAATGTTGAACACGTGTCTTAAGGACATTTTGTATGGCAGCTTCCAGAAGGAGTAAAAGGATTTCGCTGATTAGTAAATTCGAACTTCGTTTTTAATCAAAACTAATTTGTACAAAATTTCCAATTCATAGCTAAAAGATTACTTGAGTTATAGTAAGTTCCGTAAATTAAGTGAAGACGTTTTGACAGGATATTTGTATGACAGCTACACGAAGGACTAATAGGATTTTTTTCATAATCATACATTTAGCTCCAACTATTGGAAAAATAACACATACAAAATTTCAAAGACGTAGCTTAAACCCTTCTGAAGTTATCGACCAATATTCTTGAACACGTGATTTAAGGACATTTTGTATGGGAGCTACCAGAAGGAGTAAAAGGATTTCGCTGACTAGTGATCTCGAACTTCATTTTCACTCAAAACTAATTTGCACAAAATTCCGAATTCGTAGCTAAAAGATTACTTCAGTTATAGTGAGTTTCGTAAATTAAGTGAATGCATTTTGACAGGATATTTGTATGGCAGCTACACGAAGGACTATTTGGATATTTTTCATAATCATATATTTAGCTCCAACTATTGGAAAAATAATACATACAAAATTTCAAAGACGTAGCTTTAAACCTTTAAGTTATCGACCAATATTTTTGAATATGTGTTTTAAGGACATTTTGTATGGCAGCTACGCGAAGGAGTAGGACGATTTTGCCCGTTAACGAACTTAGCCTTACAAATTCAACCAAACATTAAGATTCAAAATTTCAAGATCCTAGGTGAAGGCGCTCTTGAGTTATCGTGTTAACGGACAGACGGACGGACGGACGTCAAACGGATTTCAGGTTTTTGGCCACAAATAAACAAAAAATAATATATAACTTTTTTTCGTCCGAGGCTTGGTTCTATGCGTTACAAACTTTTGGGCTGGATTAAACTTATAATACTCTATATGATTTCATCTAGAGTATAAAAAGTTCGAATATTATGTATTCCGGTTCCAGCATAGTAATTTAAGTGTAGTATTGAAGATTACGATAAGAATTCAGCCCAAGTTTTACAAAAATGAGTCACAAATCATAAAACTATTTTAAGTGAAAATTCTGCCAACAGTCTGGGTGCAACTTTATTATTTTTCGGGTAGAAGTTCAGAACGCGTTTAAGATTGATGCGGTGTAGGTTACTATGTGACTGAAAACCTAAAAAAATTGGTAGAATGGGGTCGCGCTAGAATACTTACGCCGCTGCCACATATAAAATATGAATTACATAATTGGGTCATACTCCGGGACGCAGTTTAAGTAGTAATATAATACTACGTAGCTATTATGTGATTAGGAAGTTTTTCGTGATTCGGTTTTGGGCCATTACATGAAATCGGAAATGCGTTTGTAGGCGATTATATAAATAGTCTGTGGAAGTGAAAACCAATCTAATATCTCATCAATCCTAAGAATATCTTGAATATCTAAAAATCCTGAAATCAACTTTTTGACGATTATATAGGAAGCCGTAAGAAGTAAAAATGAATTCAATATCTCATTAGAACTAAGAAATATGTGGAAATTTGTGAACCCACTTTGGGGTTGAATATCCAAAAATCCTGAAATGAGTTTTTAGATATATATAAAGAAAGCCCGAGAAAGTGAAAACCAATCCGATGTTTTATCACTCCTAAGAGATAGGACGGAATTCGTGAAAACGTGTTCAACCCGTTTATACCCTCTTAGGGATTGAAAAAGGAAAACATTTGAAAACGAGTTTTAGGTGATTATTAAACAAGTCCGTGGAAGTGGAAAGTTATTCGATATCTAATCAGACCTGAGGGATACGGCTGAATTCGTGAAAATGTATAATCCCCTTTACACTACCTTGGGGGTCCAATTTTAAAAAATCCTGAAAACACTTTCTAGGTATTTATATGAAGAACCCGTAGAAAAAAAATGAATTCAATATTTCGAAAGACCTAATAGATATGACGAAAATCGTGAAAATATATGCATTCCATTTTCACTAATAATTTTTTTCGCTCCCCCTCTGTACGCCAATGGATATTTGAATTTTTTTTCAATCTAAAAGACTTTTTTAGTTGACTTACATACACATATCGAGTTTCAACTTTCTAGCATAAGCCGTTCTATAGTTAGGAAAAACATCCCCCACCCCCGTACCATACTACCCCTATAAAATATTATATTTTTTCAACATGCTACTACTATAGTTCTATCCAAATACCAAGTTTCAGCTTTATATCTTTATAGGTTCTCGAGATATAAAAATCGAAACTTTTTCCTTTTCACCCTCCCCCACCCTCACCCTCTACCCGCTCACCACCAAAATTTTTTTCCCTGCTAGGGGTTTATTTGGCCTACTATCGCTAAAAATTCTAAGCATCTACCTTGCACTGTTCTTGAGATATGAGACGTGATATTTTAGAAAAATTCTTATCCTCTCCACTTCCATACCCCACCGCCCCCTTAAAAAATTTTACTTTCAGCAAACATTATTTGTCAACCTTAATACAGAAACCAAATTTTTTTTCTCTAGTGTAATTGGTTCGTGAGATATCGTAATCTAAAGTTTTTCACCCCCCACCTCCGTACGCCATTTCTCCCACTCAAAAATTTGTTTCCGATCTATTCTCCTAGTATGCCCACAGATGTTCATCAAGTTTTAATTTCGTGACATTAACCAATTAGGAGATATGGATTGTAGAATGACTCGATCTCGGCTTTCGAGCGTTTCGGACGCATTATTATTCCCCCACTCCCACACCCCTTTACCCATATCCTCCCTTTTTTTTGCAAATGGGTCCCCTATCGATGCTCTATATAAATTCCAAGTTTCAGTTTCCTAGCCTAAGCGGTTACTGAGATCTAGAAACCAAAATTTTCCGTCCAAAACGCTTCCCCCACCTCCCCCCTCACACTCCCACCACTCAAAAGGTGGCCACTTGAAGGGGTCTGCTCAGTCTACCAACAAAAAAAAATTCAACTTAATAGCTCAAAGAGTTTGAGAGCTATAAGCTTTCAAACGTTTAGCGTACGGCGGACGGCGTACGGCCTACGGCGCACAGACGGACTGAAATTTTTCTGTGCTTTTTTTGTGTCTATTAGTCATGAAACGTATAAAAAAAATTTTTCAGGGTAGCAAATTTTTTTTTTTTAAATTAAAATTTTTTATTATTAAAATAATAAAGTAAAAGCAGCAGAATTTGCCATATTTTACGAAATGAGAAACACAAGGAAGGCATACAAAAGCTTGATGTAATGCTACTTCTTTTATTATTGCATAATTTCAGCGAATAAAAAGTTTGGTAAAGAAAAATATGATCTATCTTACGGGTAAAATTTTTAGAAAAAAGTGTAATCTATAAATTCCTTCAATAACAGCGGAACGTATGTACATACTTTGTCGTAACATAGCAAACTGTTTTCTGCAAATGCTAAATATTAATTTCCGATCAAATGTAAACATATACAGTTCTTTTTGAAACACTGTTGGTTTTGGTTATTAATTGTATACTATAGCTTACTAAATAGTAAGAATACCTGTATAGTAAGGTAATATGTAACACTAAATGACCGTCATGAAACGTGATAAAGTTTTTTTGAATGTAGATTACGGTGGAACTATAACTGAGTGGTAACTGGTTTATACACCAGTTGTACTATGAAATACAAAAGTTAAGTCGGTAAAAAAGCAAATTGATCTAAGCAACATTTTCGGCAACTTGACATTATTTATGGGCAATTTTTCATCCCCGATCGATTGGTGAACACCGATCAGCGTCTCCTATGCTTTCAAGATTATATATTATTGCGAGCTAAGGGTTCGCCGGGATTTTACGTAAAACACAATTCGTTTAAAATCAAAAGAAATAATAATTTATTCGCAGTAATTATAATCGCACTATATGGCAGCGCTGCCCGATTTTATTCATATACCACTCGTCAAGCTATACCGCTGTTTTCAATCCAACATCGCTTTCACGTAATACTTCGCGCTGTAGATTTTTCGTCGTTTGCTTTGCACCGTGGTACACAGTAAACATTTTTGTGAAAATGACTGCCCTCAAAGCAGTAAAATATCGAACTGATGTATATTAAATTTTACAAATTTCATTAAATTCAACAAAATTATGAGTAATTCTTAAAACTTTGTATTTTTATACATTTACGTCAAGAATTTACTGGCTGGGAAATAAAATTGCAACACCGCATGAAATTTCCCACTTTTAATGAGTAAAATTTGTCATATATAAAATTACGCATTTTACACGTAGTTTTGATACAGTAAAAAAATTTTACTACTCTCAGAGTAGGCAATTTAGAGCCTACACTGAAAGCAGTAAAATTGCTATTGTCAAATTTCATTGCGCACTCTTGTGATTTTTACTACTTACGCTGAAACACAGCACTATTAATTCGGAAATTCACACATAATGTGGAAATCAATCGCTAAAAATGTATAAATTGACTGCTGGTGTGGAAAGAAAAAAATTTACAATGCTTAAAATTACAAACGTTCTGGAAAAACTAATATGTACTACAAAAAAGTGACATGTTTATGTTTGCTTATTATTATTATTAATTTATTGATAATTTTAATGAATAAACTTCAAGCGAATGATCGGCAGATGAATTCCCAGACCCATTTTGAAGGGCGAAGAACACATCAATCGACAAATTCAATGAGATCAATCAACACATGATAATTCAGAAAAAACCAGGATATAAAGTATAAAAAGTATAAAAGATTGATAACTAAATAAATGGGTTTTCTTTATTACGTTGGATTGATAATTCAATTACGAAAACTAATAATGATAATAATTAATAATTAATAATTCTGGTACTTTAAGAAAAAAAATTGAAAACTAGTAATCCTTATGTTTAAAAAAATAAAGGAAATTGATTCTTCATGAGCTACATACATTATATCCTTTTATAAAAAAAACAGTGCAAAGAACAAAATAATTTTAATTTTATAAATTTATGACTATAAATAGCTAGTAAATTCTTGACGTAAATGTGTAAAAATACAAAGTCTTAAGAATTACTTGCAATTTTGTTAAATTTAATAAAAATTTGCATATTTAACTACATCAATTCGTAATATTTTACTGCTTTAAGGACAGTTATTTTTACAAAATTGTTTACTGTGTACTGTGTCGTATGCACTCTCTGAGATCCTTATGCATATATTGCACATGGGTCGAATCGAGAGCCTTCCCGAATATTTGGTGGTGTGAGGCCGGGATAATTTGCGTGAAGAAGAATTCTCTATAAGTATACATACAGACGGTTTCTCATTGGATATTGTAGGCATGGCTTCTTACTGGAATTAATAGCATTGAGCTTCCCGATTGAGAGGAGTGATTTTTTACTGAAATTGATGTCATTGCGTTGTGCGGGTTGCCAGAGTATGATAGTAATTTTAAGAAAAGCTGATCATTCACACCATAAAACCATTCATGCGACCGAAGTTTGCTCTTATATTTAATTCCAAGTCGTTCGCTTCATCGAAGAGACAGAATTGATATAAGCCATTTGCTTCAGATAAGTAGCAGAATGTCGCTTAAGACACCACTACACTGCTAATTATATTTGTAGTAAATACCTACCGCAGGCCCGTGCGCAGGATATCGTCTGGGAGGAGGGCGGGGGGGGGGGAGGTTTTCGAATATGTGGAAATAACTGCTGATATTCACAGCTTGAAATTCATCAATGGTCAAACATTTTCTAAGAGATTTGAATCTGATGAATGTGACGATCAATCCAGTTCGTCATAGTCTCTGCAAGCACGCAGCAATTAAATTCATTATCCTACACTCTACACTCGTCATCCGGCTTCGAAACACGCTACCACGAATGATAATAATAATATTTGAACTACTAAAAATATAAAAAATCAATGATAGATGCAATAAAATATATGGACAATGGACATAGTATTGTATGATTTAAACAAAAAATTAAAACAACTTTGAAATTACATGACATAGGTTTTTTTATTTTTACATGCTAGTTACATAATCTATTTATACTTCAGAAGATAGAGAAAACTTTTTAATTTACACGCATCCTTTCCTCATGGGTATAACCAAATGTAGTGTTTGAGTTGAAGGATTTGGTCGTATAAGGTTATTTTCTTCACTAAATAAATTTTATTCATTTTTATATTGTTCGCAGTCGATAAATTGGAAATAATTATTTACTATATTATCCTTAGCCCATTCGAAAAGTTTTAATGACGTGGTTATTTGGTACTTATATGGCCGCTGTAAACTTGCTCTTGCTGCAAGTCGCTTTATTATACCACCGAGACCATCGAAGATATTTTTACCATGGGCGGTGGTAAAAAAATTCCATTCTGCAGCAATTTTAAATTGCTCACTGTGCTTGCCAGTGGAATGCTTGGATCGAATCTTGTAGAACGAAGGAATAGTTTTCCGAGAAATCGATAAATACAACTTAGTTAGTCTTTTTCTGGTAAAAATTTTGCCTATTTCTATGCAGTACAAAGTCGACTTCAATGATTTGGACCGTTGTTATCTTTTTCCTTATAAACCATCTTTGGACAGATGGTAGTAAAGCCTACTGATGTAATTTGACCATTTTAGAAGCATTCAAATTCTCTGTAAAAATCTGCCAATGGTCTGGGCGAAACTTTATTATTTTTCGGGTCAAAGTTCGGGAGCAGTCAAAGTCCGGGAGCGGTCAAAGTCGGAGTATATCATGAGTTGCTTCGAGATTATTAGATTTCTTGGAAAATTAATTTTGTTCTTAAAATAAAAATATTTAAAATAGCGATTTTTAGCCGATTAAACATTGGAAAAGCGCGTGTAGACTGTTCGAATTTCGGTATATTATATACACTAAAAGCCCATAGAAGTAAAAACGAATTTGTTGCCTTATCAGAATTAAGAGATATGACGAATTGTTAAAATGTATACAAACCCATTACTTCCACTTGGGGTTTGAATTTCGAAAAAATTGTGAAACAGGTTTTTAGACGATTTCATAAGAAGCAAATTGATATCTTTTGAAAATTTGTGAAATCGTAAGCAAACTCTTCACAGCCCCTTGGTTCTGGAAATTCGAAAAATTGTGAATTGGTTGGCCGTAATAATCAATTTTATATCTCATCAGAACTAAGGGATGGCAAAAATTGTGAAAACATATGCAAACCCTTGGGGGTTGAATATCGAAAAATTGAGAAATGGGTTTGTAGGCGATTATATAAAAAAGTCTGTGGAAGTGAAAAGCGATCTAATATCTCATCGAACCTAAGAAATATGTCGAAACTTTGAAAAGCATACAACCTCTTTACATCCTTTAGGATTGAATATCTAAAATACTGAAATTGACTTTTTGGGTTTTTTATATAGGAAACCTTAGGAAGTAAAAATGAATTCGATATATCATCAGATATGCTACCTCGTTACACCCACTTGGGAGTTGAATATCCAAAAACTCTGAAAGGAGTTAATAAATAAATATGAAGACAGCACGAGATAGTAGGAACCAATTCAATTTCTTATCACTTCTTGAAGAAATGACGGAGTTCGTGAAAACGTGTTCAACCCGTTGATACCTTCTTAGGGGCTGAAAAAGAAAAAACCTTAAAAACATGTTTTAGGCGATTATTACGCAAGCACGTGAAAGTGAAAAGATATTCGATATCTGATAAGACCTGGGGATATAGTAGAATTCGTGAAAAAGTTTACAACCTCCTTTGCACCGCCTTAAGGGTCGAATTTTAAAAAATCCTGAAAACACTTTCTAGGTATTTATATGAAGAAGTCGTACAATAAAAATGAATTCAATATTTTGGGAAGACCTAATAGATATGACGAAAACCGTGAAAATATATGCATTCCATTTTCACTGATCATTTTTTTTGCCCCCCCCCTCCGAACGCCAATGGATATTTCAAATTTATTTTTAACTAAATTAGTTTTCTAGTTGATATACATAAACATACCGAGTTTCAACTTTGTAGCATAAGCCGTTCTATAGATAGGAAAACACCCCCTACCCCCGTACCATACTACCCCTATAAAAAATTATATTTTTCCAACATGCTACTAATATAGATCTATCTAAATACGAAGTTTCAGTTATATGTCATTATCGGTTCTTCAGATATAAAAATCGGAACCTTTTCCTTTTCACCCTCCCCCACCCTCGCCCTCTACACCCACAATTCCAAAATTTTGTTTTCTTCTAGGGCTCTCTATGACCTACTTTTGGTAAAAATTTTAAGCATCTATCTTATACTGTTCTTGAGATATGAGATGTGATTTTTTAGAAAAATTCGCATCCCCTCCACTGTCATGCTCCACCGCCCCCTTAAAAAATTTTACTTTCAGCAGACTTCATTTGTCAACCTTTATACACAAACCAAATTTCATTTGTCTAGTGTAACCGGTTCGTAAAATATCTTAATCTAAAAAATTTATTTCCGATCTATTCTCCTAGTATACTTACAGATATTCATTAAGTTTTAATTTCGTGACATTAACCATTTAGGAGATATGGATTTTAGAATGTGTCGATCTCGGCTTTTTTGCGTTTCGGACGCATTATTTTTCCCCCCACTCCCAAACGCCTTCACCTATATCGGCAATTTTGCAAATGGGTCCACTATTAAAGTTCTATATTAATTTCAGCCTCGTAGCATAAGCGGTTGCTGAGATCTAGAAACCAAAATTTTCCGTCTAAAACGCTTCCCCCTCCCCCCCCTCATACCCCCACCCCGACGAATGTGGTCACTTCAAGGGGCCTACCCAGTCTATTCATAAAAAAAATTTAATTTAATAGCTCCAAGGGCTTGGGAGTTACGAGCCTTCAAACGATTTTGCGTACACCGGTAGACGTACGGCGTACGGCGGACAGACGGACTGACATTTTTTTTTGCTTTTTTCGTGTCTACTAGTCATGAAACGTGAAAAAAAAAATTTTGAAGGTAGCAAATTTTTTTTTTTTAAAAATCGATAACAATACTGTATTATTGAAATAATAAAGTAAAATGAGAAAAGTGTCAAATCTCTGTTTGGCGAATAAGCCTCAAACCATGGTCCATTACTGGATGCTTAGCAGTCCGCTGGCTGTGTCTTGTTATGTTGGTTGTTATGTTACTCCAGATAGAAAGAACCCACACAAAAGAAGCTTCGACTACAACCAATCGCGATTCAAGCAAGCCCTTTTACGACGTGTCTGATGTAGGGATGCCGTTTTCAGATCGATTTAATCGAAGATCGATTAATCGGGTCCTAAAAAATCGATCTTTTCCCGATTTCCTTGAGCCGATTCGATTCATGAATCGATTGCTCTGATCAGGAAATCGTATTCCGATTCTTTTTTAATTTGAACGATTTTAGGCCGTGATCCCACATGAACGCTTATAGGCCGCGCTCACCTGCATTCTTTGGCTAACATCGCCTTTGGCCTTGGTTGTCTAGCGACGACAATATTCCGACAAATCGGCCGATTTTTTTAGCCAATCGGGCGTCAAAGTCACCGCTCGTTGTGTCAATGCGCAAGCGCAAGATCGAAAATTCCATTACGATCTATTGTTTTTTATACTCTAGATGAAATCATATAGAGTATTATAAGTTTAATCCAGCCCAAAAGTTTGTAACGCATAGAACCAAGCCTCGGACAAAAAAAAGTTATATATTATTTTTTGTTTATTTATGGCCAAAAACCTCAAATCCGCTTGACGTCCGTCCGTCCGTCTGTCCGTTAACACGATAACTCAAGAACGCCTTCACCTAGGATCTTGAAATTTTGAATCTGGATGTTTGGTTGAATTTGTAAGGCTAAGTTCGTTAACGGGCACAATCGTCCTACTCCTTCGGGTATCTGCCATACAAAATGTCCTTAAAACACGTGTTTAGGAATATTGGCCGATAACTTCAGAAGGGTTTAAGCTACGACTTTGAAATTTTGTATGTGTTATTTTTCCAATAGTTGGAGCTAAATGTCTGATTATGAAGAAAATCCTATTAGTCCTTCGTGTAGCTGCCATACAAATATCCTGTCAAAATGTCTTCACTTAATTTACGGAACTTACTATAACTCAAGTAATCTTTTAGCTATGAATTGGAAATTTTGTACAAATTAGTTTTGAGTAAAAACGAAGTTCGGCTTCGGCTGAATTTAAATTTCTTCGGCTAGATCTTGATGAAATCGGCTGAATTTAGCCGATTTTCGGCTAAATTGGCAACACTGTGCAATACATTAAAGTGTACAAAACAGGAAAGTGGAAATCGTGGTCGATTTTTCGATCTCGATTCTTTTCAAACCGATTTCTTCACGATCGATTTTTTAAAATGCGATTCGAATCGATCTTAAAAATCGATTTTCTTTTAAAAAACGACAACCCTAGTCTGATGGACAGTAGCGGTTTCTTCACTGTGCTTTGAAATTCCACAACAGCCAAGTATTAGAACAGTATTACAAGACACAGTCAGACTTTTTACGAAAAATGAAACACACGTAAAATCAGTTTTTTCTTTAAAATTCGTTTTCTTACACAAGGCCACGATCAGGCATTAAGTGATCGATGTTTTTTACGTCGGAATGAAATTTCACCCATTTACTTATAAATATCTTTAACTTTTTCATGTACATACTTCACAGTGGGTCATTTTTGGTCCTTTTGGATGCTAACACCGAACACGGCTTCGTAGCGTGATGCATACGTGGGTACACATTTTGAAATATATTCTTTTGTGAGCTAGGTCGATCGAAAACTGATGCTTTCTATAGAAAGCGTCATTGGAAAATGGTCACACTACCTGCTAACGTTTGAATTTAACTTCTACCGATTTTCAGAATGGAAGGGCGTTGGACCCAAAGTTGCGTATGATTGTCCTCCTCGAAAATATAAATCAACAATTTTTTGCGAAATATAACAATGGGGGGAGGGGGTTTTGAGCACCCAAACCCCCCCCCCCCCCCCCCCCCAAGTGCAATACACTAGTAGTATATAGTAGTGTACTAGGGCGGATTGATAATGATGTGGAAAAATCAAGAAGGAGTGGGCAGGTAAGGAATTCGTTATTTTTTTTACCTGGACCATCCTTAAATATATTACCTGCAAAGTTTAAGCCTGATACCTCGTTTAGTTTCCGAGAAGCGGCCGTTTAAGCAAGTCGACTTACAAAAACTGTTGAAAATGGATAAAAGTGAATTTCGTGTGTTGATTAAACACAGAAAACAGCTAAAGTAACCAAAGAAAAATTAGATAAGCATTATGAGGACTCTGCACCAAATGATTTACAAATGGTTTTCTGAATTCAAGTGTGGTCGTACGAGCACACAAACCATACCAAGTCCAGGTCGTCCAAATGAGGTCACCACGCCAGAAATGATCGATAAGATCCATGATATCGTGATAGAAGATCGTCGAGTAAAAGTGCGTGAGATAGTTAATGTAGTAAGCATCTCATTTGAACGTGTTTGGAATATTTTGAAAAACCATTTGGACATGAAAAAGCTATCCGCAAGATGGCTGCCGCGTTTGCTCACAATCGACTAAAAACGCAATCGTGTGACAACTTCCCAGCACGGCTTGCAACTGTTTTAACGTAATACAACGATTCGTAACTGTTGATGAAGCATGGATTCACAACTACACTCCAGAAACCAAACAACAGTCAAAACAATGGAAGAATGTCGGTTCAAGCGCACCGAAGAAGGCAAAACCGTTCTATCGGCTAGAAAGGTTATGGCGACAGTTTTTTGGAATCCCAATGGAATGATATTCACCGACTACTTGGAGAAAGGAAAAACAATGACGGGAGCATATTATTCTGAGTTATTTGTTCCATTGGATGTTGAAATCAAGGCAAAACGGCTTCATTTCGCGAAGAAAAAAGTGTTGTTTCACACGTCCATTGTTGCAACGGCAAAACTGTTTGAATTACGGTACGAATTGCTCCCTCACCCACCGTATTCTCCAGATTTGGCACCCTGCGACTTTTTATTATTTCCAGACTTGAAAAAATGGCTTGCTGGAAAGAGATTTACCACGAATACTGACGTCATAAGTGAAACCAACGCCCATTTTGAAGGGTTGGACAAATCATATTATTTGGAAGGGATCAAAAAATTGGAAAAACGCTGGACTAAGTGTATCGAGCTAAAAGGAGACTACGTTGAAAAATACAATAACTTTTTCCGGATAAAATTATGTTTTCTCAATTTTTTCACGTCATTATCAATCCGCCCTCATATATACACTTTTTTTGACCAGGCAATGACAGATAAAATTATTTTTTTATACTCTTGATGAAATCTGAGAGTACTCGTATTATAAGTTTAATCCAACCCAAACGTTTGTAACGCATAGAACGGAGCCTCTGACGAAAAAAAGTTATATGGTATTATGTGTTTATTTTTGACCAAAAACTACAAATCCGCTTGACGTCCGTCCGTCCGTCTGTCCGTGAACACGATAACTCAAGAACACCTTGACCTAGGATCTTGAAATTGTGAATCTGGATGTTTGGTCGAATTTGTAGGGTTAACGGGAACAGTTCTGGTAGCTGCAATACAAAAAGTCTTTAAAACGCGTGTCCATGAATATTGACCAATAACTTCGGAACGCCTAAATTTTGTATACGTTGGTTTTTCAATAACGCTTAGTTATTTACATAGAAAATTTTAAGAGGGACATAACAATTTTGTATTTAAATAAAACACAGAATAATTGAGATAATTTCCAAAGGTTGCTCGTTCGTGAACTTCACCATGATAAAAATATAAGCCTTGACTGACATTTTGACATTGGCAAACCAGCAAAAACGTTTAAGGGTGCGCTTGTATTTTTATATTTTATATATATAATTCTTTACCTACGCCGGCCAGGTGGATGGAGTTGAAATGCATGGATATACGCACCAATTGTTTAACTTCAGAAACTCATTCTGCTTATACGTACATATAAATTGAATTTTCGAAACAAAGAAGCCATCATAAACGTGCAAGGGACTGATACGTCTTACGAAAAGAATATCATTTTATTTTGTTTATGAAGTATTGATGTATGTAACACATATACCGCGCAGCACCATCTGTCCTTCCACCCAAATAATATAAATTATAAGGGTTTGAGATAAAAGTGAGCCTTCAACATGCCAGACATTTTTTTCAGTTTTAATAATTACTGGTCCTAAAACGTAAAAAATGTTTAGGGTAGTAATTTTTTTTAAAAGTCAAATATAATAAACTATATTATTAAAATAATAAAGTACAATCGAATTTTGTGTATATACATTTATTTAGGTACCTAATTCATCTAATCATCACATCGCACATCCAAATAATCTAATGTGTCACATATTTTCGACAAAAATTTCAATTTCCACTTCAAACAGAAATTTTATTCTTCTTTTCTTGATACATAGAAAAGTCAACCCATCCTACTCCCGGAGCGAAAATTTGGATGTGCCAATGAGTACTGATTACTCCTGATACGAAAGTTCTTGAATAATTCGGTGTTCACTATCTGTAAACAACAAGGTTTTACTTTATTATTTTAATAATCAAGTGTTGCTATCGATTTAAAAAAAAAATGCTACCCTGAACATTTTTTTTACTTTGCATGACTAATAGACACCAAAAAAGCATTTATTTAGTCCGTCTGTACGCTGTATGCCGTTCGCCGTATGGCAAATCGTTTGAAGGCTCGTAGCTCCCAAACTCGTTGAGCTATTAAGTTCAACTTTTTTTAGGTGGTAGACTGAGGGGACCCCTTTTACCATAAATGGACACCTTTTGAGAGGTGTGGTGTGAGGAGGAGGTGGAAAGCATTTTAGAGAGAAAATTTTGATTTCTAGATCTCAGCAACCGTGAAGGGTGAAAAAGTAAAGTTCAAATTTTTATATCTCGAGAACCATAAACGATTGATAGCTTAATTTCAGAATTTTTAGATATTCAACCCTAAGGTGCTTGCATTCTTTTCACAGTTTTCTGCATATTTCTTAGGTTTGATGATATATCAGATTGGTTTTTACTTCCACAGACTTTTTATATAATCTCCTACAAAACCATTTCACGATTTTTGATATTAAACCCTTGGGGATAAAGGGATTGTATATTTTTTCACAATTTTTGCCATCTCGAAGTTCTGATGAGATATACAAATGGTTATTACTTCTACGGGCATGTCATGTAATGGCCTAAAAATCAATATAACGATTTATCGAAATTCGGATGTAATGAATATACCGAAATCAAAGTTTCGCCCTGACAGTTGGCACATTTTTAATTTTATCCCGAACTGTAGTAGCTCATTAAGAGTGTATATATATATATATATATATATATATACTATGCTAATTTTTTTTAGTAATATGAATATTGTATTATATTTGAAGGTTTTGTATATAATATTGCTATTAAGTCCATGAAAATTGTAAGTGTGTTTTACTCAAAGTTTTACGAACCAATATCTTTTATTATTAATTTAAATCAATGTTTTAAATTAGCACATTATGAAATCATCTTTTCATTATATATCCAGCTTTAAATTTGCATCGAAAATATGCTCGTACTAACGATATTGATCACATTCATCAGCAAAATTAACTTGACATCAAGATCACGCCTTGCGAAATCTCATTTTGGTTCGTTTAACGTCTATATGTGAATTATACGTGCTAATTATTATTATTCGATTGCTAGATAAATTTACTTGAAGCTGCTTATATTTACTTAAATTTGCATTACTTAACAGTGGTCATCTATTTTTCAGATTGTGACGATCGATCATTCAGCAGACATGAGAAAAATGTTTCAAACATTAGTAGTAGTTCTATTAGCTACATTGGTACGAGGCCAAACTAATCCAGCATTTCCACGTCCCGAAGACATTTCCGCAACTGATCGACAATTTCGAGTGGTTTACGAATGGAATGTTATCGATTATGCGTATCCCAGTGAAAACCATCGAGCCCGAGCGATCCAACTTTCTGACTATATTCCAAGAAATATCCTCATCTCGGATGTGAAGGCTTTCGCGAATCGTTTGTATTTGACTATGCCACGAATGTTACCAGGTGTTCCTGCTACTTTGGGATGGGTTATATCACCGGATAACAATGGACGTACTGACCCTCGGGTAGAACCATTCCCCAACTGGGAGCTAAATCAGAAAGGAAACTGTTCAGCATTGCAGTTCGTACAAGGAATTGCCATAGATTCGGACGGTATCATGTGGGTGGTTGACTCCGGAAGAGTAGACACTTTACGGCCAGGTAATTATGTATTTTTTTTTACACAATTTAATCTATTGGACAATTTGGAGACGTTTCGGTTTGACTGGATGTTTGTTTCGATATAGCGTGAAAGCCACTCAATTGATTTTGATTAAATTTTGTATACAAATAGATATATAAACAGTATAGGGTTCTGTATAACGGTATGTATTCGCAGTAAGTCCTTTAGAAGTCAGAGATTAGATTATCTCTCACTAAATTCTCCCCCTGCTAGTTCTTTTAAGTTCGACAGGAACTATGGAACGACATATACAAAGAATTGACGACTCGAATTGAGGGTGGAAAACATGGACATGAAGATGTATTTCAATTTTTCATTACTGAAAATCATAAAATCTTACAAAAATAAATTAAATATTTTAACACAATATTGAGCTGGTAAATTGTTCAATGTCAAAGAAATCAGTTCATGGCGATGTAAACGCTTTTTGAGATTTTGAAATTTAGTTGCCGAAATCTGGCCATGTAAATCAGCTATAAGATATATTGAAGAATAGATAAAACAATAAATTTAACTCTTTTTCATTCATTAAGGGGTGGAATTTCAAAAAAATACTTCTAAACCAGTACCTGAGTCATAAAACAAATATATAATTTCATGATTCTAGGTACAATGGTTTGTGGTTTGTTTTCCCACACAATTGAATATTTAACCTCTTTTCACATCATTCGGTGTTAAATACCGAAACAAAAAAACATACTGCAGTCACAATCTGCTGCCAGCCAATCGTATGATACACTAGATGAAATACCGAACTCTTATTTATATTGTAGTTTGGGATAAAGTAGAATAAGGGATGCACATGTAGTTTGTCCTTTATTAAGGACTACCATTTGGTTGCAACTCCAAACTAAAAGACCATATCATCTTTGTTCAATTTCATATTTGGAACACTGAAAGTTAAATTTTCCTTTTCCAAGGACTTTTACATGGGATCACTCGATTTCTTGCATATTTGTCCTTTAACCAGGAACCATTTAAAAATTAATGTGTAGTTTTAGTATTAGTTTTAAGAAGGGGCGAAGCGCTCGAGCCACCGCGCACACTAGGCACCAAATGGGCCCATAACGATCCCTTCAGAACCTCGTAGGTCACTAAACATCCCCTAAACAACCCAGATCCCTAACGAACTTGACTAGCTTATCATGCCCTATTGACCTCAGGTCCTCCAAATTCTCAAAGAAAAGACTGCCCAGCCACCTCAGTCGCCTCCTTGCAACCGCCTGACACTCACACAAAATGTGGGTGATGTCCTCCTCAGCATATAGGTCAAGGCAATACCTGCACACGTCAGAGTCAGCGATCCCCATACGCATAGCATGCTTCTCTAGCAAGCAGTGCCCTGTCAGTATTCCGACAAGTAGCCGCTGACTTCCCCTACTCCATATCAATGTCTCCCTAGTCTTTCGCCTGTCCAACCTTGGCCAGAGTGCCCTAGAAGTCCTACAGCTCGTTAGCGCCTTCCATCTAGAGTTCGCTGCGTCCGCTGCACAATCCCTGATACGTGCTTTAACTCCATTTAATGGCGGATTAACCACCTCCTCCACCATCCCGGCCGACGCCGATCCTAGTCTCGCCATCTCATCGGCCTGTTGGTTGCCTGATACGTCACTATGCCCTGGTACCCATCATAGTCGTACTCTATTCTGACTACAAAGTACCTTAAGCACTTCTCGACAGCGCTTTACTAGCTGGGATTTAATAGTCACCGATTCCAATGCATTCAAAGCCGCCTGGCTGTCAATGTAAAGTGAGATATCCCGACCAAATACCCCCTCCATTAACATGATGTTACCTGCCTGAAGCACTGCCAGAATCTCCGCTTGGAATACACTACAGGCATCCGGCAGCTTAAAAGACTCCCTTGCACTCAACTGCTCAGAGAAGACTCCAGCGCCAGTGCCGCATTCCATTTTGGAATCGTCCGTATACACGGAGAGTTCTCCCTCATTTACTACCCTGTTGCTTTCCCAGTCCGCTCTGCTTGGGTATACAACCCTGAACGATGATATAAAATCATTCACCGGGATCATATAATCCGTGCAAAAGTTGACCGGACCCTCAAGAAATTCTCTAAGAATGGAGCTGTGTCCTATGGATCTCTCCCTAAAGAGACAACAGCTCAATAGTTTTACCGCTGTGTTTGACGCAACCTGCTTAACGAAAATATCAAGCGGTAAAAGGTGCATGCAAACTTCCAGTGCCGCTGTTGGCGTTGTGCGTAGGGCCCATGTGATCATTACACAAGCACTCCGCTCAGTTCCCTTTGGATATACTTTTTGTCTGTGGCTTTCCACCATACCACTGCCCCGTACGTCAGAATGGGTCTTGCAACCGCCGTATACAGCCAATGTACCATATTCGATTTCAAACCCCAGCTCTTTCCAACGGCCTGTCTACACGCAAAAAGTGCGTTGTTAGCCTTTTTAATACGCTCTCCAACATTTTCTTTCCAATTTAGCTTCCTATCCAAGATCAGGCCCAGATATTTCGCTTTTTCCGAAAGTTGCAGCTCGACCCCTTCAAGCCTTGGCAGCCTGAATTCCGGGATCTTGTGCTTCGTAGTAAATAAAACCAACTCAGTTTTTGAGGTGTTAACCCCCAAGCCACATCTTTTGGCCCACCTGCTCAGTGTACGGAGTACCGACTCCAAGATGTCAGTGATAGTATCCAAAAATTTTCCCTGAACTAGTATGACTATGTCATCCGCGTAGGCACAACCTTGATTCCTTTCCTTTCGATTTCCATCAGAACCTCGTTCACTACAAGGAGCCACAGAAGGGGCGATATCACCCCACCCTGTGGAGTACCCCTCGAGGCTTGCCTTGTTACCTTTCCTTGCCCCCTCTCCGAACTCACAATCCTGGTTTCCAACAAGGTCGTCAACCAGCCCGTCAGTCCCTCCTCTAAGCCTATGCCATTTAAAGCCTCCCTAATTGCTTCCACTGTTACGTTGTTGAAAGCCCCCTCAACGTCAAGAAATGCCGCCAGCGTAAACTCCTTACTTTCCAAACTAAACTCTATAGACCCCACTACTTCATGTAGGGCTGTGTCTACGGATTTCCCTCTGATGTAGGCGTGCTGAGCGTTAGACAGCAGCCTGTTATCGCATAATCTCCGAATGTATGTTTCTATAAGCCTCTCCAGCACCTTAAGAACGAATGACGATAGACTGATAGGTCGAAAGTCCTGCGTTGTCGTGTGACTGGGTCTTCCCGCCTTGGGAATGAAAACTACACGTGCCTCTCGCCAGGCACGTGGAACATACCCTGCCCGTAAGCAGCTCCTGAAAATCGTACTCAACCAGCTGAGGATTGCTCCGGAGGCTCTCTGCAGCATGATTGGCCTAATGCCGTCTGGTCCCGGTGATTTGAAGGGAGCAAAAGAGCTTATGGCCCATTTGATCGTGTCTTCAGACAGGAGTTCTTCCATTCCATTTGGTATAACCAAATTGGTTCCAGAAAAGCCCCTATTATCCATAGAATAGGGGTCCACCAGTGTACTACCAGGGAAGTGAGTGGACATCAAGAGCTCCAGGGCCTCCTGACTAGTCTCCACCCACGACCGGTCACTCCTCTTTATGTAGCTAGGTGAGCACGGCTCCTGAGAAAGTACTTTCCGGAGCCTGGACGCCTCACTACATTCACCTATTGATGCGCAGAAGTTCTTCCACGACTCCCTTTTGAACTTCCTGATCTTGTATTTGAAGATCCTGACACTGGCTTTTATAATTGTCCCAGTCTTCCGTCTTCCTATCACGCTTCGCCCTATTAAAAAGCTTCCTCGAAGATTCCCTGAGTTCCCTTAGTTCGCTATTCCACCAAGGTGGATTAACTTTCTTTGTAGCCCTAGGTAGCGGGCAGGATTTCTCGAAAGCCGTTACCAGAAATGTATTGAAAGTCCGCACACTTGCTTCAATCGCAACCCTACTTGCCAGATCCCGCGGGATCGTTGAGAATTGCCGCTCTGTGATTCTATTGAACCTATCCCAATCCGCCCTCCTGGGGTTCCGAAGGAACTGCCTTTTCTCCCGCTCAAAATGAATTTGAAATAGGATCCAACAGTGATCCGAGAATGACGGTTTATCAGAAACCTTCCAATTATTAACCTTCAGCGTTCTGGAATTGGTGGCAAGGGTAATATCCAAAACCTCCAGTCTGTTCCGCACTATGAATGTAGGATCTGAGCCCACATTGCATATCCTTAAAGTAGATCCCAGTATAAAATCAAAAAGAGACTTACCCCTTTCGTTGGTGTCGGTGCTTCCCTATTGTGAATGATGCGCATTCGCATCACATCCGATGACCAGGTCCCATCTACTGCTCCCTGCTAGCTGCCGTACTAACTGCGGTGGAACTTCGCTTAATGTGTAAAAAATTTCATATTCCTAGCTTGAAGCGTTTAAAAGCAATTGGAAAATAAACTCGATCACGTGTCTTATTTATCTTAAGGACTCTTTGTATGGAAGCCACCCAAAGTAGTAGAAGGATTTCGTTGACTAGTAAAGTCGAACTTCGTTTTCACTCAAAACTAATTTGTACTTATGAGTTCCATAAGTTGAGTGAGGATATTTTTACAGGATTTTTGTATGGCAGCTACTCGACGGACTAATGGAATTTTTTTTCGTATTCATACCTTTAACTGCAACTAGTAGAAAACTAACATGTACAAAATTCTAAAGTCGCTACGACGAGCTACTTAAGGTGTACCGAACTTATTGGCCAATATTCTTGAACAAATGTTTTAAGGACTTTTTGTAAGAAGGAGTGTGACAATTTTGAACGAACTTAGCGTACAAATTCGACCAAACATCCAGATTCAAAATTTAAACATTCTAGGTCAAGGCGTTCTTGAGGACGGACGTCAAGTAGATTTGAAGTTTTTTGCTCAAACACAAAATAATATATAACTTTTTTTCATCCGAGTCTCCGTTCTATGCGTTACTAACTTTTGGGCTGGATTAAACTTATTATACAGGGTGTTTGGCACTCGGTGTGCAACCTTGTAAGTGGTTATTCCTTGATATATTTGGAGAAAAAAATTGTTCTACAGGGTGGGTCAATTTTCAGTGGATATCGCATAAAAATTAAATATTTAAAAAATCAGTGCATGTGCATGTTGATCTACGCTAATTGCTTGAATTGAAAGAATTTAATAATGGTTTTTATTTCAAATATTTTTATTATAATAAATGTTCAAAATGGCCACCTTTATTTTGAATGCACGCTAAAGCTCGTTTGGCGAGTGTTCTCTTGGTATTCATATTCCTCAACTGCTGTCTTACTTCTATTGCTGCCGCATCGATCCTGATGTTTAGATCTTCCAATGTTTCTACTGGCGTTGCGTAGACAAAGTCCTTCATCCGTCCCCATACAAAGAAATCCATAATAGTAAGATCAGGAGATCTTGCAGGCCAGTGTATCGGTCCATTTCTACCGATCCAGCGATTGCTATAATTGGAATTTAACTAATCTGTGATCTGTCGGCCGTAATGAGCTGGAGCACCATCGTGTTGGTAAAACATGGAAGCCAATCGAACCAGTGGAATATCCTCCAACAAGTCCTGTAGATCATTTGATAAAAACTGTAAGTATTTGGAGCTATTTAGAGTACGCGGAAGCCTAATAGGTCCAAATAAATCGTCACCAATCACACCTGCCCATAAATTGACGCTGAATCTGTGCTGAAATGATGCCACTCTTCTTGTGTGTGGATTGCTCTCAGCCCACGTATGTAGGTTGTGGAAGTTTGTGATACCGTCTCTGGTAAATTGGGACTCATCCGTCCACAGAATATTGTTGAAAAAATTGTCGTCATCTATTTGTCGTTCAAGGAGCCAATTGCAAAACTCCATCCGTTTGTGGAAATCAATGGGTAGCAGCTCCTGTACTGGTGTGTGATGGTAGGCATGGAAGCGTTCTACTTTTAAAATACTCCAAACCTTCCAAGTAGATATGTTAAACTGCAATGCCAAGCGTCAGATACTGATCGATGGATCATTTTGCACTGCTTGCAGTATTCTTTCATCAATCTGAACAGCGATTATAGGCGCAGGATTTGCATTTACTCTCCTTGTTCTAACGCTGCCAGTTTTCCTAATTCTCTTGTAAACGTCTTGAAATACTCTCCTGCTAGGTGTCCGTCGATAAGGATGTCTCTGGTGGTAAAGCCTTCGCGCATTTTGGTCACACTCTCCATAAATTAACATCATGTCAGCATATTCTTCATTGGAGTACTCAGGCATTTTGAAATAATTTTTTAAATTCTACTGACACCTTCTTCTCTTAGCAACGTAACTAAAACTGAGAAAAATATGAAGGTAGTTTTGCTTTTATAGGCTTTTTATTTTGTAAGACACCCTATTAAAACATACTGCAGTCACGATCGGCTGCAAGCCAATCGTATAATACTCTAGATGAATACTGAACTCCGATTTATATTGTAGTTGGGGATAAAGTAGAATTACGTGTGTGCATGTTGTATGTCCTTTATTAAGGACTGCTATTAGATTGCTACTCAAAACTAAAAGACAATATTCAGTGTTTAACTTCATATCTTGAACTGGGTAAGTCATCGAAAAAAATGTCCTTTTTAAAGGACTTCCACATGGGAGGTGCAGGAAGGACTCACTTGATTTCTTACATAGTTATCCTTTTCCTTGGAACCATTCATAAATAAACGTGTACAAAATTTCAAATTCGTAGCTTGAAGCGTTCAAAAGTTATCGGAAAATATTGTTGAACACGTATTTTAAGGATATTTTGTATGGCAGCTACCAGAAGGAGTAAAAGGATTTCGCTGATTAGTAAACTCGAACTTTCTTTTCACTCAAAACTAACTTGTACAAAATTCCGAATTCGTAGCTGAAAGATTACTTGAATTATTGTGAGTTTCGTAAATTAAGTGAATACATTTTGACAGGATATTTGTATGGCAGCTACACGAAGGATTAACAGGATTTCCTTCATAATCATACATTTAGCTCCAACTATTGGAAAAATAACACATACAAAATTTCAAAGATGTAGCTTAAACCCTTCTGAAGTTATCGACCAATATTCTTGAAGACGTGTTTTAAGGACATTTTGTATGGCAGCTACCAGAAGGAGTAAAACGATTTCGCTGATTAGTAAACTCCGACTTCCTTTTCACTCAAAACTAATTTGTAAAAAATTCCGAATTCGTAGCTAAAAGATTACTTGAGTTATTGTGAGTTTTGTAAATTAAGTGAATACATTTTGACAGGACATTTGTATGGCAGCTACACGAAGGACTAACAGGATTTTCTTCATAATCATACATTTAGCTCCAACTATTGGAAAAATAGCACATACAAAATTTCAATGTCGTAGCTTAAACCCTTCTGAAGTTATCGACCAATATTCTTGAACACGTGTTTTAAGGACATTTTGTATGGCAGCTACCCGAAGGAGTAGGACAATTTTGCCCGTTAACGAACTTAGCCTTACAAATTCAACCAAACATCCAGATTCAAAATTTCAAGATCCTAGGTGAAGGCGTTCTTGAGTTGTCGTGTTCACGGACAGACGGACGGACGGACGGACGGACGGACGGACGTCAGGCGGATTTGAGGTTTTTGGCCACAAATAAACGAAAAATAATATATAACTTTTTTTCGTCCGAGGCTTCGTTCTATGCGTTACAAACTTTTGGGCTGGATTAAACTTATAATACTCTATATGATTTCATCTAGAGTATAAAAAGGCATAGTACCGCATTCAGTAGTACCTACCACGTCCAGGTAAAAGCATCAATTATGTTGAAACTCACTTACATTTCATTGTTTTCCTTCATACTTTAAATAGTAATAAATGTGCAATAAAAATACTTCAGTACTACCGACAAATTAAACAGATTCTTGGACGAGGTCCAGTGCCGTAACACTGACTTTTAAATATTTAATTTTTATGCGATATGTATTTTTACCTGTTACTTCCAAAATGTTAATCGTAACTCATACATATGTATGCAGCTTTTGTAAGTAATAATACGGCTCATAAAAAAATTAAATTAAAATAACATTTTTATAATGGGGTTTTCTGAGAAAAACTACATTGATCACTGAAAAATCTGTGTTTTCGAGTAAATATCTCAAGATTGGGTGCAGTTACAATTTAGACTATTACATCAAATGAAAGGTAATTCGATTGCCTAAAAAACAACACTTTGCCTTGTGATTATTCGTTTTCAAGATTTAACGTTTTAAGTGAGTGAGGGTACCGGTCAAAACACTTTTCTTAACCCCCCTGTATCTCCACTAATATTGAAAATTGACCCACCCTGTAGAACAATTTTTTTCTCCAAATATATCAAAGAATAACCCCTTACAAGGTGGCATACGGAGTGCCAAACACCCTGTATAAGTGGACTGCGGAAGTGAAAATAAATTCCGATATTTAATTGGAATGAAAAATCATAATATTTCAGTCCTTTTCACGATCCAGATGAATTTCAATATCTTATTAAGGAATGCCTACGTCACAGATTATTCTGCCAAAAATCTCATGCTTTTAGATACATGATACAGCAGTTTGTGCTAGGTTACAAGCTACAAGGTTTATCCAGGCTCGCTTCTCTCGCCCCTCCCTAGTCATTCCGCACAAAAGGGCGCAACAAATTGATTGATTAAAAAATAATTTAAGCTGAGGAACTGAACCTTATTATTCCCTACATTAGGTGTGTTTTTTGGTAAATACCCAAACGTTCTTGTTTTCAATGTTAATTTTCTACCTATACTACGTTCAGACTACGAGATTAACGCGTTTAAATCGAGTTAAATGCGTTGAAAACACTTCCCGGACGCTTTTACACGTAGCTACAACGCGTTTAACCGAAAACATGTACTGCGACCCTCGAGGAAATCGAAGTAAACTTCAAAAGAAACTATTTAATGCTGCAGAAACTGAATTTTGTGCTTGTGCAACGACTGCATTAGCTAATAAATTCACTATCCATTACTGCTATACAAACATTTTAGTTTCAAATGATTTAGAAAGAATAAATTTGGTAATGAAACACAGCTGAATATTTATTTGTCAAAACAAATCACGTCAAGCTATCATATATAAAAATTAAACGACTTTCTTAGTCTGAACACTACTTTTTTAGCACGTTAATTTTGCTTTCTTAAATGCGTTTAAAACGCATAGTCTGTACAGGGTATTAGTCTTTGGTATTACTCTGCTAGAAAATTAACATTGAAAACAACAACGTTGCTGACTGTATTTTAGCCTACTATCTGCGTCAAAAAACATTTAAAATCACAAAAACAAGAATGTTGTGATTGTTTCAATGTAAATTTTCTGCTAGATAAATGCAGAAAAAATTATAACATACATTGTTACTTCTAACCATCGCCCAGCCGATTTCGGTACAATAGATTTTTTGTAAAGAGACTATGTATCACGTCTAGGGATAATAAGAAAATTAGTTAGTTACAATAAAATTAGTGAGAAAATGAATTAGTACCTGCTTTATCGCAACCTGTTGCTTCATTAGATGGCGGTGGAAGAAAAGAAGAAATTAAGGCTGTGCTCGCAATACTATCCATTCGTTCCACCCGGTTTTGTCGTCTGGGTATGATCAGTACTCGGTTTAAATTTTATAAAATTTGAACCAAGGATAATTAACGTCCGTGGTAACTTACGTATTGTAATTCTTAACTAATAGTAATTTTTGTGATTTTAAGGATCTCTTTTGTGTTTGTGTATCCGCATGAAGTGTGCGAAACTGTCTTATTACAAAATAAAACTTAATATTACTGAACTCTATATAAGTGTACGAAATTTCATTGAAATCGGGAAATTATGGCCCGACAAACGACAAACGCACAGAGTCATAGACACACAGCAGACGATCTGTCTGTCTGATTTCTAAACATCACTTTGTATTAGTTACTCTACTCTAATATTTCTTTAAATAACGTTATTTGTAGGAAACCACCTCTTACAGCTTTATTATTACTATAAATGTCGAATCCCAAATGTCACACAAAATAAGTTTTTACCCGAAAACTAGCATTTACAGTTTAAAAATATACCTACTATGAAACCATTCACCAAACTATAGAATTAATTATTGTTCTTATGATCTAATGCAATTAAGCTGAGAGAATCCTTTGGTTCTTTTGAAATAATTTAAGATTAAAAGAGATGGTTGGTTCGTTAATTGTTTGTTATTTTTAACGACAAAAAAATTACAAAAAAAACATTCACATAAAAATTGTAACTATGTACCTAAATTATAGCTTTTAACAATATATCTATTTTATTTTCAGAACGTCCACAGTTTACATGCGTTCCTAAACTACTTATGCTTGACCTTAAACGTAATGGATCGATAATTCATCGTCACGAATTCCCCGAAGATGTTGTCACACGTGGGACCAATTATCTGAATAAGATCGTAGTGGATGACGCATTTGGAGGTTTTGCTTACATTACCGATAATAGTGGTTCTGATCCGGGTATAGTAGTTTTCTCGCGGAAGTTGAATCGATCTTGGAAGATTCGTGAAAATAATTCGATGCGTGCCGCTTTGAACGCAGTTCAATTTACAGTAAATGGAACTAATCTACAATTCTCGATTCACATAGATGGGATTGCTCTTGGACCGTATTACAATCCGAATACTGGTGATACCTTAACCCTTAACTCGCCGAAGTTCAGCAATGAGAATTTCGAAAGAAATGTTTACTACTGCCCGTTATCGAGCTATCATCTTTATTCGATCCCTGCCTCGATTCTCCGTGATCCCGAATTTCCCCGCAGATCATCGCCACGGCAAATATTTGAAGCGGTTACCGATTATGGCGTAAAGATTTCGCAAACCGATGGTATGATTATGGACAATCAAGGAATATTGTACTATGGACTGCTAAAAGAACACGCAATCGCACAATGGGACTCATTTCAACCCTTCACGGTGAATAATCAGCATATCGTCGCCAAGGACGATGACTATATTCAATGGGTCGATGGAATGTCCTTTGACGAGTCCGGAAATCTATTCGCAGTAGTCAACCGGCTGCACAATTTCGTAGCTGGGCGCCTTAACCCTAACGAAATAAACTTTAGAATTCTAAGAGCTAAAACAGGAAGCTTAAGCTATGCCTATACAAATGGTTTTGGTGCAGGCAATATCGGTACCGATCCCAATAGTTTCCCACATGAAGGCGCCTTCTTTGATAATGGAATATCTTCCACAACACCAATCTACAATTCGTTAGAAGGACGAATTCCATATTATAATTCAGCTGGAAAAAGCGCATTTATCTGGTTTAATTTAATCTTCACAATTGTTATTACAATAGTTTTACATTAAATTCGAATAAGTTCAGTATTAAGAGTCAGTTGAATATGACTTAACAATCAGATATTTTCCCGCTATATTTTGTGATTATTACTAGGTTGTTGCATAAAACTTCAGTTTCATTCTAGTTATAATTGGATATTATATTTAAGAACTTGTTACCATGTAACTAGCTCTACTCATACATTACCAAGAAAGTTACCAAAAAGTTTTACAACACATACATAATTGCACATAATTGTATTATATTAAAACTAATTTCTAATTGTTAATAAAATGTACATAATTTTTACATCAGATTTTTTATCTTTATATTTAAAATATCAATCTAAATAAATTTATTATTGATTTAGATGTAGTTTTCATACTCTAGATGAAATCATAGAGTAATATAAGTTTAATCCAGCCCAAAAGCTTGTAGATGGAACATGTAATACATTATTTTTGTTCAATCATGGTCAAAAGCTCATATGCGGTTGCTGTTTGCCTATTCGACTGTCTGTTCCAAGACGCTTTACCTTGCATTTCGTTAATTGGTGAATTTCCTTAATTGGTAAAATAGTCGCACTCCTTCGTTGCTCCCGTACCAAAGTCTACCAAACTAGAAAAAATTAAGCACAAGTTATTATGCTCTGGATGAAATCTGACAGAGTATATAGTTTAATCCAGCCCAAAAGTTTGTAACACATCCTGTAAAAATGCCCTCACTCAATTTACAAAACTAACTCAATAAATCGTTTTTCCACGAATTCGGAATTTTGTAAAGATTAGAAAAAAAGTTGGAGTTTAGTTGCCAGAAAAATTCTTCTACTCCTTTGGGTAGCAAATATCTATTAGTGATGTTAGCATTTTCACAGACGGCTAAGCTATTAAGGAGATGGTAGAAGAGTTCAATATTCGCCTCTGCTGGGAACCAGGGCACAGGGATATTCCAGGTGTATGGCTGACGAACTCGATCAGCGCGATACTACCCTTCAGATTATGCTGGAATATCGGAATCGGGGTGTACCTCTTTCTACATGTAAGTTGCTACTTGAATTGAATTCAGTTAAGAAAACAAACTCAAGATGGACAGACGGTCGCATTGCGAGACAGTTCTGGCCCAAGCAGAATCTGAAACGCTCAAAACAGTTGACTTCGCTCAAAAGGACGAATATCAGCACCACATCCGGTGTCCAGACCGAACACTGTCTTATAGGCCGGCATGCTAGAAGACTCGGTCTCTTTTCAAACGACTTCGGTAGAACCTGCTTAAATAAAGAAGAGTAGGAGACAGTCCTTCATCTTATCTGCACCTATCCAGCTCTTTTCGCTAGGAGGAAAGTTCATTTAGGAGCCTAGTCCTTCCATAGTCTCAGTGACCTTACCGCAACGGAGGTTATCAGAATCTAACGCTTCATTTTAAACGAGTATTTATTTCTTAATTTATTTGTGTCAATTTCATCAAGTGCTGATTACTTACAAACATTACAATTTTATTTACAGTTATCATAAATAACAAAAACCCCATACATGTGTCTATAATAAATGAAAGCGAACCTTACCTTAGAACACATCAAATTTTTAAGCACAATTATTTAATTATATTATTTAAAGCTTAACATGGGAGGTGCGGGAAGGACTCACTCGATTTCTTACATATTTATCCTTTTCGTTGGAACCATTTTCAAATTAACGTGTATAAATTTCAAATTCCTAACTTGACGCGTTGAAAAGTTATCGGGAAATATTGTTAAACATGTGACTTCAGGATTTTTTGTATGGAAGCTACCAGAAGGAGTAAAAGGATTTCGCTGACTAATAAACTTGAGCTTAGTTTTCACTCAAAACTAATTTGTACAAAATTTCGAATTCGTAGCTAAAAGATTACTTGAGTTATAGTGAGTTTCATAAATTAAGTGAAGACATTTTGACAGGATATTTGTATGGAAGCTACAGGAAGGACTAATAGGATTTTTTTCATAATCATACATTTAGCTCCAACTATTGAAAAACCAACGTATACAAAATGTCGAAGTCATAGCTTCAGGCGTTCCGAAGTTATTGGTCAATATTATTGAACACGTGTTTTAAGGACATTTTGTATGGCAGCTACCCGAAGGAGTAGGACGATTTTGCCCGTTTTGCCCGAACTTAGCATTACAAATTCAACCAAGCGTCCAGATTCAAAATTTCAAGATCCTAGGCCAAGGCGTTCTTGAGTTATCGTGCTAAAGGACAGACAGACGGACGTCAAGCGGATTTGGAGTTTTTGGCCACAAATAAACAAAAATCTGCCAATGGTTTGGGCGAAACTTTATTATTTTTCGGGTCAAGGTTCGGGAGCGGTCAAAGTCGGAGTGTATCATGAGTTGCTTCGAGATTGTTAGATTTCTTGGAAAATTAATTTGTTCTTAAAATAAAAACATACTGCAGTCACGATCGGCTGCAAGCCAATCGTATAATACTCTAGATGAATACTGAACTCCGATTTATATTGTAGTTGGGGATAAAGTAGAATTACGTGTGTGCATGTTGTATGTCCTTTATTAAGGACTGCTGCCATTAGATTGCTACTCAAAACTAAAAGACAATATTCAGTGTTTAATTTCATATCTTGAACTGGGTAAGTCACCGAAAAAAAATTTCCTTTTTGAAGGACTTTCACATGGGAGGTGCAGGAAGGACTCACTCGATTACTTACATATTTATCCTTTTCCTTGGAACCATTTAAAAATAAACGTGTACAAAACTTCAAATTCGTAGCTTAAAGCGTTCAAAAATTATCGAAAAATATTGTTGAACACGTGTCCTAAGGATATTATGTATGGCAGCTATAAGAAGGAGTAAAAGGATTTGGCTGACTAGTAAACTCGAACTTCGTTTTCACTCAAAACTAATTTGTACAAAATTCCGAATTCATAGCTAAACGATTACTTGAGTTACAGTGAGTTCCGTAAATTAAGTGGAGACATTTTGACAGGATATTTCTATGGCAGCTACACGAAGGACTAATAGGATTTGTTATTTTTCTTATACCCTCCACTTTCATGCTCCACCGCCCCCTTCAAAAATTTTGCTTTCAGCAAACTTCATCTGTCAACCTTTATACACAAACCAAATTTTATTTGTCTAGTACAATCGGTTCGTGAGATATCGTAATCTAAAGTTTTTCACCCCCCACCCCCGTACGCCACTGCCCCCACTCAAAAATTTGTTTCCGATCTATTCTCCTACTATACCTACAGATATTCATTAAGTTTCAATTTTGCGACATTAACCGTTTAGGAGATATGGATTTTAGAATGTCTCGATCTCGCTTTTTTGGCGTTTCGGACGCATTATTTTTCCCCCCACTCCCAAACCTCTTCACCTATATCGGCAATTTTTTTGCAAATGGGTCCACTACAAAAGCTCTATAGAAATTCCAAACTTGAGCCTGCTAGCATAAGCGGTTGCTGAGATCTAGAAACCAAAATTTTCCGTCTAAAACATTTTCCCCTCCTTCCCCCTAACACCCCCACCCTTCCAAATTTGGTCACTACAGGGGGCCTACCCACTCTACCCACGAAAAAAAATTCAACTAAATAGCTCGTAGGGCTTAGGTGCTACGAGCATTCAAACAATTTTGCGTACACCGGTAGACGTACGGCGTACGGCGGACAGACGGACTTAAATTTTTTTTTCCTTTTTTCGTGTCTACTCGTTATGGAACGTAAAAAAAAATTTTGAGGGTAGCAAATTTTTTTTTTTAAAATATCGATAACAATTCTGTATTATTGAAATAATAAAATAAAAATAATATATAACTTTTTTTCGTCCGAGGCTCGGTTCTATGCGTTACAAACTTTTGGGCTGGATTAAACTTATAATACTCTCAGATTCCATCTGGAGTATAAAAATCTGCCAACAGTCTGGGCGAAACTTTAGTATTTTTCAGGTAAAAGCTCGGGAAGCGGTTAACATGGGGTCGCGCTGGAATGATTATGCCAAACGCCACTGCTTCATATAACACATCAATTACGTAATTGGGTCATACTCCGGAACGCGGTCAAAGCAGGAGTATAACATCAGTTGTTTCGAGATTAGGAGATTTTTTGAAAAGTTAATTTTGTACCTAGAATAGAAATAAACATACAGCAGTCACGATCGGCTGCAAGCCAATCGTATTATACTCTAGATGAAATACTGAACTCCAATTTATATTGTAGTTGGGGATAAAGTAGAATTACGTGTGCATGCTGTATGTCCTTTATTAAGGACTATCATTTGATTGATACTCAAACATAAAAGACAATATTCAGTGTTTAATTTCATATCTTGAACTGGGTGAGTCACCGAAAAAAATGTTCCTTTTTGAAGGACTTTCACATGGAATGTGCAGGAAGGACTCACTCGATTTCTTACATATTTATCCTTTTCCTTGAAACCTTTCAAAAATTAATATGTACAAAATTTTAAATTCGTAGTTTGAAGCGTTCAAAAGTTATCGGAAAATATTGTTGAACGCGTGTCTTAAGGATTTTTTGTATGGAAGGTACCAGAAGGAGTAAAAGGATTTTGCTGACTAGTAAACTCGAACTTCGTTTTCACTCAAAACTAATTTGTACAAAATTCCGAATTCATAGCTAAACGATTAGATACTGGAGTTACAGTGAATTCCATAAATTAAGTAAAGACATTTTGACAGGATATTTGTATGGCAGCTACACGAAGGACTATTAGGACTTTCTTCATAATCATACATTTAGCTCCAACTATTGGAAAAATAACACATACAAAATTTCAAAAACGTAGCTTAAACTCTTCTGAAGTTATCGACCAATATTCTTGAACACGTGTTTTAAGGACATTTTGTATGGCAGCTACCCGAAAGAGTAGGACAATTTTGCCCGTTAACGAACTTAGCCTTACAAATTCAACCAAACATCCACATTCAAAATTTCAAGATCCTAGGTGAAGGCGTTCTTGAGTTATCGTGTTAACGGACAGACGGACGGACGGACGTCAAGCGGATTTGAGGTTTTTGGCCACAAATAAACAAAAAACAATATATAACTTTTTTTCGTCCGAGGCTTGGTTCTATGCGTTACAAACTTTTGGGCTGGATTAAACTTATAATACTCTATATGATATCAGTATAAAGATATCTAAAGAAGAGATTTCTAACCAATTAAACTTATTAAAAGGCCGTGAAGACTTCGGTATATTATTTACACTAAAATCCCATAAAATTAAGAACCAATTTGCTGCCTCATCAGACTTAAGAGATATAAGAAACCCACTATATTCACTTGAGGATTGATCCCTTGAGGGTACAATTTCGGAAAATCGTGAAATTGCTTTTTAGGCCATTGCATGAAGTACCCGTAGAAGTAATAACCAATTTTATATCTCATCAGAGCTAAGGAATAGGAATGGTAAAAATTGTAAAAACATGTGCAACCCCTTTACACCCCTTGGAGGCTGAATATCGAAAAATGGAGAAATAGGATTGTAGACGATTATATATCTGGTGAAATGAAAACCATCTGATATCTCAACAAACCTCAGAAATACGTCGAAAGCTGCGAAAATTATGTAACCCCTTAACACTTCCTTCGGGTTGAACATCTAAAAATACTAAAATCAGCCTTTTGACGTTTATATAGGAAACCTTAGGAAGTAAAAAAGAATTCAATATCTCATCAGACCTAAGAAATATGTAGGAATTTGTGAAAACGTAGGCACCCTCCTTATACCCACTTGGAGGTTGAATATTCAAAAATCCTGAAATGAGTTTTAGATAAATATAAAGAAAGCCAGAGGAAGTAAAAAACAATTCGATGTCTTATCACACCTAAGAGATATGCCAGAATTTGTAAAAACGTATTCAACCCTTTTATACCCACCCAGGGGTTGGAAAAGGAAAAAAAACTTGAAAACAGGTCTTAAGAGATTATTAAACAAGCCCGTGGAAGTGAAAATATATTCGATTAAGACTTGAGGGATATGGCTTAATTCGTGAAAATGTATACAATCCCTTTACACCCCCCTTATGGGTCGCATTTCAAAAAATCCTAAAAACACTTTCTAGGCATTTATGTGAGGAATCCTTAGAATAAAAATTAATTCAATATTTAAGAAGACTAAAGAGATATGACGAAATTGGTGTATGTATTCCATTTTTACTGATCATTTTTTGTGCCGCCCTTCCGTACGCTAATGGATATTTGAAATTTTTTTAAACTAAATTACTTTTCTAGTAGATCTACATATACTCACCAAGTTTCAACTTTTCAGCATAAGCCGTTCTATAGATAGGAAAAACACTCCCACCACCGTCATGTCACTACTCTAGCTTTATCTAAATATCAAGCTTCAGCCAGCTACCATTGTGGGCTCTCGAGATATAAAAACCGGAACTTTTTCTTTTCACTCTCCCTCACTCTCACCTCTAAAATTTTTTTTCCTACTAGTGGTCTATTAAGCCTACTTCCCGTAATAATGCATTTTTATGTACTGAAATTCATGCAACCCCTTACCGTAAAGGGGCGAACGACGTCGAGCCAGCTAACCCGTCGAGACGGGGTGGGCGCCACGCAACTAAAGTTTTCGGCGTCGTTCAACTCTACCAAGCCAGCTGCGGAGCTGGGTAGAATTCGTCTCACCCGGATTTCTACTTCACGCGGAAGGAATTACTGGAACTGGAAAACGTCACACGATTTTACATTCAACATAGTTCTGACGAAGTGAATTGTTCGTAATAAGTAAAGAAAATTGGAATTTATTAAGAAAAAAAAGAAAATAAATTTAGTTTATATTTATAAGTGGCAATAGGATGTTTTCAATAACTTATAACTAGGGTACCACTGGCGATCCTCGATGTCCACGAACTCCGTCCAACCGGCACGTAACACAACCGCCGGGACTCGATATTTTGCTGGTTCATCTATTTTCTTTACACGACGCCCGCAGGATACGTCACAAGGGGGGTGGCTTTGCGTGTCCCGGCAATATTATCCAGATGCTCGCTTCTCACTTTGTCCCGGGCCTCTCTCTTCCCTGTCTACCACTCGATTTGCGCCCAGTTCGTCGTTCAGAAAAGGTTTTACGTTTCCCAAATCACGTCGGATTACGCCGTTCCGGCGACTATATGGATTTCGCGCACAGTTCGTCTTTCAGAAGAAGTTCTACGTTTTCAAATCCCGTCAGATTATACCGTTCCGGCGACTATATGGATGTAGGAGCGTTTCCAGTATCCGTCCAATTACGTGTTAAATAAAAAAACGTTTTTAGTGGAGTAAAAATTATGGCGTGCTTACACCTTTTATTCGCAAAGCAAAAGAGACTCTCTCTATACATGTTTATACTCTTTTGCGTTCTCCGCTAGAGTGAAGTAATTCCTTAAAACAAAGGTAGCGACATCTGTGCGCCAAAAAAGAACTTTTTTCAAATTAAAATAATGCTGTGCTGCTACATGGATTTCACGCACAGTTCGTCTCTCGGGAGAGGTTTTACGTTTTCAAATCACGTCGGATTACACCGCTCCGGCAACTATATGAATTTCGCGCACAATTCGTCTTTCAGAAGAGGTTTTTATGGTTTCAAATCACGTCAGATTACACCGTTCCGGCCACTACAGGGTGTAACTAGTACTGAGGTTCAAACGAAAATGGGAGATAGAGGAACTTGTCCTGAGTAGAAAATCGTTCTACACATACTCCCGTTTTTGCACCGTTAAGGAGATAGCGCGATTTTAAGGACGAAGGATTTTCATCATACCTGTGATCACTGTTTGATCTCTAACTTCTACTGTACTTAGCGTAACGTAATAATTCTGGGCTCGTTAGAAAGGGCACAAATTCTTCTTTCTAATTGCTATCAACTGTGTCAATCAGTGTTATACTTTTTGACAAAAATTTATTTAAATGATACAAAAATAATAAAAAATTAAAAAAAATACAAAAAAGTCCTGTTTTCTCCAAGAAGGACCTGATTAACCACCAAATTTTATTACATTTTCGGAAAGCCCATAAAATTTCACTATACGTTTGATAACAGAATTTCTTCATAGGTTGAATTGTAAAGGAGCGGGGCTAACAGCTATCAAGCACATTCCCTTCAAGTAAATTTGGTTTGACACCCGTCATTCGCCGAAGGAGTATGATTTATAATAGTGAGGACGAAATAAAAGAGTTGAAGTATAGTTTATTACTTTTATTTAGTTTGTTTAGTTTATTACGTTTACGGTCCCTAGCCGCGATGCGCAGTATGCGCTCCTCCGTGGCCACAGGTACCGAGTGTCGCCGTCCTGGATGTTGTGTCTCCCGCCACGGCTGCAGTGTACCTCGATCACGAAGGTTCCGATGAATGCTGATGAACATCCGATAATGGGGGTACTGAGATCTGTCCGCATACCGTTCCCGGTAAACTCTTTCGGCTCGCCTAGCATTCCCGTCGCACAACACATACACGAAGTGCATGTCTGCCATTTCTTCCGTTGTAAAAGACCTCCTATTGCTTGCCATGTTGCTCGTAATGATGTCTATGACATTCTGTTTGCTGCTGCTTCCTCCCGATGCTTTTATCGCAGAAAAATCTACGTAGGACGAAGTCATTCCTGTTCCTTAAGGGAGCAGGTAAACTCCACGCCTTACTTAAATGGATATTACTTAATTAACTTAAATGGATGTTAGTTAATTTACTTAAATGGACGCTATCTAATTAGTTGTCATATTTTTACTTACCTGTAACATAATTTCCACACATAAGAGCAATACGTGTGTTGTTAACATGGTTGCTCATTACTGCATCTGTTTTGCGGTAAATTCCATGTTTAGCAGTATTTCCAACATGTGCAGGGAACTCACTTGTTGTTGCAAATATGAAGAAATTCCGTTATCAAACGTATAGTGAAATTTTATGGGCTTTCCGAAAATGTAATAAAATTTGGTGGTTAATCAGGTCCTTCTTGGAGAAAACAGGACTTTTTTGTATTTTTTTTTAATTTTTTATTATTTTTGTGTCATTTAAATGAATTTTTCTCAAAAAGCATAACACTGATTGACACAGTTGATAGCAATTAGAAAGAAGAATTTGTGTCCTTTCCAACGAGCCCAGAATTATTACGTTACGCTAAGTACAGCAGAAGTTAGAGATCAAACAGTGATCACAGGTACGATGAAAATCCTTTGTCATTAAAATCGCGCTATCTCCTTAACGGTGCAAAAACGGGAGTAAGTGTGGAACGATTTTCTACTCAGGACAAGTTCCTCTATCTCCCATTTTCGTTTGAACCTCAGTAGTAGTTACACCCTGTATATGAATCTCGCGCACAGTTCGTCTTTCAGAAGAGGTTTTGCGGTTCCAAAATCTTCCCGGCGAAACTTTTCTTCTCGATCGAAGCTACTCAAAAACTCGATAGTTCTTTCCAAATCTCACTGTTAACACCTCTCGGTCACGATCGAAATGCCTCGATTCCAATTTTGCCCGCTACCTCGGAAACTAACAGCTGCCGTGCGTACAGTTAGAGGCTTTGAACTTGAAACTCGGTCAAGAACCTCTTCCAGTATTTCAAAATTTTTCAGCAATTGTTCCAGCTGCGAATTGGATGAATTGGAACACAACATTAACTCGTTTCGAATTCCAAAAGTTTTTTCGGACCATCATTTTTAAATTTTCCGAGCTTAAGTGTCCGGTTCAAATTCGTAGTATATTCACTGTGTAGTCTCGACGCAATCCATGTCGACGTCTAGTACTAAATCTAATCCTATTGTTATTGTTACTAAATCTAACCCTATTATTATCGTTACTAAATCTAATCCTATTATATTATTAACATTGCTGATATTTCATATCGGAAAGCAAATACTAATTCCGCTCTCCAATTCCAGTTCGTATTTCTAAACTTATCGGTTTCCTTAATTCATTCTAATAATTCAAATTCCCGTGCGTAATTTTACGCGTAGTCAATCGTCCTAAATCTACTCTTCTGGCTTCCGGTTTTAGGCCCGGCTTTCTTACGCGGAGATTGGCGACTCTTCGGACATCGCAACACAGTAGTGGTTTTGCTGGTAAGTGATATCGCATATATTGGTTGGCTATAATGCTTGGGTTCTGTTCCTTCATTTTGTTTCTTTTTACTAACCTTTTGGAAAACCGTAATAGCATCTATCTTAAACTGTTCTTAAGATATGAGATGTGATTTTTTAGAAAATTTCTTTTCCCCCCAACTTCCATGCCCTACCGCGCCCTTTAACATTCTTATCAAACTCAATTTGTCGACTTGTGTAAACTAACTGAATTTCATTATCCTAGCGCTACTGATTTGTGAGATATAGTACTCTAAAGTTGCACTCCCCGACCTTCCCCTATCTAAAAAGTGGCTAAAAGGGATGCAGCCAGTCTACCCACAAAAAAATTTTAACTGAATAACTCAAAGGGTTTGGGAGATACAGTGAGCGAAATTTATTTAGCCGCACCCCTAGTTGTGCAATCAAATTTGCGAGTTACGCCGTAAAAGGAGTAAATAAATAAAAACAGAGATTATTGTAATTTATATTTATTATTTTAAGATAATTTCAGAAGGTTTATATATCCAAGTAATATCATCGCTTACACTAAATTACAAAATCAAAACTAAGCAACTCTATTCTAGAACGAAATTGATTTAAACGCAGTCTTAAAAATCAACCTATACATATATATATTTACACTCAATTTTAAAGAAAAAAATATCAATAATTAGTATGACTTCCATTTCTAGTTATAATGGCAAAAATTCGATGCCCGTTGTAGAATTACATCTATAGCCTAAAGCCTACAACCACTGAGATATAACAAATGGAGACCTCGATTTTCTATCTCACATGGCCGACGTTTTTAAAATGTCAATATTTCGAAAAAGGTGTCCATGATAGCCCGAGGTTCTGCATTGTTGAACAAAATTCTGATGATTTTAAACATTCATTAGATTTAAAATTGGTAATGCAAATAAAATAATTTTTGATTGAAACATTTTTTTATGTTTCTTTCAAAAATTCAATTCATTTTAAGTTTAGAGAAACTTCGAAAGTTACAAATTAGGATTTAGTCACGGATGACCTGAATCTTAAGAAGGAAGAAGTTAGTAGCACGGTATGCATGTATTAAGGCGAAAAGGAAAACAATGAGAGGACCATCAGATTAGGCAACATGAAAAATTAAATCCGAATTTTTGGGTGTAATTCCGAATTAAAAAATTACCAAATAATTTGAATTTGATAAATCCTTTTTTTGATAAACAATGCAAGGTATTGAAAGAAAATGAGTTCATAAAATTGCAACTAAGCTGTGTAAATTTTACAGGTAATATTGGCTACTGCAGTACGAATATAATAGCATGTACTTATCGGTATGGCGCCAAATTCTAAAATAACGTATTACATGCTCAACCGTTATAAATATTCCTGAAGCTGTTATTGAAGTAAACTGTGAGTTGTGTTATGAATTTCGAACGCAAAACGCAACTTCTCACCATCAAATCGAACAATTTGAATTGTCAGAACTGATAATTCAAATTGAAAAGTTTTTATTTTTATTTAAGTTGTTGCCCATGTTGTTCGAAATTCGAAATTTTAAGAATGAGCGAGAGGGTACGATTTCATCGGCTATTTCAATCTGTCATATCGTATAGAGAAATAAGCCGATGGGGTCTCCATTTATATAGCTCAGTGCCTACAACATGATTTCATCTTCTGCCAAGTATATCGAGCTCCTACAGCCGGTGTTTTTATTTCCCAGTTGGTCGCTAGTCTCTTTCGAGACATAGTCTTGATGGTTTGAACATTAGGAATCATATTGCATATTACTAGATAGAAAGATATAGCAATAAAAACATGTGCTCCCACCACGATGTATTTGAAGTGCAGAAAACGACCGCAGAGAAGCGAAGAAACCGAAGACTTGAAATGACGTCTGACACCAGTGACGTCATTTCAGCTTTTTCTAGGGGGGGGGGGGGGGGGGGCAAGATGTTATGTTTGTATATATTTTCATATACAGGGTGTAACTAGTACTGAGATTCAAACGAAAATGGGAGATAGAGGAACTTGTCCTGAGTAGAAAATCGTTCTACACATACTCCCGTTTTTGCACCGTTAAGGAGATAGCGCGATTTTAAGGACGAAGGATTTTCATCGTACCTGTGATCACTGTTTGATCTCTAACTTCTGCTGTACTTAGCGTAACGTAATAATTCTGGGCTCGTTGGAAAGGACCCAAATTCTTCTTTCTAATTGCTATCAACTGTGTCAATCAGTGTTATACTTTTTGAGAAAAATTCATTTAAATGACACAAAAATAATAAAAAATTAAAAAAAAATACAAAAAAGGCCTGTTTTCTCCAAGAAAGACCTGATTAACCACCAAATTATATTACATTTTCGGAAAGCCCATAAAATTTCACTACACGTTTCTTTCGAATTTCTTCATAGGTTGAATTGTAAAGGAGCGGGGCTAACAGTTATCAAGCACGTTCCCTTCAAGTAAATCTGGTTTGACACCCGTCATTCGCCGAAGGAGTATGATTAATAACAGTGAGGACGAAATAAAAGAGTTGAAGTATAGTTTATTACGTTTATTTAGTTTATTTAGTTTATTACGTTTACAAATAATTTTCAACATGTCCGCCTTTGTGGAGCAAGCAGAAGTGGTATCGCCGACGAATGGCATTGGTGGGGTTCACACGCAGTAGTTGGGCTCGTAACTGATCGCATGCTTCGGTGATACGGGAAATGAGCTGTTCTCGTGTATGAATTTCCTCTGCGTAGACGATGCTTTTCAAATACCCTCAGACATAAAAGTCCATGAGAGTTAAGTCGGGAGATCGTGGAGGCCATGCAATGGGACCGCCGCGACCAATCCATCGATCCCAAAAATTTGCGTCGAGCCACCGACGGACATTAGCACCATAATGCGCTGGCGCTCCATCGTGCTGGTACCAAAACCTAACCAGTACACGGAGTGGTATATCCTCTATGAGGTCTGGTAAAGTTTCCTCCAAAAATTCGGCATAATTGGTGGAATTGAGAATTGGGGGAAGAAATACCGGACCGATGAAAGTTCTGCCGATGATGCCAGCCCAAACATTCACACTGAAGCGATGTTGATGGGACGTATTTCGGCTGGTATGGAGATTTTCACGTGCCCACACATGCATATTGTGGAAATTTTGTATGCCATCGCGGGTGAATTGCGATTCGTCGGTCCAGAGAATTCTTCCGAAAAACGCTGGATGTTCGTCGCTCGCAGTAACATGGTACGACAAAAGTCTCGCCGATGTTCACGATCACCGGGCAACAGTTGTTGCACCGGTGTATTGTGATAGGGATACAGTCCTTCTCCTTGCAGAATTCGGAACACTTGCATGTGGTTCATGCCTAATCGATGGCCGATGCGCCGGGTGCTTACCGTGGGGTCCCTATCCGCGATGCGCAGTATGCGCTCCTCCGTGGCCACAGGTACCGAGTGTCGCCGTCCTGGATGTTGTATCTCCCGCCACGGCTGCAGTGTACCTCGTTCACGAAGGTTCCGATGAATGCTGATGAACATCCGATAATGGGGGTACTGAGATCTGTCCGCATACCGTTCCCGGTAAACTCTTTCGGCTCGCCTAGCATTCCCGTCGCACAACCCATACACGAAGTGCATGTCTGCCATTTCTTCCGTTGTAAAAGACCTCCTATTGCTTGCCATGTTGCTCGTAATGATGTCTATGACATTCTGTTTGCTGCTGCTTCCTCCCGATGCTTTTATCGCAGAAAAATCTACGTAGGACGAAGTCATTCCTGTTCCTTAAGGGAGCAGGTAAACTCCACGCCTTACTTAAATGGATATTACTTAATTAACTTAAATGGATGTTAGTTAATTTACTTAAATGGACGCTATCTAATTAGTAGTCATATTTTTACTTACCTGTAACATAATTTCCACACATAAGAGCAATACGTGTGTTGTTAACATGGTTGCTCATTACTGCATCTGTTTTGCGGTAAATTCCATGTTTAGCAGTATTTCCAACATGTGCAGGGAACTCACTTGTTGTTGCAAATATGAAGAAATTCCGTTATCAAACGTATAGTGAAATTTTATGGGCTTTCCGAAAATGTAATAAAATTTGGTGGTTAATCAGGTCCTTCTTGGAGAAAACAGGACTTTTTTGTATTTTTTTTTAATTTTTTATTATTTTTGTGTCATTTAAATGAATTTTTCTCAAAAAGCATAACACTGATTGACACAGTTGATAGCAATTAGAAAGAAGAATTTGTGTCCTTTCCAACGAGCCCAGAATTATTACGTTACGCTAAGTACAGCAGAAGTTAGAGATCAAACAGTGATCACAGGTACGATGAAAATCCTTTGTCATTAAAATCGCGCTATCTCCTTAACGGTGCAAAAACGGGAGTAAGTGTGGAACGATTTTCTACTCAGGACAAGTTCCTCTATCTCCCATTTTCGTTTGAACCTCAGTAGTAGTTACACCCTGTATATGAATCTCGCGCACTGTTCGTCTTTCAGAAGAGGTTTTGCGGTTCCAAAATCTTCCCGGCGAAACTTTTCTTCTCGATCGAAGCTACTCAAAAACTCGATAGTTCTTTCCAAATCTCACTGTTAACACCTCTCGGTCACGATCGAAATGCCTCGATTCCAATTTTGCCCGCTACCTCGGAAACTAACAGCTGCCGTGCGTACAGTTAGAGGCTTTGAACTTGAAACTCGGTCAAGAACCTCTTCCAGTATTTCAAAATTTTTCAGCAATTGTTCCAGCTGCGAATTGGATGAATTGGAACACAACATTAACTCGTTTCGAATTCCAAAAGTTTTTTCGGACCATCATTTTTAAATTTTCCGAGCTTAAGTGTCCGGTTCAAATTCGTAGTATATTCACTGTGTAGTCTCGACGCAATCCATGTCGACGTCTAGTACTAAATCTAATCCTATTGTTATTGTTACTAAATCTAACCCTATTATTATCGTTACTAAATCTAATCCTATTATATTATTAACATTGCTGATATTTCATATCGGAAAGCAAATACTAATTCCGCTCTCCAATTCCAGTTCGTATTTCTAAACTTATCGGTTTCCTTAATTCATTCTAATAATTCAAATTCCCGTGCGTAATTTTACGCGTAGTCAATCGTCCTAAATCTACTCTTCTGGCTTCCGGTTTTAGGCCCGGCTTTCTTACGCGGAGATTGGCGACTCTTCGGACATCGCAACACAGTAGTGGTTTTGCTGGTAAGTGATATCGCATATATTGGTTGGCTATAATGCTTGGGTTCTGTTCCTTCATTTTGTTTCTTTTTACTAACCTTTTGGAAAACCGTAATAGCATCTATCTTAAACTGTTCTTAAGATATGAGATGTGATTTTTTAGAAAATTTCTTTTCCCCCCAACTTCCATGCCCTACCGCGCCCTTTAACATTCTTATCAAACTCAATTTGTCGACTTGTGTAAACTAACTGAATTTCATTATCCTAGCGCTACTGATTTGTGAGATATAGTACTCTAAAGTTGCACTCCCCGACCTTCCCCTATCTAAAAAGTGGCTAAAAGGGATGCAGCCAGTCTACCCACAAAAAAATTTTAACTGAATAACTCAAAGGGTTTGGGAGATACAGTGAGCGAAATTTATTTAGCCGCACCCCTAGTTGTGCAATCAAATTTGCGAGTTACGCCGTAAAAGGAGTAAATAAATAAAAACAGAGATTATTGTAATTTATATTTATTATTTTAAGATAATTTCAGAAGGTTTATATATCCAAGTAATATCATCGCTTACACTAAATTACAAAATCAAAACTAAGCAACTCTATTCTAGAACGAAATTGATTTAAACGCAGTCTTAAAAATCAACCTATACATATATATATTTACACTCAATTTTAAAGAAAAAAATATCAATAATTAGTATGACTTCCATTTCTAGTTATAATGGCAAAAATTCGATGCCCGTTGTAGAATTACATCTATAGCCTAAAGCCTACAACCACTGAGATATAACAAATGGAGACCTCGATTTTCTATCTCACATGGCCGACGTTTTTAAAATGTCAATATTTCGAAAAAGGTGTCCATGATAGCCCGAGGTTCTGCATTGTTGAACAAAATTCTGATGATTTTAAACATTCATTAGATTTAAAATTGGTAATGCAAATAAAATAATTTTTGATTGAAACATTTTTTTATGTTTCTTTCAAAAATTCAATTCATTTTAAGTTTAGAGAAACTTCGAAAGTTACAAATTAGGATTTAGTCACGGATGACCTGAATCTTAAGAAGGAAGAAGTTAGTAGCACGGTATGCATGTATTAAGGCGAAAAGGAAAACAATGAGAGGACCATCAGATTAGGCAACATGAAAAATTAAATCCGAATTTTTGGGTGTAATTCCGAATTAAAAAATTACCAAATAATTTGAATTTGATAAATCCTTTTTTTGATAAACAATGCAAGGTATTGAAAGAAAATGAGTTCATAAAATTGCAACTAAGCTGTGTAAATTTTACAGGTAATATTGGCTACTGCAGTACGAATATAATAGCATGTACTTATCGGTATGGCGCCAAATTCTAAAATAACGTATTACATGCTCAACCGTTATAAATATTCCTGAAGCTGTTATTGAAGTAAACTGTGAGTTGTGTTATGAATTTCGAACGCAAAACGCAACTTCTCACCATCAAATCGAACAATTTGAATTGTCAGAACTGATAATTCAAATTGAAAAGTTTTTATTTTTATTTAAGTTGTTGCCCATGTTGTTCGAAATTCGAAATTTTAAGAATGAGCGAGAGGGTACGATTTCATCGGCTATTTCAATCTGTCATATCGTATAGAGAAATAAGCCGATGGGGTCTCCATTTATATAGCTCAGTGCCTACAACATGATTTCATCTTCTGCCAAGTATATCGAGCTCCTACAGCCGGTGTTTTTATTTCCCAGTTGGTCGCTAGTCTCTTTCGAGACATAGTCTTGATGGTTTGAACATTAGGAATCATATTGCATATTACTAGATAGAAAGATATAGCAATAAAAACATGTGCTCCCACCACGATGTATTTGAAGTGCAGAAAACGACCGCAGAGAAGCGAAGAAACCGAAGACTTGAAATGACGTCTGACACCAGTGACGTCATTTCAGCTTTTTCTAGGGGGGGGGGGGGCAAGATGTTATGTTTGTATATATTTTCATATACAGGGTGTAACTAGTACTGAGATTCAAACGAAAATGGGAGATAGAGGAACTTGTCCTGAGTAGAAAATCGTTCTACACATACTCCCGTTTTTGCACCGTTAAGGAGATAGCGCGATTTTAAGGACGAAGGATTTTCATCGTACCTGTGATCACTGTTTGATCTCTAACTTCTGCTGTACTTAGCGTAACGTAATAATTCTGGGCTCGTTGGAAAGGACCCAAATTCTTCTTTCTAATTGCTATCAACTGTGTCAATCAGTGTTATACTTTTTGAGAAAAATTCATTTAAATGACACAAAAATAATAAAAAATTAAAAAAAAATACAAAAAAGGCCTGTTTTCTCCAAGAAAGACCTGATTAACCACCAAATTATATTACATTTTCGGAAAGCCCATAAAATTTCACTACACGTTTCTTTCGAATTTCTTCATAGGTTGAATTGTAAAGGAGCGGGGCTAACAGTTATCAAGCACGTTCCCTTCAAGTAAATCTGGTTTGACACCCGTCATTCGCCGAAGGAGTATGATTAATAACAGTGAGGACGAAATAAAAGAGTTGAAGTATAGTTTATTACGTTTATTTAGTTTATTTAGTTTATTACGTTTACAAATAATTTTCAACATGTCCGCCTTTGTGGAGCAAGCAGAAGTGGTATCGCCGACGAATGGCATTGGTGGGGTTCACACGCAGTAGTTGGGCTCGTAACTGATCGCATGCTTCGGTGATACGGGAAATGAGCTGTTCTCGTGTATGAATTTCCTCTGCGTAGACGATGCTTTTCAAATACCCTCAGACATAAAAGTCCATGAGAGTTAAGTCGGGAGATCGTGGAGGCCATGCAATGGGACCGCCGCGACCAATCCATCGATCCCAAAAATTTGCGTCGAGCCACCGACGGACATTAGCACCATAATGCGCTGGCGCTCCATCGTGCTGGTACCAAAACCTGACCAGTACACGGAGTGGTATATCCTCTATGAGGTCTGGTAAAGTTTCCTCCAAAAATTCGGCATAATTGGTGGAATTGAGAATTGGGGGAAGAAATACCGGACCGATGAAAGTTCTGCCGATGATGCCAGCCCAAACATTCACACTGAAGCGATGTTGATGGGACGTATTTCGGCTGGTATGGAGATTTTCACGTGCCCACACATGCATATTGTGGAAATTTTGTATGCCATCGCGGGTGAATTGCGATTCGTCGGTCCAGAGAATTCTTCCGAAAAACGCTGGATGTTCGTCGCTCGCAGTAACATGGTACGACAAAAGTCTCGCCGATGTTCACGATCACCGGGCAACAGTTGTTGCACCGGTGTATTGTGATAGGGATACAGTCCTTCTCCTTGCAGAATTCGGAACACTTGCATGTGGTTCATGCCTAATCGATGGCCGATGCGCCGGGTGCTTACCGTGGGGTCCCTATCCGCGATGCGCAGTATGCGCTCCTCCGTGGCCACAGGTACCGAGTGTCGCCGTCCTGGATGTTGTATCTCCCGCCACGGCTGCAGTGTACCTCGTTCACGAAGGTTCCGATGAATGCTGATGAACATCCGATAATGGGGGTACTGAGATCTGTCCGCATACCGTTCCCGGTAAACTCTTTCGGCTCGCCTAGCATTCCCGTCGCACAACCCATACACGAAGTGCATGTCTGCCATTTCTTCCGTTGTAAAAGACCTCCTATTGCTTGCCATGTTGCTCGTAATGATGTCTATGACATTCTGTTTGCTGCTGCTTCCTCCCGATGCTTTTATCGCAGAAAAATCTACGTAGGACGAAGTCATTCCTGTTCCTTAAGGGAGCAGGTAAACTCCACGCCTTACTTAAATGGATATTACTTAATTAACTTAAATGGATGTTAGTTAATTTACTTAAATGGACGCTATCTAATTAGTTGTCATATTTTTACTTACCTGTAACATAATTTCCACACATAAGAGCAATACGTGTGTTGTTAACATGGTTGCTCATTACTGCATCTGTTTTGCGGTAAATTCTATGTTTAGCAGTATTTCCAACATGTGCAGGGAACTCACTTGTTGTTGCAAATATGAAGAAATTCCGTTATCAAACGTATAGTGAAATTTTATGGGCTTTCCGAAAATGTAATAAAATTTGGTGGTTAATCAGGTCCTTCTTGGAGAAAAAAGGACTTTTTTGTATTTTTTTTTTAATTTTTTATTATTTTTGTGTCATTTAAATGAATTTTTCTCAAAAAGTATAACACTGATTGACACAGTTGATAGCAATTAGAAAGAAGAATTTGTGTCCTTTCCAACGAGCCCAGAATTATTACGTTACGCTAAGTACAGCAGAAGTTAGAGATCAAACAGTGATCACAGGTACGATGAAAATCCTTCGTCCTTAAAATCGCGCTATCTCCTTAACGGTGCAAAAACGGGAGTATGTGTAGAACGATTTTCTACTCAGGACAAGTTCCTCTATCTCCCATTTTCGTTTGAACCTCAGTACTAGTTACACCCTGTATAAATATACATATGTTATAGGTAATCTATAAAAATACATAATTCAGGGGGGCAAACGCCCCCCCTGCCCCCCCACAAATGACGTCCCTGTCTGACACTTAGAAAAGTCATAGCAAATTAAATTCGGAATATCTTTAGTCTCTTTAGTCGTTCTTATTAATTAAATTTGCACAGAAAACGTCTGGATAGTGGTAAGTGATAATTTTATTCTGATAAGTTTCCTTCAACCGGGTTTAATTTGAGTTTCCTCTTTTCAGATGATGTGAATCTTCTTGCATTATAACATCTCTCGGTCGTATGTTAAGTGGCTGAAAGTGTTCTTGCATGTATCGATTATAATGTGAATTATTGTTGTTCTCAGTGATGTATTTTTTTATGATCAAATAAAGAGTACTTTACATTTAATATTATGTTTGTTTACTTTATTTTAAGAAGTATAGTCACAACAAGTAAATGTTGTAAAATCTATTAGTATATAGATGGCGCTGATTCTGAAGACATTTTGCTATCCCGACACTCGATACCGTGTATTTTACACATAAGGCGTCTCGAAGAGTCTCGCAGACAGACCGACATGTCTCCGAGAAATCTGCAAGATTCTCGCAGACGCGACCAACTGGGAATTAATTACGTATCCCAGTTGGTCGCTTGTCTCTTTCGAGACATAATCTCGATCGTTTGAGCCTTAGGAATCATATTGCATACCTTGCTTCAATACTAGATAGAAAGAAATAGCAATAAAAACATGTGCTCCCACCACGATGTATTTGAAGTGCAGAAAACGACCGCGGAGAAGCGAAGAGATCGAAGACTTGAGATGACGTCTGCCACTTGAAAAGTCATGGCAAACTAAATTCGGAATAAATTTAGTCGTACGTATTTATTCAATTCGCACAGAATACGTCTGAATAGTGGTATGTGACAATTTTATTATGATAAGTTTGCTTCAACCGGGTTTAATTTGAGTTTCCTCTTTTCAGATGATGTTAATCTTCTTGCCACAATCTTCGACCACCTACCTCTTGGTCGAATGTTAGTGGCTGAAAGTGTTCTTGCATGTATTATAAAGTGAATTATTGTTGTTCTCAGTGATGTTTTTTTAATTGCTAAATAAAGAGTACTTTACATTAAATATTATGTTTGTTTACTTTATTTTAAGAAGTTTGAGCACAAGGCACAAGTAAATATAAAATCTATTAATATACAGGGTGTTTGGTACTCCGTGCACGACCTTGTAAGGGGTTATTCCTTGATATATTTGAAGAAAAAAATTGTTCCACAGGGTGGGTCAATTTTCAATAACAGTGGAGATACAGGGTGGTTAAGAAAAGTGTTTTTGACCGGTACCCTTACTTACTTAAAACGTTATATCTTGAAAACGAATAATCACAAGGCAAAGTCTTATAACTCATTTTTTAGGGAATCAAATTACCTTTCATTTGATGTAACAGTCTAAATTGTAACTGCAATCGGTAGAAATGGACCGATACACTGGCCTGCAAGATCTCCTGATCTTACTATTATGGATTTCTTTGTATGGGGACGGATGAAGGACCTAGTCTACGCAACGCCAGTAGAAAAATTGGAAGATCTAAATATCAGGATCGATGCGGCAGCAATAGAAGTAAGACAGCAGTTGAGGAATATGAATACCAAGAGAACACTCGCCAAACGAGCTTTAGCGTGCATTCAAAATGAAGGTGGCCATTTTGAACATGTATTATAATAAAATTTTTTTAAATAAAACATAAAAACCATTATTAAATTCTTTTAGTTCAAACAAGTAGTGTAGATCAACATGCACATGCACTGACTTTTGGAATATTTAATTTTTATGCGATATGTATTTTTACCTATTACTTCCAAAATGTTAATCGTAACTCATACATATGTATGCAGCTTTTGTAGGTAATAATACGGCACATAAAAAAATAAAATTAAAATGACATGTTTATAATGGGGTTTTCTGAGAAAAACTACATTGATTACTGAATTTTAAGGGTTCACGTAGCAAAAATTGGTGTTTTCGAGTAAATATCTCAAGATTGGGTGCAGTTACAATTTAGACTGTTACATCAAATGAAAGATAATTCGATTGCCTAAAAAACGAGTTATAACACGTTGCCTTGTGATTATTTGTTTTCAAGATATAACGTTTTAAGTGAGTAAGGGTACCGGTCAAAAACACTTTTCTTAACCACCCTGTATCTCCACTGTTATTGAAAATTGACCCACCCTGTGGAACAATTTTTTTCTCCAAATATATCAAGGAATAACCCCTTACAAGGTCGTGCACGGAGTACCAAACACCCTGTATAGATAGCACTGATTGTGAAGACATTTTGCTATCCCGACATTCGCAGACATGTCTTCGAAATTTCGGGGTGCATTTGTCTCTATGCCGTGTATTTTTCCCATAAGGCGTTAGGGATGTTAAAAAAATATCGATATATCGAAATTGCGATATTTTTTAAACGATGTATCGATAATATCGGCCGATATTTTTTTGAGCGATATATCGATATATCGATATTGAAATCCGACTATCGGACCCGATATTTTTTGTAAGGTGTTGCATATTTTAGAACTCGAACGGCATTTTTCATTTCTGCTTATTTTTGTGGTATATGTACGTACTCATGCTTTGGCCACAAATTTAGCTATTTCAAGTTGATATTTTTCATGGCAATCTAATAAGTTACTTATGCCGAAGCATTCGGAAAACAGAACGTCTGAATATCTTAAATTAAGCAAACATCTGACCCAAGACCTAGTGGGAGTTCTGACTGGACATTGTAACATGAGGAAGCATCTCCATAGGATTAGTCTCTCTGAGAGTAAAATATGGAGAATTCGCGATGATGAAGACGAAACACCAGAGCACATCCTCTGTGATGTGAGGGACTCATCACTTCGGTTAGGGTTTCATGAAACCATCGGAATTCCTGGCTATTCCTCTTCGAAAAACAGTAAGTTTCATTGAAAGCGCAGGGATCGAAGAGGAACCATCGATAATCCAGAGGGACGTCGCAATAGGCCCAATTGAGGCTTCAATGACAGAGGTGACCAAACCAACCCCAACACGAAAACGTAATATAATAATGTATATGAGGGATGTCAGAAAGGTTGAAACTAGAAAACTGTTTTCCAATCACGCAATGTCTATTTCTGTCTCTTTCAAGTAGAAGGGATTTAAAAAACCCCGAGGAAAGTCATATTTTTGTATTATAGAGGCACAGCTTACTATAACTATCCGTTGGTGCGTCACATCCCTTTTTCGTATATTTTTATTATCACTTCGAAAGTGCATTTAGCCTTGTTTTTTGTTGTTAAAATTTAAGTGAAGAACAATTTTAAATTTCGAAATATCATTTATTTATTGGCTTTGGGTTTGTATTAACCGCCGTAATCTTCATTAAGGAGAGCATATCGTTTTTGGGGTAAAAAAAACATTTTTTTAAAATTCTTATTTTAGACTCAATTCTGGGTAAAACACGAGATCAAGTAGTGCCTCTCCTGAAAAGTTGTATTTATTTACGTTTGATCCATTTTCTCAAAAACCACTCGTACCCAGTGGTGCCAAGTATTTTTCTTGGTTGAGCACTAAAATATGAAATTTTGAGCGTTAATTTCAACTTAAAGGCACTAAAAATGTATTTTTTCATATCAATCGCAGGAATATTCAAATAACGCGCAAGCGGTAAAACTAATTTTTGTCCGCTGAGACGAAATATTGGGCACCAAATTTAACGCTGAAAGCACTAAATTGGCATCACTGTCGTGTCACCTCTGCTGTCAGATAGAGTAGAAGGAAATTTAAAATGTTTAATTATTTAATAAAGTAATATGAGACTGATTTGACCCTTTCTGTTCGTCAAAATTAGATGTGCAACATATACAACCTTCGCAAAAATAATAAAATTTTACTCCACTCTATTTGCTCGTTTTGCACTAAGGAATAATTGTCCAAAATTTCATTCGAGTGGTTTCTGAAAAAATGGGTCATGAATTTTACACTGAAAAGCCCTTGCGATGTGCTCCTCTTAACGTTAAATTTGATATGGGAAGGGAGATAAGAATTTATTTTTCATTGGAAAAAATATTCGATATATCGATATATCGATATTTTTTTCCGATATATCATCAGCCGATATTGATATTTTTTTCAATATCGATATATCGATATATCGATATTTTTCTTCGATATTAACATCCCTATAAGCACCGCCGACTTAAACTCAGGCCGCGCACATATGACAGTTCGTCGTGAGAAATGCCTCGTTTTTTATGTGATGTGTGACGTCACGGATCAAAACGAGAAAATATACCAGTTCATTGGAGAATCTTTTTTGGAACGAATTCGTAACAATATTTTATTATCCCAAAGCGCGGTGTTTTAATACAAAACTTTGGGATTGACGAACCCTCTAGAGTCGATACTGAATAAGAAATGTTCAGAATCATAGTAATATGCAATGTGTTTCATATAACAAAAATTATATTTCAAAAAATAAGCAATTTAACTGCACATTTTTTAAATGGCAGAATGCCGACATTGAAAAATTGAATTGAAAATTGCGATATTTTTTTCGACCTAATTTTTTCTATGAAAACTCAATTCCAGATGAGAAAACTTGTCTAATTCTAATTTTTAAATATGTTTATAAACTATTTAACTTTGCTTTGCCTAACAAAAGCTTGCACTTTAATAGAAAACTTAGTTTTTATCATCCAAGTCATGCACTCGCCATACAAAATTGTTGCGATTTGTATGGAGCTGTCATGTTTGTTATGACTCTGTTTTTTTATGTTCAATTCAACTGCGCGGCTATAGTTCAGAGGGCTCTGCTATAAGGCGTCCGAAGAAATCTCGCAGACAGGGCGACATGTCTTCGAGAAATCTGCGAGATTCTTGCAGACGCGACCAGCTGGGATTCTGTCTGTCACTGTCACTGCCATGCTTGCTCAGTCGGTATCGGCGAAGGTATTTAGGGAGATAGTGCACTACTTCTCCGAGTTTTTTTTTTATCAGTTATACTGGAATGATGAGTGTGATTAGTAAAACAAAATGTATTCTATAGTTCGCAGTACTTTGACACTGCTCGGTCGAAAAGAAACATTTTCTTGTTTATCATTTCGCCTGATTTATCAGACATTTCCCCGGTACTGTGAAGTGGAAAAGGCTCAACAAGCAGTTGCAACTGGAAAGTCGAAATCTCGTGGTGAGCCAACGATCTTCGATAAAATCATCAACAAAACTATACCGGCCGATGTATTCTACGAGGACGAGAAGTGTTTGGCATTTAACGATATTTCACCACAAGCACCGATCCACTTTCTGATCATCCCAAAAGTACGAATTCCTATGCTCGAGACTAGCGCACCCGACGATTGTGAGATGCTGGGACACTTGATGCTCGTTGCCGGGAAATTGGGTAGAGAAAAGGCGCCGGAGGGATTTCGAATGGTCGTAAACAACGGTCTGCACGGATGTCAGAGCGTCTATCATTTACATTTGCATGTTTTGGGAGGTAGACAGCTTAAGTGGCCGCCCGGTTAAATATTTTGATTTTATCAAGTTTTTGTTAGAAACAATTTTGTTGTTGATAAATTGGTCTTTTCTTACAAATCGACATACAGATAATTTCTAGTTCCTTGATTCCGTCTTATCTTGAATATTATTTTATTATTCGGCAGAGTTCTGTCTTGCGGACAGTTCAATACAGCAGAGGAAGTACTCCAACAAGCACTTGAGTTTCTAGTACAGATTCATTGTTGAATAACTGTGAAGGATGAAGAGATTGAAGAACAGCTCATTGAACACCAGAGCACATGGTATATTCGTCAATACAAGCTGCTTTTGGTTGTCCAAAACCCGAAGAAGCTATTTCTTGCTATGGCTGAATTTGACACTTGCTACAGTCTTGCTATGCTATGCTTTCGAAGCAGCTATAGCTGGCATCTTGAACACACCCCAGAAACCAGACTGCGATCTGGGTAAACTTCCTATATGAAGAGCTGAACGTATTGCGTTCAAATCTTAGATAAGGTAACTAAGGATAAGACACCCCGGTGTAAAAGCACGTAAAAAATAAAGACCAAAACTATTTTGACAGTACCATGGGATCCAAGGATGACAAGGGATCTTGCTTGTCAGAAACACGCGTGAAATAATTATGAAGGAATATTTTGTTGATTGTTTTTATTGGTTGTGATGGTAACCTGGACGGCTTGGATCTTGGATCCAATGGTGTAGCAAAATAACGTTATATTTGGGCCATCAAAAAGCGTTACAAAGGTGAACATTTCGAACATGCAACTGTACTTAGAAAAGAAATATTTATTAAAATATCCATTTCTGTACAAATGCTTTGCATCGAAAGAAATCTTTTCGATGACTAGTCTCCCTTGAGTTCACACCAATATAGCCTTCTCATTAAATTAGTAATAGAAAAATAGTTGCATTATTGTTAAAAATAAATCTGACGAAATATCGAAATTTGGTGTTTATCAAAAAACACATTTGAAAAAGCTACTCGTTTCTGGTATTTCGCCGAGATTTCAGTTACAGAATCGTACCAGATCATAAGTAGATAAATACAAATATGATAAAATAACACGCATCTGTAAAGCATACCATACATGCATAGAAGTTTCTAACGCTTAGAACGAAGCCTCAGAACACAAGAAAATTTAAATATTATTTTGTGCTTATTTGGGGCCAAAACGTCCGTCCGTCCATCTCTGGAGATGACAAGCAGCGATTGAGTTGAAGGCGGACGTCATCGCTTTCCCTCATACGTAAAACAATAACAATTGACATAACGACCATGTTTTTTCTCACTCAAAGTTATATTATGTCCGGCTCCATATATGTATTAGAACTATATTGCTAGCTTTCATATTTTTCCATACAAAATCAAGAAGGAAATTGGAAAATTCAGAATCAGCTGTTGATTTTGTCTCAAAAATGTAAAGAATCAAGGACGGGGAGTACAAAATTTTAATACAAATAAATTTTTTATGAAATTTGAACATTGTAAATAAAAATATGTAATTGCGAAAAATATGTTTTATAAGAAATTGTACTGTTCATAATTTCAAATTAGCAGCACTTACATAATTTTCACAAAATAAGATATGTAATTTGAAAAATAGTGTTATTTTTTTTAAATGTTCCAACCATTTGAACTATAAAAAATATTATAATATTAAATTAAAATCCAGTAACGTTTAAACTACCACTATATTGAATTGGCAAATTCAGAATCAGCTGTTAACAACGATACTGACTCTGACAAGTGCCGCTAGCAATATAGTTTACTAATACATATATGCTTGAAACACGCTAAACAACAACAATTTGACACTACGACTCCATTTTGTCTCACTTCTCTGGCTTCAAAGCGCCTTATACAAAACTGGTGTCTTGTCGTCTCCAGTACATATATCTCTATGTTAGGGATGGTCGGTTTGCTCTGTCACTGAAGACTCAATTGGGTCTATTATGACGTCTCCCTAAATTATCTACAGTTCTTCATCAATCCATGCGCTTTCAATGAAGCTTAGTATTTTTTTGAAGAGGAATGGTCACGTCTTCATTCATCATCGCAAATTCTGCATGTTTTGCTCTTGGATAGACCAATCTATGGAGATGCTTCTTCATGTAACAATGTCCAGTCAGAGCTTCCACTAGGGTTTGAATTTAATGTCTGCTTAGTTTCAGATAATCAGACGTTCTTATCTCCGAGTATTTTGTCATAAATACCTTTGAGTGTCTATTGCTCGGTATCAAGTCCCAGTGAATGACAGTTTCTGACATTCGGATGTTAATTTTTGCTGTCCTTAGCGGTACCCCACAAAATGGATGTGGTTCCATAAAGTTAGCTTCTGAACCTTTTCTAGCCATTGAGTTGGCTTTTCCGTTATCTTCGTAGCCACTATGTCCTGGAATCCAAGTGAAGTTAAATCTGCTCATTTCCGAATCCAAGCAGAAACTGGAGTAATCCAAAACTAGTTTGGAGTAGATATGAACTGATTGCAGAGCCGATATAGCTGCCCTCCGTACGGAGAATATATTTGTGTGGGTTTCTGTAACCTTGTTTGTTATTTTCTCTATTGCAGAGTTCAATAGATGAGCCTCCACCTGGAAGACAATGCATGTTATGTGCATGTAAGAGTAGAATTTAGCATTTGGACCAACTCCTGCTACCCAACACCTTGATCAGTTTTGGATCCGTCTGTGTACCAGATTATGTATCTCGGTTTTTTGGTTTGTTTGTTTCACTTTTGGGTAGGATAAAGAACCTTGTGAAGTTAAATTTCTGTGCTATTAAATCAGAAAAATGTAACGCTAGTGTAACGACTCAATTTCCGGGGTAGGCTCAACGGGTGCCGGGATCCGTTACAAAATATTTATTTGTTATTTAACTTCACTTTATTACTCCTATTTGATGACACATATAATTACTATTTGATTTCCTTTGGGTTTTCTCCTTGCCGTCTGATCGTCGCCTCTGCTAAACGTGGCTCGATTCGTGTTTTCTGTGGGTACGACGCTGCTCGCTTTGCCTTGACTCTCTCTGCTCTGCTCTCTCCCTGTCTTCGTCTCTCTGTGTGGCCTTTGCTCTCCCTGTCTTCGTCCTTCCCTGTCTTCATCCTTCCCTAACTTCGTCCTTCCATGTCTTCGTCTCTCTGTGTGGCCTCTGCTTTGATCGTCTTGACTCTGGTGTGTCTGCTTGTCGCCGACTCGCCAGCTAAAGCATTCATTCTTGCAACGCCGACTTCAACTCAAGCCGCGCAAATATGACAGTTCGTCGTGAGAACTGCCTCAGTATTCAGCTGATGTGTGACGTCACGGAACGAAAAGAGAAAATATACCAGTTCATTGGAGAACCTTTTTTGGAACTGACTCGTAACAATATTTTATAATCCCAAAGGTCGCTGTTTTAATACAAAACTTTGGAACTAACGAACCATCTAAAGTCGATACTGAATAACAAATATTCAGAATCATAGCTATGTGCAATGTTTTCCATATAACAAAAATTATATTTCAAAAAATTAGCAATTTAACCGCACATTTTTTAAATGGCGGCATTCTGCCGACATTGCTGAAAACTGCGATATTTTTTTCATCCTAATTTTTTCTATGAAAACTCAATTCCAGATGAGAAAACTAGTCTAATTCTCATTTTTAAATATGTTTATAAACTATTTCACTTAGCTTTGCCTAACAAAATCTTGCACTTTAATAGAAAACTTGGTTTTTATCATCCAAGTCATGCATCCCCCATACAAAAGTGTTGCGATTTGTATGGAGCTGTTATGTTTGTTATGACTCTGGTTTTTTATGTTCAATTCAGTTGCGCGGTTATAGTTCAGAGGGCTCTGATTCTTGGAATTCCTTGCCATTGATCGCTCGAGCAGCTGATTCTATTGTCAATGAACACATTGTAATGGTTGCTTTACTGCTTTCGCCGGCAGTTACATTTCGAAATTTGAGCGAATAAAGCCCCGAACACAATGCTCCCGTTCCGTTCCGTTCAGCTGTCAAAGTAGACCTTATGGGCTGACCATGTAAATGCACACAACGGTCGTAACGGAACGGATCGGAAAAGTTGACCAAAATTCAACTTTTACGGATCACATAACCTCACTTGTCATGACGGAACGGAACGGAACGGGAGCATTGTGTTTGGGGCTTAACGCGTGCGTGATTCTTACAAATAAACGCGCTTTTCTCGAAACTACGTTTACTCCTCTCGCGCTTCGAAAATTTCGAAACCACTCAACCGATCTTGATGAATTTTTGACCACATATTGTAATGTATTGTATAATTTCGTCCGGAACTAGAACCAAGTCAAAATTTTTATTTTTACTGTTTATTTTGTTGCACAAAACAGTGAAAGAAGTACCATTTTTGGTTCCTTTTCGATAAAAGTCCGCCATTTTACTTCATTATTTTTTCTTGTTATTTATGCATGAATATTGAAATTTCTTGTCGTTTTAATATGGTGCGGATCGTCGTACGAAGTAATCACGTCAACATTTTCAATGTCGTCGGAACGGACTAAACTGCTGGGAGTAGAAGTTCACTGTAGAATTCGATTCAGAGATTTATCGCTGCTACTTACCCTTTAAATTTTCCAGAAGCGCATTGTCGGCTTAATAGCCAACGACAAGTCGGCAATTTTATGTTTCCGCAGTAATAGTTTCTGCAGGACAAATGCCTATGGGCTTGCAGACTCTGTGCTATTCGTGAAACACAAGAACCGCTCCCAATCGTTTTCCTTTATCGGCGCGTTCAGCGGCAACGGTTTCAGTCGCATCTCGGTCAGACACATTCGATCGGTGTGTTCGGACGACAAACTCACTGCGCACGTTCTGTGTTTGGTTGCTAAGCTTCCGGACAAATGCTGGAGCAACTCTTCCGTCGACTTGAATACCGACGTGAAGAGTTTCGGTTGGAATTGGAACAGTCTCAAGCATTTTATGCAGCTGGTGTAGCGCTTCGTTTTTGGGATCATTTGGACAAAGCTGTACCGATCAGAACATGTCCGACGTAGTTTTAGCGTGGTCGTCAAAATGATAAAACCAGTTTTAGTGGAGCTGTGATATAATAGCGAGAAATCGCAAAGTTTTCAGACAGAAACCCTTGGTCGGATGCAAATGTTCAACGAGTCGGTCTAGTGTCGTGACAACTATAGTCACTGGATGAAGAAGACTATAGTGACAACGATATCCGCCTTGGGGTAGTAGTTCCTTGAACTGCGATCAGAAGTTTCTGCTCGTTAGAAAACGGCACGGCACGGCAGAAAAATTGTCATGTATTATTTTAAGGAAAACAAAATTAAATTAAATTATGGTATAATATTTTATATATATATAATATTAAGGGACCGTGTTGTAGGTTGTTTCGTAGCGTCTATTTCTTTTAGAACAGGTTAATTGGTTATTTCTATTGTTGTATTTTGTGGGTATGCGATCATAGTGTTTTGAGCGGGTAAGTCCCGCAACGGATTTGGGACCTAAAAGATGGATTTCTGCGGCACCTCATTTCTGAGTGCCTACGGTGGAAACTGGTGGGACGTGGCTTCTCATAATTGATGAGCCGACGAGTCCATTTGTAGATCTGAAAGAATAGAGATGATTATGAGTTCTCACCTAAAGTTTGAAAGATAAGACTTTTGGTTTTAAATTTTAAAAATACATGGTTCTTTCTGTATGTATAAAAATGACTGAGCCCTTACTACTAGCTATTACTAAACTAATATATTAAAAAAGTGCCGACTGACACGGAACTGAGTGTTGTCTTCCGCTTTGGGAAAATACTCAGTTACATGTCACTCGGCAAAACATTGCTGACATTGGGTTTCGGGTCTTGGTCTCGGTCGCACATTGCGTGACGAAATCTGAAGCTCCAAACAATTGTATTTTGTTTGTAGCTTCGACCTCGACCGGGCAATATGAACCGGCGCTTAAGTCCGAATCCGCATGTTAGCAATATTGCTTAAAAATACACTACCGGCATTTCCAGTAAGTCAGTAAACAAACCGAGTTATTTACGTTACGAAACTGACCTACCGGCCATACAGATATGAGGGGAAATCCAAGCATTTGGATTAGATAAGAGAATAGGGATGCTGCAACAATGCTGGGTACAACACTATCATGAATAAAAATAACTAATAACTAAGGTCGTATTCGAATATTCTGCTTCGTTTACGTCTACGTCTAGTTATAACAGTTTATACGTCAGACATAGCAAGGCTGTGTCTCAAATCAGCATTGCCGCACGTCATTAATTAAAAGGACCACATTTTCACGAAAATGGTCTAATATGGAAAATAAAGGACCATAGAATTTATTCAAAAGATATATATATATTTAAAAAATAAAAGAAATTTATAGAATCAGAAAATAGAACCATGAGCTAGTGATTACTTCCCAGCAGGCAACGTTGCGTATACTATACGTCAAAAGTAGTTCGGTTAAAAGTCGTATATTACCCAAGTCTGGTTGCTGGGTTGTTTAATAGAACACCATACGAACTAAAATTTTGACAAAAGTCGTATTTTAAAAAATTGTCTTTTTCGTAAAAAAAAGTACCACCGGACCAATTGGAAAAAAAAGTACTAACATTAGACCAAACGGACCAAATATGGCAACGCTGGACATAACATACATCGATATACGTAATCGCATACAAAATTTCTTCAAACAAAGAGTCATCTGCACAATTGTGTCGACCTCGTACACATAACTTTTCTTCTGGAATACACTTTAATTTAAATTGAATTCCGTCCGTGACTGTACAACGGAAATAATTTTAGTCTGTTTGTCAACCTGAAGTTTGACATTAGAGTTCTTAAGTTGGCAGCAATTTCAATTGGCAGTCGGTAAGTTTGCGTCTATCGTGTGGTGTGTAGTTGTGTGCGCTCCTCCGGTTTGGTTCAGTTTTAGTCTTAACAATTGATCAATTTTGCGTGTTGTCGCCGCATCTTTTGCTTATAATTTGGAGTAGCAGTGCCTTTGTGTTTTTATACGCGCTCTTAGTTTTTTTTTGGAAATAAATCGGCATCGAAATTGGAAACCTATTAGTGGTCCTTCCAGTGATATTTTGTGTGTTTTGTTTCGAGAAATTTCATATCAGTTACAGAGAAATGATGAATCGTTCAGGTAAGTTTCAAATTTATTTTGAAAATCGCGAAACGCTTTTTTTTTGGCTTTGTAAACAGTTTGACAGATGTGGAGGGAGTATTTATGCCGGGGTATACGCTTAAGTGTGCGTTGCGTATATAAATATAACAAAATTCGAGAATCGATACTCGAAATTAACTGTCAAAATGTTATGCGATTTTCGATCACATTTCAAATAATATGAAATATAAAACATTTGCAGCTGTGATAAACATTATGGTGATTATGGGCCATTGTGTATCGGAATGTGAAGTAGCCTCAATATCGGTAGCCAAGCAAATTTTTCCCAAAGTTTGTATGTTTGTAGGTCAGTCAGAGTGCATGTTTCAAAATTCAGACCCGCGGCGAATCACAACTGGTATTGAGTCAATGCTAGTGAGTCATGGGAATTTCAATAAAACTCTCAACAATGTGATAATCCAGCAGCAAATGCAATTCTTCCTTGAGACGTGGTAGATACCGGAGAAAAATTCTCATTTTGTGAAAATTGTGTTATTTTTTTTAAGGATATGGAATTGGACCTTTAGGGTTCCGCCATATCTGGTGTTAATAGATTTTATATTCTTAGTCTTGATAAAATCAGAGTATTATACTAGGTGTATAAGCTTAAAACGATCGTTTTTAGTCAGAAAAACACATGTTTTTTTCAAAGAAAACAAAAAGAAATTTATTCGAAGTACTCACCCTCGCTAGGGTTACTGTATACGCACTCACACCAAAACAGCCTCTAAGAGGGGTTTGCCAGATGCGTACCAAGGTGGGAAACCAGTAAATTTAAATTTTTTTCATGATTATGGGATTTCGCTTTATAAACATTCGAAATGATTAACTTTTCGCTGCAAAATTGTAAATTTCCATAAAAGAAATGAAAGAAATACGGAAATTTTCAATTGAAAAGCTCAATTTCGCGCACATACACTTCCATACTAAAGAAAACCAAGTACTAGAATTGTGGAAGGGAACCGACAGCTTTTTTCCCACTCTTCACATATTCGCACTAACACACTCCAAAAACGTAATTGAGAGCAATGTTCAGTAGTACAAAAACAGGCGAACTAGTACATAAACAGGCGATTTTTGTGAGGTTAAATTACAATTTCTAGTACATAAACGACCGAATTAGACGTATCTGCCAAACCCTAGGTAGAGAGTGTTGTCTATCTAGTGACCCTTAGGGTTACTGTATACGCACTCACGCCAAAACAGCCTCTAAGAGGGGTTTGGCAGATGCGTACCAAGATGAAAAACCAGTACATTTAATTTTTTTTCATGTTTATGGGATTTTGCTTTCTAAACATTCGAAATCATTGACTTTTCGCTGCAAAATTGTAAATTTCCATAAAAGAAATGAAAGAAATACGGAAATTTTCAATTGAAAACCACAATTTCGCGCACACACACTTCCATACCAAAGAAAAAGAAGTACTAGAATTGTGGAAGGGAACCGACAAGTTTTTTTTCCGACTCTTCACATATTCGCACTAACACACTTCAAAAACGCAATTTGATAGCAATGTTCATTAGTACAAAAACAGGCGAACTAGTACATAAACAGGCGATTTTTGTGAGGTTAAATTACAATTTCTAGTACAGAAACGACTGAATCAGACGTATCTGCCAAACCCTAGGTAGAGAGTGTTGTGTGTGTATCTAGTGACCCTAGTGACCCTAACCCTCGCTAGCTACACATTTCTCGCCAAAAAAATTCCTTCTCTTTCGAAGCAAACCACTCATCAAAACATTTTCGGACGCCTTCATAATGCCAGAAATACATGTGCAGAATATATGCACGCAGCGATGCATGCATCTCTGCATGTGAAACAGACGTGCAGAGTTTTTGACTGATCTCTTAGTTGTTTTTGTCATAAATCACCGCATTTTCTGATAGTCAGTTTGAGTTTCAGTTTCAGTTTATTTTAATAGACAAAAAATGATCTTAGTTTTGATCTCGCAAAAATATGTTTTTGTAATTTCGACTGGTTTTATCGAATACAAATTGGTTATTTTTTATAAGTTCGATGAAACGTTCCTCCATTGCTACTCCACTCCACAACTACAACTAAAAAATAACCTGTCAAATTAGCGGGAGCGGGTAGCACCACCCAGTTGAGTGTGTCCAAGTTGCTGACCATTTTTGACGTGTGCGATAGTGCGTTGTCGTGGAGGAAAATCACCTTGTCATGTCTTTGTTGATATTCCGGCCTTTTTTCACGCAGAGCACGGTGCAATTTCATCAATTGTTGGTGGTTGCGGTGGGCATCGACAGTTTCACCAGGTTTTAAGAGCTCATAGTAGACGATACCCTGCTGATCCCACCAAACGCACAACATTGTCTTCCGGCCGAAGCGATTTGGTCTTGCGGTAGATGCGTCGGGGTCACCAATGTTAAGGACACTCTTCACAACCCTATGCGTTGGAGTTCTCGTGCTATGTAAGCCGGTGACGGCTGCCCGCAGAGTCGTGCGGTTGACCGCTGTGTCGTAGCGGTTGCTGCGTCGTCATAGTTCGGTGCGGACGTCTTCACACCTGTGGTGTGTGAGCTGCAGCGGAAGGTGCAACCGCCATGTACGGCTGGTTGCTACCGCCGTTTTAGCGCAGCTGTGTGTGTATTGTGTGATTACAGCGACGACTATCGGCGTCATCGCTTTGCAGCCGTGTTGCAAGTCGTCCGCCAGTCGGCGAACGACTGGCTGCCACTTCGATTTCACGTCCTTATATAGGAATCGAAATGACAGCCAGCGTCCTTGGATCTGTGATCCAATTTGTGAGGAGTGTTTTCGGACTGAGTTGTTTGGCCGCAAAACATCTCCTCACAGATGTTGATGGTTGACCGGGATCAACCCACGATTTTTGTTTTTAAATTTAAAATAAATTATTTTTCTTGTGTTTTGTCAGTTTGATTTTTAACAATTATCACACGACGGTAACGTTCACGAACTAATTTCACAGCGGAATGAGCGCAGTGAGAGGTAAGCGAAATTTCACTCGATCTGGATACTAGGCTTTACTAGTCAGTGAAATACTTTTACTCCTTGCGGTACCTTCCATAAAAAAAATCGTTAAGACTAACTTTTGAATGCTTCAATCAAGGTTTTTTTTTATTATGTACACATTAATTTTTAAATGGTTTCAGGTAAAAGGATAAATATGGTAGAAATCGAGTGAGTCCTTACTTCCTTCATGTGAAAGTTCTTAAAAAGGGAATATTTTATTTTCGAAGACTCACCTAGTTCCAGATATGAAATTAAATACTGATGATATTTTCTTTTAGTTTCGAGTAGGAACCAAATGGGAGTTCTTAATAAAAGACAGAGTACATACGCACTCGTTGTTTTATTTTAGTTCTAACTACAATGCAAATCGGATTTAAGTATTTCATCTAGAGTATCATATGATTGGCATTGCAGCCGATCATGACTGCAGTATAAATTCTTGTATGAATTATATATTAGGTTGTTGCAGATGAAATGTCGTTTTTCGCTATGAAGTGAAGTTAGTTGCTATTTTCATGTCTCAAACTGCCTCCAGGTGGCACTAGTGGTATTGGATATTGAAGTATAATTACCCCTACATTTATTCATGGAATCATTTTAGTTTTGGACTTCATTGTGATCGAACAGAAAAAAAAATGGATTCGAGTCAAAAACGTGTATTTTTCCTTTACGAGTTTAAACTTGGCCACATCGCAACGGAGGCAACAGAAATCATCAACAGGGCATTTGGAGCTGATACGGTGAGCAAACGAACCACACAGCGATTGTTGATCAGGAGATATGACCCTTCAAAGTGAGCCACGCGGTAACCCAGGACCTTCGATCGACAAGGACGAGCTAAATTTATTAGTGGAATCTGACTCACGCCCAACTGTAAGGGACATTGCAAGAAATTGGACGTACACCATTCGACAGCTTGCCGGCACTTGCAACAGCTTGGAAAAGTCAAAAAGCTTGAGAAGTGGTTTCCGCAGGAACTTACTGAGCAAAACATGACGCGTCGGAAATTTGCAGTTCCCTACTCTCCCGGAAGAGAAACGATCCATTTCCGAACAGAATAGTGACATGTGATGAAAAGTGGATACTGTACGACAATCGTCGCCGATCGACACAATGGCTGGATGCTGATGAGACCCCAAAACACATGCCGAAACCAGGCATCCATCCGAAGAAGATAATGGTGACTGTTTGGTGGTCTGCAGCTGGAGTTATTCACTATTCCTTTTTGCAGCGTGGTGAAACCATTAATGATAAGTATTGTACCCAACTCGATGAAATGCATCAAAAATTGCGTGTTCAACGGTCTAGATTGGTCAACAGAGATGGAATTATACTGCTTCATGATAACGCACGGCCTCATGTTTCAAGAACAACGGTCAAAAAATTAAACGAGTTGAAGTATGAGACTCTTCCTCATCCACCATACTCACCAGACCTTTTGCCAACCGACTACCACTTTTTTAAACATTTGGATCATTTTTTGGCGAACAAACAATTCAATAATAAAGCAGCCATCAAAAATGGCTCCGAGGAATTTCTTTGCTCTAGAAAGTCGAACTTCTACGAAACTGGCATAAATGCACTTGTATCTCGTTGGGAGAAGTGTGTTGCATGTGCTGGTTCCTATTTCGATTAATAAAATTAAGTTTTATAAAAGTTACAGTTGTTTGAAATTGCACTACCAAAAACGACATTTCATCTGCAACAACCTAATAGTTTACAATCCATGTAAATATAATACTTAATATTATCCGGACGAGCTACGCTCAAGGATACTGAAATAAATTCACTTTCTCACTTAAAATCGAACTAAACGTCATATTTATTATTAAAATGGAAAGTTGCCTTTCTATCTACAGGATCCAAGTAACGACCGAAGTTCCACCTTATGGTCTATACTATAGACTATAGACTCTATAGAATTCGAATGTAAATTTTACACGGAATAAGGCATAGAATATGTTAATGTATAAAATATCTTAGGAAAGAGTTGAAATAGTAAGCACACTAGACGCCAAGTTGAAGGCAATTAAAAACATAATTTTCTCCAATGTGAAAGAGGCAGTGTGACTTGTGGAGAGCGAAAGAAAGTCAGAGATGTCAGAATACACATAGAAGTTTTTTGATCATCGGAGTTATCTCAAAATATGGGAAACGCCAAAAGCGATGCCAATATTAAATTGTTTTTACTGCAAAGTTGCCGCGAAGCACATACACACCTCAAGAAACTATTAGATGTTGAAAAGAAGAGGAATTACTGAATTTGCCAATAAGGCAGAATCTGCTACTTTTATGGGTATTTGCTCTTTGTTCAAAATGATGAAGTAATTGACGAAAAGGAACCTCACCGCCGACCACCTGGTGAGAGGTATCCAGCCAATTCTCCTAAATAAGAGTGACCAATGACTTCGTCGAAGGAAGGAATGTTTTTCTGATGTATTTAACATCTTATCAGAACATGATATTCCAAACTCAGAGTCTAATGTAGAAATCCTCCATTAGGGATGATCACCAAGTAACCATTACTACCATTCAGTTAATGATCGCAACGAAATCCCCAGGTATAGATGGTTACCGAACGAACTTCTTAGATCAGACGCAGAAATTGAGGATATTCACCTCCTACTCTTCATTAAAGTTTGGGATCAAGAAAGCTATCCTGCCAAATGGAACGATGGTGCCATTGCGTAGAAAGGCGACCATGACGATTGTAAGAACAATGGGCATGGTATATGTCTACTTACTGCCGTATAAAAAAATCTTGGCTAGAAAAGTCCTCAACAGAATTAACGATATTGTTCGGATTACTTACAGAGTATGAAGCTGGCCAAACACCTTGTCGATAATCTTGGAGTAGAACTCTGAATGTCCATCATCATTGAATTGTGAACTTTGAGAAGGCTTTCGATAGCATATGGAATGCTTCACGTACGAGAGGCATTTCTAGTAAAAGCCATAATTAGGGAATCCTATTCTAATGTCAACTGTCGCGTTTTACATAAAAAAAAGCTGTCCGAAAGCTTCAACGCGCGAGTCGGCCTAAGACAAGGCAGTATATTATCACCAGCCTAGTTTATGGTAGTAATTAACGACACCCTAAGAGCCACACTAGAAAGTGAAGAGGAAGAAGGTTTTGGATGGGGGCTTTTTAATATTTAATATTTAAATATTTAATGCTGATGACGTGAGGAGTTCGGATTTAGAGTAAAATTACCGTTCCTTGGTTTCTAAATACAAGGAGACAGAACAGATAACCCTAGATGGGCAATATGCGAAAGGAGCGCAAGAATTTTGCCTAACTTGGCAGTATTATCAGCATAAATGGGGAGGCTGAAAAACATGTGGAGGCTTGCATCAATAAAGCTCACCAAGCCTTCGGTACTCTTATCACTTTTCTGAAAGATTAATGTCACCCTTTGCACAAAATTTTGACTATTCGAATCTTCCGTAAAATGTGTATTATACGACTGTAGCACATGGAGTTTGACAGGTTGATGTACCAGAAAATTGTAACCTTTTGTCTTTCAATGTCTTCGATGCATCTTGAGGAGTTATCTGCCATAAAATGTCTTCACTCAATTTACGGAACCCAGTATAATACCATGGATACAGTGCTTGTATACAAATTACTTTATTAAAATCATTATATGCGATACAAGCTGGCATGATACACAGCCCATACATGTTATACTTTGACATTTAGTGCATTTCGAAATTTTAGCAGTGAAAAAAAAAAGGATTTTCGTGTCAAACGTCGCAGTATGATGTTCCGGCGAAAAGCACTTTCATTGCTAATAAAGAAATGTACAAAGTGGACCATCACATCACACACAAAAATGAAAACACGCTCAAACAATTTTAACTAACGGAAGAATATAAAAATCCGTTGATTTCAGTAACAGATGGCGCTTATGGCAGTTAAAAGAAGGCTATTTCAGCTAAAATTATCGAATTTATATATGTACAAGGAAACAGGTTGGATATTATGTAGATATCAGGGCGGGTGTAGTTCAGTGGTAGTGTACTAGGCTTGAAAACATTGCTACCGGGGTTCAATTCTCACTCAATGCATAATTTATTTATATGAATTTTTCAGTTGCTATTGGTTTCAGAATATTAATATAAATCGTGAACAGTGCGGAATGTTTAATAGAGTCACTTGTAAAGGAATTTAAACCTGAGCAAATGAGTTCTGTTTACATTCTTATCAGATTCACAAATACCATCAGAGCTGCCAGACAGTAGTTGATTTGCTATAGGCAACTTTGCTGTTCTGGTAGATCGTATCACAGCCAATAGTACTGAAAAATTATGATGACTAACACCTGCTAGTACACTGCCATACCCGGCCCGATTCCTGATCTTCCTTCCCATTCCTAAAACTGATTAAGTTCGGTATCCCCTTTCTTCTCCACAATTCCTTCCAACTCTCCTCTCCTTCGTACCAAGAAACACGGAAAAATATTTGATAGAGCAATACCGTGGCCAATTGGGCTCAGTTTAACCTTGAAAATTAGCCAAAAAACAGCCATCAGCCGTAGGCGCCGTGCAGTGGTGCAGTGGGATCACAACGGACCCATCTAGCGGTCTATGTGTTAGCTATCTCTGTCAATAGCTACCCACCTAACCTAACCTAACCTATGTAGATATCAGCTCGTTGACGTACTATATGCATAATATTGGGTGATACACTGGTGATATTGACGATATTATGATTTGTATACGAGGTGTGTATCCAAGGTATAACCCAAAAAAGTAGTTTAGCCTTGAAGTCGAAATTTTGTACAAATTAGTTTTGAGTAAAAATGAAGTTCGAGTTTATGATGCCCAAGTTCCACTGGACCGAAATCTCTCGATTCAGAGAACTGTGTTTCCATTTCATTAATATATTTAGTTTGACATTTAATAATTTAACAGCTGACTGTTGTGTCGAAATTTTTAACTTATTTTGTAAGAGTAATGGAAATTTGTCCTGCATCAGTATAAATTAAATTATTTAATTCCAAACCTTGCATTTCGAACAAGTATTTTGAAAAATTTATTTGAATTATGTGACAGTGAATATTGTGGAACATAAATTTCAGGGCTGTATAGGTCGGTTTCAGTAGATTTGCAACTAGATTTTGACGTAATGTCGCATTTTGGAAATCTCAATTTCGTATGGAGAATCTAGTAGACTTGCGCGAAGATTTGCGAAATCGCGTGATTTCGGGGCAGTGGAAATATGGCAGTAGTCAGCAAAATTAATCTTCTCCTTCCGGTCTCTCCCATACAAATGAAACACGTGTTCAAGAATATTGGCCGATAGCATCAGAATGCTTGACCCAGAAATTTGAAAGTTAGTTTAATATTTCAATTATTGCATATAAATGAATTAGTATAGAAAATTGAGTGAGTTCTTCGTGTGGCTGCCATACAAACACCCTTGCAAAATATTTTCATTCATCTTTTAAAACCTGAAATCGGGAATTCCACTTTCGGCGATTAACCTAAAGTTACCGAAATTGAAAAAGAAAGGTATTGCCTTTCTCTTTTTAGTATCAACCAAACGGGAGACCTTTAAAAGGGCAAACTACATGTACATGTTATTCTGCTTTATATCCAACTACGATGTTGGAGTTCAGTACTTTATCTATAGTATCATAAGATTGGCTTCCAGCCTATCGTGACGGCAGTATATATTTTAAACTTTGATGTGTTATTGTTATATAAAATTTTAAGATTTGTAAACACTAAATAACTATATTTGATATAAACATATTTTATTAAATAGTGCTCAAGTACTAATAAAAAATTCTTATCTAAAAAAACACATTTACGAAGATTGCCCGATAGCTTCTGAATGTTTCGAGCTTCGAATTTGAAATTCTGTATACACTTAGGGTTGCCAGATTGTTGAAATAATTAAGAGAACTTTGCATTTAAAACTATTGAGATTCATATGACAACAAGTCAACAAATTTTTTTAACTGGCCTGTTAGTGAATGTGAGGGTTTAGCTCACAAAAGACTCCGTCACTTCGGTCAGGGTTTCATGGACCCATCGGAATTCCTGACCATTCCTCTTCGCAAAATACTAAGCTTTATTGAAAACGCAGGGATTGAAGAGGAATCATAGTCAATCCGGGGGGACGTCACAATAGGCCCAACTGTGGCTTCAGTGACAGAGGTTAACCATACCAACCCCTTATGACAATCTAACGACAAGGTAGAGATCCACGGGGTCCCCTAAAAAGACGTACACCCATGGTAGTTTTTAGGACAATCCTATGAATGGTTGCAATTAGTGTAAAACAAATATGTTTAAATTTTCATCCCGATCAGATAAGGGGATCACGTACCTTAAAGCCGCTAAAAAGTAAAACTTTGTGTGAGATTCCAAAAAATCAGTTCCGATATATTGACTGATTTTGACTAAATATATGTATAGGTTATGTACCATCGGGAATTCCATCTAGTAGCCACAATCATAAAGTGAATATTTTCTTAATTTTCCGGAATGTCATACAATGTTTATTTTTTAACGGCTTTGAGGCACGTTAAAAATTTATCTGATCGCTATTAAACTTAGAACCTATTCAATTTACAACCCAACCATTCGCAAAAGAAATTTAAAAATTTTAAATATGACGCAGACTACCATGGAAGTTCCTCAACTACCATGGATGTACAGACCCATGGGGGCCCCTTAACCACCATTTGGATTTCTCAACTATCGTGGGTGTTTGATTTGGAAAAACAACCAATTTTATTTTAAAAATTAATTGGTTCTTTTTCGGCGTTAGAGGAGTTTCTTGTATAAAACACCCACATGAAAATTCCTACTGGGAACAATCGTCCTGGCTACTGCCATGAGGACATGACAGTTGAAAAACCTTTACTGGAGAAACCAGTTAAAAACTGTGCCGAAAAACAACCAAACAACTCCAAAATTAGCTTCTATGGTAGCTTTACCATGAAAAATTCTCATTCTTAAGTTTTATTTCCATTGATGAAAAAGACAAATATTTCGTTAATTTTAAGTAAAATATATTATTATTAATTTCTAACACGGCTATTTCTATAAACAGTCGTAAATATGGGTGTGTAGATTGTAGATGGTTTAAGACGGTCTAAAATCCCATTTCACTGCGGCCTTAGTAGGCCTATTGCGATTGTCCTCCCTTATTATAACTCATTCAGGACGGTTATATCAATAAATTTTAATATGCACTTGAGTGAGTTAGAGATGAGTTCCAATGGTGTTAGGAAGTAATGTCCATGAAGTCTGAGTAGCACAGAACGTGCTCTGCAGTTTCTTCTTCTTCTTAACACAATCTGCAAATATCGTCTGAAACCAGTCCAATTGTATGTAGATGCTTTTCGAGCAAATCGGAGGTTTGTTTCTCGGAGCGACCTTCCAAGAAGCGTTTGGACTGTCCCGTCCCTGTCCAGTGGAGCTCAGCTTGGATGTCAATCTAGCCCAACAGTCATTCTTTTGCCGCAGCTGGGTGTGTCTGTGAAAAACCGTTAAATATGAGTGGTACTATCATGGGTGTTTGGAAACACTCATGGGATTTGTTCGACGAAGGACATAAGGACTTCAAAGTAGCATTTTTCTATAGACAAACGTTGGAATTAGTGTGATATTACCGTTGGAATGTAGTGCGTATCCTCAGCTTATGGCAATCCATTTTAAGTCCGAGTGGTTCTGTGTATTTTTTGCTGTCAAGTCATTCGCTGCGTAACTAGCAGTGCAGTTACGGATATTTTCAATTTATTAGGTGTGTTTTAATGCTCTCCAGAATAGAGCACCTAATCGGCAGGCGACAAAAAACGATCCAGGGTATTATGTGGAATAAATTTCATTGATAAAGCCCTGCCTTGTCAAGTTTGAAGTTAAATGACATTTCCGTTTCGTTGTGTTACATATGTAATTCTTTTCCCTTCCCAAACGGCAATAAAACTGTCACCGGATTGGATCTTATTGCAATTCTGTTGCATTTGTGTTGTGATAAAGACAAATGCTGCCAGTTATTCAAATCGAAACGAGTAAAGCGAATTCAAGCGAAATCATCCTAGACTCACACCATTTCATTCTATCCGGTATAGGATTTATAACCCAGTAAAATTAGTAGGTTGACTATTCTGGATGTTGTTGTTGTTTCACGTATACTTATGCTGTACTATCCTACTCTGGAGAGCATTAAAACGCACCTATTATATCTCTTATTTTTTCTAAAACGACATTGTATTTGCTTAAAAAAAGTATGACAACAAAAAGCAGATACGTAGATCACGTAGTTTTTTGGCGTAGTGGGCATAGGCGTTTAACGCACCTATTTGTACGTCAAATTTTAAATTTCGGACAATATTGTTTTATATGGGAGCTACACGAATGGAGAGGATGATTTCGAACTTGGAAATTATATTTATTTAGCCGATTTCTTCTTTTGTAGGATATCGTGCGCAGGAATGAAACTATTTGCACGTGGATTTGCGATGTTAAGCCATCCCTGAAAAAAGAGATATTCAGGATATGCCATACAAAATTTTGGCACTTGGACTAAATTCATAATAGGTACATACATTTCATATAAACGAAATCATGCGGTAGATTGGTCTGTTCTTGTATCGAAAAAGGCTTTAGGAATCATTAAAACTTTGAACTCTTGACTGCCTAACTACACATAAATACTGATGCTGACATTATCCCATTGTAGCGATGAATCAAGTCTGAACAAACGAAACTATTTATGAAAGCATATGGTAGTGATGAGTTTGCTAATAAGTACCGCGGATTACTCAGCCGGTCAGTATTTCTTCCGCTAATCTGCCGCCACAATCTCCTGCGGGCTGTGGTGTAAGCACTTATGCTATATTCTACTCCTTTAGTCATCCACATCACATTCCATTGGCAATTTGCAATTCAATTGAATCGTTTCCAACACTTTTAAATTACCATCAATGGTGGCGGCATTCAAATATTACCATAAAAGATTAAAACAAAACCGAAAAATGTAAAACACAATAATGGCACGCGTCTTCGAGAGCTTAGTTAAACCGTCACAATGTAATAGTTATTCGATTTTTTCATTATAATCGCTGAAAACAATGACTGCGTAACGTGGAGATACGCCTCTCCAATGTTAATCTAATGAGTTTTCGATTCATAAACGAACTTTACGCTTCATATTCGTATAAACTATTGCCGTTAATTGTATGCAAACGAAACAGGGTAAGTGTACCAGATAATTATGTAAATCGGTTTGTAGTGTGCTCGTATAGTCTTTGGTTTAATAACTCATGAAGAGTTACAATCGTTGGAAAATGCAAAATATTGATATGGAAAATTAAAGAGGTATACTCACGAGTAAAACTAGTCGGAAAGGAGTTTGAGAAGTAATGTGCCACAGCAATGTGTTAATGACCCATTCGGAATATGGTTACGTTTTCAAACTCCTTAAGCGCATTGGACCTATTAACAATTAGAAATGTGCATTGTCTTCTATGTGAAAATTACGCCGAGTTTGGTTTGTAGGTCTCGACAAGTTGTAATAAACCGGGTCAAAATAGTCACTTTGAATTATTCTGGCATAAAGCTTCCTATTATGTCACTGTAAACTTTACAGAGCAACAGCCAAAATAGCAGAATGGCATTTGGCATTCCATGGTAAAAAGACAATTTAAACTGTTTATTTGAATAATAAAGTATATTATACGTGGTTCCGTTTGGATTTAAATAATTTTAACAGATCATTTCTCGGTTCATTTCAATAAAAAAATTGTCAACAGTCTGGCCGAAACTTTATTATTTTTCAAGGCAAAGTCCAGGAAGCGATTAAAGCCGGGGTGCGAAAGAAGTGGTTACGCCACTGCCAACCGTAAATCATCAATTTCGTTTTTGGGTCACAGTCGGGAACGTGGTCAAAGACAAAATGTATCACTGTTTGTGTGGATTTTGGAACCGTAAACAATTAATTGACTAAATAGCCTCCTGGTCTATTACTTTATTATTTAAATTTTTTTACGTTTTCGAATTAGTAGGGGAGAGTGCTGTACCTTGGAACGAAAATCACTTTTTATTTTTTTATGCAAAATGTACTACATGTAACGCGATGAAAATTTGAGGGGATAACAATGACCCACTTACTTATAATAAATTTTTTTTTCAGCGAACAATATCATTCCAAATTTGAAAGAAAAAAAATTGAAATTTCAAAAAAATTTCAGCACTTGTTGTACCTTGGAACGCTTGCAAATTAGGTAAAAATAAAGAAAATACTAACTTGGAAAATGCTAAAAGAGATATTTATTAAACATAATTAAAAAAATTCATCATAAAATGGTAAAATAATATAAAATATGTTAAAATGGATAACTATGTAGTACATAAGTAATTTATTTAACATTGAAATTTATGGAATGGAAAATTAAAACATATTTTTAGCATCGATGGGAGCCTTACAAATCCCATTCTTACTGCGAGGCATTTTCTGCAAAAAAAAAAACACTTTTGTCAGTCAAAACACGTTAGTTTTGTATCAGGATTGCTATTTTATGCCATTCCAAGGTACAACACGTGTGACGTTCCAAGGTACAACATGGTCCATTAATTGAATAAAAGATATTTTTTTAAACCTCCTAATTATCTTACAATCAGATGTTATAGAAAAGAGATAATACACATCTTATTGATAATAAGCCTGCATAAAACGATTTTATACCACTACAACACAATAGTTTAATTATTAAACAAACTTAGTTAAAAAAATTAGTCACACTAACCTCAAAACAAAAATATCAACAAAAACGCAAAATAACCGACAAAGTAAAGTGATAACAAGACAGGTTGTCTTGATATCAGCTGTTGTAAATGTAGGTCTTGATTCACACACCAGAATGCTCTTTTTAAACACAAAATTAACAACGTTCCAAGGGACAACCATTCCAAGGTACAGCACCTTCCCCTACTCTAAACAAAAAAAAAGTCAGTCCGTCTGTCCGCCGTACGCAAACGCGTTTGAAAGCTCGTATATTACAAACCCTTTGAGCTATTTAATTTAATTAATTTTAATTTTTTTCATGGGTGATTAAGTGGAGTGCGAGTGTAAGGGGAGAGGGGAGGCGAACGTGTTAGATGAAAAATTTTGGTTTTAATTTTTCTCCAATATTTTCATATAAAATATTGAATATAAAGTAAATCCAGTGTAGTATCCGTATAAAAGCCCTTCTTAAATCTTTTGGAGTTACAGAACCCATTAAGGGGGGAACCCCCTTTATCGAGTCAAAAAAATAAATTTTTTGGAAATAGTCTTAATCGATTGCTAAACTATTCAAGATTATTCTCTGAAAAAATTTCAAGTCGATATCTGCAGTGTTTACGAGTTACAGCTCATAAAGCGGAGGTGTCGGGTGACGACGTGACGTGACGTATCCCATGTACGAAAAGCAGAACGGCACAGCACAGGCTTAGTACTGGTGCCAGAGTTGCCAGTACTGGCTAATGTTTCGGGCCCAGTATGTGGCCTAGACCAAATCATTGCCGAGCCAATGTCGATTTGATCACACCGGTCCTACTCTAGGTGAAACTCTGGCCCGATACTGGGCCTCAGTAAAGAAAAGAAACGAAAATAAAAGTATTATTACTATTTTTTTTTTTTTTTAATTTTCTAGTTTTTTAAATACGAATTTATTTTGCTATTATTATTTTTTTTGAAAAATGCGAATTGATTTTACTTACACAGCTTGCACACTCTCGGATTCGAACCATGGTCCCGTCACACATTAGTCCGCTACGCTACCCACTAGACCAATCTGACATATTCTCGTAATAGGGTTGAAACCGAATCAATTGATATGTTGAGAAACAAAAAATATTTCTACCAAGATGTGCCCAATACAGAGCCGACCGTCGAGCCAATGCCGAAAGAGCTTAGACACCAATAATAAGCCAATTCCAGGCCCGACATAGGCCCAGCAACTCGGACCAAAGTCGGCTCAGATCAAGTGGGAGTACTGATCACCAGGATTGGCCCGACACTGGTCTGGTAGTTTGTCAGTACCAAAACAATACCGATCGACAAGTCTTGGCGGACAATGCAATGCCAATTCTTGGCAGTGTACAGGACTCTGGTTGGACTCCGGCATTTCGTACATGGGATATAGTATTTTTATGTTTCCAAAACTTTAAACGCGTTTTTCTCGAAACATAATTTTTTGATTTTGCGTACACGATTGAGAAAATTCTACTGAACAGATTTGGCTTTATGATGGCTCATTTTATAGATAATTAAATTCTCTATTAGATAACGTTAATTGTTAATTTTTTACATATTATTTTCATATTTTAAAGTCAATTTTTTTTTTAGCGAAAAATGCACTTTTAAATTAAAAAAAACTGGAATTTATTTTTCTTCTAGTCATCTAGAAGCTAGTATCATAAAATTTACAAAAACTTTTCGATTTTTTGTTTTAGATCAAAATTAAGGACGCTAGAGTGTACGCAGCTGTAAACAAGGCGATATTAACATGGCATCCATTTTTAAATTAAATATCGATTTTTTAATGTGAAACAATTACACTGTGCTCTTGAATTGTGCATTAAATTATCATAAAAATTTCAAAGCGTTTCGAGTTATTATACCTGAGAAAATAATTCGCGAAAATCATGTATTTTTCGACCATGTAAAGGAGGTTCCCCTCCTTAACGTTAACGACGCGTTAAAGAAGAAATTCAAAATTTTACCGAAATTAGTTTTAAGAAAAAGCAAAGTATCCTTTCTCGATAAGTTCCAATGCAAAAGTTCTTAGAATACGTGTAATGGCTGATAAACTTGGTATACGATTTGTCGAAAGGTTCAAAGGTTGTTGAAAGGTTCAATTAAAAAAAATAATATGAAGAAAATCAAGTGGGTCCTACGTGTAATCACATTATGAAAGTTGAAAGTTTGAATGTCATAGGTAAAATTAAAGTAGTCCTTGAAGTATATGCTACCCTAAGGTCCTTGAAGATACATCTTTTCATATATGTACATGAAGAACGCATTCAATTTTAAAGCTAAATGTCAGCATTGTTTATGTCTACTCCTGCTTTTTTATTTGCGGTATGTTCGTAAGTAAGTTCATAAGCTTGGTCGTCAGTTTTTAGGAGAATCACTAAAATGGGTTTCTTTCGAAAATAAGTCAGAAAATTGAAATAGTAAGAAAATGAATTTCACTTCTTCCCGTCCTTTTCCTTATTTTAGTATTCATAGTTCTTCATTCGTTCTTAAACGGCTAATGCTTGTCTTGGATAGCTCTATTCCAACAAAAATACTTCAGTTTCATAGTAAATTTTCTTAAAACGGCTAATTTCCAGCATTTTACGGTAACAGCTATAAATGTTTCTGAAAGATTATGATAATAACTTAAAGTCCTACAATATTTTCGTTTGAACTTTTATGATGAATAATTTTTTTGCATCTCTTATTATATGTCAAATATTCGCGGATATTGAAAACTAGCCTACGCGCACGTTTGTTTGGTGCTATACTATCGTTACTCCCGTTGCTTCTATCTCTGCCGTTGCTTCTGTTGCTCCCGTTGATCCTTCCATCCTCCATCCACTATACTCTATCCCCTATCCAACATCCATCGTCTAACTTTACCATTTAGTAATAGGAACGCATAACTAATCCACCGAAAACGAACGAACTTCCGCTAAACTATATGAAATACACTCAAATGATGAAATAACTCGCGTACCACCAATTGTAAAATGATTTTGTTAACGCAGAAACCTTCGCTGGCGTGCGCTCAACATATCAACAAAGTTTCATCGCAATCGGATGAATGGTTTAGGAAGGCATACGGGACAAACAAACAAACAATTAAAGCTAAAATCGCGAAAAAATTGGAAAAATATCGAAAAAACAATTGTTTTTGATTCGATCGTTACCAAACTTCACACAAACAATCCCGGGACTATTCTACATATTCCTTGAAATTTTGATCAAAATCGGTTGAGCGGCTTAGGAGTTTATAGGGAACATATATACATAGATACATATGGTACATACATACATACATCCTCTTTTATATATATAGATTGACCAATCCTGTAGAACATTCATATACATATAACAAGGAATCACCCATGAAAAAGTTACCAACCAATTACCGGACACGCTGTATAGACATATTAAGTAATACAAATATTGATATTTTGTGTGAAGTCCACCTTTCTCGAGGCATGAGAAAAATAAAGAAACAAAGTAGAAGGAAATTTGTTGTTTTTATTTATTATATAGGCAAATTATGTAATAAAAATATAATTATTATTGGGTGTACAAATAAGTTCCCGGTGTTTTCCTATAGATGGCGCTAACACGAAATACTATTAAAAAATTGCGATCAGAAACGTAATATGCCAAGTTTAGACATCTGGCAACAACTCCGCATCATTACATTTGTCAAGTTTTATCGGCGTTATTTACTTTTTTTTCCGTGAAAATGTCGAAGTTTGAGTCAAATAAGCGTCCTTTGCGGAAAGTTTTGTTTTTCTGTTACAATTCTAAAAAATCTCCGTCTGAGGCGCGTCGAATGTTTACAGAAACTTATGGTGTGTCTTCTATTAGGGAATCAACGTGTCGCGAATAGTTTCATCGCTACAAAATGGGTGATTTAGGCGTGGAAGACAAGGAGCGTTCCGGCCGGCCAAAATATTTTGAAGACACAGAATTGGAGGCATTACTGGACGAAGATGAATGCCAATCGCAACAAAGTCTATCGGATTCATTGGACGTGACTCAACAAGCCCTGGGAATGATGCAAAAACAAGGAAATTGGGTGCCGCACGAATTGAAGCTAAGAGACGTCGAACGGCGTTTTTTCACGTGCGAACAGCTGCTCCAACGGCGGAACAGGAAAGGTGTTTTGCACCTTATCGTGACTGGCGATGAAAAGTGGATACACTACGACAACCCGAAGCGCTAAATATCGTGGGGATACCCTGGCCATGCATTAATATCACCGGCAAAGCAGAATATCCATGGTTCCAAGCTCATGCTATGTATTTGGTTGGACCAGCACGGCGTGGTGTATTATGAGACGCTGCAACCGAGTGAAACCATCACAGGACCTCTTTATCGAAAAAAAACTAATGCATTGATTTGATCGAACATTGAAAGAAAAACGGCCGTAATATGAGCAGAGCACGACAAAGTGATTTTGCTACACGACAACGCTCGGCCCATGTTGTAAAAACCTACCTAGAAACACTGAAATGGGACGTCCTACCCCACCCGCCGCCGCCGTATTCACCAGACATCGCCCCTTTCGACTACCACCTATTCCGATCGATGACGCATGACCTGACTGAGCAGCACTTCTCATCTCAAAAACTATTTGCTCGATTTTATCCAGGTTGGTTTTATTCGAAAGTATATATGTTAAGGTACGCTAATAATTGTTTTTTATAAATATATATCAACCGAGGGCGCTGCTGTCATGGTCGGCAGAGAATGTCCGTCGCTCGCACGGTTTGCGGTTCCCAAGATTACATGCAGTCGGTTGATCCAAAACAAAAATTTCAAAAAAATTCTGAAAATATAAAGTATGTTGCTCTTCGCTACGTAGGATTTTTTGAAAAAAAAAATTTTTTCACGAAATGGCGGCCGATTAAACTTTATTTTCAGTTTTTAACCTCAATTATCGACCTTTCTGGCTTGATAAAAAAAAAGTAAATAAGTAAAAAAAAAATCCTACGTAGGGAAGTAGAAAACCTATCCAAAAATATTGTGTCAAATTTTGGAAGCAATCGGTCAAGCCGTTTTCCGAAGATTTTGGGGACCGTCTTTGAATAGTATGTTTCGAAATAATCGCGTTTGAATAACGCTATCTACAGGGTGTAACTAGTACTGAGGTTCAAACGAAAATGGGAGATAGAGGAACCTGTCCTGAGTAGAAAATCGTTCTACACATATTCCCGTCTTTGCACCTGATTAACCACCAAATTTTATTACATTTTCGGAAAGCCCATAAAATTTCACTATACGTTTGAACAGAATTTCTTCATAGGTTGAATTGTAAAGGAGCGGGGCTAACAGTTATCAAGCACGTTCCCTTCAAGTAAATCTGGTTTGACACCCGTCATTCGCCGAAGGAGTATGATTAATAATAGTGAGGACGAAAAAAAAGAGTTGAAGTATAGTTTATTACGTTTATTTAGTTGATTACGTTTACAAATAATTTTCAACATGTCCGCCGTTGTGGAGCAAGCAGAAGTGGTATCGCCGACGAATGGCATTGGTGGGGTTCACACGCAGTAGTTGGGCTCGTAACTGATCGCATGCTTCGGTGATACGGGAAATGAGCTGTTCTCGTGTATGAATTTCCTCTGCGTAGACGATGCTTTTCAAATACCCCCAGACATAAAAGTCCATGGGAGTTAAGTCGGGAGATCGTGGAGGCCATGCAATGGGACCGCCACGACCAATCGATCCCGAAAATTCGCGTCGAGCCACCGACTGACATTAGCACCATAATGCGCTGGCGCTCCATCGTGCTGGTACCAAAACCTGACCAGTACACGGAGTGGTATATCCTCTATGAGGTCTGGTAATGTTTCCTCCAAAAATTCGGCATAATTGTTGGAATTGAGAATTTGGGAAAGAAATTCCGGACCGATAAAAGTTCTGCCAATGATGCCAGCCCAAATATTCACACTGAAGCGATGTTGATGGGATGTATTTCGGCTGGTATGGGGATTTTCACGTGCCCACACATGCATATTGTGGAAATTTTGTATCAAATTTTGTGTCAAACCAGATTTACTTGAAGGGAACGTGCTTGATAACTGTTAGCCCCGCTCCTTTACAATTCAACCTATGAATAAATTCTGTTACCAAACGTATAGTGAAATTTTATGGGCTTTCCGAAAATGTAATAAAATTTAGTGGTTAATCAGGTCCTTCTTGGAGAAAACAGGACTTTTTTGTATTTTTTTTTAATTTTTTATTATTTTTGTGTCATTTAAATAAATTTTTCTCAAAAAGTATAACACTGATTGACACAGTTGATAGCAATTAGAAAGAAGAATGTGTGTCCTTTCCAACGAGCCCAGAATTATTACGTTACGCTAAGTACAGCAGAAGTTAGAAATCAAACAGTGATCACAGGTACGATGAAAATCCTTCGTCCTTAAAATCGCGCTATCTCCTTAACGGTGCAAAAACGGGAGTATGTGTAGAACGATTTTCTACTCAGGACAAGTTCCTCTATCTCCCATTTTCGTTTGAACCTCAGTACTAGTTACACCCTGTATAGAGAATTCACAGAGGGCCCATTCCGGTTAATTGCCTATAACTTTCACAAATATTGCAATTTCAATATGAAATTTACACAGAATATTCTTAAGACTACAAACTTTAAGATAAGCTTGGAAAAATTTTGAAAAAAAAAAATGTTCTACTCGGATGTTCCCCCTTAAACACCAAACTGCCAGCTTATTGTAGTGATGCTACAACCTATATTTAATATAAGTAATCAGCTTTGAATAGTTATCAAGCATTCGAAAGATAAAATTTGTTTGTCGAACACAACAAAAGGGGGAGATAAGAATTTTGTAAAAAATAGGCCTAATAGCCCCTAGTAGGGGAAAAAATGGAAGTGTGGGTGTAGGGGGTGAGGGTGGGGGAGGTTGAAAAAGAAAAAGTTTTATATCTCGAGAACCCATAATGATGGATAGCTAAAATTTGGTATTTGGATAGGACTATAATAGTGGCATGTTGGAAAAATATAATTGTTTATAGTGGTACTATGGTACGGAGGTGTGGGGTGTTTTTCCTATCTATGGAACAGCTTATGCTAGAAAGTTGAAACTCGGTATATATATGTAAATCAATTTGAAAAGTAATTTAGATAAAAACATTTCAAATATTCATTGGCGTTCGGAAGGGGAGCCAAAAAAAGTAATCAGTGGAAATGGGATGTATATATGTTCGCGATTTTCGTCATATCTCTTAGGTCTTCTTAAATATAGAATTAATTTTTATTCTACGAATTTTTCATATAAATACCTATAAATTGTTTACAGGATTTTTGAAATGAAAGGGGTTGAATATGGTACATTTTCACGAATTCAGTTATATCCTTCAGGTCTGATTATATTGCGAATAACTATTCACTTCCACGGACTTGTTTAATAATCGCCTAAAACCCGTTTTCAATATTTTTTTTTTCAACCCCTTAGAGGATAAGAGGGTTGAACACGTTTTCACGAAGTTCGTCACATCTATTAGGAGTGATAAGACTTCCAATTTGTTCTTACTTGCTCGGGCTTTCTTTATTTATATTTATCTAAAAACACCTTTCATTTTTGGATATTCAACTCCCAAGATTTTTGGATATTCAACCCCCAAGTGGGTGGAAGGGGGTTGCATTCGATTTCACAATTTTCGTTAGGTTTTATGAGATATGAAATTGGCTTTAGTTTAAGCAGAGTTTTTATATATTTTATTTTAAACGCGTTCCGGACTAGACTGTTTGCAGATTTTTTATTACGGCGCGGCTTGAGTTATACTCCTCCTGTCATCAGACTCGAGCGAGTATCTCATATATAATAATAGTAATTATAATTAATTTATTGATAAATGAATGAGTATACAACTCATTGGTACATGTTTATATAAGGCCTTATTTAAACTAACAAAGTCTAATTCCAAATGTAAATGGTTACGAAGAAATTCAAAATTTATAATAATATGTAATTACAAAATTAATTGAGCAATAATATGAAAGTGGAAAAGAAAATAATATAGATAATAATTGAAAATTCGAATATTAAAAGAAAGAGAGAACGAGGTACTATACGTCACAACAATTATAAATTCATGGCTCATTCTAATTCGGCGAATAAATGCCTGAAGTTCTGTAAAATGAGTGGAGGTATGCCGGATTACTTATTCTGGATGTTATTTTCCTGTTTGGGTGTTAAATTCTTTCAAAGTGAACGCATTGTAATCTTCACTTTCTTCCTAGCACCTAAAAGTTTTGCCAGTACTACTTAACAGGAATAACTCAATACTGGTGAAACATGTCGATATCGGCATTGAAGGTACAACTATCAGCTTTAAAAGCTAGTGCAATTCTCTGGTCCTGCCGGACATTGCGTAAGGCATATTATGAAGAAGCTCGACAACAGCAATCAAAAATTTACAATATAAATAACAAAGGAATGAAATTCGGATTGGAATATATCTTATAGTGTCCTTTCAGTATGTCACAGAACTTAGTTTCGACAAGGCACATAAAATGATTGCAGAGACATAAGTGTCTTTAATAATGCCGCGTACTTGGTGGCAATTTTATTGTACCTACTACATACACATTCTGTTTGTGAATTAGGCACAAACAAAACACATGGATTATAAATGTAGTTATCTAATTTTTTACTGTACGAGATAAGGTGCATTTGCGAAAGACCAGAAGCTCATTTTGTGGTCCGACACAATAATTATCAAATATTTAACATACTCGTACAATCAAAAGCTGGTATCCTTCCGGCTAACAAAAAACATCTGTGGGAAAATAAAACAAGCACAGCAAGAAGAAACTAAAACACAGTGCATAATATCGAAAATGAAACAAAGTCCTATTTTCACTTTGTTGACTCAAAATACTGGTTTCAGAGATGTGTATGAAAGTGACTTGGAATAAGATCTACCCAGTAAGATATTTAGCTTTCATTCGTTTTTTTGGAGTAGGTATACATTTTATTTTCGATTTTATTTCTTCAACTGATGTTTTCTGTCTTAAGAAACATATTTCCAGATCTTCGCCAGATGAAAAAGAACTGTTGGCCGGCGCCCTCGTTTTGTCGACATACAAGTTGTCGACTTTACTGCACCGACTTTACACTATGGCATATTTTCGCCTTTTTCCCATTCCGATTTTTGTAAGGAAAACATTTTTCTGTCGCGCTCTTGAAATCTATTTTTAAGTTATTCGAATGAAACTCAAGGTCTCGTTGCTTGTAAGGTTATACGAGATATCAACTGACTGCTTCAATGCAATGGTAGATAATGATCAATTCTCCATTTGTGCTGTAGGAATGGCTGAAGTGGTTGATAAGTACATAGGGACATAACGAGATAATTTTTTTCCAAAATGTTAATTTTCTCGTTTGCTTTTAAAGGTACAATTTCCGGGCAAATAATCATCCTCACCACACCACAATCGTATTCTTGAAAGTGTAGGGATGAAAATGCGGCATACACCGCAGTAATGTCACTCTAAAGAAAATTAATCAAAATGTATCAATTTATTGCTTGTAAGGGTTTGATAATATCAAAATTATACTTAATGAAAAAAAAAACAATTTCTCGGGTGAGTTGGAGGCATGTACTAGGTGTATAACCTTAAAACGATCGTTTTTTAGTCAGAAAAACACATGTTTTTTTCAAAGAAAACAAAAACAAATTTATTCGAAGTACTCACCCTCGCTAGCTACACATTTCTCCCATTTCTCGTGAAATTTATGGATACCACGCCAAAAAAATTCCTTCGCTTTCGAAGCAAACCACTCACCAAGCCATTTTCGAACGTCTTCGTAAGAACCGAAGTGCTGCTCAGCGAGCGCGTGGCCCATCGACGAAAACAAGTGGTAGTCAGAAGGGGCAAGTTCTAGTGAACTAGCGGGAAAGGGTAGCACCACCCAGTTGAGTGTGTCCAAGTAGTTGCTGACCATTTTTAACGTGTGCGATGGTGCGTTGTCGTGAAGGAAAATCAGCTTGTCATGTCTTTGTTTATATTCCGGCGTTTTTTCACGCAGAGCACGGTGCAGTTTGATCAATTGTTGGTGGTAGCGGTGGTCATCGACAGTTTCACCAGGTTTTAAGAGCTCGTAGTAGACGATACCTTGCTGATCCCACCAAACGCACAACATTGTCTACCGTTCGAAGCGATTTGGTCTTGCGGTAGATGTTGATGGTTGACCGGGATCAACCCACGATTTTCTGCGCTTTGGATTATCGAAATAAATTCACTTTTCATCGCCAGTCACAATCTGATGCAGAAACGACTTTCTTCTGTGTCTGGCGAGCATCATTTCGCATGTGTTTTGGCGTCGCTCCATCTGCCTATCGTTCAATTCATGCGGCACCCATTTTCCCATCTTTTGAACCTTTTCCATGGCACGTAGACGCTTGGAAATGGCTGCTTGAGTAACATCCAATTGCTCGGCAAGCGTTTTTTGCGATTGGGTATCGTACTCGTCTAAAAGAGCCTGCAATTGATCGTCCTCAACCTTCCTGGACCGATTTTCGCGCTTCTTGTCGCTCAGGTCAAAATCCGTCTTTGAATCGACGAAACCAAGCCCTACACGTTGATTCCGCTAAAACATTGTTACCATAGGCCTCCACAAGCATTTGATGCGATTCAGCAGCCGTGGAAACAAAAAAGCAGAGCTTTCCGCATATGCTCTTTTTCTGGCAAAAAACTAGACATGATCAGCACAGGACAAACGTATGCTGTTGAATGAAATTTTTGACGATGTGCACTGATTAATGTTAACAACTAACCAACCCTTAAATAAAAAAAAAATGGCGTCCCTAGGTTGCTTAACACGCTCACTACCGCCATCTCTGTGTCAACGATCGTTGAAAGGATTAACGTCCAGTAAATATAATTAATAAGTTTAAATAGAAGCATTAAAAGATCTTTTCATGATTGTGATTACGATTTGCGATTTGGAATCTAAATCTAAAATTTTGGTGATCAAAAGTTAATTTGAGCCACAAAGCCGACTCTGATTGTATCGCATAAAGGGTAAAATATCCAGTCAATAGATATTTTGTTAAATTCGCGAAAGGCATAGGCGATTGTGCATCGTCGAACAGACAATGAGGCGTGATTCATTCAAGTGAGTCCACAATAATCGATTTTTTCATTCGGTCGCAAAATGATTCCTTGAGGAGAAATAGTACATTTGTATGCACAACTCTGCCTCCGGTCATAAAGAGGAAAGTATTACAGCATTTTTGGCTGGAAACGCCAGTGTTTTACTCTGACTCGATAAATCCCCAGCCAGGACCCCATCGAAGACCTGTGAGCACTTGCAAAAAGATCGCTAAGGAAATGATCACCGACAAGAGACAAGCTATTTAAAAGGTTAATTTATAATAAATACATTTGTAATATCGTTAACCTCAACTAAAAGAAATTTAAAAACAATCATTGGAAGCATGTCACGTCGTAAAGTTGTGTTTTATTTGAAAGCATTTCATTTATCTTATCTCGACTTAAGATTATTGTCATCTGTACATATTGTGTATCAAATAAATAAACTTAAGACCACGACTTAAGATAAGTGTCATCTGCACTTTTTGTAATTCATATAGACATCAGGGTAATGGAGGCTTCTCCATTATCACTTATAGTACGTTCATTGTATGGTAAATCGCTAGATGAGATACATGTTTTATATCTTTAAAAACTTGTAATTTGATCCGGTTAAGGTATTTTTATTCGGAACTGTCAATATGTAATAGTACTAGGGATCGATGAACAGCGCTTTGCACAATCCTGAAGACTGCAGAAGTCCGTACTCTGTAGTACATTCTACGGACAGTAGTCGTGGAGTTACCTATGTGCTTTCCTTAGAATATACCAGTGACGCCATCCCCTATGCGTTCTCTTTCCTGCAGTAATTGTCCACAACGTGAGCACTACTTAACTTCTGCAAATATCTTTAATACCTTGAGACCTCTTTCTGGGTTGATGATCATACGGTAGTAACAGCACTCTTCTGCTGTGACACTGTTGTAAAATTCGCAGTGTTCTTATTTAATCATCTTTTCACCTTTTATTTCAGATTGAATAATTTCAGATGTTGTGAACGGACTTGAAAAAGTCAAAATATTCGCAGGAAAGGTAAGGTATGAGGACACAGAGGGCCGATTCCACCTACGTCCGAATTGCTGGCTGAATTTCGAGCGGAAGCGATACGTTAGCGGAGTCTGTGTGTGGGGGAGGGGGACCTGGATTGAAAAACAGACCATAGACCCTAAGCCTATACAAAAAAAATTATTCGCGTCGGGTTACCAGGGTATTATGACAATTTTGGGAGACATTTACCCATAGGTCGTGAAGGTTGGTGACGAAAAAATATCGAAACGATTGTAACTAATTAATTTACTTCACTTGCGACGATGTCGACTTGAATGTGTGAATATTAATTTCCAATTCAAAATGAAGAAAATTTATTGAGTGCAGAATACAACCTTATACGACCAATTCCATCAACTCAAACACTACATTACGTTATACCCGGGAGAAAAGGATGCGTGAAAATTAAAAAGTTTTCTCTATCTTCGATTACGTAACTAGCATTTAAAAAAAAAAAAAAACCTATATCCTCTAATTTCAAAGATGTTTTCATTTTTTATTTAAATTTGTGTTTTTTATAATAATTGTACTATGTTCATTGTCCATAATATAATATACATATCGTTGCGAGCTAGGGGTTCGCCGGAATTTCAAGTAAAAACACAATTCGTTTAAAATCAAAATAAGTGATAATTTATTATTATTCGCACTTTAATTCTATTCGCACTGTATGGCACTACCGCCCGCTCACACCATATATCGCTTGACTCGATCACTTTCGCTTTCTACCAACGCGGTCGCGTATACACGCTGGCTGTCACAGTCGACGTAATAAGAATTACTATCTCCCTCGCTGAAAGCTTCACCTGCTTATATACTAGCCGGTTGCAGTCTAGGATGTACTTGAATGTTCGCTCGGTGATGTGTGTGGATGGTTCTCGAAAGCTTTAGAGCTTTCGATTTTGATCTTCTATACTGTTCTGGTACATTCGATTAGAAGGGAGGTACAATCGTGTTACTCCGCCACCTTATATACTTCAACTAGGTTTCTGATTGGGTAACTTTGCAACTAGGTATTTGGTTGTTGCTGTTTCCCTTATTCGTAATCGATCGAGTTGTGCGGTTGCCAGGCTTGCACAGAACAATATATTTTATTGCATCTATCGTTGCTTTTTTATATTTTTACTAGTTCAAATATTATTACTCTGTATAAAGTCATTTTAAATTTCGTTACTGTTATCTGGAATGAAATGCATTAATAAAATACTCCGTTGAAATTTAAATTTTCTTAACTCTTCGTGGTCACACCTCTGTATTCAAAGTCGGTGGTTACTCACACTGGGTTGATTTTACCCAGTCAAGTTTCAAAACGGTATTATGCCTAAACTATCAGTCCGAAGTGCTTAAAAAAATTCCAGAACATGCTATAAACGATAAACGTTCTAGATGATGTACGAAAAATTTATTTATAAGAAATAAAATGGCGTCATGTTAAAAAAAAAAATCATGAAGAGGTGGAAGTGTAAAAAAGACACTTTTCATATGAAGAGGGTCCATTTTGGAGTACGAAAAAATTATATTTATTCGTAAAAAAAAATTAACTTTTACTATAAATGTGATGTTTTGTTTATTATTATTTTTTATTCTTATTATTTCATAAATTATTATTATTTTGTTTCAATCATGGTCCTGTACAGGTGGAGAATCATTTCGCCCAAGAATTCCGGCAATGCCCTTTCTGACGTCCAGTCGGAGGGATGGGAGTTCGAATGGTTCCTCTAGATACGGTTTGACAAGATAATGTACAAGCTTCTTCAGGCACTGCTTCACTGTCATACCTTTTTCTGCATTGCCTTGATTATTATTATGTCACATATTCAATTTTCTTGTGAAAATTTTGTTTGCCAGGTAAACCCGTTTTCCCCTCAAATTCGACGAAGGACGGCCTCGAGCGCATGAGTGCAAAAGACGAGAATCCAGCGAGGCATCCTCAACCTCCATATCGTCGTCATTGCTACACGTTTCGCTGCCTTCTGACATTACACCTACGTTGTCTTCTTCTTCAGATGATTCGCCGCCAAAATCTTCATCATCTTCGTCCAGAATTTGTGATTGGAACGCCCGATCTCGAAAATTATATGCTATCTGGCATCATATAAATACGTTATTTGTAAATAAATAAACACTTATTTGGAACAAAAAAAAAGAATACAATTTTTTTGTTTCGAAAATTTCTACTCTGGTCACACTTGGGTCGATTCTACCCGGGCCGCGTGCACGATGTTGATCCTTCAGCTGTTGACTCGAAACTAACGCTTTATGGTATAAACACAATTGCGACGAACTTCGCCAGCGGCGGCGAAGTTCGCTGTCAAAATTTTAAAATTGTACCGCAACACACGTACTGACGCAGAATTACGACGGCGAGCGGTTGGGCGAACTTTTCGTTGCCGCTGGATTAAATGTAATTTCTAATTTTGCCGTCGCCGTCACAGTTGGCAGTGTTTTTTATTTCAGTTGACAGTGAAAACTTCTTGCGACACATACATATTTTGGCAAAAAGTGCATTTTGTGTGTTTTTTTAATCTATTGGTATGTAAAAAGAATAAAATTATAAATAAATAAGCATAAAATCGACGGCGAAATTCGCCCGCATTGTGTTTCTCCATTAACGAAGGCGAAATTTTTCGACGAATTTCGCTCGCCGCTTGCGAAGTTCGTCACAATTCTGTTTATACCATTATTCTAATCGCTGACTGTCCCTAGGTATAGAGGGTAGTTCAAACTACAGGAATACAGTCCCATTTAAAGCCGGGGACAATTATATATATACGCCCAAAGTTTGTTGTCGAGTCGATTCTACCCCGTGTGACCACGGAGGGTTAAACCAATTTTTTTTTATTTTACAAAACATTGATGTTTTTAATCAACTAAACTTGCTTAAATTTATGATTTTAAGACCTGCCCATATATCTAGCATCATAAAATTAAATCCTCGTTGCATACAAGCAAAGACAATAGATACTATAAGATGTCTCAAGTCATTAAAAACGACCGAAAGAGCCTTTAATTTCAGTTACACAGATCAGCGACTATTGAAAAAAGCTTTCGCAAACTTCCTAGCTACCTAGCTTGGTATCGGGGAAGACGAAGTGTATTAGCGTTTTTGAAATTGTCGACACATTTTCACTGTTGTTGGTTACCGTTGAATATTTTGCATTCGCAAAAGTTATGTATTTTGAAAAACTTAATAACGTCTCGAATGGAGATGGGATGGGATTTTTTTTTGAAAAAAGCGAATAAATAGTAAACTTATTATTATTTTTTTTTCATTCCGGCTAAACCATGAAGGCGTTTAACTAGCAGAATGTTATTTTCGATTCTGTTGGATATTTTTTGTAACCAATAGAGACGTGGTCGATATGTGATTTTTACAGGATCAAAACAAAATCTCGAACACAAAATCCCGAAAATCGGAAAAGATCGAAATTAAAAAAATAAAAAAAGAAAAAAATTAACCGAAAAAATACCGAATCACAGAATGCAGAAAAAATGTAGTAGGTACGGCGAGTAGAAAATACTTTATTATTAAAAAATAATAAAGTAAAAATGGGTGAAATATTTTAGTACGTGTCTTTTTTAAAACTTTGGATTTGCTGAATTTTCTGTTTCAGTAAGTTAAACACGTATATTTTATTATAATTACGTATCTTACGTATCTATGTGAGAATTGGATTTTTTCATGGTAAAGCTACCATAGAAGCTAATTTTAATTTTTTTTTTGTTGTTTCCGGTGCCAGAGGAGTTTCTCGTGCAAAACACGTAGATCCCGACTGGAATCGATCGCTGTTCTGGCTACTGGCATTGAGGACATTGCAGTTGAAAAACATTCATTGGAGGAGCCACTTTAAAACTGTGTTGGACTAGGTCTGACGGAGCTGTTTCATCATCAGCAGGTGTTTTACATAAAAAAAATGTTTTATGTTTTCGAACAGCGGTGTCTTACAGTAGCGTACTTTTCTGTTACTACATAAGATTTGTAGAAATTGACTTGGTCATTAGATATTAGAATTGAATTGAATTAGATATTAGAATTGTATTGACTTAGATATTAGAATTGTATTGAATTAGATATTAGAATTGTATTGAATTAGATATTAGAATTAAATTAGAATGCATCGCAACTTCCTACTAAATGATGGCAAATATTCAAATATGATGGATATCTTATTTTTGAAATTATAAAATTAAATAATTAGCTTACCAAAAAGTATTTTTAACCATTTAACCGTAAAAAAATCTCGAATTCTTCTTCTTCATCTTTCGATTTTTTTTCCCAGGATTTGTTTTTAGATATTTTTTTTGATGCACTGATTTCTTCTCCTAGGAAGGAGTAAGAGCATTTCTAATAGCCTAAATTTTTTTTTGCTCTACCAATAAGTTGTGGCAAGAAGTACATTTTTCTGAAGAAATACACTAGATGTGAAAGCTAGCAGGACAAACGTTTTGTGCGGTTCCGGACTAACTTAATCAGTTCTGCAACAATTTGCTTTTAGACGGAAAACTTTGGTTTCTACATAGATCTCAGTTACCACTTACGCTAGAATAATTGTCCACAACGTGAGCACTACTTAACTTCTGCAAATATCTTTAATACCTTGAGACCTCTTTCTGGGTTGATGATCATACGGTAGTAACAGCACTCTTCTGCTGTGACACTGTTGTAAAATTCGCAGTGTTCTTATTTAATCATCTTTTCACCTTTTATTTCAGATTGAATAATTTCAGATGTTGTGAACGGACTTGAAAAAGTCAAAATATTCGCAGGAAAGGTAAGGTATGAGGACACAGAGGGCCGATTCCACCTACGTCCGAATTGCTGGCTGAATTTCGAGCGGAAGCGATACGTTAGCGGAGTCTGTGTGTGGGGGAGGGGGACCTGGATTGAAAAACAGACCATAGACCCTAAGCCTATACAAAAAAAATTATTCGCGTCGGGTTACCAGGGTATTATGACAATTTTGGGAGACATTTACCCATAGGTCGTGAAGGTTGGTGACGAAAAAATATCGAAACGATTGTAACTAATTAATTTACTTCACTTGCGACGATGTCGACTTGAATGTGTGAATATTAATTTCCAATTCAAAATGAAGAAAATTTATTGAGTGCAGAATACAACCTTATACGACCAATTCCATCAACTCAAACACTACATTACGTTATACCCGGGAGAAAAGGATGCGTGAAAATTAAAAAGTTTTCTCTATCTTCGATTACGTAACTAGCATTTAAAAAAAAAAAAAAACCTATATCCTCTAATTTCAAAGATGTTTTCATTTTTTATTTAAATTTGTGTTTTTTATAATAATTGTACTATGTTCATTGTCCATAATATAATATACATATCGTTGCGAGCTAGGGGTTCGCCGGAATTTCAAGTAAAAACACAATTCGTTTAAAATCAAAATAAGTGATAATTTATTATTATTCGCACTTTAATTCTATTCGCACTGTATGGCACTACCGCCCGCTCACACCATATATCGCTTGACTCGATCACTTTCGCTTTCTACCAACGCGGTCGCGTATACACGCTGGCTGTCACAGTCGACGTAATAAGAATTACTATCTCCCTCGCTGAAAGCTTCACCTGCTTATATACTAGCCGGTTGCAGTCTAGGATGTACTTGAATGTTCGCTCGGTGATGTGTGTGGATGGTTCTCGAAAGCTTTAGAGCTTTCGATTTTGATCTTCTATACTGTTCTGGTACATTCGATTAGAAGGGAGGTACAATCGTGTTACTCCGCCACCTTATATACTTCAACTAGGTTTCTGATTGGGTAACTTTGCAACTAGGTATTTGGTTGTTGCTGTTTCCCTTATTCGTAATCGATCGAGTTGTGCGGTTGCCAGGCTTGCACAGAACAATATATTTTATTGCATCTATCGTTGCTTTTTTATATTTTTACTAGTTCAAATATTATTACTCTGTATAAAGTCATTTTAAATTTCGTTACTGTTATCTGGAATGAAATGCATTAATAAAATACTCCGTTGAAATTTAAATTTTCTTAACTCTTCGTGGTCACACCTCTGTATTCAAAGTCGGTGGTTACTCACACTGGGTTGATTTTACCCAGTCAAGTTTCAAAACGGTATTATGCCTAAACTATCAGTCCGAAGTGCTTAAAAAAATTCCAGAACATGCTATAAACGATAAACGTTCTAGATGATGTACGAAAAATTTATTTATAAGAAATAAAATGGCGTCATGTTAAAAAAAAAAATCATGAAGAGGTGGAAGTGTAAAAAAGACACTTTTCATATGAAGAGGGTCCATTTTGGAGTACGAAAAAATTATATTTATTCGTAAAAAAAAATTAACTTTTACTATAAATGTGATGTTTTGTTTATTATTATTTTTTATTCTTATTATTTCATAAATTATTATTATTTTGTTTCAATCATGGTCCTGTACAGGTGGAGAATCATTTCGCCCAAGAATTCCGGCAATGCCCTTTCTGACGTCCAGTCGGAGGGATGGGAGTTCGAATGGTTCCTCTAGATACGGTTTGACAAGATAATGTACAAGCTTCTTCAGGCACTGCTTCACTGTCATACCTTTTTCTGCATTGCCTTGATTATTATTATGTCACATATTCAATTTTCTTGTGAAAATTTTGTTTGCCAGGTAAACCCGTTTTCCCCTCAAATTCGACGAAGGACGGCCTCGAGCGCATGAGTGCAAAAGACGAGAATCCAGCGAGGCATCCTCAACCTCCATATCGTCGTCATTGCTACACGTTTCGCTGCCTTCTGACATTACACCTACGTTGTCTTCTTCTTCAGATGATTCGCCGCCAAAATCTTCATCATCTTCGTCCAGAATTTGTGATTGGAACGCCCGATCTCGAAAATTATATGCTATCTGGCATCATATAAATACGTTATTTGTAAATAAATAAACACTTATTTGGAACAAAAAAAAAGAATACAATTTTTTTGTTTCGAAAATTTCTACTCTGGTCACACTTGGGTCGATTCTACCCGGGCCGCGTGCACGATGTTGATCCTTCAGCTGTTGACTCGAAACTAACGCTTTATGGTATAAACACAATTGCGACGAACTTCGCCAGCGGCGGCGAAGTTCGCTGTCAAAATTTTAAAATTGTACCGCAACACACGTACTGACGCAGAATTACGACGGCGAGCGGTTGGGCGAACTTTTCGTTGCCGCTGGATTAAATGTAATTTCTAATTTTGCCGTCGCCGTCACAGTTGGCAGTGTTTTTTATTTCAGTTGACAGTGAAAACTTCTTGCGACACATACATATTTTGGCAAAAAGTGCATTTTGTGTGTTTTTTTAATCTATTGGTATGTAAAAAGAATAAAATTATAAATAAATAAGCATAAAATCGACGGCGAAATTCGCCCGCATTGTGTTTCTCCATTAACGAAGGCGAAATTTTTCGACGAATTTCGCTCGCCGCTTGCGAAGTTCGTCACAATTCTGTTTATACCATTATTCTAATCGCTGACTGTCCCTAGGTATAGAGGGTAGTTCAAACTACAGGAATACAGTCCCATTTAAAGCCGGGGACAATTATATATATACGCCCAAAGTTTGTTGTCGAGTCGATTCTACCCCGTGTGACCACGGAGGGTTAAACCAATTTTTTTTTATTTTACAAAACATTGATGTTTTTAATCAACTAAACTTGCTTAAATTTATGATTTTAAGACCTGCCCATATATCTAGCATCATAAAATTAAATCCTCGTTGCATACAAGCAAAGACAATAGATACTATAAGATGTCTCAAGTCATTAAAAACGACCGAAAGAGCCTTTAATTTCAGTTACACAGATCAGCGACTATTGAAAAAAGCTTTCGCAAACTTCCTAGCTACCTAGCTTGGTATCGGGGAAGACGAAGTGTATTAGCGTTTTTGAAATTGTCGACACATTTTCACTGTTGTTGGTTACCGTTGAATATTTTGCATTCGCAAAAGTTATGTATTTTGAAAAACTTAATAACGTCTCGAATGGAGATGGGATGGGATTTTTTTTTGAAAAAAGCGAATAAATAGTAAACTTATTATTATTTTTTTTTCATTCCGGCTAAACCATGAAGGCGTTTAACTAGCAGAATGTTATTTTCGATTCTGTTGGATATTTTTTGTAACCAATAGAGACGTGGTCGATATGTGATTTTTACAGGATCAAAACAAAATCTCGAACACAAAATCCCGAAAATCGGAAAAGATCGAAATTAAAAAAATAAAAAAAGAAAAAAATTAACCGAAAAAATACCGAATCACAGAATGCAGAAAAAATGTAGTAGGTACGGCGAGTAGAAAATACTTTATTATTAAAAAATAATAAAGTAAAAATGGGTGAAATATTTTAGTACGTGTCTTTTTTAAAACTTTGGATTTGCTGAATTTTCTGTTTCAGTAAGTTAAACACGTATATTTTATTATAATTACGTATCTTACGTATCTATGTGAGAATTGGATTTTTTCATGGTAAAGCTACCATAGAAGCTAATTTTAATTTTTTTTTTGTTGTTTCCGGTGCCAGAGGAGTTTCTCGTGCAAAACACGTAGATCCCGACTGGAATCGATCGCTGTTCTGGCTACTGGCATTGAGGACATTGCAGTTGAAAAACATTCATTGGAGGAGCCACTTTAAAACTGTGTTGGACTAGGTCTGACGGAGCTGTTTCATCATCAGCAGGTGTTTTACATAAAAAAAATGTTTTATGTTTTCGAACAGCGGTGTCTTACAGTAGCGTACTTTTCTGTTACTACATAAGATTTGTAGAAATTGACTTGGTCATTAGATATTAGAATTGAATTGAATTAGATATTAGAATTGTATTGACTTAGATATTAGAATTGTATTGAATTAGATATTAGAATTGTATTGAATTAGATATTAGAATTAAATTAGAATGCATCGCAACTTCCTACTAAATGATGGCAAATATTCAAATATGATGGATATCTTATTTTTGAAATTATAAAATTAAATAATTAGCTTACCAAAAAGTATTTTTAACCATTTAACCGTAAAAAAATCTCGAATTCTTCTTCTTCATCTTTCGATTTTTTTTCCCAGGATTTGTTTTTAGATATTTTTTTTGATGCACTGATTTCTTCTCCTAGGAAGGAGTAAGAGCATTTCTAATAGCCTAAATTTTTTTTTGCTCTACCAATAAGTTGTGGCAAGAAGTACATTTTTCTGAAGAAATACACTAGATGTGAAAGCTAGCAGGACAAACGTTTTGTGCGGTTCCGGACTAACTTAATCAGTTCTGCAACAATTTGCTTTTAGACGGAAAACTTTGGTTTCTACATAGATCTCAGTTACCACTTACGCTAGGTGGCTGAAACTTAGAATTTGTATAGAGCATTGACAGTACACAGTGGAGCTATTTGCAAAAAAAAAAACCAAATGCGTGAAGTTAGGGGTGAAGGGGTATGTATAAATTTTCACAATTTTCGCCATATCTCTTAGGTTTGATGAGATATCAATTTGGCTTTAACTTTTGCAGAGTTTTATATAATAGCCTACAAACCAATATTTGGATTTTCTGATATCCAATGCCAAATTGACAAATTCCTACATATTTTTTAGATATGATGAATATTGAATTGATTTCCAGTTAATTTCAGAATTTTTAGATATTCAACACACTGAAAGAGCAAAAACAGTTTTAGTCAAAAACGTTTATGACTAAACATGACTATGTCGCTGTTTTAATAGCAATTCAATGATCAGAGCACACTGATTAGTCGCATGCCTTGAAACGAGCTCGACACCCTGTATATCAGATTGATTAAATCACACAATGTATGATTGCTTTATTTCATAAACAGTTGATAAATGAGTCAGATCTCGACGATCTGTTCATTTTCTTTTACATCGATCGCATTTAAGTACTTTTTGAAAGTCCAACAATTTTTATATTCTGCTTTTAATTTCTCCGTATTTAGTAAACAAAACGTTAATTTATAGTATGGGCTCACTTTTATGAATCTCTCAAACTGTAATTGATATCAATCCCAGACAAAGAAATAGCAGAAATAGGCAATCAGAGGATCTTATTTTCATCATAGAGATAAACAGGGAATTCTTGAGGTCGAAATATTGGAAATATTGTTCAGAGCGATTAAGAACAACGTTTTGAATTCTTAGCACCCAATCGAGTAACTAAATTTTCAATGTGGGATGCGGAAGAGTTGAACGCGGTTCGCCGACGATGTACAGATCTTTCCATCAAGTCTGAACCGAGCTTGATGAAGAAAAGAAAAAGAAATGGGCCTTGACCCTAGTGGTTTATTGCTCTCTCCCGGTGCTCAGCAGAATAAAGATTTTCTTTGACCAACGCGTAGCGTACATGTGTACTAGCATAATGTACTGACCGTTAGTCCTCCTAGTGTATTGTGCGTAGTAGCCAATCTAGCAATGTTCGTATCTTGTAAAAATGTTGCTAAGAAATTGTTTTAATTGCACTGCACAAATGTACGACATACGGACTCAACTATTTAGGTATGTACTTTATGGACACCGTGTTCCATTATCAGACACGGCGAGTGCTGAAACTAGTTTCTTAGTTTCTAATTTTCTATTATATACCTATTGACACGTATGTTCGCATTGGAATTTTTACTTATAAAGCATAAAGGTAATTAATGGACACTTCTAAATAGCGTTGAAATGAAATTATTTAATTTATGCCCCGGAAATTTTTGTTCTTCGGAAATTTGATTGCAATCGTCAGATGTACTTAAAGACATTAGTTAAGATTTTTGTTCAAAATTATACGTTCTTCTATTTCTGTACGACCGCTTCTGATGTGTAGGCAATAACAGCTCTCGAGGTTTGGTATTATATATTATTTTTCTATTGGCTTATATATACTGTACTCACATTGAAACCATAGTACGAAGTCAAAAGAGCACAGACATTCGCATCCAAATGATTATGGATTTCTTTTCAGATGTGCAAAACTGACGGTTACGTATATTTTATGAGTCTCAATCCGCCTCTCGATAAATTTCATCTGAAATTTAGTAGAAAATCTATATACATATCGCTATCTCAGATTGAGACTGTCAAAACTCAAAAAATGTGAATTTTGGGAAATCACGTTTTAAAATTCACTGATACTTAAGGGACAATTTTTTTTAATGGATGGAAAGGAAATAGACTAATAATATTTAGGGAAGTTATTATAATAAACATGTATTTAAGTATATACAATAAAAAAAAGTTTCAGTGAAAAATTTTACAAAATGGCGGCGATTGCCGATCGTGACTGCAGTATGTTTTTCATTTACAGTTCATGATTTTTTATGCATTTCATGGACAACCCATTTTCTCTCATTCCTTACCTTTCTATTACCAGTGAGGCATTCGGAGCCATTGTAAGAATAGTAAAGGATAAGCATAAGTAAGGTAATGAGATACTGAAGAGAAAGCAACTTCTTAATGAATGGGGAAAGATTGTTTATACAAAACGAATGCATAAATGGGGAAACTGTTAAATCGTTAAATGTTGAGTTATATAATTCATGTTTAATTTCGAGACATTCTTCAGTTCCTTTTTGACTCTGGATGGGGCATAGAGAAGATGCGATCCTGAGTAATAATCACGTATTCCTTGCTGATTCCAATCTAGAGCCTGTTTGGCGATATTTTGCTGCGCGGCTATATAGTCTACAGTGGGCTATGGCCGTTCTATTGCCAACATTAGACTTCTGATCACCGGAGTCATAACAAATATGACAGCTCCATACAAATTGCAACATTTTGTATGGAGGACCCCAAAAAGTAAAAAAAAAATTTCACCATACGTTTGAAGGCGTGCTCACAAACTCGTTGCGATATTAAATTGAAATTTTTTAGATGGATAGATTGGATGAACCCCTACGAGTGGTATCTTTTGGGAGGGGTGTGAGGAAGAGGAGGGAGAGCGTTTTAGACGAAAAATTGGATTAGCAATTTTTCAAAAAATTAAATTTTTATATCTCAAGAATCGTACGAAATATGATCTTAACAATTTTACAAAAGTTAGGTCCAGTAGACTTATAGCGGAGAAAAAATGTTGCCGGTGCGGTGTAGGGGATAAAGAGGGGGTAAAAAGGAAAAAATTCTGATTTTTATTTCTCGAAAACCGCAAAGGATAGAAAGCTAAAAATTTACAACTATATGGAAGCACCATAGTGACACCCAAATTACAAGTACAATTTTTCATAGTGGTAGCAAGTTACGGGGTGGGGGTGGTTTTCCATATCTCAGAAACGGCTTATTCTAGAAAGTTGAAACTTAGTATATGTAGATGTGCTCCTAGAGTACTTAAAGGAAAAGACAAGCTCAGATTTTCATTGGCTTACAGAGGTGTAGTTAAAAAAATGTCCGTGAAAAGGTTTTTTTTTCCAAATTTTACGAATTTCGTTATATCTTTTAAACATGTCGAGTTATCATCAAATTAATTTTACTTCTGGGTGCTCTTTATTCGCACTATGAGACTAGAACTGTCGTAACTTCCAAAAACATTTTTTGAGATAATTGCATTTTAAAGATTGCAACAGTTCCAGTAATCTTAAAATTGTGTCTAATGTTATCTTTTTTTTAAGATAATAATTTGGATTGATCTAAACGTAAAAAAAAAATGATTTTGATAATGGAAAGCATTTTTTGTGCTGTAATTTATGCTCGCAGATGTTGTGCATTTCTTGGGAACAGTAAAACTGTTGTTTGCTAAATAGCGTATAAATAGTAAGAGATGGAAGATACGAAAGTATTTTATTGAAATGAGCGTTAAAAAATACATAAGAATCAACCAAAACCTGAAAATTGCCATTTTAGAAGTTACGACACTTCTCGTCTCATAGTGCGTATAAGCGCCTAGAAACGTTTTTTCCAAATTTTTCGATATTTAACTCCTAGTGGTTTTAAGTGGTTGTGTACATTTTCTCGAATTTTCGAATTCACTTTCACTTTTAAAAGCTTTAAATATAATCTGGGTATATCCGATAAGTATTTTTCAATATTAAACCCATTGGGGGTGTAAGGTATTGTTAAATTTTTCACGAATTCCGGAAATCTTTTAGCGTTAATGAGATCGGAATCGCTTTTACCTTCTATCGAATCTTCTATTGAAAAAGAATGTAAATAAATAAAAAAAAAATCGGTGGCAACAGTCTGGGTGCAACTTTATTATTTTATGGGTAGAATTCCGGAACGCGCTTAATGCTAGGTTACTATGCCTGACTGACAACCTAGAAAATAACGTTCCAAAAAACCTCCTGGTTATTGTTTAAGTTACTATGCCTGACTGACAACCTAGAAAATAACGTTCCAAAAAACCTCCTGGTTATTGTTTAGGTTGTCAGTAGCATAGTAGCAGTGTAAGTTACTCAGCATTGAACGCGTTCCGGACTTTTACCCAAAAAATAATAAAGTTGCACCCAGAATAATTAGGTTGTGCCCAGACTATTGGCAAATCTTTCTTATCTGGAATTGAGTTTTCATATAAAAAATTAGGATGCAAAAAATATCTCAGTTTTCAGCAATGTGCAGTTCAATCGCTTATTTGTAGAAAGATAATTTTAGTTATGTTAAACACATTAAATATAGTTATTATTCTGAATATTTGTTATTCAGTATAGACTCTAGAAAGTTCGTTCATTCGAAAGTTTTGTATTAAAACAGCGGCCTTTGTTACGAGTCAGTTCCAAAAAATACTCCAATAAACTGGTATTTTTCTCGATTCCATGACGTCACACATTAGCTAATATCTGAAGGCATTTCTCACGGCGAAATGTTATATGTGCGCGGCTTTAGTCTCCAGATTAGCTAAGCGCGTTTACGCTATGATGTTTTTTTATGACAAATAAAACTAGAAGTGTCAATAAAACTATTATGACACTGTTTGATCACGCTGTCAAATTGCAGTAATAAGCAATGCGAAATTGCGAATTTGACCGAGCGGATACTTTGAGATTAATTCGAATTCGCTATTTCGCATTGCTTATTACTGCAATTTGACAGCGTGGTCAAACGGCGTAATACTAGCTTAACGTTTCACATTAAAGATACGTGGATATATTCTGTACGTGTAATTCCGGCATAAGGACTTGATAAACTGCCGATTTTAGCAAATTTTTTACTAGAAACTTCCACTTCGAAAATCCCATCAAGTTATCATTTTCCTTTCTTATGATACATGAGGAGGCATTGTACAGCCACTTGACCGCCTTTCACTGAACTAATTATACAATGCAGTAATTAGCAGATAAAGACCAAGTGCCACACTTGTGTATCTGGAACTAACGTAAGTGCGATGTACGTAAAATGCAATTGCAAGGCATGCATTAGGGGAAGGCAAACATTGAAAGAATCAAAAGAGGTCGATTACAACCCTTGAGCCGCAGCGTTAAAAGTCACTCTGTTTGGGGGAAAAAGGAGCCAACAATTTTGGTCACGAATTTTTTTGTCGAAAGAACTGTTCAGATTGCGGTACCCTTCCTTACCTTTGATCACATGCGAATAATGAATATCGTATGCGTTCTTTGTACATACATACTTATGACAGCGCAATACATATAGCTGTACAATATAAGGGTGGACTTACTTATTACCTTCTGGGAATAAAGTATCGATTTTGAGTAAATGCAATGCAGTGAGTTTATTATGCTTAAGAATTGTTGTGTGTAATACTTTTCAATTTTTCATATATGTATTTGCATAAATATTTGAAATTTTAAGGGAATAAAAATTGTTTTATGATAAAGCTACCATTAAACAATTTAGTTTGTTCTTCAATGTCAGAGAAGTCTTTGAGAAAACTAATACACTGGGACTGATCGCTGCATTGACTTGACTACTGCTTTTAAGAACACGACACTTAAAAAATTGCAATGTAATGTTTTTAATCTATGTTGGACTAGGTTCGAAGGAGCTGTGTCTTCATCAGATTGAGTTGATTTATCAGATGCAACTTCAAAACACGCGAGAATGAGATATTTTCATGGCACAGCTACCATTGATTTAACTTAGTGAAAATTCTTAAGTTGTGGAACAGTTTTAAGGTAGACGAGAGATTAGTCTTGACAATTTTTAAGTAATAAACTAATTTATGAGTGCGAGTAACCATAATTATGTATGTTCCTTTTTGCATAAAAGTGAATTATTTAAATGTTAAAATTTTTTTTAAATTATGATATTTTCGTGATGCAAATGTATACAGCTTTAGTAGGTAATAAATTGGCACATAAAGAAATACAACTAAAATGACATCTTAATACAGGGGTTTTCTTAGTAAAGTTACATTAATTATAGAATTTTTGAGTTTGCAGTAGCAAAAATTTGTTTTTTGAAGTAAATATCTCAACATTTAGTACACTTTCTAACTAGCTGACAAAAATATATAATATTTATTATTTATGCTTTATTATAGTGCATATCCGAACAGAAATAAGACCCTAAAATGCTCAAGCTGATCTGTCAGTTTTTGGAATCATCCTGAGTATTTATACCCATTGTTCGCAATGAGCTTTGGAGTGTGGTGAACTCTTATAAGATATAAACGTTTAGTCGTGACGGGAATATTCGAGCCGTCGGCTTTTGCTGTGACGGCTCAAGTCACAGCCGTCGTTTATGCGTCGAAAATTAACCCACCCTGTAAAACTTTTTTTATATAATACATCATGGATACTCCCCTGAAAAACATGCCGACCTTCCGAACACCCTGTATAAAGTAAAATATTATAAGTTTAATGCAGCCCAAAAGTTTGTAACGCATAGAACGGAGCCTCGGACGAAAAAAGCTATATGTTATTTTGTGCTTATTTGGGACTAAAACCTCCAAATCCACTTGCTGTCCGCCCGTCTGTCTGTCTGTCCACTACCACGATAACTCAAGAACTTCTTGACCTAGGATCTTTACATTTTGAATCTGCATGTTGGTAGAATTTGTAACGCAAAGTTCGTTAACGAGCAAAATCGTCCTATTCCTTCCAGTAGCTGCCATACAAAAAGTCCTTATAACATGTGTTCAAAAATATTGGCCAATAAATTCGAAACGCCTTATCTTTGCAAAAGTTGCAGTTAAAGGTATGAATATGAAAAAAGTCCCAAGAGTCCTTGAGTAGCTGCCATATAAAAAATCCTGTAAAAATGTCCTCACTCAATTTACGGAACTCACTACAATTTAAGAAATCTTTTAGACACGAACTTGAAATTTTGTACAAAGTAGTTTTGAGGGAAAATTAAGTTCTTATTTAGGAGTTGAAACTAACGCGTTATTGAGTTATACTGAATTCTGTAAACATTTTTGAGGGACTTTTGTAGGCTGCTACACGAAGGACTCCTTCGATTTGCACTATTCGGAATTTTCGCTTGAAACATTGGAAAGTTTATGTGTGCAACATTTAAAGTTTGTAACTTGAAGCATTCGACTAATAATCGTGAATACGTGATTTAAGGACCCTTGTATGGGACGTACCCGGAGGAGAAGGATATCACCTATTAACAAACTTAGTCTTCCTTTTTGTATTTTACAGGTGGTGAAAAAAATCAACTTTCAAGGTCAACGCGTTCTTGAGTTATTGTGCTAACGGAGGGATGGACGGACAGCAAACGGATTCGGGGTGGGCCAAATACAAGTTTCTTTTTAAAAATGCAATAAAATGAACAAAATTAATTTTTTTTTCATGTATTATGGCTTTATTAGTTAGAGTAAACATTCCCATTAATGATGGAACACAACTTCGTTCAAGTGGCTGCCTTGGCTGGCTGCGCAGTAGCGCATTCTGTAACTCCAATTTTCCAAGACCTTGTTGATGGTTTCGCGCTGTAGCTCACGGATTGCTTGGATGATATTGGCCTTAAGTGCTTGAATCGTTTCTGGATTGTTGGCATAACATCGGTCCTTCACGGTTCCCCACAAAAAAAATCCAAAGGGGTCAAATCGCAGCTCCGAGGCGGCCAATTGACATCGCCAAGACGGCTGATAACACGATTTGGGAATTTGGTGCGTAAAAGATCGATTGTGGCATGGCGCGCCATCCTGCATGAACCAGAGGTCGTCCAAATCCATGTCTTCAATTTCAGTAAAAAAAAAGTCGGATAACATGGCTCTGTAACGTTCACCGTTGACCGAAACGTTGTTCCCAGCCTCATTTTCGAAGAAAAATGGTCCAATGATGCCACCACTCCACAATCCGCACCAAACTGTCACTCTCTGTGGATGCATTGGCTTCTCGACAATAACGTGCGCGTTTTCCGAGCCCCAGATGCGGCAATTTTGTTTGTTAACGTAGCCGCCGAGATGAAAATGCGCCTCGTCAGAAAAGATGATTTTTCGCCCAAAATCGTTGTCCAATTCAAGCTGCTCTAAGGCCCAAATTGCGAAGCGATAACGAAGCGGATGGTCGTGCGCCTTCAATTGCTGAGTCAATTGGACCTTGTAAGCAAATAATCCGAGATCTTTGTGCAGAATTTTCCTCAGGCTAGTGCGTGAAATGTTGAGCTATGAGATCGACGGCGAGTTGATGTTCGTGGAGTGAGTCTCACACTCTCGGCTACAGCAGCCACATTCTCGTCTGTGCGCACCGTACGACGACGGGGGCCATGAGTGTTGTCCACTAGCATGCCAGTCTCACGAACTTTTTGCACAAACTTGCGTACAGCAGGCGCGGTGGGTGCTTCAAAACTTCTTTTCAAAAAACGCACTGTTTGGGCTACACAGCACTCACTTTGGAAATAAGTTTTCAATACTTCCCAACGTTGTTCAAGCGTAAAGCGACTCATTTCGTTCCGCGTTGACTTTCTGTCAAAATTTCGAGCGGGAAACAGCTTTCAGTGTCAAAATAACCTATGATTTAAAAAGAAACCACTAGATGGCCCCCCCTGTATAACTTTTTTTAGTCCCTGGCGCGGTTCTTTGCGGTACAAACTTTTCGGGCTAGATTGAACTTATAATAAATACTATGATTTCATTTAGAGTATAAAAATATGTAAATCATTTTCCCACAAAATATGCACTCAATTTGAAAGTACATATTTAGATATCATATCAGTCAGTGAAGGGCATAAAGCATTCGCATTTAGCCATAATTTGCGTCATCCAATTCGTAATTTATGTGTTTAAGTGATATGTGACAGGAAGTTTCGATTTACACAGTCCAGCAACACGATTAATTTGGCACTGTGAACTACTAGGCAGTTTTGAATCCCTCACTCTTATTGTTCCCTTTCCCATTAAGAAATATATTATCTTTAACTATCCTAACTAGCTCCATAGCTATGCGTGAAAACGAGCACAATTTTTTGCATCGGCGTTGGTATCGCATGCGTCACACTTGCTCGCTCATACTTAAAGCTAGCTGGCACGCGCTTATGGTCTTATCGGCTTAGTGTAAACTCTTTCTAGTCGCAACTTTAGATTTTCAGTTTTCAATATGCCCCGAAATTCCAATTCCAGACATACCGCCATTTCGGAGTAGTAACTTTGGTTAATTCGCTTCGACTTTATATTTCTAAAGTTTGTTTTCGTGAAGAATTCTGCGGGCCTTGTTGAATGTTTGTTATTTTGTTTTGATGTGGGGCCAACATTTCTTATGAGAAGCATATCTACGTAGTTTCAATATAGTTAGTCGCGTTTGATAGTCCGTTTGATGTAGACGGTGAGTTGCTTCGGAGTTCGCCGTGTAGATTTGGCAACTTCAAAACGTTCGCGTTAACATTTTACACCTATTTCTTGTACTGCTCAGTAAAAGTGTTGTGAGGTGATTCGTTTGCGTACATCAGCAATTCAATTTTGATCGTATTGGTGTCGATTGTTGCTTACCTAGTGATGAATTTGCGCGATAATATTTTTTCATATTTTGTGGCTATACACCTGACTTGGAACAGTGTTTTTTTAATTTCTAGCTTTACAGACAAGCGAATGCCTTGCTACGAACTAATTAGCTCGCGCGTATCATTGCAACATTGTTGACTTTCGCTTAAGTTTTAAATAGCATTCCATCAACTTATCAGAAATTCCTTTTCTCTTTATCATGCCGAAGTAATGTGACGGCTCTTTCTTTACCTTATTGTTGGAACCATTAACCTCCAGGCTTACGAGCAATACTGATAACGAGAGTCTGCTATTGTTGTTTTTTTGCATATGAGTCCATATACATATACGTTTCTACATATCACAGTTCTATCTATCTGTACTCTATCTATACTTAATCCTTCAACTAAGAGATCATTTCTGAATTTCTTATTAGGTTTGTTTTGGTAACCTTTAACAACCATGCCCTTGTATTATAGATATAAGGTCTGTGTGGTATCAATCATGCCCTTTTATTATAGATATAAGGTCTGTATGGTATCACTTATGATGCACTTATCTGTAATGTTTAAAATATACTCTTTGGTAAAGAACTGTTACATTTTTAAAAGTAGCTATCAATTTAGTCTTACATAAGCCTGAGCAAATAATTTTGACAGTTCATTGACAATAAATAGAACATTTTGATTGAGCGTCGTAACGTTTTCGTAAAAACTTCTCATTCTTATAACTCAGATGGGCCTATGTTAAGATAAATGTTGTGGCAGAACATTCTTCTTGATGTTTTCTTGTTTCTTGGTGAACTCACAGTATGTCCTAACGGATTCCAGTCCAGAGACTGTTTGGAGATGTTTTGTTTCTTCAAAGTATAATTGCTTTGTGGGAAAGAGATCCTTCATCCTCCAGACAGGGAAATAACACAAAGGGGTGTTCTCTGAAACTATGTCCATATGTCTTGTATTCCGGAGAATAAGTTATTAGCAGGGAACGGATTTTGTGGACTTTGCCTTTTTTGGTTCATATTACCTACCTTTTTGGCCTTTTTTATCTAATCGGACTTTTTGTTTTTTTTTATCTAATTGAAAATTGAAGCGAAATTGAAAGGCAGAGGAAGTAAACAATAAATTTCCTGCTATTTTTACTTTCACCGAAGGGAAATATTATAAATTTATTTTTTCTTAACCCATTACTGCACAAACTCCGTTTAAACGGATATTGTGCTTAATAAACTTTGTGCACTAATGGGTTAAATGGTGTTGAGAACACTAAGCCGCCAAAAAATATGGAATTAAACCAAGTTGCGTCGTTTACTTGGTTTACGCTCTTTACACTTATGTGGAACGATGATTTAGCTCATTCAAGGCTCTACTTAGGGACAATAGTGGGCAATTATTACCCGATCATTTTAAAATGTACATGCTTGTACAGAGCTATTTCAATTAAGTGTTTTGTTTTTTTATTAAATTGCACACCTTTTGGAATAAATGCATTTTTTGGCTTATGCTGTTTTTTAAGTTCTTGTTTGTTTTTTTTCAATTTTTTAGGTCCACAAAATCCGTTCCCTAGTTATCAGCATAGTGAAAAAGATTCGAAATTTTCCCAGCGAAGACCTTTTTTACTCTTCATCTACTTTTTTAGTTCATCTTGTAGGATATCATTTGGAACCAGCTTGTAATAATATACGTCTAACACAAGTTCACTTTTTTAGGCAGGACATCATATATTGGAATGTCATCATCAATGGTGCGACAGCCCAAATCGGGCCCTGTCCTCCTGAAGTCGTCGCCTTCAATTCTCTCGTTCCAAAGACTGCGTCCTCCAGCTGCTTAATTATTTTAAGATGGCTTTGCTATCTTCATTAATCGAGTCTTCCAATCGCTTGCGTGGATTGCTCTAAAAATCATTCAGCCACAAATTTTGAATTTCGTACAAATTTGAGTGAAAACAAAGTCCGAGTTTACTTTTCAGTGGAATCTACTAAAACGAAGTGTTGGGGACGTTGCAGATCTGTGCCGCAGCTGTAGTGACCCCGATACCGAGGAAAGTATTTCCCTCATGCTTTGCGAATGTCCTGGTCTGGCATTGAGGTGGGAACGTATGCTGGGTATGCGCTTTGCCATGAACTTGGGAGAATTTGCAAACATAAAGCTAGACAAGCTGCTGCAGTTTGTCAGGCTGGCAGAGTAGTTCACCTGAGATGATCTTGTTCGCACGGGTATTTATTCCCCGTATATGTGAGATCAAAACAAAACCATTTGCGGTCTAAGAGCTTGGCTGCTTCAGCGGTCACCTACCTTATCTAACCTATCCACCCGGTAAGAGTAGAAGAATTTTTCTGTCCGTCTCATAACCATGTTAACCTAATGTGAAAATGTACGGATGGAGGTAAGGTATGAAGTTCGTGTTTTAAGGACTTTTGTATGCCAGCTACTCGAACGAGTAGGATGATTTAGCACGTAAACGAGCTTAGCTTAACAAATCGGTTAAATATATCAGGGCTTTCTTGAGTTACCGTGTTTTCGGAACTTGTTTTGCTGCCTCTCTTTGTGGAAATACTGGCTTTCCTTTTTTTGGTTCCAATGACAAGAACACAAGTAAATAGTTCCCGTTTCCGACATATTTGAGGTCTATGACGAATAAATGCTGACGTTTATCTTTCGGCCTGAAATGTACATATAACTAATTTCTAGCGTTCTGAAACGTTGTTCTTGGCTATTGGATCGTTTGAAACCAGTAATTGTTTTTTGCTAATGTTGGTCGCGCAAAAAAAAAACATAATACCAAAATCCTTATTATTAAGAATTCAGAATATATGTATATGGTGCGACATATGTGTTATAACGGTATTCGAGATCGCTTATAATTTGTAGCTCTTGACCCACTAGCAATTTATTCATGTATTTATATGTTATGGTCATTTCATTCTTTCGAAAGTTCCTATTCTTATTCATACTACTGTCCGAAGCATACATTTCTATAACATATTTGTGTCTTCAATCATAATCTTTATTGTGATCATAAGTTTAGTAGGTAGAATTAACGTGACTTGAATTTGTAATTATCATGTATTTGCATAAAGTTTAGTAGGCTATCATGAATCATACTTAATGTAGTTAACTAATTTCTACTATTGTTTCGAATGGACTATTCAAGTAGGTATATGTCTCACTAATACGTATGTACGAGCTTTCTCTCCCTGTCTTTAGCACGTTCTCTCTGTCTCTCACGTTCTCTCTGTCTCTCACGTTCTCTCTGTCTCTCACGTTTCCTCTATTTCTCTTTCTCATACACACCCATAGTCTTGTCACAATCTATATCTCGCTTCAACTTTATATCTTTCTCGCTTCCGCTTTATCTCTCGCGTTCTCTCCCTCTCGCATTCCTTCTTTTTCTCGTCATCTTCTAATAGTTTGTTTCGTCTATTACCTAGTTATAGGAGAAATTTGTATAAAATGGATAATGGATTATATTATACTCTTTTAAATGAAAAATAGCAACATAAACATAAATCGATGGATGCAAGAAATATTGGCTTCAAAACCATTCTGCTCAAAGATTTGTACAGGTTACAAGTTTTGCATTTGAGGGAGCATTACTACGAAAATTATTAATGAATAAGTACAGGTGTGCCTGTAGGAATTTTTAACTCATATTGTTCCTTATTTTTAGTAACTCTATACGTACAACATTTGTATCCATTATCTTGAGACAGGCCATTGCATATCTCATTTGAAATCGCTGTTTATACTCCAGATTAAATCTGAGAGTATTAGAAGTTTAATCCAGCCCAAAAGTCTCGGACGAAAAAAACTTATATATTATTTTGTGTTTATCTGTGGCCAAAAAACTCCAAATCCGCTTGACGTCCGTTTTTCATCTGTCTGTCCGTTAGCACGATAACTAAGGAAGATCTTGTAATTTTGAATCTGGATGTTGAATTTGTAAGGCTAATTTCGTTAACGAGCGATAACGTCCTACTCCTTCGTGGTTACAGGTGAAGGGACAAATATGCTAGAAATCGAGTGAGTCCTTCCTGCGCCTTCCATGTGAAAGTTCTTGAAAAAGGAAACATTTATTTTCGGTGATTTTCCTAATTCCAGATATGAAATTGAACACTGATGATATTGTTTTTTAGTTTTAAGTACCAATCATAAGAGTTCTTAATAAAGGACAAATTACTGGTGCTCTCCTTATTTTACTTTATTCCCAACTACAATATATATCGAAGTTCAGTATTTCATCTAGAGTATTATATGATTGGCTTGCAGTATGGTTTTGTAGCAAAATGATGCATTATACATATAATAATCGAGATTCGTATTTTGACAAATAAAGACTTGTGTAACTTATTGCACTCAATAATTGTTTGTTTTGGTGTGTATAAGCCGCACTTTTAGTTTTTTGTTTTACTTGCCCAAAAGTATTGATATTTTTCATGGAAATAGCGAAATGCGCAACTAAATTGATTTTTTTTTAATTTGTTTCGTGAGTATAAAATAATTACTGATACCCTGACGGAATGATTTACGGCCTGCTGAGTCAAGATAATTTATTATTAATTCGTGTGAAATTTCATTTATTTCTCGGCATTTCTTCACTCGATTTCTGTGCTTATTTAGACTACCAGTAATAGCTGTCAAAATTTTTAATTTATTTTGTAAGATTTTACGATTTTTAGTAATGGAATATTGATCTGCATGAGCAGGAATGAAAAAATAAAATTATTTAATTCAAAAGGTAGCATTCCAAGCAAGTAATTTGAAAATGTTATTTAAAATATGTGGCAGTGAATATTGTGGTGAAACATAAATTTGAGGGCTGCACAGGGTCGGTTTCAGTAGATTTCGAGCTGCATTTTCACAAAATCTAGTCACTCAAAGAGATTTTAAAATCTCTTAAATGCATGGGAAATCTAGTTGACTTTGATAGAGTTTTGTCGAAATCTCAAAATTTCTCAAAATCCAGCTCGAAATTTTGCGATGTAAATCTGCTAACATAGGTTGAACAAAATTTTATTGTAATAAGGAATTGAGAAAAATGTTTTCAAAATGTTTTTTATTTTAAAAGTAGTAGCTAAAATTTTAGCGTCTTAGACGAAAAATTTTGGTTTTTACAATAGATCTCAGAAACCACTTATGCTAGGAGGCTGAAAGTTGGTACTAATGTAGAACTATAATAATGGACCCATTTGCAAAAAATGGTCGATAGGGGTTGAGGGGTGTGGGAGTGGGGAAAAAACAATGCGCTCAAAACGCTTGAAAGCTGAGATTAAAACATTCTAAAATCCATATCTCCTGAACGATTCATGTCAGAAGGTTGAAACTTTGTGGTTGTCTTAAGAGATACTAGGAGATTTGAAAAGGCTTAAAAGGGTGTGGCGGTGGGCGGTGATAAACTTTGAATTACAATTTTTTTTATTCTCTACTAATTGTACCAGGAAGATATAATTTGGATTCTGTATCTAGTAATTGTAAAATTTTTATGGGAGAGAAGAAGCGCGGTTTTATTTGTCGAAAACCGCAAAGGAAAGAAAGCTAAAAATTGACAATTGTATAGAGCCACTTTAAAGATACCCCAGAAAAATATAAAATATAAAAAAAAATAATATAAAAAAATGAAGTTTAAAAAAAAATATAAAAAAATAAAATTTTTGATGGGGGTGGGGGTGATTTTTCATATCTCAGAAATGGCTTATGGTAGAAATTTTAAACTTATTACCTATATGTAGATGTGCTACCAAATCAATTTAAGTAAGAAAAGTTCAGATTTTCGTACAAAGGTGGAGTAAAAAAAAATGTCCGTGATCGAGGTTTTTAAACACATTTTCAGTATCTGCCCTCTACATGCTCGTGCCAACACCGTGATTTTGGTTTGGGCCATTACATGAAATCGGAAATGCGTTTGTAGATGATTATATAAAAAGTCTGTGGAAGTGAAAACCAATCTAATATCTCATCTATCCTAAGAAATATTTCGAAAGCCTTACGTTTTGGAGTTATTGGAGTTGAATATCTAAAAATCCTGAAATCAACTTTTTGACGATTATGTAGGAAGCAAAATATATTCGATATCTCATTAGAACTAAGAAAATGTAGGAATTTGTGAAAACATATGCAACCCTCTTGCACCCTCTGTGGTTGAATATCCAAAAATCCTGAAATGAGTTTTAGATATGTATATATAAAGAAAGCCCAAAGAAGTGAAAACCAATCCGATGTCTTATCAGTCCTAAGAGATATAACGGAATTCGTAAAAACGTGTTCAACCAGTTTATACCCCTTTACACCACTTTGGGGGTCGAATTTCAAAAAATCATGAAAACGCTTTCTAGGTATTTGTATGAAAAATCCGTACAATAAAAATGAATTCAATATTTGGAAAGACCTAATAGATATGACGAAAATCGTGAAAATATTTGAATTCCATTTTCACTGATAATTTTTTTTGCCCTCCTTCCTAACGCCAATGGATATTTGAAATTTTTTTTAATCAATATTACTTTTCTAGTTGATTTACATATATGTGCATTCCGAGTTTCAACTTTCTAGCATAAGCCGTTCTATAGTTAGGAAAAACACCCGCCACTCCTGTACCATACTACCTCTATAACAATTTATATTTTTCCAACATGCTACTACTATAGTTCTATCTAAATACATACCAAGTTTTCGCTATCCATGATTATAGGTGCTTGAGATATAAAAATCGGAACTTTTTCCTTTTCACCCTTCCTCACTCTAATCGACTACAACCTCACCCCCAAAATTTGTTCATGCTAGGGGTATTTTAGACCTACTTGTGGTCAAAATTCTAAACATCTATCTTACACTGTTCTTGAGATATGAGACGTGATTTTTTAGAAAAATTCTTATCCCCTCCACTTCCATGCTCCACCGCCCCCTTAAAATATTTTTCTTTCAGCAAACTTTATTTGTCAACCTTTATACAGAAACCAAATTTTATTTTTCTAGTGCTATTGGTTCGTGAGATATCGTAATCTAAAGTTTTTCACCCCCACGTCCGTACGCCACTGCCCCACTCAAAAATTTTCTAGTCTCCTAGTATACCTACAGATGTTCATTCAGTTTTAATTTCGTAACATTAACCGTTTAGGAGATATGTATTTTAGAATGTCTCGATCTTGGCTTTCGAGCGTTTCGGACGCATTATTATTCCCTCCACTCCTACACCCCTTCACCCATATCGATAATTTTTTTTTGCAAATGGGTCCACTATTCACAACCACTCAAAAGGTGGCCACTTGAAGGGTTCATCCAAGTCTACCAATAAAAAAAAATTCAACTTAATATCTCAAAGGGGTTGAGAGCTATAAGCCCTCAAACGTTTTGCGTACGGCGTATGGCGGCGGCGCGGCGTACAGAGGGAGTGAAATTTTGTTTTGCTTTTTTGGTGTCTATTTCAGGGTAGCAATTTTTTTTTATTTTTAAATCGATAACAATACTTTATTATTAAAATAGTAAAGTAAAACCGTTCTTCAATTACTCTTAAATAAATTCTTGCATATACTCTTATATCTTATATATAAACATTTTTGAACAGAGCTAGATTTTGGTAAAATAGTTTTATACCTGCTGAAAAAAATCGAAAAATTGACTTGTTACCTTTTGCATCGAATTATTAAAGTTTATATTATTACCTTTCATATGGGGCTGCATTTTAATATTAATTGTGTTTTTTTGCGACTTTATCCAGGGAAAAGTAGGAGCTTTGAGTTTTTAATTTTTTATTGACAATAATAGCTACACCACTGGATATTGTGGTGTAGTTGCTTTGGGCTTTGTTGTTGTTTTGGCATGTCGCTATGCTATCCTGCTTTGTACTGGATGAGGGAGCAAAAACATGCTTATTGATGATAGTTTTTGCTCCACCTTTAGCATATTCGAAGTTATTTTCCTTTAGTCAAATACATTTCACCAATTGAGCAAATTTTTTTTTTTTAATAATAAATAACTAAGTAAAACCAGTTCACACAAAGAGCTCTTTACCCATCTACAGAAATCTTGATGATATGTAGAGCACTCAACCCACAAATTTTACATCTCAGGCAACATCCCTCTTTCATAACACGACGTTGAAATGATATTTTCGAATAGTGTGATCAGATCGGCTGGGTGTGGTCTAGTAGTAGTGTGCTAGCTCTTGAAAACATTGCTCCGGCGATATCGTGGGTTCAATTCCCATCCAACACATAATTTATTTATGTGAATTTTTCGGTTTCTATTGGCTTTAGAATATTAATATAAATAGTGAACCGTGCGGAGTGTTTAATATGATCACTACTGCGGGATTTAACACTGAGCAGATGAGTTCTGTTTACATTCTTATAGTAGTAGTTGATTTATTATAGGCCACTTTGCTAGTCTGGTAGATCGTATTACACCCAACAGCACTAAACAAATTATTAACATCTGCTAGTACACTGTCGGTCCGATTTGTGATGTTTTCCATCCTTAAAACTTACTGGACTGTACGCTAATATATATTAAAGGCTAACTCCAGTTCGGTATCCTTTAAAACAATCGGGTAGAAAACAGTTTTGTTAACGAGCAGTAGGAGTCTCCATTTTATCCTCGCTTTTACTTCAGTCATGTCAAAGTCAGTGTATTTCTCTGAAGAAAACGCGCTAGGTGCGAAATTTAATTATATAATTGTTTTACAGTCATATAAATCCTCTTCTATCTATCCATAAAACCATAAACAAATATTAGAAATGGGAAAAAATGCTTAAAAACAACTTATCTTAAAAACGGGTATATACATATTTGTATGGGTAACCTAACATTGAAAGGGTATTTTACTTAGTTTTTCAAGCCCTACAATATGTATCCTGCCTCTTATTTTATAACAATACACTCTGTATAAATACGTTAATCCTAACGAGTTGGTCATTTTTAGTACTTAATCACATAAAATTCGAAAGCAATAAATTTCGACTTTGCTTTGCGTCTCCTTTTAATACTAAACATGTTTTGTAAATGAATGCAGAACAGTCAAAGAAATCAACTTTAATTCATTAACATTTCTAACAAGAGGCATTTTACAAATCACAATATATTTCTTAAATATTTAATTGCCTTATTCCCCAAAGCAAAGTAAGAAACTTCTCGATTAATTTCTCAATTATCAGGGTCATAAACTCAGATTAGAAAATCATAAGAAATCGTTATGCTTGGTGCTCATAATCCCTCGCACCCTACCAACTGTGCACATAGAACTGAAATGATCAAATGAAAAGATTTTGTTTTAAAAAAATTCAATTAGATCAAAAAGATACGAAAATTCTTCAATCTGAAGATAAGTTGAGTGAACGTTTTATATTGTGTGTAAACTGTAAAATAGTGAACCAGCATATATATATATATATCGACGACATAGCTAGCTACGTTAGATCGCTCGTAAAGCTGCTGCATAATTTACACTAATCGCGATCGCTATTTGCATAAATAATAATCGCTGTGAAAATTTGACTCCCAAGATGAGTGTACGAGCTGAGAACAAGATCTCGATTAAGATCGAAACCAAAAAGGAATTGATGCTGAGTAATAACAATAACAACAACAACAACAATTCGCGTAAGTCAACAATTTTACGTTTTATTGTCTAATTGTCTTTGAAAATGCCGTGGAACAAAAGCCACACTTTTATTGTTAATTTGATTTTGTAGTATTGTGGATTAGACAATGGGCGTTTCAATTATAGTCCCGGATGGAATATGCTGATGGGTGCGGAACAATTAATTTGTGGTTTCGTTTAAAACCATTAAATTGACCGGATAAACATGTTAACGAGACATTAGTCGCGATTTTATATCATAGTAGGAGCAATTATTATTCGGACGTGCTTTGATTATTTCAAGCGAAAGAGAAGTTTTAATGCACGAAATTTTAGTCAGGAAAAAGAAATTAAATTGATCGAACAGTAATGCTAACGGAACATGTCGTATGAAATAAGCATAATAATACATAGATCTGGTTTTTTTGCGAAAAAAGTAGATAACAGTAAAAATATTTTGAACCTGGATATTTATTAAATTTCCTTTTTTCTTTCATATACAGGGTGACTCAAAATCAAAAAGACACATTTTTTTTATTAATATTGTTTTATGAATTTTTCCAAAAATATATTGTTTACCGAAAAATGGCACGTTGAAGATTTTTGATAATGAGCTCCTAGTAATACTCAAAATTAAAATCTTCCACAATATTCCAAAGAAGTTTTCTAGGCCTATTTCGAAGATATTGAATCCTTCTTTTCAAGGGTGTCTACTACTGTTGTATACTTTTTATTGTTTTTGAGCATGCATTACATATAAAAAAAAACAGCTTTCACTTTTGGAGTGAAGATAAAATATTATAAAGTGAAAATTTCGAGAAATATTGAATTGACTCTGTAATTCTGAGTCGTGAATCGCAATAATTTTTCATTTATTGACGTTAAACGTCACTAAATATTTCATTGGTCATTTCAAACTGACAAACTTAATCAAATATAATAAAATAACAGCCTTGGCGAAACTTTATTATTTGTCGGGTCAAAGTTCGAGAAGCGGTTAAAAAGAGGTGCAATAGAATGCTTACGCCACTGTCACATATAACACATGCATTACGTAATTAGGTCATACTCCGAGACAAGGAGATTTTTTGGAAAGTAGAAGTAAGAATCAATTTTCTGCCTCATCAGACCTAAGGGATATGACAAAATTTCTGAAAATGTCTACAAACACATTACATCACATTGAGGGTTGAAGTTCGAAAAATCGTGATGTTGGTTTTTAGACGATTACATGAAATGCCTGAACAAATAATAACCAATTTTATCAGACTTGACGAAAATTGTGGAATGGTACGCAACCCTCTTGCTCTGGCTGTATATCCAAAAATATTGAAATTACTTTCTAGGCGATTATATAGGAAGCTTAAGAAAGTAAAATAAATAATAAATAATTTGATATATCATCAGATCGAAGAAATATGGTGAAATACGTAAAAACGTATACAGTAACTTTACACCATTTGTAAGTTGAATATCAGAAAATTTTGAAATGGGTTTTTAAATGAATTTGAAGAAACCCGGAGGAAGTAAAAAAAAAATCGATATCTCATTAGATCTAAGAGGTATGTTGGAATTCGTAAAAACATATGCAACTCCTTTTACACCACTTGGATGTTAAATATGAATAAATCATGAAATGGCGATCATATAAACATTCCGTGAAAGTAAATCTCATGAAACCTAAGAAATATTTCGAAAACAATGAACCCTTACACTTTTTTGGGGTTGAATATCCAAGAATCCTGTCACACGCTTCTAAGCGATTATATAGGAAGCCTTAGGAAGTAAAAATCAATTCAATATCTTATCAGATCTAAGAAAAATGTTGGAATTTTTGGAAGCCCCTTTACATCCCTTGGCGGTTGAATATCAGAAAATCCTAAAATTGATGTATAGGCGATTATTTAAAAACTCTGTAAAAGTAATTATAAGCCAATATATCTCATAAAACCTATGAGATATGGCGGAAATTTTGAAATCATATGAAATCCCATTACTCCTAACATCCTGCAATGTATTTTTAGATAAATTTTAAGAAAGCCCGAGGAAGTAGAAACCAATTCGATGCATTATCACTCCTAAAAAATATGATGGAATTCGTGAAAACGTGTACAATCCTTGTACACCCTCTTAGGGGTTGAAAAAGAAAAAAGTTTTTTGGTGAATGTTTTCACAGTACATGTTGAAATGAAAATACAAGTTTTCCGGGTTCAATACTGTTCTTATTTATTTTGCGTGACGTTTCGGACTCGACTGAGTCCTTTATCTCGACCGAGTCCTTTATCAAAGATAAAGGACTCAGTCGAGTCCGAAACGTCACGCAAAATAAATAAGAACAGTATTGAACCCGGAAAACTTGTATTTTCAAGAAAAAAGTTCTTAAAAACTGTTTTTAGACCAACATATAAAAAGCTCGTCGATATCGATACATTTACCTATACCCACCTAAAATCGTGCGTCACGTGTATTCCTTGATCTTGCTTGTAGACGTGTATTCTACATCTGTTTACTTCACAAATATCAAAACAAAACTGGCAGTTGCCGCCATTTGCAGAAGTTATAACATCTTCCAATAGGGTGATTCATTTTGAGCCACCCTGTATTTCAATGCAGAGGAATATAGAATTACTTCCAATGACGATTGCAATTAGTCAACCGCCAACTGCAGAAAATTTATATCGAATGGAAATTTCAGTCTGTTTTCCTTCTAGAGATCATCGTGGTGCCGGAAACACCTATTGAAAAGGACAAATTCATCGTTTATCAAAGGTCGTTGTGGAAGTGTTTGAATTTTTGAATTGTATGGTAGCGATATTTACTAAACTATTCGTTTTCTTCTTTCTATTCTTCCGGTGAAGACGACATCTCCCATCCTACAGATCATGACTTAGACAGAAGTATGGTTCATGACAACTTCAAACAAACAAACTCACAGATAGATTTGCATCCCCATAAATCAAACACCGATGAGTTGATAATGAAGCGTCAATGAACCTTTTTGAAAATTGTCTCTGAAAAAAGATATCACTTGGGAAAAAAAACCTCATCCATATACTTGCTATCTGTGAATATGTGTGCGAAATTCGCATTTCGTTTTACCTCGTATTAAAATGCATCCGACTATCTCATCTGCACTCGATATGAGAAATCTCCTAGGCCGCATATATAAAATATCCCCCCCGCTTTACACGGTACTATTTACACGATATCACTTTTACACGGTTTTTAAAATATGGGATTTTTAAAAAAAACACCAACAATTTCTGCAGACATTTTTTAATTCCATTCTATTCTGAATTCCATTTATTCCAATCTAAAAATGGGGATTACCCCTATTGTATGTACAATCAAACTTTCTGTTCATGTGATTTAGTGCAGTAAATTTTTAGCAGCGGAAGATGTACATCATTGTGTTTTCTATTCGAAATTTTTTGAAACTTCATATTTACTGGTTAGTGATTAACAGTTATAGTTTTTGTAGTATTTTTATAATTTTATTAAAATTTTTGGGGTCCACCATCCCAAATTAATGATAATAGCCAATGCCAATTAAATTTTTGGTTAAATTTTTTAATTTATATTTCTTGTTTCTATACACTGAGAGAAATAATTTGTTGGCAAGAGATTGCTTCAATAAAATTTTCATTGCAGCAATCGAAGTTCATTTATGCTAATAACAATTATTATAGTTTGGAGCAATAGATATTCGGTTGTACAAAAAATATTCGTTTAAGGGAATAAACACGTAAAACGTGCAATAGAACCATTCTGTCAAGACAATCAACTTAGGTTGTTTGCGCGATTCTGTTGAAAGAACCGAACAGAAAAATGTCTAGCAACTTAATTTTGATTGCCGCAATATAATGTTGGTTGTTGCAATATAATATTGTTCATCACAAACGATTTTCGGCATCATTCTGCTGTGGTAACCGAATACGTGTTCCGCCAACCGAATATATCTTGTGGTAACTTAGTTAATCCTCACCAAAGTTAAGTTATACATAGGGAAATTAAAATGAAAGGTCTTCGGTGGCGCAGTGGTTACGCGCGGCAATCCAAAAACTTTCAACACGGCTTCGATTCCGACCTACAGCCATGGGTTTTATTAAGTCAGTAAGTAAGAAATAATATTTGAAGTAGAAAAACAGTGTCTTAGAAGAGTTTTCTACCTCACCCTAGGCCACAAAAAGGAATTCAGTGTAGGATTTAACACAAATAACTCCATTTTTTTAAAGTTTACCAACAACCCGCGCATTTATGGCAATCAAAATTTTAAGAGATTCTGGTTGGCTATACAAATAATTCAGTTGTCTGAAAATATATTCGATACCAATAAACGAAAATTCGGTCCGGCCAACTCAGAATTTCCTGCAACCGTTGTAATTCGTTTGGCATATATTTCTATTGCAGCAATATATCTGTTCTCTCAGTGAAAATGAATTAAATAAATGACTGAATTATGCACATTTTAGTTTGTTTTCGATTTACACGGTTTTACGTATAAAAATCTACGATTTCGATTTACACGGTTTTCTAAGGAACCTATCTTCAGTGTAAATCGGGGAATAGGTGTATTCACTTTAGTGAAGAGTGTGCAGGATGTTCGGTAATTGGTTTGCAACTTTTTCAGGGGTAATTCCTTGTTATTTTTTAAGAAAATAAATGTTCTACTGGGTGGGTCAATTTTCAATATATATCTAGTTATCGTGGCTCTTAAAGTTCTTTGATTAATGGGATTCTCAAAGAACCCATTGTTAAAATGCTATTTTAATTTTATATTTGTATGTGCCATACTATTGCCTACAAAAGTTGAATACATATGTTTTACCAGTAATAAGCAAAACCTCGTAACAGTTAAAAATTTAATATGCGATGGAGTGACCCTCGTTAAACACAACTGTTATCATTTCTGGTTCCACTATAACATTTTTATTGCCCGGTATTATTATTTTAAATATCGTGGAAACGCTTAATTAAATGAAAGGTACCGAACACTCGAACATATGAACCGAATTTGAAATAGAGTTTACCGGACTACGACGAGAGATAGGCCTAACTGATATATATGCATTTTTCCGTAATCATCGCGCACCGGTGAAATGGGCTTGCACATCGAAGAACGCACAGAAAATTGAACCGCTTTGTTCAGTTCTTTATTGAAATTTTTGGTCCGTCCGTCATACGAATATTTTTAAGTTAAAATTACAAATCTCTAGAGATTTTCTTTTATGCTATTTTGTTAAAATGTTATAATGATCGATTGTAACTAATTTTTCAATAGTTAAAGATTTCACAATAAGCCTAAAGACGAAAAGTCGTATCGGAAAATTTAATCGGTCGCGTGTTAATTTCACAGTCAAGTAGAAGTTTGGTTTTTCGTTACATACAATAAATATGATTTTATAGGCGTATACATTCCAATTTGTTGCTGAATCGTTCGAATTGCTTTTCTATCTTTTAGCTTTCTACCTGTTCCACTTTATTATAAGTCTTATAATATAAACTTTTCGAATAAGTATTTGCATAATTTTATAGAAACATATTTTCTCGCCATATAAGTTTTAAGAAATTTCGTAAAAATGCGAAAACAGTATTGTAAATGTATCTTCAAATCTTATGTAATGACCCCTTGGCTTATGGATGATAAGCTATGCTATTGAAGTCGCACATACTTGGTTTTGTTCCGTGATAGAGTGCCTTCTAGTTCATGCGTCTAAAATATAAATTGTAGTTACTGCCTTTTGTAAAGGTATTCATGTGGACATTGCCAATCACCGGCATTGATTGCATTGCACACAAACCTTTATATAAGCTGCACGTTACTTCCATATGCGAGTTGATATGAGCACAGAGGTATCATCTCAACATAGAAGCAGACTGTCGATTAGCTTGACGTGCTTTGATTTAATAAAATGTTCACCTTCAAAACATGTGCATTGCTGCGTTGGACTTCTCATCTATGAAGCAATGCAGTCCTTGGCTTAGAATGAAGAAATGTAACGATCGTTTCAAGAATGTGGCGAAACTACTTTTTATGTATAATTTAAGTTTATTTTCTTTTGTAATTTATTTTAATTTATTTTAATATATTTTTATTTGATTTTATTTCTTTTTCGGTATTCTTGTCTGGTCCGCGTAATCCATCAACAGCTGTAAGTATTTCAAAAGTACGTTTCGTTTTGATTTTAAAAATTTTGTTGAATTTAATTTTGCACGTATGTTGCGTTCAACTTCACATCCTGTGCTTGGCTTTGGCAATTATTTTGCTCGATTATGCCTACTAGTGCAACATCTTTTCCGCAAAGATAATTAAAAAATTAATGGAAATTCCATGAACATACCATGTGCATTGGTGTTCATTGAAATGGTACCTATAGGTACATATGTACATAATTAATATAATTTTTGTCCATAAAAATTAAAAATACTAAAATTTAATAAAAAAATATATGCTGTATATATGAAATTCACAATTACAATATATATATGATATTTAAATAAACCATTTACTTCGATTAAATTTAATTGTAACGCATCATGGTGTACAAACAGCAGCACTATTTAAGATTTTAAAACATTCGCTAATATAATATTTACGAGGGTCTACATCTACGTATGGATGGAGATATGAAGGTTAATAATTTATAATCAGTTTTAATTGGTGTTTAGTTTTTACACATATTGTTGATATCAGGTTAACGACCTGGTACCTTCAGCTTACGTATCATACTCATTACTCATAATATACGGTTTTTCATAACATCTGTACGCGTTAGATAGCATTATTATAGTAGCTCTGATTTCACCAGGAATGTATCTCCTACTTACAGTCACGTGTCCAACCTAAAAAAATTTTTTAGTGGCGGGTTTTGTGTGAAAGGTGCACTTCTGAGTCATGATTTAGGCCTATTACGCACCTCTGGCGAAATTTTGCCACCCATATAAAATGCATGTAATAAAAAGTTGGCAAAATTTTGTCAACTCGTTTTTGGCGGTAGCTTTCTGTTTGGTGGCCACGATTTGACAGTTCGCTCATTGACCAATAGATGGTGCTGAAACCGTGGGACCATTTACGAGTAAATGTGCTGCTATTTAATTTTGCATTGCTGTACGATAATTTTGAGATCTCTTGTCAGTCATTTGAATTTGTCAATTTCTTTTTTCAAACTGACTTTGGCTTTTGTGATATCGAGTGTTTCTTTGAATTTCTTTTTAAACCAATGCGGATAAAATTAACCGTGGCCGATATTATCCATAACATCTAATTACCATAAACAACGGGCGTAGAATACATTTTTCTTTGAAAAATGTAAATGTCAAACAAACAGCTGTTCCCAGCTACTTACTTCTCCACATTATCCTACACACTGTGTAGAGTTAAATAGTAAATTAGCGTTGCAAAATTTTGACAGAAGTCCGTTCTAGGCTTTTATATTCGTGATACAATACAAGCAGATGCAGCGGCAGAAGCAGACTTTTTTTTTTTAGAAAGCATAGGATCGCCTGTTTAAGTGAAAGCAGAAGCAGCGACGAAAGCAGTGCTGCCTTTTCGTTCTAAATTCTAAAATTCTGCTTCTGCTTCAGTACTGCCAACGTAAATCCATTAAGAATTGGGAATGTTGTTAGCAATGGAAATGTTAAAGGTGTTAAAATTTTTGGAATCTGGATGTTTGGTCAAATTTGTAATGCTAAGTTCGTTAGCGGGCTAAATCATCCTACTACTTCGGGTAGCTACCATACAAAAGTTCTTAAAGCATGTGTTCAAGATTATTGGCCGAAAGCTTCATTTGTATAGCAGGCATTCAAAAATCCGGTAAAAATGTCTAAACTCATTTTACGGGAAATCGTTTAGCCACTAAGTTGAAGTTTTATATAAATTTGTTTTGAGTTAAAACGAAATTCGAGTTTATTAGTCAGCGAAATTCCTGTACTGTTTCGAGTAGCTCCCATAGTAAAAGTCCTTAAAACATATGTTGACCAATGTTCTCCGATAATTTCAGAATACTTCAAGTGAGGACTCTGCAATTTTGTACACGTTAATTTTTCAAGAGTTCCAGTTAAAACAATAAATATGCTGAAAATCAAGTGAGTGTTTCCTACGGGACCCATGTAAAAGTATCTTAAAATGGAAAAGTTTTAATAATGATAGAAAAACGGAAGATATTAGCTTTCTTCTTCGACTGAAAACCAAACGGTAGTCCTTAAAAAAAGCAAGCTACTTGTCCACTCCTTATTCTGCTTTGTCCCCAACCACAATAAAAAAACGGAGTTATGTATTTCATTTAAATTATCCTACGATTGGTCATCTAGAGTGTGGTATATTTTAAATTGCCTCCCTCTTCGCTTTCATGGTGGATTTACACTAAACACATTGAGGCGCGACTTACTCGCCGGGGTCCATTACAAACCGGTTTTCATCGGCTGCAGTCTTTACTGTGTTGATAGTGACTTACAGCGAACATGTCTCTGCGGCGCGACTTCCCTATAAACGCTAGTACTGTGTTCCGAGCGAAACGAAATGAACTCTCAAATTCCATATAAAAAAATGAATATTTCGCTCACTTTTCGCAACGAAATATTTCGTTTGTTTTTCAGTATTGTGTTCATGGGCGGAATGGACATTTGCAGTAGTCACTAATAGATGACGCTTGGTTTCGTTAAGGTTTTGATTCCAACGGTAGGGTACCCTTTTATGACAAATGAAAAATTTGTCAATTCAAAATTTTCAACCGTTCGCTGTCAATTCAGATCGTTTGTGCTCGGGAAATTGTATGAGTTATATTTTGTTGTGTGTGTGCCGGAATTGTAATTTCTAGCCAATATTTTAATTTTTTTCCAATTTCGCGCGCTTTTATTTCACTGACATCTAGTAGCGAACTGTATGATTTATTTCACTCTACTCCGAAGGCACCTTTTTCGTTCGATTTCGTTTCGCCGAACACAGTACTATACTTAACTGCGAAACGAAAGAAATAGGATGAGCTGCGAATTGCGTGCTGCCACAGTTCATTGTATGTGTGTGCATGGAAGCCTGCGTCGAAGAAAAAATCTAGAACTGTTATTTTTCCGATGCTACAAGTCATTTGATTGGTTGATTTTATGGTGGGGTAGAGGAGCGCCGCAAAGGGTCGGTGTAAATCCACCATCAGTGTGCATACTTTCCTTCCTATGGGAGATGATTTCTTCTTTTGTGAGATCCTGGAATCTATTTACGTGTAGCTTATATTTTATCCCCAAGAGCATGTGGTCTTCGGACAGATGTTCTACATTATCTTTGTCAAGCTACTATCAAGTGGTGACCATTCCACACGTCCGCACCCCGTTTTGCTCACTCGTCAAGGGGTTTTTTCTTCATGGCAACTTATGACCAGATAGGGAAAGCCACGACGTACTTTTGTGTCTATTGTGGGGATAGACTTTCTCCGATGACTATTTCCCTAGTGCTACAGAATTCAACAAAAAAGCATCGTTTTCGAGTCTCTTTCCTCCTGGTCGTGAGTTGAGAGTTCACGATAATTATACCACCACTGTGAGATCTTGCAAATGTGCCAATCAGATAGCCATAGAGTTGTCCTTATCCCCAAGTTTGCGATGCATTGAGACATCTTTGTCCTTCTAAATCCGAGCCGATATTGCAGAAGTCTTGAAAATTTAATCAACTGAAAAGAAGAAGGCTCAAAATCTATGAAATTAATTAATTTTAATTATCAGTCTGTGAAAATATTTATTATGAAAGGAAGTGTAAAATCTGATCAAGAGCCGAGCTACTCTGGAAAATTGCTGTATATTTAGAATTTAAAGTCGGACTCTTTCATTTAATTTCAATTACTTAGCGTCTTCGTTTAGACCCGCATACCATTGAACCCTTAAACGTCTTCGATGACCTCATTAACCCAATGAAGAACCTCTTCCGGAAGTTGTAATTCATATTCTTAGGAGACACTTTGAAAGTAAACCGGTTAGTGGCGGTCGGCGGGCATAACTTTTATTTGGAGAAGATGAACAGCAAAATGGCAAATCAACCACAGACCTTAAATATATTTTAGGACATTCCATTTATAGACGCATTTGTTTCTAGCTTGACACACATATCGAAGTCAAATATCATTGCTGAGTCGTTGTGATGGCGACACATTGTCACTTTTTCAAATGGGCGCATAATTGAGATTCCATTTCAAGACTAGACGACAGTTTTTTATCGATTGAATTTTCTTGAAAAATAAAACGGACAGAAGGCTTTGCAGTTATATCGATTCGAGGTCATGGTAGTTATGAATTTTAACCACGTCTCGATAGGGTTCTCGTTCCTTGTTCTGCTTCTTTGCCAGGCAATTTATGAATTTTTAAGAAAACGACAAGAAGACTTTGTGACTGCTCATAATCCCTCTGAAGTCTTATCGGGGCTTTTGTTTTCTTATGGTTCGTCTGTAAACAATACCATGCCATGCTTATGAGGCAAAGAACAGTTCCAGGCTGACTTGGGCCATTCAACTTCAATGGACATAAAATGACGAGACCAGACAAAGTCTTATGCCGAACGAAGCAGCGGAGTTATTATCGGCGTCCATTGCACTTGTTTGGAGAACTTTTGTTGTCAACTAAACATTCGAAGACTTAGTAATTTTCAATTGCATTTTCTTCGAAATTGAACGGTAAAGTGTTAGGTATAACTTAAAAAGTAGGCTTGGCTTGTTAGCTAAATAAATGCAAATAAAAAAGAGAGTATTTTACTTCAATATTGTGGCTAATGCCACAAGGTTGAAACTTATTATTTGTAAGTATACTAAGCAAACAGATCAGAAATAAATTTTTGGCGGTGGTCGTTTGCGTGCAGGAATGTGGAGTGAAAAACTTCAGATTACGATATCTCACGAACTAATTACACCTAAAACATGCAATTTTATTCGGTGTTTCTAGATAGACAAATGGAGTTTGCTGCGTTCGGTGGTAGAATTTAAGAGTACTTCTTTTTGTTTGAAAGTGAAATTTTAATTATTGATTGCGATATATTATTTATCGCTCTGTAACTTATTTAATTTAATTTAAATTAAATTAATTTATTTATGATGGAATAGTAGCTGATATTGTTTCACCAAGACCGTATTTACAGAGTGGGATATCGGAATCAACCACCCTGAGGGTGGTCTGTAAATACGGTCTTGGTGAAACAAACTGAAATCCTGGATTCTAGCTTTTGTGTAATTGGGTTAGCTTGAAAACCAACAAAACGATTCATTTTATTGCTGCGCCACTTTACTCCACCACATCTATCTATTCCCATTTTAAAGAATATGGAGCAGCGTTGCCACATTGCTACTTTTGTAGCAAAAATGCTACTTTTGCTTCCAGATTCCTTGATTTGCTACTTATGCTCCTGAAAATTTTAAATTCTCTAATTTTGCTACTTTTCAACTTTTTCACTATTTCCATAAGGAAATTAATTTCTCTCTTCGATATTGAAAAATTTTGGGGATTTTTTTCAACACTAAAAAATGTAAATAACAAACCACTATTTGCTGACCTTTTTGATTTTGTTTCTTTAATTATTTGGCTACCTCACAGTTCTGCTACAGCAGAAAGAGTTTTCTCAGAGCTCAAACTTATAAAAAATGACGTTAAAAACAGGTACAATATCGATACTGTTGAAGCAATTATGTTTGCCTAACAATTTAAAACTGACTATTATTAACGACAAAGTCGGATCACAAAGATACATATTTACATATAAAATGAATTGTGATTTTTTTATATTTTGTGCAATTAAATGTATATATTTTTTTCAAATAAAAATTTTTGCTACTCTATGCTATGTCTTTTGAAATTTTATTTGCTACTTTTTTCACGACCCCCGCGGCAACACTGATATGGAGCTTTAAAAAATGTTGATGCGTTGTTGTTTTGATGTTGCAGGTCTCTATACACTTTGAGAGCCGAAGCGTTGATAATTGCGCAAGGAAAAAGTGTATAAGTGGACGATTAACTTTACCGCAGAAAAGGAAGCAAAAATCCAACTGCTACGGCAAACATAGTAGCGTTTTGTAAAATACAACAAAAATCGGTCGTGATCGCATTAAATGATTACTCTTGAGCGACGCCTCGTTTTCACGATAATAGTTTCTAATGAAATGAGATTAATATTGTGAGAGCACTTAAAGAAAGTATCGCACTCTAAATAGTCTGTTGTATACATGGTGATGCGATAGTAGACTGTCTAACGTCAACTCATTTGACAAGCCGATGTCAACAAAAAGGTATAGCAAAAGTTTAAAAATTGCTATAGTTCGATATACATACACGGTGATAGTTGCCGCTTCAGTTTCTCAAATTCGCGATTGTGCTATCAAGTATCTTATAACGCGATAGTGCGAATGTGCTTTCATGGCAGTGCCAAAGCAACAATCGAGTTATGACAGTGACTATCATGATATCAACTTTCGCAGAAACTCTCACCATGTAAACAATGATTAAAAGCGAACTCTTTAGACAAACCCTCGGGTGCTGCCAAAGCAATAGGCAACTATAGAACTAGAAGAGTACAATTTAAAGAATCAATTTATAGCCCGTAAGCGCCGGATTTTGAAAGTATCTCACTTTGCTCGAAAATAATTCAAAATACACGTAGTTCTAACCCAGCCAAAATGCTGTCATTGACATTTTAATAAAGTGTATTCATATATTTTATATTTTTTACTAGATCAAAGAAATCTAACGGGCTTAAAAAATTCATAACACGATTTTATAGTTTTTTAATAAAAATTTTTAAAATATAAACTTTCAATGTAAGAAAAAGATGGACATTTTCAGATTATCGCAGGGACAAATTTTTGACAGTGGTTGATTTTTGCAGTGGTTAATTTTTGCAGTGGTTAATTTTTGCAGTTGATTGAAAGATTTTGCGCCTATAGTAAATCAGACACTCACGTTCAAAATCGATTTCTTCTTCAGTTGATACATGAATCATATGGCATAATATCCTTAGTGTAGTTCTTGCAGTCAAACTAATTTTCGGAGAAACCGACTCAATATTTTTGCTTGGAACCTTATTTTTTAATATTTCCAGTCGGTCCTTGAGATACTATGGGATTCTCATCATTCCTACGTATTTAATTAACTACACTTCGTGTATTTTTAACTTTCTATATGATTATACTCTAAATGAAATCTTAAAGTAAAATCTAAGTTTAATCCAGCCAAAAGTTTGTAAAGCACAGAACGGCGCCTCGGACGAAAAAAAAGTTATATATTATATGTTGTTTCTTTGAAGCCAAAACCGCCAAATCCGCTTCTTGTCCGTCCGTCCGTCGGTCTGTCCGTACGCACGATAGCTCAAAAACGCCTTGATCTATAATGTTGAAATTTTCGAATTTGTAAGGCTAAGATCGTTAACGGGCAAAATCGTCCTACTCCTTCAGGTAGCTGCCATATAAAAAGTCCAAACACGTGTTCAAGAATATTGGTCAATAATTTCGGAACGCCTTAAGCTACGACTTTCATATTTTATATACGTTGATTTTCCAATGGTTACAATTAAAAGTATGAATATGAAAAAAATTTCATTAGTCCTTTGTGTAGTTGCCATACAAAAATCCTGTAAAAATATCTCTCACGGAACTCACTATTACTCAAGAAATCGTTTAGCCACGAAGTTAAAATTTTCAAATTTGTTTTGAGAATAAATATGGCTCGAGTTCATTAGTCAGTAAAATTTCTTTCATCGAGTAGTTCTCATACAAAAAGTTCTTAAAACACCTGTTCAAGAATATTGGCCGACCATTTCAGAACGCTTTAAGCTATGACTTTGAAATTTTGTAGATTTCCCAATAGTTGGAGCTAAAGATATAATTATAAAGTAAATCCCATTAGTCCTTCATGTAGCTGCCATACAAATATCCTGCTAAAATGCCTTCACTTTATATACGGAACTCACTGTAGCTCAAGTATTCGCTCAGCCACGAATTCGGAATCCGGTAGGTCCCATAAAAAAAATCCTTAAGACATAATTCAACAATATTTTCCGATAACTTTTGAACGCTTCAAGCTAGGAATTTGAAATTTTGTACATATTTATTTTTAAATGGTTCCAGGTAAATGGATAAATATGCTAGAAATCGAGTTAGTCCTTCCTGCACCTCCTATGTGAAAGTCTTTCAAGTGTTTCTTTTGGTGGCTCCAGATATGAAATTGAACACTGATGATTAATGTCTTTTAGTTTCGAGTAGCAACCAATGGGATTCCTTAATAAAGGACAAACAACATGTGCACTCCTTATCCTATTTTATCCCCAACTACAATATAAATCGGAGTTCAGTATTTGATCTGCAGTATCATATGATTGACTTGCAGCCGATCGTATGGAAATTTACAATACTTTCGAATTACTTTTGGAAGTAACTTTGAATTGTTCGAAAATAAGCAAAAGTCTCTGTTTTTGACAGCCGGCTATATGTATATGTACATACATATGTATAAGATGAAAAATTAAAAATCAATATCTACGCCAAATTTGTTTTAGACGAAAAATTTTGGTTTCTGTATATCAGGAACCGCTTATGCTATGTGAAACTGAAACTTTGAACTTATGTAGTACTATGATAATGGACCCATTTACAAAAAATGTTTGTGGGAGTAGGGGGAGAAACATGCGTTCGAAACGCTCAAAAGCTGGGATCGAAACATTCTAAAATCCATATCTCGGATTTTAGATGGTTGAAACTTTGTGGCTATCTTAAAGGATACTGGGAGCCTAGACAAGGACTAACATTTTGGATTACATCTTCTGAACCAATTGAACCAAGAAGATAAAATTAGCTTTCTTTAAATAGAATTACAAGTCGGATAGTAACCTACACCTCACCTCAGAATTAATCGCGTTCCAGACTTCTACCCAAAAAATATTAAAGTTGCGCTGACTGTTGGCAGATTTTTTAATGGAAATCTCGGTTAGAAAAAAACTCCAGATTTACTCCGCATATACATATGTTCAATACATTATAACATTCACGTCTGACCACACTAGTTTTAATCATGTTTCGCTATATGTCGTTGTGTAGACAAAAAGTGCATCTAAACACTGATCATGTTCCACATCATTCCACTGAAGGAATATCTTTATTTCTTTTATTCACAAGCTTGTTTAAATTCGAGTTAAATTTAAGATAAAATTTAATAAGAGCTAAAAGCTGCAGCAAAGCAATTGCATATACAAATGCTCTCAGAAGTGTCTTCGGAACAATGGAAACGAGCAGATATATTGAACTCAGCAACATGTTTCTTGTTATTAACCACAGCCCAGGTCCCTAGTCGCAATGTATCGCATGCGTGCTTGCCGGCGAGCAAAATTATCACGTGTGTTGGTGTGTGCCTACACGCGACTGGAAAGGCAGAAAGACTTCCAGTTCCAGTCTTCCCATAGAGTCCACAGGGCATCTGTGACTGTGTGTTGTGTGTGGAAATATGCTCAATCGACAATCTAATCGAGTGAAGTTTAGTCGTACGAACGCATCGGTCGAAAGGGAATCTCGCGAAAAGTTGCATTAAGTTCGGTTTCACGGCGGAATCGTGTAATTTCCGGCGATTGAATTGGCGTGCCCCAGTGTCCTAAGACTTGAAAGAGTTTGACGAAACCATCGAAGAAAAGTTCGCGGTGTTTGGGCAAACCCAGCTGCAAAGTGAAATTCAGTTCGGATGCGGACGGATGAGTCCCTCGTGTGTAGTGGAAAGTTTGTTATCCTGTCCCGATTGTGGCTTGGCTGAAAAGAAAACGAATTTTCTGTCAATGTGTGAGTAGGTTCCCCCGCGAAGCCAACGCGATCGCAGGAAACCATCCCTCCTGCATTCCAAAGTTCCACAGTCGGTGTCGTAGCGTAGCCTATTTTTAGGGTTTCTGTTTTTGTTTATTTTGTCGAGCAGTGGGTTGTGTTTTGTGTTGATGCGATGATGAGAAACAAATGTTGCACATTTATTCCTTTAACGGAAATTGGTGCTGCCAGTGTCGTGCGTTATTAGATTTTACAAGAGGCTCGAAATTGCCTGAGAAAAAAAGGATCTTTGGAAAGTGGAAGTGGTACAAGATTTACTGAATAACGTAAACAAAGTATGACAAGAAGCAGATCACTAGAAGAAGGAACTTGATTCACGGCTGTGCACAACAATAAATCAAAACTTCTAAATGTTATCCCCTTAAATTTGAAAATATTTGGGTCAATCCTACCTGATCCTCTGTAGGAAATTACAAAGTTCTGCGCGTTCACTTTTCCTTACTTTTAAATAATAAACAGTCCCAAAATGTCATGCTCTATTCTTTCATACACTTACTTCACTCCGTAATATTTCGAATTCGATCCGAAAAATTTAATCGAGTACGATTGTAATGTAATCATAAGAGTACTTGCAGACTAAGAGGTTTTTAATCGGACGATAGTTTAGTTGAATGGGTAATGACTATGCAGCTATGTGGAAGCGCGCACACCGATCGTTTCGATTCGTCACAACTAAATAGTTCAATATGCAAGACTAGGACGTCATTTCAGTTTTTTCTAGTGGGGGGCAAGATGTTATGTTTGTATATATTTTTATATATAAATATACATATGTTATATACAATCTATAAAAATACATAATTCAGGGTGGTCAAATGCCCCCCTGCCCCCACAAATGACGTCCCTGATGCAAGACGATTCCCTTTCGATCGAAGCCCGAAGCGTAATAGATATGAACTATGCATTCCAGGATGGAGGTAACACGGTTGAATGGGAAAGCGAAAAATCAGGGTTGCCAGATAGTTTCTTTTTAAATCAGGTTATTTTTAAACTGAAAGCTGTTTCCCGCTCGAAATTTTGACAGAAAGTCAGTATCATACCTCCGCGGAACGAAATGAGTCTCTTTACGCTTGAACAACGTTGGGAAATATTGAAAACTTATTTCCAAAGTGAGTGGGAGTGGGAACAACAACCACGTTTCGGTCAACGGTAAACGTTACAGAGCCATGTTATTCGACTTTTTTTTTACTGAAATTGAAGTCATGGATTTGGACGACCTCTGGTTCATGCAGGATGGCGCGCCATGCCACACAGCCCATGCCACAATCGATCTTTTACGCACCAAATTCCCAAATCGTGTTATCAGCCGTCTTGGCGATGTCAATTGGCCGCCTCGGAGCTGCGATTTGAGTTGCGATTGTGAAGGACCGATGTTATGCCAACAATCCAGAAACGATTCAAGCACTTAAGGCCAATATCATCCAAGCAATCCGTAAACTACAGCCCGAAACCATCAACAAGGGCTTGGAAAATTAGAGTGACAGAATGCGCTACTGCGCAGCCAGCCGAGGCAGCCACTTGAACGAAGTTGTGTTCCATCATTAATGGGAATGTTTACTCTTACTAATAAAGCCATAATACATGGAAAAAAATTTAATTTTGTTCATTTTATAGCATTTTTAAAAAGAAACTTGTATTTGGCCCACCCTGTAAAATAATGTAAACATCTCATAATCACCTTCGCCTAAGCGATCAGATCCTGAGTCTAAAGAAGATCAAGCCGTCTCCCGATTAGCGTCATACAATGTTGCGAGCTTGAGGTTCACCGGGATTTCAAGTAAAACACAGTTTGATTTCATTTACTACTTGATCGCTGTTATCGATGAAAATTACTTTAAAAATACACTTTCGCGTAGAGCTGATCGTCGTTTCATTCTCGTAGCAGAAAAACATATCCCCGGGCTCTCAGCGCTTACATACTGCATGTGGTGAGTCGAGAGATTTTCAGCATATTCGGTTGTTTGTGTGGAACGCGCATGAAGTAACTATTACATGCGAGAAGTACATGGACCTATCTACGATATTACAAGGTTGTTGCTTTTGTCTGGAAACTTTAATACCAATAATAAGTGAGTTTTTCGAATTGCCAGAGTACACATGTAACTATAACTTTGTAACAATAACTTTAATTTGTCCAACACATGTCTGTAACCCACCAATCAAGCAAAAATAATGTTTAATAAATTATGAAAAAATGGAACTCTACGACAGTCATCAATATTGGTAAATCTATTATCTCTTGTATGTTATATTTCGACGGGTGTCCTTAACTTGAAAGAAAGTGGTTCATTTGTAGAAAGTCAACAAATAATGAACCGATTCTAAATGAATTTTAGTTTGCAAACACCAGATAGATATCGTGTGAAGTATTATTTTTCATTGGAGAACCGAACATTTAGTGGCAACAGGATTTGTGATATGACATAGTTTGCCAACGTTGTATTTGAGCCGGTAACACTAGCAGATTTAACCCAAGAGACGACTAAAATTCAATTTTCTAATTTTTATATTTCTATTTTTTCCTCGTAGCAAACTAACACATTTTGCGAATAGCCCAAAAAGCTATAAGTAGCTTTTTGAAATTTGTACCCGCGAATTGAATATTTAAATAGCCCAAATCGCGGTAAATAGCGCAATCTGGCGATCTTAAATATGACAAAAGAGTCTATAGAGGAGTCCCCGGGACCAACCTACTCTTAACCAACTAACTAATATATGAAAATGGGCTGATAAGTACGCGAATATATTTTGAAATTGTGATAGGCTAACCTGTTCCCAGGATATAAAAGACTCAGATTAGTCGGAGAAAATTGGAGTATTTTTATGTTTTCATGTGAATGTCTAATCGAACCCCATTATCTCAGTATGAAGAGCGGAATAGCTATTTAGTGAATATCCGATACTGTTTGCTTGACCGAAATTACTAATTGCGTGATTCACTTAGTTCTGTGACTCATAATTCGAGTGTATAATACGGATAGTTCAATTTCAAGAGAAAATACTGAATGTATACGCAAAACATAAAAAAATGTTAGCCGCATTCCGATTTTGAAATTCTTTAATAAAATTGAATTATCAAATGTACAGTATCTACAGATTACGAAACTTGGTGTGTCTAAAATCAACGAGTCGCCGGGAAATACGATACACATTTCAATCCACAGACGCTTTAAAGGAAAGAAAAAGAAGAAATTTTTGTCTTTTTTACGCTTCGATTTATCAGTTCCAATACTTTCATATCAAGCTTTATTTCACAGGTATAGACTTTCGTCATAATTATTCGTATTCCATTTATAGTACATATTTCGTTTCTTACACTTTCCGGAAAAATTTCGCGAAACAAATCAGTTTCTAATCAATTTTTAATCTAATCTTTATTTCCAGTGTGTTATTGTTTAATGCAATGAATCTGAATTTGGAGGAGTTACAAAATTTGCATAAGTAAACCCAGTTGATGTTAGTCATTGAGATAGAAATGAGAAATCAAAGCTTCTTTGTGATTTTTATTCTAGAACAGCGATAGTAGAGTAGTGGGTACTGGTTTTTCGATTGATAACTTTAAGCCTAATTTGCATAAATTTTACACTAAATCATTGAAGTATTTTTGAAACGAGTTTCAGATAAAAGAATGTTGAAACGAAATTTAAATATTTTTTTGGTACAGTCTTATTCAAAGTAATTATTGATAATATTCCAAAAATACAAAAATTTCGCTTTATGATTTAAAAATTCATTCAGTGGCGTAGTTTTTAGCGGATATGCCGTTATACATACGTAAACCGATGCTGTTTGTTGTCAGTGTTAACTTATTCATACTATAATAAACAAAGAACATCATTCTAACTTAATATACTTTTTTTTTTAGAAATCAATAGAACGCTCGTTATGTCTCGAGTAACAACGCGAACTTAAAGAAAGTTGACAGCTGACACCTACCTATGTGGCTTGGATCGTTAATGAATTTGAATTTGCTTGTTAAACAGTCGCACAAAGTGGCCTCGTAGGTCACATTTGAGCACGCTAGTATTTCGTTCCAGAGGACATGAGTTTGAACCCCAATCATGACATGATTTCCACTCTTTCTTTCTTGCAACTAGTTTTAGCTTCTTTTATGGCGCGATAAGCCTTTTTGATGGTATTTCTCCGTTCGGACTTGGAGCAATACGGTCGGAGAATGGATATGAAAGGATAATTGAAAATGTGTAATGTATTGTTAAAAAGTAAGGAAAAACGTAATACCGTGCTATGGGTGATATTCGAACCCATGATATCTGGGATGTTGGACTACCTGCTCACACTCGGTTAACGAGATCACTGGTCTCACCTTGCTTGTCATCAATATCCATTCCCAACTATTTATCAACAATATTAGAAAGCTTCAATAGAAAAAAATACGGACGATGATGTCCTAAAATAGTTTGGAGGCACTCAAGACTCGTGCTTCTAGCATACTGATATCACACAAGCATTCTACGGGTAATCTGAGGCAGTTCACTGAATGCCAACTACAAAAACATCTTATGTTTGTGAATTTTCAGAAGGTTTGCGACTATAGCTATCTTACCATAAGACCAGATGTCTAGTCATTGCATCACGGAGAGATGTCCGTATATAATTATCAGCCATATTTCTGGTGGTTATTAATCCACAAAAGGAGAGAAAATATGGAGATTGATGTACATAGGTGTACGGACTTGAGAGTCAATTTTTCGCTTCTTGAATTTTAAGTGAGAGGTAGCAGGACTGAAAATGTATATGAGAAAACTCGATAAACTCAAATGGGTCCTAAATGTGAACAACATCTTCGTGAATTGTAGACTTTCGTGAACAATATCTACGATGCATCTTCGGAATATTTCTGCTAGACGTTTTGTTCCACGACGATCTTTCGGGCGACTGACTAGATGTCCAAGATAGGCATACAATTGTTTAGAAATTGCACTACCACGAATTCATCAATTCTATATTTCTGACTACCTTTTGTAGGAAAGTGCCTACAGACTTCTATGGTCTATGGTCAACGTCCTATACCGTCGTAGTGATGTGCATGGCGGATATTCATGTAATAAGTATAGTACTGTGTTCGGCGAAACGAAAACGAACGAAAAAGGTACCTTCGAAGTAGAGTGAAATAAATTATACAGTTCGCTACTAGATGACAGTGAAATAAAAGCGCGCGAAATTTGAAAGGAATTAAAATATTGGCTAGAAATTACAATTCCGGCACACAACACAACAAAATATAGCTCACACAACATTTCCCAAGCACAAACGAACTGAATTGACAGCGAACGGTTGAAAATTTTGAATTGTCAAATATTTTGTTTGTCATACAAGGGTACCGTACCCTTGGAAACAAAACTTTAACGAAACCAAGCGCTATATATTAGTGACTACTGCAAATGTCTATTCCGCCCATGAACACAGTACTGAAAAACGAACGAAATATTTCGTCGCGAAAAATGAGCGAAATATTCATTTTTTTTATATGGAATTTGACAGCTTATTTCGTTTCGCTCGGAACACAGTACTAGGCTTTAGTCGGGGTGGCAATGCAAGAAATTCGTAGTAGTGTAAATGCGTATGATTCTACCTACAACGTCCAATTCCAATTTACCTGCAAGTATGATTAGGTTTCCCTAATTAGTACCTACACAATTCCTACTCCGAAAATTTTCTGGAGAAGAAAACTTTTCGCATTGTAATCCTAACAAGATTACAAATGTTTCGAAGTGAATAGAATCTACAAATCTTCGAGCAGAATGACGGTTTTAAATAAAAGGAACTAATAACCCACATCAACATTGAAGGAATATCTGTTCATCAAGGGCTTCTAATGAACAATTTAACAAAACAAAACCAATATTAAAGCCGTGCTGAAACCTTATAGCATTGAAATGACCATATATTTAGCAGAAAGTCGTCTTGAAATGCTGTCGGCTCTGAAGTGTGAAGTTGGACACAGTACCAAGTGATAAATCTGAGTAGCTATAGATCTAAGCTCGGAAATATCTACTTTTAAGGAACAATTCAACAAGAAACCTTCATCCATGTTACATAGTGTTAATAACATCAGCAATTAAGTCATGACTATCACCTGTCTACGCATTCCATTTGTTTTCTGCTCCACAATTTGTTACTAATACATAGTATTTACAAAATTGAAATCATAATAATCTCTCCACAATTCAAAGAAGAGCTATTGATAGTGATGTTTGATGTTGCATTGGTTTTTAAAAGTTTTCGTAGTCAGATTGCCACTGTATGTACTTTCGATGCTCCGCAACCGCATAAAACTCTCACATAAAGATTTCAATGATAACAATGACAATAATAACGATATAACTGCTAGACAGATGGATTAATTAATATATAAATATGCGTCGTGAAGAAGCTTATACTCATTGTTCTGGCCTTGGTAAGCCAGATCGTGAAAATGATTTTGTGAGCAGCAGGAATTGAACCTATGACTACGTTGTACTGTGATTTTGATTGATGAATTATCTAAACCTTAGATAAGCCTATTTGTAGTATTTTATTATAGTATATTAACTACTGTCATGTAGATACTAATTGTCTTTTCTTTCAAGCCTGTACCTTACCAAACGCACAAACATGTATATTGTTTCCCGCCAAAAATTTAAATCAAACTCTAATATGAATACTGATCTCTATGAAAGTAATAATAATTGATACTTTGGGAACTTATTACATCTACTCAGATAGTAGTGTTCTGGAGCAACAAATATTATGGCTCGGTAAATACCAAACATTAAGGACACGTTCCTGAATCTCGCTAAGGAATATGACGATGAATTACTACATTAAAGAATGTTGATGATTTCATTTATGTAAGAAGGTGCACTGGAAAAATAAATTATGCATATACCAGACGATCATATCTTGTGGCAGTAAATTGTGGATCTTAACATAAGGGATCTGAAAGGTTATTAGCCACATACTAACGAGAATCGGATATAACACAAGGAGGTCAATATTAAATCCTAATGAAGATTCGAAAATTGCAATGTTTTGACATGTCAAAGAGGATAGAGACATGTTAAACACCCTATGCAACAACAAAGCAAACGAGCAAGAGCCGAATTAATGCAGATAGCAAATCGTCACATTTTCAATTTGAAAATGTGGCTGCTAGATCGAAATGGATATGAACGCTCCCTGAGCTTATTTAAACCCAGTGACCTGATTGCGGACTGACCTATGCCGTGGTCTAAAGTAGATCGAGTCATCAACTGTTAACTCGGAGTGTATAAAATTGGGCTCGGGTCATATTTAGTCCATCAACATATTCTCTATTCACATTTTTTTTTTTAAATATTTACAATGGTAGCAGCAATTCATTTGTATAGATGAGTCATAGGTGATTATAATTATTTAATCCCTAAATCCGTTTGCTGTCCGACCGTTTGCACGATACCACAAGAACGTGTTGAGCTAGGAAGTTGAAATTTTGTCACCACTTGTAAAGTGGAAAAAGTTCGTTAATGGGAGATATCATTCCACTTCTTCAGGTATCACCCATACAAGGGTCCTTAAAGCACATATACATGATTATTGGCTGAATGTTTTTAAGTTACGAACTTAAAATTTTGCACACATGAACTTTCTAATGTTTGAAGCCAGAAAAAAATATAATGCAAATCGAAGTGTGGCAGCCTACAAAAGTCAAAAATGTATGCAAGTTATACAATCCACTACAATTCAAGAATGCGTTGAAGCATGAATTAAAAATTTTACAGAAATTAGTTTTAATTAAGTCAAAAGACTGAGTTCATTAATGAGTGAAATTCGTCAACTCCTTCGTGAAGCTGTAGCTGTTGTTAACCGATATTGTAAAAATGTCCTAACTTAATTGACGGAACTCACTATAACTCATTAAATCGTTTAGCTACGAAATCGAAATCTTGGTCAAATTAGTTTTGATTGAAAATAAAGTTCAAGTTTATTAGTCAGCGAAGTGGTTCCAGTTAAAGTAATAAATATGCTAGAAATCGAGTTAATCCTTCCTGCAGCCCCACGTGAAAGTCTTCGAAAAGGGAAAATTTTACATTCGGTGATTTACATATAAAGTTCCTGATATGAAATTGAAAACGGAAGAAATTGTGTTTCACTTTCGTGGAGTAACCAAATAAGATGCCTTAAAAAAGAGCAAACTACATACTCCTTATTAAAACATAATTCGGAGTTCAACATTTCATCTAGACTATTATTTGATTGGCTTACAGCCGATCGTGACTGCGGTACGTTTCTTCTATGCTTGAAACGAAATCCACCGGTTGGATGTGCATTGCGGATAATTCCTTCTTCTAAGAAATCCGATAATTGTTTGTCAGGAACACAGTCCATACATGCCTGAACAAATTGCTGTTGCCGTAACTAAGGTATATAAATAAAAATACAAAAGGAAACAAAGGTCGATTCTCGCCTTTACACCCAAAAATTAGAAGATCTATTTGAGGTAAAGTAACTACAAAACGATCCCCGATCTGAAGCTTGGTCGAGTGGCCTACATCAGGCTATCTAAATAATTTAGGTCGAATTAGAGGTCTAGGACGCGGCCTGAATGCTGGGTTTAAATCGATGTCTTCTAAATCAAGGACAATTTAACTCTACTATTTATTGTGCAGACAGAATTAAATAAATCACAATTATCGAACACGTTGGCCATGTTTGAACAAGTAACCTTATCGTAATCTAACCAAAAGAGGTTCTAAGAGAAAGGGACCTGCAGTTCGAGATGCCAAAACTAAGCGAATATTATCTTAATGGCCACTTCTGTTATCAAATGCAGTTTTATCGATGTAATTGAAATACATTTATCTCTATTTGTAGTGAAGTGATTCCTCTCTATCTCCTGAAATGGCAACACGCGATATTATCATCATCATTAACTCTTGCAAGAAAAATAACCTGAAGGCCAACAAGAATTATCATCGGCAGAACGTTGTATGTGCCGGGAAAATGTGTAAAAGGGAGCAGAGCGCAGAATCAAATCCAGCTCCTCCAACTTCCAGTCGATTTTGTGGTGTGACAGTACACTCGCCCTTGTCGTTTGAGAACAGTTCGTTTCCATGTGAATTCGGCCAGCTAGTTCTAATTTCCTTGCTTTTTCAATCCGTAATAATTGCGATTTTCTCAATGAAAAACGTGTCGTGGGTGCTTCTTAGTCGTATTCTTATTACATAAAATTTGATTTGCCGCGCTCAAATCGTCTAATAAGTCTTTAAACCCGCATTAAAACGACAGTTTGTGAACATATTGGTACTGGCAGAAGTGGTCGGAAAACGGGTTCCTTCTTTAGAGCGCGATCGAGTGGATTTCTTCCAAGAGTCATAAGCTCGTTTATCTCAAGTCATTTTCTTTTTCTGCTTGTCTTATAAAGGTTTCGCGTGTCAAGTCATCGGAGAACCAGTTCTTTGGCGCGTCCTCCTAATCAGAATTTCAAGTGAAAGTAATTGGGCGCGGGTGTGTTCCGGTTCGGTTGTGTGGTCTAATGTGTAAATTTTTACATATTTTTTAAAGGTGGGACTAAGAACTTGAATTCGACTGTAGTATTTTGGAATAGCGTTTAGTCTTTAATCATTAAGTTTTGTTCCTAGGACGATTCACTGTTTATCGATTTTCCTCGTTGCTCAGCTAGTATGTACCCTCCTCTTATAAATGTAATAGGAACTTTACGATTTTCTTGACGCCTTCTCTGCACTTCACATTACCATTTTGAAGGGTGGTTCTGATGTGGTCTGATAAATTTGCACATGTTGAGGTATGGAAAAATACCATGACTACCACTCTGATTCGGGGTCAACATCAAAAGTACTAGAGCTCTTGATCTTGGTGACACATTTCCTCTCTCTTCCTCCCTTTGTTTCTTGGTTTTAAATTGAATTCCGGCTAGAAGCCTTGTACCGTGTTGAGAATTTGTAGTTTTTATTTGTCTTGCATATAAAAGAGTTTCTATTTGGTTTAATATTGTCATACACTTTTTCACGATAAGACATTCCCATTAAAAGAAGAACAGCAAAAGGATGATATGATTTTTTTTGCTCCGGAAGGTAATCTATGATTTAAATTTATGATTTTCTGTTTATCATACCACAACACCCAATGAAATGTGTATTCCACTACCGCTAAAAAATGTTGGCCGTTCCTATGAAAATATGTCAGAGGTGCGTAAAAAGCAAAAGGAAAACTGGATCCTATATTTCTTATGTTCTTACATCCATAGACTGGACTCATCAACAAGCCGCATTTGTTTTAATAACTATGCAGTAGTTATTAAAATTTGTTTTAATAACTATGCAGTAGTGGCTTGTTGATGAGTCTGAGGACTTAAGTATATTTTTTAGTGCGAAATTAATACAGATTATCACCATTTTATTACCAACCGCTTTTCGTTTTCCTGCCAAGGTTAGACTAAATTTTTAATACCGATAAATATGTTTCCTCAGACAAACACTCCAATTATTTAAAACCTTTATTAGGCCAACTGTAGGACGTTAGAGAGCATATTTCATTTATTACAGCATTTGCTCATTTTCTCATACTCTTATTTATTGATACAGTGATGAAAGAAATCAATAAAACTTCAGTTTTTGTTTTTTTTTTGATACAGAAAGCGATATCGACATTAATGCGTTGACACCAATAGACGGCAATGTTAAAAAAATGTTTTGTGGCTCATTTTTTGCTATTGTTTTCCAGGCAGAATTGCACACTGCTCATCACAATTATTGCAACTCAGGAAATTTCATCGAACATATTTACTTTATTATTATTTTATTTATTATATATATTTCAAGTTTTCACGAAAGCTTAATGAGATCGAATTAGCTTTTACTTCTATTGAATCTTCTATTAAAAAAACAAATACGTATTCCTTTTTTAATCTGCCAACAGTTTGGTCGCAACCTCCCTCCCACCATCACGTCCTACACCGACACCCTCAAAATTTTTTTTTCTCTAGAAGTCTGCTCCTAACTCCTCTAAAATTTTCATGATCATATCTGGTATGATTCTTGAGATATAAAAATTAAATTTTTTGAAAAATGGCAGTGCCCCACTTCATTGTTCCATCTCCCCTCTTTTTACATTTAGTCCACTTGTAATTCTATATACAAAAATCTAATTTTATCTTCATGGTCAGAAGATATTGTAATCCGAAGTTTTTAATTTTTTTTGCAAATGGGCCCACTATCATAGTTCTTCATAAGTTCCAACTTTCAGCCTCCTAGCAGCCTCCTGGTGTCTACGAGGCATGAAAAGTAAAATTTTTTTTTCAGGGTAGTAACATTTTTAAAAATTATTGATATAATAAAGTAAAAAACATCTGCCAACAATAATATGGGCGCAACTTTATTATTTTTTGGGTAGAAGTCCGAAACGCGTTTAATACTGACATGCGGTGTAGGTTGCTAAGCGACTGACAAAGCAGGAGGCTATTTGGAACGTTATGTTTTAGGTTGTCAATCGCTAAGTAACCTATAGCGCATCTAAGCATTAATCGCGTTTCGGACTTCTACCCAAAAAATAATAATGTTGCGCCCAGACTGTTGGTTGTTTTTTTTGTATGTTGTTTATTACGCAAAGGTTTATTTTCCATTATCACTTCATTTTAATCTTAAGAAGTGTAAATAGAAAATACTATTAAAAGCAGAGTTATTGAGAAATATGAACCTGGCGTTTCTGCAGATCGGTCGAAATTTCTGCAAACAATATAATAAAATTCTTATAGTTAAATGTTATCAGAAGCATTCCTCTTATACCAGCTAAAAATATTACCGATTGCTCTGAAAAGATTATATATTTGAAGTGAGTGGATCAGGAAGGAAGTGGAAGGAAGCAGCAATTGAAACTTGCGTTTTTCAAAATGGTTGTTCTTGTATTTTCGAAGGAAATAAGAAACGTTAAGTGTTTGCGCAACATCATTTGGTTAAGTCAATGGGGTTTGGTATCCGTTCCCAAACTTTCTTTTATTTTATTGACATTATGAAAAATAGTTTATGTGATTGCAGTCAAACGAAAGAAATATAATTGCTGTACAATCGATAATTTGGGATATCTTGGTTTTCATGTCCTTAGCGATATAGTTCCAGTTACTGGGCCTTTACATAAATCCCCAACATTTCATTGCTTAATGACTGAGCATTTCCCTCTTGCTGTAGACTACTTTATGCGGTGCAGGATGATATCCGACTGACAATCTAAAGAATAACCAGGAGGCTATTTGAACCGAGGTATTTTTTAAGTAGTCAGTCGCAGTCGTCAATGTCCTGCACCGCATCTCAGCATCATAATGGTTTCGGACTTCAACCCAAAATATAAGAAAGTTACGACTGTTGACAGATTTTTTTTGTAATTTTATTAAAATTATATTGTAGTATATATATAATATATAACAAATTTTTAGGCGTTTGAATTAAGACCTATAAATGTAATTTATGACTCTTTTTCACACCCTTGGGGGTTGTATATCGAATCCTGAAATCGATTTTTTTGTGAACGTATAAAAAGCCTTGGAGGATATAAACTTTAACTCAAAAAAGATTCAAACACTCAGAGTTTTGTGCGAAGTGATGTATCTCATTCATAAATGTGAAAAATAGAATATTCTTACCAAATTCATTATGTCTTTACGCCTTATTGACCTATATTATCATTAAAGGTTGATGAGCTGGTTCTATTCTTCTTCTATTTATGTACATATATAAATGTTTTCGTCTTTTCGACAAAGTATAAACAAAAAGTATACTCTGTCGTTAATTAATATACTCCATATGTTTCGGAATTTCTCGCTGACGTATGTTTCAAACCTCGTGTGCACATATAAACACGTGACAACGAAGACTATGGAGCACATGATAGAAACAGGACATAAAACACGGTCCACGTACCGTACGCCCACCAAGCGGCCACTTCGAAATAAACCTATCATTTTGATTGAACACAAATCACTCGACAAATTGAACTCGTTTTTCTTCGATGGATATCGAATCTTAATAAGATTAGGGAATGCAACTCAAGAGGTAGTGTTGCATTTTAAATGACGATCCAATGGTCTAAACTCGAACGTAATATTTACATATTCTTGAAACGAAGCTGATTCGATTATAGAAAATGCGGAGATTAATGTATGGTTTGGGAGGTTGAAGCATTTGATGTGGGCTATGAGTAATAAAGGGACTCTTTATGAGGAAAATGCAACCGAGCCGCACCCTCAAGAGTTTAAAGTTGAGTGACTTATTGGATTATGTTTAGCTATGATATCACACTCATTTCTGATTAATACTTCCGCCGACGTCTTGGGAGATTCTGGTGTTCCTTTTCTGATTAGTCGCAAACCAATAATTGATTTCAAGTGAACGAAGTGAATAAGTAAGATGTTAGTACTGATTGAAAAGTTCCGGTACGAATAGAAATACAGTGCATACAGGAAGATTGAATTTAGTTCGAGTTGATGAGTTTCCTCTGTGGACTTCTTCATTTTCGAGAAAGAGGAGGAGTTCATCGCAATTGTGCTTATTTGAAGAGACTGAACAGGATATAAAAAAATCCTCATTAGTTTCAATTTATTGTGTTCGTTTTGTCGGCGACCAGTAGAGAGTTAAATCCTGGAAAGACTATAACGTCTATTTGCGATGAGTTGGAGATTGCGAACTAATATTCAGTCGACTAGAGTATATCAGTGAATACCATTATGATGCTTCAAGGGTACTCGATTATGATCCTCCTAACTCTTAACCTGATATTCCGATTTTTCTTCGTACCATTCAGCACATATTACCAATTGCTAAAACAATATCTATGTTAAGACTTGACACATATGCTGTGTGGTAGAAGAGCTCACTTCACTCATCCGTCTGGCAGGAACCTTCATGATTGCGTCAATGAGAAACTGCACATCTCACTTTATTGGGCCAACTTGAAGGGTAATAAAGGAACAAGAAAGGATTGTGTACTTGACTCATTAGCACAACCTCTTCAGCACTCATTGCTTAGGGAGTGGTTCCGATTGGCAAAAAAACACAATACCTACCAACAAAAAAACATAATCGTGTATAAAAAGCGGAAGGTATGAAGTTGTTTTGCTTTCGGTTTTTTGTTTCTCATATGCGCACTAATTTACCATACCACATGGAAAGAAATCGCGTATCTAAGCGCCTTATTCCGTATTCATGAATTGAGGGTAAAAATCGAAAATGAGAACTTCAAATTGGATGGTGGAGAGTATAATGCAACTTCGTCTTGCAATTGAAGGGTGTTATAGCATAGAGAATTGCTTAATAGGTCCCCGGTGCACAAAGCCTTTCAGCATCAGAAAACATTGCAGTCGAAGAGGTAAAAGGCGAAATAATCAGATGAAGGGTTGCTTTAATAAATATAAATACATGTTTCAATATAACCGTACATATGTACCAAGCAGCAAGTACTGTCTGGAGATTCTAGGGAAAGGAAAAACGCAATTATATATTTATTTTTTTCATTCCATTTTTATTCATTCAGCATAAGGGCACGTAGGCAAAAGAGAGTAAGGGCATCACGCCACCAGAAAGACTGGCAATAGGCATAGCAGTGGCGTGGCGTGATAATTCAACAGGGGGAAGCAATTGGTTAATATCCAAAATTTATTATTATACTACCTACAAATTTACTGCGTATTAATTGAACCTCCTCCATTAGCCACTTTTAACATTACTAATATAAAAGCACCCAGCAATCACGAACGGGAGGTTGTCAGTCGCAGTCACCTACACCGCATCTAATCATTAAACGCGTTCCGGACTTCTATAAAAAAAATTATAAAGTTTCGCCCAGAGTATTAGCACATTTTTTTTTTATTTATTTACGTATTTTTCTGAATAGAAGAGTCAATAAAAGTAAAACCGAATTCGATCTCATTAACCATAAAAGTTTTTCGGAATTCGTGAAAACCCCCAGGGGTTTAATATCAAAAAATGCTTGCATCAGATTTTTCTTCAATTAAATTTAAAGCCTTTAGAAATAAAAGTGAATTGAATATCTCATTAAACCTAATATATAGTATGGAAATTCGTGAAAATGTACACAACCACTTTACACCCCCCAATGGGTTGGATATCGAAAAATTGAAAAAAAAACATTTCTAGGTGCTTACATAAAGAACCCGCAGAAATAAAATCTATATCGGCATGTCCAATATATATAACGAAATCGTGAAAATGTGGAAAAATCCCTTTTCACGGACATTTGTTTTACTCAACTTCTATGCCTAAAAATCTGAATTTTTTTCCTTTAATTTCTTGAGTAGCATACGTACATATACGTACTAAGTTCCAACTTTCTTCTTCATAAGCCGTTTCTGAAGATTTAAAAAACCATCACCAACCCACAGCCTTGCCCATATAAAAAAATTGTTTCTAGGATACCTCTTTATTGGCTTTATGTAGTCAATTTTTAGCTTTCTATGGTTTGTGGTTTTTGAAAAATAAAAATCGATATTATTTTCTTTCCACCCCCTCCCACCATTAGCCCCTTCACCAGTACCTCCAACATTTTTTGCCTGTTAGAAGTCTACTGGGCCTAATTCCTGTAAAATTTCTAAGATCATATGTGGTACGGTTCTTGAGATATACATACAAATGAAATTTTATTAAAAATGGCTATCGCCCCACTTTTGTGCTCCACCTCCCACCTCAAAAATTTTAATGGGCTCCACTTGTAATCCTATATACACAAACCAAATTTTACCTTCCTGGTATAATTGGTTCGGAAGATATTCTAATCCAAAGTTTTTTACCCCAACCCCTACATACCACCACCCGATTCAAAAATTGTAGCTTTTTATTAATCTCCTATTATTCCTGATGACAACTACCGAGTTTCAATCTTCTGACATCAACCGTTCAGGAGATATGTATTTTAGAATGTTTCAACCCCAGCTTTCAAGCACTTCGAACACATTGCTTTCCCCTCCACTCCCACACTTCTCAACACTTATCGCCAATTTTTCTGCAAATAGGTCCACTATCATAGTTCTACATAAGTTCCAAGTTTCAGTCTTCTAGCGTAAGTGGTTCCTGAGATCTAAAAACCAAATTAAATATAATTCAACTATTTACCACAATTCAATTCCAAACTTCTATCAGAATTCAATTCCTATCCTACTCTGGTAGCACTTATTTCTTCTCAGATCTCTGCTTGCTGATAGCTTCACCGCCACAGCCAGGAATGTGTGGAAGCAAATATTTTGTTGCATCCACCGTGGCGTGTACGAAAATTTTTTTTCATGACGTCACAGTGGGCTTACTACGGAATGAAATGAACGCTCATAGATGCAACTTTGAAATTGCTTCCATGTGTCTTCTTCTTGGATTCTTTTCGCTTGGCTTTTTCGTGGTGTTGCCAAATCGGCTGTGTGCGATATTCGCGTGTAGTTTCTTGCGAACTTTTATTTATACTGTGTCAAAGAAAATGTTTGAAACATAAATTTTTTTCGCGATTTTTCTGCGCGATTTAGAAAACGCATTTTAGATATAATATTTTTCCGCTAAATGTAAGGGAAGCAATGCTTCCCTTGCTTCCATGGACGCCACGCCACTGAGGCATAGGTACCAGCGATCTGGGATGCGTGTCATATATTGAAGAACTGTTCAACACGAAAGTGAAAGGTTCCCATCCACCGGTTACTCTAAAGAAGTATAAAAGCGTTAAATCGCACGATCTCGTGGCCAGTTCACGTCGCCGCCGTGCGCGATAACCATACGATAACGTGGAACGTTTCTGGAATGGAGCACTGATATTAAAAATAAAATTTGATGATTTGCACATGTGGTTCAACGCTATAACCTTCCATGTTGATTTGCCATACACTACTGAACAATTCGCAACAAATTTTACATGTGTTGCTTTAACAACATGGCTTCTATAACCAAACAAATTTCGAGCGTCCCTATTGAAAGATCCTATAGTATGGTTTTACAATAGGAGGGATCGAAGTGCGTTTCGAAGTCGCTAGGGTTATCTATCATCAACTTTTGAGTCCATTTATTACTCTAGATGAAATCATAGAGTATTATATGTTTAATCCAGCCCGAAAACTTTATAGCGCATAGAACCGAGTCTCGGATGAAAAAAATATTATATATAATATTAAATATTATATATTATTTTATGTTCAGTTGTGGCCAAAAACTCCAAATCCGTTTGCTATCCGTCCATTTTCACGTTAACTCATGAACGTCTAGGAAGTTGATATTTTCTCACCATCTGTAAAATGGAAAAAGTAAGGCTAAGTTCGTTAATGCGCCATATCCTTCCACTCTTTCAGGTACGTCCAATACAATAATCCTTAAAACACGTATTTACGATTATTGGTCGAACGCTTCAAGTTAGGAACTTGAAATTTTGCGCAATTAAACTTTCTAAAGCTTAAAAATAAAAAATTCCGAATACAGTGCACATTGAAAAATTTACAGAATCCACTATAACTCCAAAACACGTTAATCCAAGAAGTAAAACTTTTACTGGAATTAGTTTTAAGTCGAAAGGTTTTTACAAAGATACAGTTCAATGTCCGACGCGACTTTGACCGCACTTATTTTTGGATTTTCCTCTACTTTACGCAGTATCAATCGGATGGTCCTTAAAAGTTAGTTTACTCCATATCTTTCGCTTAACTTTGTTTTTCAAAAACCGAGAAGTTTTGTGCTTCGATATGATACCTTGAACTCTTGATCGGCTTCTATTAATTATTTCCGATATTTTACTTAACGGTTTGCCACATTTATGGTGGAAAACTGTCACACTAAATGAACCGTTTATTTTAAAAGTGGTGTAAGTCAATTTTTTAAAAAATTGAGAAATCACATGTAATTAACGTATAATTTAGTGTGAACATTTTATTTATAAACAATTTACAGTTAGTATTTGAAAACAAAGGTACATATGCTTTGATTAATTTAAAATTGCTCGATAAATAAAATTTTATATTTTGTTATTATTTTTTTATAAACCAAATCAGACTAAAGAAAAAGACGAAAAATGAACTTATACCACTTTCAAAATAAACGGTTCATAATATTGATCAAATCACTGCAGAACAAGTTAATGAACTGAATTTCATACGCTACGTTTCGCTTAATGCAAATTGCTGCTGCCCTTGTTTTCCAGGAATCAATAGTTTGAGTTGTGTCGATTTTGAATTTGAAGTTTAATTTGAAAGGAAAAATTATTTTCATAAAATGTCTTGTCAACTGAAAATTGAACTGTAAATTTGTTCTATAATAGCTAATTAGTTGAATAATGTATTTGTAATATATTTTTCACAAAATTTTACTAATGCTATGATAAAATATACAATAGTAAAAATGTGAAATATACAGGGTTTACGAGTTTACATTTGACCGTCTGAATATTAGATTCCGAAACGACAAGTAGTGACAATAAATCAAACAATTCATAAGGAAGCCAGAACAAAACAACTTTGAAATCCGTACCGAAGGCGGTCTAGTGTCCATGAAAGACATGGAAACGATTAATTGATTACAAAATTCCTAAGAATGCGTCTTGTGGAAGCTTTCTGTTGCTGATCTGTCTACATAGAGCGTCATACCAGGAACTGAAATGACTTATTGTTCAAATTCTATATTACAAAAAAAAGTTGATTGACACAGAATTTATAGATTTCATTCATACTACTGACTTATGGACATCTAGCCGTCTGGTGTGTATTTCACCTCTATCCTTGGCTCAGCGCTCGCGTGATCGTCAACAGTAGTGTCCAACAAACACTATGACAATATTTCAAACTCCATGAACTTTGAATTGGGACAATAAACAGTGTTTTCTTTTATGAAATAAGGAATTCCATTAGCTAGAATAATGCTCATTTGCTAGAAAGGTACAACGGTTTTATTGTTTAAAGACCGGGCCTCTGCTTTCTAAACGGCAATAAAACAAAACATTAGCAAATTAACTCTGTTTTATGTCGATTTCATATTAATTTACATTAAATGATCTAGCAAGATTCTAAATATTCTTTGTCGGTGACTTATTTTACATCAAATACCTAAGTTTTAGGAATGTAAAATTATTCATAAAATTTACGATAGTTCATGTACTGGTTGTACTGAACTCTAAATCCGTACAGAAAAATAATAAAAGCATTGCATGTTTTATTTACTCATTTGAAGGAAAGATTAAGTAAATTTCGTAAAGAGAGAGGTAAAAATAACTAAACATACTCTTAGTAACAAAATGACATAAAATGTGTTTTGCCTTCTAGGTTATATGACCCTACAGGCTAAGAAAAATATGCGCTAAACTGAAATTTTTGCCCAGAAAACGGCGGCCATCACCTTTCCGGCCGATAGGACAGTCTTCGCCTTCTTCGGAGCACGTTCGCCGGGTGAAGTCCACTGTTTCGACTGTTCCTTGGTCTCTGGTCTCCATGTTTCGTCGACGGTCACGAAACGACGCAGAAACTCCTTCGGATTGCGCTTAAACAGCGTCAAACAATGCTCTGAAGTGGTCTCACGGTTGCGCTTGTTGTCCGAAGTGAGCAAACGCGGCACCCATCGCGCCGACAGCTTTCTCATGCCCAAAATTTCATGCAGGATATGACCCACGCGGTCTTTTGAGATGCCTACTGTCTCAGCTATCTCGCGCACCTGCAATCGGCGGTCTGCCAATACGAGATCGTGGATTTTTGTCACGTTATCCTCCGTGGTAGCCGTTTTCGGGGCACCTGGGCGTGGCTCATCAAAAACCGACGTGCGACTACGATGAAACTCGTTAAACCAATTTTTGACGGTCGTCATCGAAGGAGAAGAGTCACCGTACACAGCATCCAAGCGCTCTTTGATTTCGCTGCTCGATTTCCCTTCCAAAAACAAGAATCGAATCACCGACCGATATTGCTCTTTTTCCATTTTTCCAAAATCCGCGGACACGCCCGCTTCCACACGCGGTCAAAACAAAACTACGAGTCCGATTTGGCTGAAATTTTGACAGTAGCCGTCTACGAGAATGTACTACACGATAGTAAATTTCTCTTGCGATAGTGGCGCCATCGGGCGGTGAGGCTAGGTACTTGTCGGACCGCCCTCGTATATATACGTTGTCGTGAAAGTCGTGTGTGTGTTCTAACATTGGAGGGCTGTTTCAAGTGTTTGGTGCCAACGTTCGATGATTCCATTCTCCTGAGCATGGTATGAAGTGGTTTTCAGATGATGCCGAAAATCTGGTTGAGCTCCTTGAAGATGGTACTCTCAAATTCTATTCCTAAGTCGGTTGTAATGCGTAGCGGTATGGCGTATCGCGACATCCACCCAGACAGTAGGGTCATTGCCACGGTTCAACCGTGTATATCTTGTAACAGAAATGATTCCGGTCACCATGAGAATCTGTCGATACACGTCTGGGTTTAGCGGTTGCCCTGTTTATGTGCTCGAAACGACCTTGTAGCGGGGTGTATGTAGCTATTGGCGTCCGGTTGTGTTGATGTACCTTACTCCTTTGAAAAGCTACGCAACTACGAATTATGCTATTTTTTCCCACACTCTGGGCTATACATAGCGCTCTGTGATGATCCCTAAGGTTGTTGTTACACCTGGGTGTGTCAAATTGTGTATGGGTGTGTCAAATTGTACATCTCGATGACTTAGCTGCGAAGGAGTTAAGGAACTATGGTTCGAATTTTATTGGAAGCTACATCGCAGTAGATTGGCTAACTTGTTCCTGGAATTTTGAGCGACTTTATTGAAAATGTACGTTTATCTTCTTCTCTTAGTTTTAAGCAGCGATAACATTTAAATCAACAGATGTTAGTAGGTGTACTTCATCTATCCGAGATAGTACGTCAGCAACTTTATTATTGACACCTCTTATGTAAGAGTACCTGATGTCTGTCCTGAATTGCGGAATGTAGTCCAATTGAATTAATTGATTAAGTGAAAATAATTGGCTTATGGTCTTTATGTATGCTGAATTGTCGTCCCTCTATATGAGATGTCGAAATTGCTTAACTCCCAGATACACAGCCAGTACTTCACTGTCGTACGTGCTGTATCTACGCCGAGTGTCCGTCAGCTTCTTTGATAAGAAGCCAAGTGGCTGCGTTACACCGTCGACTATTTGGTGTAGTACTGCACCGAGTGCTGAGTCTGAGGCGTCCGTGATGAGGGAAAACGGAGCATCCATTGCTGGGTGTGCTAACATTGTTGCATGTGCTAATTCGGTTTTACAGCGTTCGAATCGTTTTTTTTGTTACTCTTGATCACAGCTTACAGTTTTTGTAGGTTTCCGACAGCGTGCGGAAAAAACCTCGATAGTAGTGAATCATCGCCAGGAACTTTTTTAGGTTTTTGACTTTAGATGGCTTTTCGTACCTCTACTTTTTCGTCGAGTGGCTTAATTCCTTCACTTTTTACGTTGTGTCCAAGGAATCTTATCTCCTCTTTCCCGAACACACATTTGGAAGTATTGATCTTAAGCTCATGGTTATTTATTGATTGCAGTACCTTCCTGAAATGCGGCCATGAAAGATGTTTGAAAAATTTTGTATGAACGGGATTGGGTATCTATCGGGTTTTGTTATCGCATTTAACAGGCAATAATCACCGTAAGGCCTCAATTGGCCGTTCGGCTTACGCTCCATTTGCAGGGACTTACCCAGTTGCTATCGGACGGCTGGTAGATACCATTTTCCATAAGATATCTGAACTCTTTTTGTGAAGCCTTTTCTCCGCGTTGAGTCTACGTGCTCGATCAAACACTAGTAACCCTTCTCTTTCTATGTTGTCACCGCCGACTTAAACTCAGGCCGCGCACATATGACAGTTCTTCGTGAGATATGCCTCGTTTTTTATGTGATGTGTGACGTCACGGATCAAAACGAGAAAATATACCAGTTCATTGGAGAATCTTTTTTGGAACGAATTCGTAACAATATTTTATTGTCCCAAAGCGCGGTGTTTTAATACAAAACTTTGGAATTGACGAATCCTCTAGAGTCGATACTGAATAACAAATGTTCAGAATCATAGCAATATGCAATGTGTTTCATATAACAAAAATTATCTTTCAAAAAATAAGCAATTTAACTGCACATTTTTTAAATGGCGGAAAACCGACATTGCTGAGAATTGCGATATTTTTTTCAACCTAATTTTTTCTATGAAAACTCAATTCCAGATGAGAAAACTTGTCTAATTCTCATTTTTAAATATGTTTATAAACTATTTAACTTTGCTTTGCCTAAGAAAAGCTTGCACTTTAATAGAAAACTTGGTTTTTATCATCCAAGTCATGCACCTGCCATACAAAATTGTTGCGATTTGTATGGAGCTGTCATGTTTGTTATGACTCTGGTTTTTTATGTTCAATTCAGCTGCGCGGCTATAGTTCAGAGGGCTCTCTGATGTAGTGCATTGTCTGCATGCTGGTTGTGCGTGGATTTTGGTTCTAGTCCATAAGTTCCTTGTATTCAGCTAGAATATGAGCAAAGGGATGATTAGCTTTAAATGTTGTGATATTTACTTTACCTGTGGTGGCCCGATTGCGTTCACTCCTATTTGCGTGGTACTGTCGATGAGTTTGTTGTCCCGGCACTTCTTTGCGTTTGGACCGAATTTAGGGTGAAATTAGTATAAATTATCGTTTTCCTGCGAACGCCGGCTGACAGCACTCGATGACATTAGGGTTAGGCTCTTATGGTGTGCCAGCTCTTTTAGAAGAAAATGACAGTCCCACACAAGCCTAGAGTTGAAACAATATGATTACAGGGCTAGCAGTGCCGCTTCACTGTCAGATAAGATGATAACTGAGGCGCCTTAGATGAAGTATTTACCTGCACATAGTTCGATAGAAAGGCTGAAATAAGGTTGCTATATGTCTCATCGCCTTCCATATTTTACAGTTGGGTTCATATACACCAGCTTCAGTGCTATAATGTTGGAAGTAAGATCGTATTATAATGCATTTTATACTGTTGCGAGCTAGGGGTTCGCCGAGATTTCAAGTAAAACACAATTCGCTAAAATCGATAGAAAAAAACATAATGCAGTCACGATCGGCTGCAAGCCAATCGTATGATACTCTAGATAAAATACTGAACTCCGATTTATATTTTAGTTGGGATTATATCAAAAAAATGAGGAGTGCACATACAATTATTGCATGACCTTTTATTTACAGGTAGAAACTATTGTATAGTGGCTACTCGATGGATGGTTAATCGATTTCTGAAGTTATAGTGAGTTCCATAAATTAAGTTGGGATATTTTTACAGAATTTTTGTATGGCAACTACTTACGGGATATTTTTCATATTAATACCTTCAGCTGCGACTATTATAAAATCAACGTATACAAAATTTCAAAGTCGTAACTTAAAGCGTTCTAAAGTTATCGTTCAATATTGGTGAATACGTGTGTTAAGAACTTTTGTATGACAGCTACCCGAAGGAGTTGATGGATTGCGCTAATTAATGAAATCAGTCTTGCTTTTGATATAAAACTAATTCCTGTAAAATTTTGAATCCCTGCTTTAAATTGTACTAGAGTTATAGTGGATTCTGTAACTTGTATAGATTTTTGAAGGACTTTTGTAGGATGCTACACGAAGGACTCATTCGATTTCCATCATATTCGGAACTTTCGTTTCAAACATTGTAAGCTTTAAGTATTCAAAATTTCAAGCTCCCAACTTGAAGCATTCGAGCAATAATTGTGAATACGTGTTTTAAGGACTCTTGTATGGGAGGTACCCGAAGAAGTGGAAGAATATCACCCATTAACGAACTTAGCCTTACTTTTTCCATTTTACAGGTGCTGACAAAATTTCAACTTCCTAGACCAACGGGTTCTTGAGTTATCGTGCAAACGGACGGACAGCAGACGGATTTGGGGTTTTTGGCCACAACTAAACACAAAATAATATATAACTTGTTTTCGTCCGAGGCTCGGTTCTATGCGTTACAAACTTTTCGAACTGGATTAAACTTATAATACTCTATATGATTTCATCTAGAGTATAATAAATTCTTGAAATATACATAAGCTTCCTCGTTAGATATTGGGAGGCGTGGCTTTCTTTTTTAGCCGTAAAATTTTGGTTTCTAGATCTCGAGAGCCGCTTATGTTAGGAAGCTCAAACTTGAAACTTATGTAGAACTATGATAGTGGATCCATTTGCCAAAAAAAGGTCGATATGCGTGTAGTGGTGTGGAAATGAGGTTTTGGGGCTGCCGGAATTGAAACTAAAATCCATATCCACTTAACTTAGTGCTGATGTAATTATGTTTGCAATCGAAGGTGCTAAATGTGCACTATGTTTTGAGGACGGTGTTCAAGCATATTGATTTTTGGAGAGTGCACTCTATCGAGTAGTTTACAGATAAATGCCCTTCAAAAACTGATGCATCTATTTCCCTGACTACTTGATAATTGAAAATTAACTTATTCTACGTATTTAGTTGAAGTTCCATTCGTCCATTAAGCCTCATATAAAAAAGTTCTGTAAATAATCACATGGTAGCACTTATTGCAGGATTATTAGAGAACGCGAGAAGCTGGATATTAAAATGTTGTGTTATATTATAACTTATTATTTTCAAGTGCGAAAGAAGTTACTATTGACATTCCTCTCCTTCAAATCGTAACCATAACTCTTTTACATTTGGAAGCACAATATCATCAGTAAGAAAAGATATCCAATGATATATTAAAAAAGTAGATATTCTTTCATTTGTCCAGTGCGCTAATTCGTGTTAATGGTCAATCAAACTTACACGGTTATCATTAATTCAGCAATGAATAAGGTCTCTGTGTCATTGGTTGCAGTTAATTGAATTTAATTGCAGTATGAAGCGCGACGAAAAAGAGCAAGGGATCCATCGACATTGAAGTTAGGAAGTAATTTAGCCTTAGCCAAGCCCTGTCTCCATTCCATTTGGAATCAATTGTCGAAATGAATTTGACCTCTTGTGCGCAATTTTTTTTTTTTCGAATGCAGCATTAAAATTTGTCATATTTGCGCTCAGTTAGTGGTTGTATGACATGGCTGAATGGTCGTAGAGTCTGTCGGTCACTTTATCAATGAAGAGGAGTGGGCCATTAGGGGCATTTGTAGGTGGAATAAAAGCATTCTGCGGATGAGGAAATGTAATTACTGGCAACGAGGCTTATCTAGGGCCACTAAATTACTCTTTCGACTGTGGAACAACTTGTAACTAATTAAGCTCAAGTTTCCTTTATTTATCGTTCAACTAACCATTTCGCCTTCCTACCCAAGTACTAAACGACCTCCTAGCCGGTATCTCTGTAATATAAAAATTTAAAAATTTTCAGTGTTTTATTAACATGTTGAGTGCAGTGAGCGTATAACTCCGCGGTTGATTTTCGTTCAGTGTTGGGTCGGATTTTAATGATCGTGTTTATAAACAAAATAGTCGCCAGCACGAATATTGAGCGAAAATAAATTAATGAAGTGAAAATCGTTCGCGTAATTGTATTATGATAAAATGAGTGCACCGATATCAGCAACGCAAATCGCAGCGACACCGCCAACCGGAGGCTCTGTAGGCGGTAATAGTGGCAGTAACGGCAACGTTGGACCGCCACCAATTCCACCAACTAAACCGATTCTCTCATCTCCTGGTTCATACAAACAAAATTTTGTAAATTCAGCCAATATTAATCTGAGTAGTATAGGTGGTACGGGTACGATAACAGCAGGAATTCACAGTGTGAATAAAGGACATACCACTGCGGAGAAACCAGCGATCGCTGCTCGACCTATACCGCCACCTACATTGCCCAAATACTCAACGAGTTTCGGTAAAATCGATCGTGATCGAAACGATTTTGCCAAAATCGATCGGGCTGAGCGGGAGAAGGTATGATCATTTTTACACATACTTATTATGTCTTTTCAAATTTAATTTCTTTCATCGATAATTCAATACATATTGTATTTATATGTTTTTTGATTATGTTGTTATAAGTGCATCTAATTTTATTGCTTGTATTGTTTGTAAATTTTAAGTTTTGAAGCAATGACATCATACGTAATGCGATCGAGAATAAAGCGAATGTAAAAATCGAAAGTTTTGATCCAGTTTCTCTTTTTTTATTATTTGTTTTTTTTTGTGACATTCTGGTAGTGATTTTTCTCATGCATTCATATACATACATTTCACTGTCTTTGAATATTATGTTGATTGATAAATGGGAGTTCGCCGATATTAGAAATAAAGCAATTGATTACACTCAATGAAGCAATTATGTATGACGTTATAATTATAGCGTTAAATGAATTTACAATTCACATTCTCATGTCGCTCTAGCTTCCTCTCTATTGAAGGAATTGTACTGAATTTTTATACTATGTAATGGCGCTTCGTAACAACTAGCTTATTTATTAGATGATTGATTAGTTGTTTCTCGTCCGGGGACGAGAAATCGATCAATAAAGAGAACGGAAACCCGAGTTTTATTCTGATTTAGCGATTTGTGTTATGTAACATAGCTTTAGAGATAATTTGATATCCTCACACCACTCTGCTTTTAATTGACGAGACAATGTGATATTATAAATACTTGTATTACACCGGTTCGCATTCTTTAAATTACGTCATCATCAATGGCGCGACAACCCAAATCAGACCCTGGCCCCGGAAGTCGTCGCCTCCAATCGTCTCGATCCAAACACCGCGTCCTCCAGCTGCTAGGTTATCAGATGGCTTTACTATCTTCATCAACCGAGTCTTCCCATCGCTAGCGTGGTTTGCCTACTGGCCTGTTACCACTCGCTTTGCCTTTGAGAGCACGTTTGGGGATTCTTCTATCTTCCATCTACATGGCCAGCTCACTACAGTTTGCGTAGTTTGATGAACGTAAAATCACGTATTAATCTTTAATTATTACGAACAAAGCCTCCTCAAAGTCCACGAACATGAGGTGCAATGGCGACTGCCGTGCAGTGGATAATGCAATACTTCTCTGAAAGGTGTTCTTAATACGATTACTTATATAGTGCTTTTCATAGTGTCATTAATACTGTTGCTTAAAATCAATTTTCTAGTAGAATAGAAATACGTTGTTGAGTTTATCCTTTATTTGAGGTATCTTCAGAACTCAATTATTCGGCATGTGACTTCGCACGTCACTGAGTTCAAAAAACAACCAAAACATTCTTAAAATTAGCCTCTATGGAAGCTTTACCATGAAAAAATTCCATCCTCAAATATTAGGAAAATAAAATTGCTGTTGTCAGGATTTGATCTCACGCACTTAGTATGAGAGTTAGTAAATTTCACTAAGAATATAATTCCGGGATAGTATGAATTTAGGTTCTATGTCACATACATACCATATATAAAGAAAATCCTCAGCAACACCATGAGCTGTAAGGATGTTTCGGATAGTAAGCATAATACATCCTCTGATGAGTCAAAATGCCATCCGATGACGAAAGAGGACCTTCGGACTTAGTCCAGCAGAGTTTTAAAACTGGCTTCTCCAGTGAAGTTTTTTCAACTGTCATGCTCTCAATAGCAGTAGCCAGGATAACGATGAATCCCAGTCGGGATTTCGTGGTGGTATTTCATAAGAAACTCCTCTGACCGCGCAAAACAACCAAACAATTCTTTAAATTAGCTTCCATGGTAGCTTTACCATGAAAAAATTCCCATAAGTATTATTATTTGGAAAATTCATTGCTATTATTATCGTCTTGTGTTAATTGTTATAAGTATTATTGCACAATAGTTGCTTTTATTGTATGCATGGGAACGTATCAAATACTTCCTAATGTTTATCATTATCATTGTTTCTGCTATGTTGTAATTCTTTTTGTATCTCTACTATTTATAATTTCTACATAAGATATGACGTGTTGTATGTACATAAGCTATATTATTCATATCGTTTTCATTAAATTCTCACCTCTCAATTTTAACAACATGATTAATGCATACCATGCTAGTACGAGTATAGGAAGAAAATAAAAAAAAATAGGCAATACCTTTTTTTTATTAAGTCAACACGGGAATGATTCTGAAATTTATATGACGCTATGATGTACGTTTACCTAAAAGATTAATGGAATATGGCAGGAAACATGTACGACAAGGTGGATGAGAAGGAAGTTGAAATATTATCTAGCTGCCTTTAATATTTCAATATCGTACTGGAAAACTGTGTACTTATGTACTTTCAACGTTTATTGAAATTTAATCAGCAACTACACTGAAAAATATCTACGATTTATACTATTCGAAGTTTTAAAAATTCAATGTGTTTACCATATTCGATGTAAGGAAATGAATAAAATAAAACACATATCTTCCGATGACTTTCATATTTTTTTCAAGTGAATGTAGTTGATTACTTTAATAACTTTTCAAAAGCATCCAGACTGTACAATGTACATCTATATTTACATATTATTAATATCAAAGAGGACAGTTATTTTCTACTTAATGTGTTATCTTCCTATGCCGTACACATTGACTGGCTCCCAATTTAACTAAGAATGTTCGACTGGAATAGGTACAACAATGAAGTTTTCATTTCACAGCATTACATATACAGGGTGGGCCATCTAGTGGTTTCTTTTTAAATCATAGGTTATTTTGACACTGAAAGCTGTTTCCCGCTCGAAATCTTGACATAAAGTCAGTATCATACCTCCGCGGAAGGAAATGAGTCGCTTTACGCTTGAACAACGTTGGGAAATATTGAAAACTTATTTCCAAAGTGAGTGCTGTGTAGCCCAAACAGTGCGTTTTTTGAAAAGAAGTTTTGTCCGAAATGAAGCACCCACCGCGTCTGCTTTACGCAAGTTTGTGCAAAAAGTTCGTGAGACTGGCATGCTAGTGGACAACACTCATGGCCCCCGTCGTCGTACGGTGCGCACAGACGAGAATGTGGCTGCTGTAGCCGAGAGTGTGAGACTCACTCCACGAACATCAACTCGCCGTCGATCTCAACAGCTCAACATTTCACGCACTAGCCTGAGGAGAATTCTGCACAAAGATCTCGGATTATTCGCTTACAAGGTCCAATTGACTCAGCAATTGAAGGCGCACGACCATCCGCTTCGTTATCGCTTCGCAATTTGGGCCTTAGAGCAGCTTGAATTGGACAACGATTTTGGGCGAAAAATCATCTTTTCTGACGAGGCGCAATTTCATCTCGGCGGCTACGTTAACAAACAAAATTGCCGCATCTGGGGCTCGGAAAACGCGCACGTTATTGTCGAGAAGCCAATGCATCCACAGAGAGTGACAGTTTGGTGCGGATTGTGGAGTGGTGGCATCATTGGACCATTTTTCTTCGAAAATGAGGCTGGGAACAACGTTTCAGTCAACGGTGAACGTTACAGAGCCATGTTATCCGACTGTTTTTTTACTGAATTTGAAGACATGGATTTGGACGACCTCTGGTTCATGCAGGATGGCGCGCCATGCTACACAGCCCATGCAACAATCGATCTTTTACGCACCAAATTCCCAAATCGTGTTATCAGCCGTCTTGGCGACGTCAATTGGCCGCCTCGGAGCTGCGATTTGAGCTGCGATTGTGAGGGACCGATGTTATGCCAACAATCCAGAAACGATTCAAGCACTTAAGGCCAATATCATCCAAGCAATCCGTGAGCTACAGCCCGAAACCATCAACAAGGTCTTGGAAAATTGGTGTGACAGAATGCGCTACTGCGCAGCCAGCCGAGGCAGCCACTTGAACGAAGTTGTGTTCCATCATTAATGGGAATGTTTACTCTTACTAATAAAGCCATAATACATGGAAAAAAAATTTAATTTTGTTCATTTTATTGCAATTTTCCTTAGAAACTTTCTCTCTCTTCTCTACAAATCGGATCGATCCAGTGTATGGTATGTACTTCGAAAATTGCAATTATACTGGGTGTCCGATAATTGGTTGTGGGGAATCCATTAGAGGTTGCTGGGTGCATACTAGCTCTATATTATTTACTTAGAAAACGACTACTTACTACGAATATTTTTAAAATTATTCCGCCTTCAAATATGTGAAATTACAGTAATTTTGGACAATGTAGTCTCATATAATAAAGGCAGTGATAATTATTTACAATTTTTCTGTTTTAACTAATAAAAACAACAGTAAAAAATTTTATTTCTTTGATTGCACAAATAAATTGATATTATTTGCCAATACCTCGCAAATTGCAGTAAGCAACGTAGAGAAAAATTTGCTATTGTCTTTTTTAATGTGAAACCCATAGCATTCACCAAATTAGAAATGTCCCTAACTAGTTATAAGCTGAAAATTTCTAGTAAAATGGATTTCCATAAAAAATCTCGATTATTTTCAAGTTTTTTTTATTGATTCGAAAACGATGAAATAAATATAAAAGTGTTGGACAGCAATGTAAAGAGAGATTCAATATCTTTCTAATACAGTTTAAATCAGGAGCTGATGTGTATTTCAACGGGCCATATTGAAGGTAAAGCCTTGTACGGACCTCGGACAGAATTCTGCCACCCATATAAAATGCATGTAACAAAATGTGGGCAGAACTTTCTCAACTTGATTTTCGCTTTGGCTTTCTGTTTGGTGGTACGGAGATCCAAGAAAAATTCTGCCACGAATTGATAGTTTACTCATCGACGAATAAATGGCGCGTGGAGAGTAATTTTCTTTTGCCATTTATATTTTGCACTGCGGTACGATAATTTTGACATCTCCTGTCAGTTATTTGAATTTGTCAGTTTCTTTTTTCAAACCGACTTTGCTTTTTGTGTTTGGTTTATCCTTCTAAAATACTGCACTGCCCAATCAATTCAAAAACTTTTGCAACATTACTCAAACCTCTTGTTTTCCAATCCCCCCACCCTGTTGTTTTTTTTTAGATTCAATTATTGATCTCATTAATCATGGCAGTATTATCACATTTTATTGCTGTCCGTCTTTAGTCACTGCACATGTTATGCCTTCTGGCGATGTAATATGTTAATCTAATTAATCAATCATCTGTCGTCATATAAATCTGTATACGGATTGAGTTAAGAATTTTTTTTAATGAAATCGATCCCAGCCATAGTTTTGTGGAATCATTTGATTTCATATTAGGTTTAGAATTTCATTTGTATATGATATTGAACTTGGATGCATACGTACTATACAAACTCATAAAGCACAGTGGGTATGTATACTTGTACTGTATGAATTTATTTAAAAACTACAAGATCGTTCGTAGAATCTTGCTGACTCAAATGGAAATCAAGAGAGGAAATTGCGAACGTTAAACTGAATTAGTAAGTGTCTAAGATTTGCAAAGTAATGTACATGTGGAGCGGATACGAATGAGAATCTATTAAGCTAGGACTTAGACCATATGGAACTCAGCGTTCACAATTTTATCTTATTCATTTATAATTTTTTATTAAGAATTTGTTGATGCTAGGGGCCAGAGCAGTCAATGGAGACCACACTACATGTATTTTCTGACTCTCGAAGAAATTGTTAGTTTGGAAGTGAATTATTAAGCTATTTAGTTCGAAGAAGATGATAAGCCAGTTCAATGATATGAAACCAGTCTGAAAATAAGGTGTTTTATTCCAATGGTTCTATAATAATATTGTGATTTTCGTTTTATGTTTACTACTTACAAAATTTTCTTGCAAAATTTTAAGTAACTTTTAACCTGCTGCTCCACTACTCACTGATCTTTCGGAAAGCTTTTAATTGTACGAGTTTTAGTCACCACATGAATTCTAGTTATGTCACAATAAAATGATTTATATTGTATTCATAATTTTACTTGATATTGATTTAAACCGGAAGAGGAATACTTGCAAGTGAATATTGTGTTCAAATCATAACTATGGGGTGTTTCAGTAGGAACGCTCGATATTTGTTAGATTATAGCGGCCATGTTGTTAAAGCAACATCCGTCGAATTTGTTGTGAATTGTTCAGTAGTATATGGCAGATTTGCATGGAAGGTTATAGCGTTGAATGACGTGTGCAAATTATCAAATTTTATTTTCAAAATCAGAGCTCCGTTCGAAAAACGGTTCGCGCATTGCGTGATTTTTAACGACGAAGCCCATTTCTTGATAAATGGATGTGTGAACAACCAAAATTGTTGGATTTGGGACGATACAATCTACACGAGATACACCAGCACCAAATGCATCCCGAGAAAGTCACTGTTTGGTGCGGATTTTAGTCTGGCGAAATCATCCGTACTTCTTCCAAAACGAAACTGTCATTGCCATAACCGTCAACGATCGATGATAACCAACTTCTTGTAGTTGATACCGACAATATGTGGCTCCAACAGGACGGCGCTACGTGCCACACAACGCATGTCACGATGGATATTCTGCGCGAGTGATTTGAGGGCATCGTTATCTCGCGCGGTGGCGACGTGGCCACCATGATCGTGCCATTTAACGCCTTTAGACTTATTCCTTAGGGGCTATATTAAATCGCAGATCGATGCGTATAATCCGCAAACAATTGATGACCAGCAAGTTCAGCCAGATTTATGCGTTGAAAATTGGACCTCTCGAATACGTGTCACCAAACAAAGCCGGGGCGGACATTTGAACGACATTATATTCCACACTTAATGTCATAAAATATTCTTTCAAATAAAAAAAGAATTGGGTGGATGATATCTCACACTCAACTTGTTCTATTTACATTTAAAAATTGAACGTCCTTGTTGAAACACCCTATACATAATGAAAAACTGCTGAAACTAACAGAGGGTATGGTAGAGAAAACCCAAGGAAAAAAAAACCCAAGGAAAGAATGACATAGTCATCGCCATAAGAAATTCTGCATTAACTGTACAACTGATGAAATTGCATGCCTTACTAGTTCGGTAATATGACACCCAACTGAGCAAATCTGTTAGACGCGGCATATAAGGAATACAGAACTGGCTAATACGGCACTTGTTTACCTGATGAGAATTTAGAGATATTAACTGACGTTTCCTTAATATGAATAAACACCGCGGTGATGATTGCAAATAGAGAGTCCCTATCCAATCGAAACATTCCACTGTTATGAACGATCGGTCAGATAAAAGAAAAAATAATGTTTAGAGACAAATTTATTATTGCTTCGTCGACTCAATATCAAAGCTATCATAAGAAATTCAAATATGTAATGATAACGTCATCACTTTAAGAAGCCAACTAATCAATCGACAAGTATTGTATTATCTACATTAAAAGCAAACCAACTAAATTAATGGAATCTCGTTCCAAGATATTTGTCTTTCACTTTGACCTCGCCCTTAACCTCACACTTTCAGTATCTCAATGAAATTTTCTTATCACTCGTTTCGATTTGATTTCATACTGAATTGAAAAAACGAATAAGAGCAAAAGATAACTAGAGAATGAACATGTATTGTTTTATGGTTAATATTTATGAGTGCAACAAGTTGAATGGACTTAAATTGAACGAGACTTAATTACATACATACATAGAATACACATCGTTGTACTATTCTCTATAAATAATATTTATGCAGAAATATATTCGGCCCATAAAATACTTCTAGCGCGGTGTTATTAACGATCGTGATCAGAACGCTAATATTCTGTCTATTTCTGGTCTAGTTCTTGAATCTCAATGAGAGTTATATACTTACATACTAACTATCCTAATATAGATATGTAATAGGATAGGTATCACATCTGTAGATTTCCATATAAAAGATCTTGTTTGCAGTCTTTTGTTTATCTAATTTATATGCATCACAATTATTATTAAGCAGGTAATTCGAAACTGGCATGATAAATGAAATATAGACTTATTAAACAAATTAATGTACAGAATTCTCCGTTTCTTCTATAAATTACACATTTAATTTATTTATTTACATATTTCAAATTTGATACTATGATGGTATTGCTAGTTTTACTTTAAATATTTGTCATGTTGCTTTGATTTCTTGTTGATAATGACACATTTTTATGAGAACATTCTAGACTGAAGTATTTTTTTGGACAATCAACCAACTTTTTTACTCACACAACAGACAATATAATATTCAAATGACGAATGCCACACTAGAAAGGAGTACCTATTTTTGAAAATTATCTGGCAAATGTTTGTTGGGTAGTAGGTTTCAAACCATCTCTTACCCAAGACTCGGTAAGAGATGGTTTGAAACCACAATAAAGCTTGCACTTTTTGAATGAAATATTGTATCGAAATTTAAAAAAATCACATTAAAGAGATGGAATTTACGTTTGTAGACAAAAAATTTGCAGATATTATATTATACCAAATGTACGAACATATTAGTAAGTTGAACTGTGACACAACTTGCATGTTTTACAATTAAGGTAAATGACCGTAATCTCGTCAATGCTCCTAATTTCATTACATTTCATATTTTCAAATGCAATAAGAATATACAATGCGCCAACACAAAACAGTTATTTTATTCTGAATTTCGAGTTAAAGGTTTATCGAAATAAAAAATCGTTATTTAAATTATATTCACTAAATAAATTTATTAGTAAAAAACGACGTCAAAGATAGTAAGACCCCTATACGAGGGGACCACAATGGATCCACAGTGATCTCTCGTGATGGACTGGGGCACATTGCTTCAGTCCACCCTTCTCAACCTAACCAACCTAACCTAAGATCTGCAGCCGATGAATATGTCAGTGTCAGTTAGTATTTCGAATAGTACATTTGTATGAATTCCTTCATCGCGTTGGTTGAAAATATTAAATGAATTATTCTTTTTTGTTCACGTTTCAATTAATGAATGCCTGTTTAATCATTTTATCGAATTATAATTATCATTTAATCGCGGTTAGTTTAAAATCAGTGTGACTATATATACTGACATATTTCTATACAAGATTTAATTGGAACAGCGCCATGTCGTCGCGAATAGCCTTTCGGCGTAGGATGATCTATCTGAAGACATGGGTAGTTCGAACCAATTTTCTGAGGCACGGTTTATGATTATAATATTTTTCCCACAACACTGGTGACAAGCCAACGTATTGGTGGGGTCATTTCCGTGTTAAAGACTCTATGCTCAAAAATCATTTCAATAAGTGTGCGTAACACTATCAAATAATAATAAAGGGAATTATTCGGTAACAGTCAAATTAAAAAAATATAAAAAAAAATTTAAACAATATACATATACTTTCGATTAGTATTATGAATGGTGACGAAATTCGGTATCGTAGAAAGTGTGCACTATGACGAAATGAACATTTTCATACCTATTGAATTCTTAAGTTCGTCAATAGCTATATCCAAAATGATTGAAACTGCCTATAGCGATGCGATGATTCAGGACAAAATACTTGGAAAAAACTTGCAGAAAAGAAGTGGTACCGCAGCAGAAGAGCAGACTTTGCTAAAAATAGTTCTGGTGTTAGAAAGTACATATTTCGTTGCATATTACTAGGACGTCTTTTTGCCCCACCGAAGAACCGGTATCAATCCGAGAAATGGTACATCTTCTATATATATAAAAGAGGATGTATGTATGTATGTGCGTATGTTCCTTATAAACTCCTAAACCGCTCAACCGATTTTCATCAAATTTTCAGGGAACATGCATAATAGTCCCGCGATGGTTCCTGTGAAGTTTGGTATCGATCGAATCAAAAACAATTGTTTTTTCGACATTTTTCCAATTTTTTCGCGATTTTAGCTCTAATTGTTTGTTTGTTTGTCCCGTATGCCTTCCTAAACCATGCATCCGATTGCGATGAAACTTTATTGATATGTTAAGCGCACGCCCGCGAAGGTTTCTGCGTTAACAAAATTATTTTACAATTGGTGGTACGCGAGTTATTTCAACATTTGAGTGTATTTCATATAGTTTAGCGGCAGTTCGTTCGTTTTCGGTGTATTAGTTATGCGTTCCTATTACTAAATGGTAAAGTTGGACGATGGATGTTGGATAGAGGATGGTGTATGGTGGATGATGGATGATGGATAGAAGATGGAGGATGGTGGATAGAGGATGGAGTAACGGGAGCAACGGAAGTAACGGGAGAAATGGAAGCAACAGAAGCAATGGGAGAAATGGGAGCAACGGGAGAAATGTAAGCAACGGGAGAAATGGAAGCAACGGGAGTAACAAGAGCAACGGAAGAAATGGGAGCAACGGGAGCAATGGAAGAAATGGAAGTAAGGGGAGTAACGATAGTATAGCACGAAACAAACGTAGGCGTAGCCGCGGTACGCGGCTAGTATCACAATACGAGGAAAAATATTGTTTTCAACTCACTGTTTAATTTAAGGAATAAGAATTGTAAGGTTCACTATAAAGTTTGTATTCTACTCACTTCTTCTGGCTTTTGTAAGACGATAATTCAAATCTGGTTCGACGGACCAAAATGTGGTTGATTCTTTAAAATAAATATTAATTTTTCTTTAAGAATTTAATTATTGCAAAGAATGCTCAAGTGACATTTTTATGTAATCACTAGCCGCGTTCCGCTGCAACGTCCACGTTTACATGATACTATACCACCGAAACTGCAAAGCCAGTGGATTCCAGTCTTGATTCGCGTTGCTCCTCTTCCTCCCGTTGATCCTCTTCTCTCGTTGCTCCCGTTTCTTCGTTCTTCCGTTGTTCGCATTACTTCCGTTACACCGTTGCTCTCGTAGTTCAATTTTATCAATCATGCGCATTCATAAACCGAAAACTCGCGCGCCACCTATTGTAGAATGGTGTTACTAATTCAGAAACCTTCGCGGGCGTGCGCTCAAAAAATCACCAAAGTTTCATCGCAATCGGACGAATGGTGTAGGAACACATGCGGAACAAACGATCATACAAACATTCATAGAGAAAAATTATCCATTTTCCGAGTTCCTAATCATAAAGTTACACACGAACCGTCATACAACAGTTAGCTGTCGGAAATTGGTCTACCTTGGAAGGTTGTTTTAATTTCCAACATGTGGAAATTTTCAATCTTACCTCATACACCGAAAACGCACGAATTGGCGCTAAACTATATGAAATAACGACTCGCGTACCACCAATTGTAAAATGGTTTTACTAATTCAGAAACTTTCACGGGCGTGCGCTCAACAAATGACCAAAGTTTCATCACACTCAGATGAATAGATTAGGAAGGCATACGCGATAAACAACCAAACAAACAAACTAACAAACAATCAAAGAAACAAACAAATTAACATTCATTTATATACATATACATATATGTAGATGCCAAAATTGGAACTTTACTAGGTCCAAAGTGAGTGCTGAGTGTTTAATATTATATTATTATTATTATATTTTAATAAGAGGTATATAAATACACACAATTATTCTTAAGCACTAGTTTTAATATTATAAAAGAGTAATTGTATTTGGTTGTAAATAATAGTTGTATAATTGTGTCAGTGAAATCAATTCCCATTCCCACACGAACATTTTTGAAATGGAAGAAATGTTATGACATTACAACACCCATGGTGTGTTTTCTGAAATTTTAGTGATAGTGATAGTGGTAATTTTTTCATGGTGAAGCTACTTTTGAGAATTTTTTGTTGCTTTTCGGCCTCAAAGGAGTTTCTGGTGCGACTGGAATCAATCGCTTGCCTGGCTACTGCCATTGAGGACATGACAGTTGAAAAGCCTTCACTGGAGAACTCAGTTTAAAACTGTGTTGGACTAAGTCCGAAGGAGTGGTTTCGCCAGCGGATGGCATTTGCGAGTTGTCATGAGTGTATCTTGGATACTATTCGAAACACTTACAGCTGATGGTATTGCTGAGGATTTCTCCATATATACGATATAGAAACCAAATACATTTCCACGAATTATATACTAGTGAAATTCGCCATACCACTTTATGATTAAGGTAGGTATATGCACTGAAGATCATCTTATATTTCAATCAATTTTGGTTGTTCACTAGGGTATATTAATTGTCACAATAAGTCCGCGACATCAAATCCAGCTAACAGCAATTTTTTTTTTCTAATATTAATGAGAATGGAATTTAATAACATGTGTCGCATCACTATTCCAAACTTTGTCCAAGAAATACTAAAGTTGCGCCGTGGCAGTTTTTTTGAAATACACAAGGATTTTTTTGACTGCATTCCGGATTTTGACTCAAAAATAATATAAATAATTGCGTCTGAACTGCCCGATTTTTTGCCCTTTTGGAAATTAGGTTATTTTAATAAAATTCTTAACAGTAAAATAATAATCATATGGGGAACGTATAATAACAAAGCTTTCTATAATTTTTGGTTAAATGAAATAATTTATTTGCCATTATTGTTTTTAATTTTTACAGCATCAGTATGTTTTGGTATAATGAGTTTTTTAACTACACGGTCAAAAATATTGGACTAAAATTCAACAAATTTATATTGTATATACATACATGCCAACGCTGTATTAAAACACAATGCGAAAGAATGATTGAAATTAATTGTAATTCAGCGCAACGATTTAAATGTAATATTTTTGTATTAGTTCATGTATTATTACAGGAATTAGATTTAAAATACAATACCTATTGTATATGAAATGTTCTTCTGTATTGAAATGTAGCCTTCTTATATTTAAGAATTGTAATTCAGCGCAACGATTTAAATGTAATATTTTTGTATTAGTTCATGTATTCTTACAGGAATTAGATTTAAAATACAATACCTATTGTATATGAAATATTCTTCTGTATTGAAATGTAGCCTTCTTAAGGCAAGCGTCCACTAGAGGCGGGCCGCATCGCAACGATGCGGCGAGCATTTTTTTTTCTACGTACTTCGTTCCGTTGCGAGTGTCGTTTAGTGGACGCACTTCCATAGCAATGTATGGCAGGCGGATTTTTGCGATGCGGCCCGTCCGCCCTAGTGGACGCCTGCCTTTATATTTACGAATTCAATACAGATTTCTATTACATAATTTGGCAATTTAAATACGAATTTCAATTGTTAAAATATTTGGATTTAAGTAGAGGAAATGAAATACGTATTTATTTTTTTTTTTAAATTTATTAAACAAAACATCTTACTTTTTAAATTGTTTCAGTACATATAAAGTGTTATTAATATAATACATTTCAAAAGTATCTTTAAATTGAAGACTTTCATAATTAAGGTAATCAATACAATCCGAAATGTCAATTTCAAAGCAATTATATATTTCATTGAATTCTTTTGTAATACATTTTTTCAATTTAAAATAAACATTATTTTGATTAATTATAATAGTAGTAATTTTTCCAAAAGTTGGAACATTTGCGTCATTATATTGAATACATATCAATAGATCTTTTCTGTAATGATTCCCAGGACTAAAATCACACCATCGACATTCAAATATTTCGCTATATAAGCCTAATATTGAAACACATTCTATTCCTAATGACGAACTTAACTTTACTTTACTTAGTTTTCCAAAAGATAATTTCTCATTTGACGTGAAGCTGCTAATGGTATCATTTTCTAAATGAGACTGAATCAATTTTTCTAAATCTGAAACATCTTGAAGTGACAGTTCTGTTGAAAGTATTAGAGAGCATATTTTAAGTAGCGATGATAGACCTTCCCAAAATTCTGCAACCTCATTATATAACTCGTAGAAAATAAATGGCAAATGATTAAATAAACACAAATGTTGAGAAGCTGTTAACCCTAACGAATTCGAATGTTTTTTTTTAATTTAATACCTGATGGTAATACTTTGCGGTAGAGGTAACCATATCGAAAAGCTATTATCTTTTCGTTAATTTGTTGAAAAGTCAAAATTTTTTTATTTATTAATTGAGAAAAGAAATTCTTTAATATAAAAGGAATAGCTCCTTCATGGATATCATGCATAATATCCATAGTTCCATTATTGAAAATGTCAACATTTTGAATTTCATTTAGAATGCAAAAATGTTTAACACCATTAACGGGAAATTCAGTATTATTCACATTTTCAAAAATTGATCTATATTCTGAAGAATTTCTCAGAAGAGACTTGTCTTCCATAGCAGACGATTGTGCTGTCGTTCTATGCATAGTACAAAACCGACAATAAAAGTTCGCTCTGAACGATTGAACAAATCCTGATTTCCTCCGAAATTGTCGTGGCAAATATTTATTAAGGTGCCTTTTATTGTACTATCTGAAATTCGTATACTGTCTGTTTCTAATTCACTTATTTCATTTACTATTGGCTCCAATACTGTATTAAATGTTACATTATCATTTTGTAGGTCTTTAATATAAAATAAGGCGACTAAATATATGTGTTCAAGTAGCGAATTAAATTTACTTGGAATATTTCTAATGGTCATATAGAAAGCACCTATTTTATGTATGCCCGTTTTACTTCCGAGACTATTAACTACTTCAAATTCGTCGTAGATGAAATTTTGAGGGTATTTGATAATTTCAATTGCTTTTCTTTAGATCCAAGCACTTCTATATTATCAAAACCGATCGAGTTGGTCGACATCTGGTTGGAGGGTTGAACATGATGCTAATTAAGGTCCATGAATTCTAGTTTTGATCGTCCGTCCTGTTTCTCCTATGCAGAGTTTGTGGCAAGAAAGGTACTTTGTAAACCCCTTCTATTTCTAGAAGGATTTTATCGTGTTGGTTTTCCAACATGTATCATTTAGTTATACCGGTAGAGAACGTCGTTCTTATACGTGTTGGCTGTAATGATGGGGCTACATCTGCGCCTAACGTTTTGCGATATGACAATATGAATTTTGTCTCGCATTAGCTAACGCGCTGTCATCCATTAACGCAGATGTGGCCCTAGCCTTATGGCTAATTTACACTGCGGCGATATGTCGGGAAAGTGTTAGTTAAGGATAGTACTATGGAAAATGTTCACGGTCTAGAAAAAAATAGAGATAGAAAAACATCGGCTGATGTGTCAAATTTAGTTGTGTTTATGTGTTCTCCTTTACCATAAATGTCGGCTGAACATGACCGACTTTATAGCAAATATACTCGAAGAGATTATTTTTATGGCTGATTCATCGACTTTTTTACTCACACATTTGCAAACGGAGAATAAATATAAGTATGCACACATTTGTAGCGGGGAATATCCCATAAAATTGTTTGTTAATATTTGGCAGGCAGGAAATGGCTGCAGTAAGTACATATTAAGTTTGAAATGAATGAGAATTGTATAATTTTTTATGTTTATTAGAAAAAAGAAACTGCCAAAGTCGGCTGTTTAATTTCACCTTGTTAGCTATAGTAAAATTATAGCAACAGTGTTATCATACCCACTCGTTCTACGTCATTTTGCATATTATGTACAAACACTATATGCCTCTCGCTCATATTGGATGATTTTACAAAAGTCGTCACAGCGTAAATGCAGCATTAGAGTAATGGCTAACTTATTACTTAAGCGCATTCAAAATAAGATGGGGATGTTATAGCCTCTGAAAATGAAAGAGGAAAGTAATGAAAGCGTCCTCAAAAACGTTTTAATGGCAACAATTCATTTAAGAAATGTCAGTAGCAGTTAAAAACATTTAAATTGTGAAATTTGCAATCCAAAATTTCTTTCTTTCCGATGTGCGCCAGGGACATGTTCTGAAATTAACTCGAGTAAGAGTAGAGTAAAAAAATCGTTCGGAAATGTAGAGTAGAGTTAATTTTACTCTAATGACGTAATAGAGTTGCGTTCGAAAATGACAGAGAAGAGTAAAAAGGGGTAACTCTACTAACTCTAGTCATGAGCTGGATTACAAGGAGTTAGAAATGTCATATGTCACCCGAAGCATCAAGAGGTCAGTATTTTTGAATACATTGCGTGTCAGTGTAAACTTTTGTCGAAAATCTTTAGTTGCAGCTATAAAACTTTGGAATACCACTTCATTTTTCTCTAATTTAAAAAAATCACACATCAAATGAAATTATCAAACTTCAATATCATGTAAACTCTGAATATGACTCTCGGGTAACTCTATCCGTTCCTAAATATCAGAGTAGAGTTTAATCTCATTTGAATGTGTTAGTTAACTCTGAAGGTAACTCTAACTCTACCTGAGTTAATTTCCGAACGCATCCCAGTCAAACTATTGCCTAACGTCTAATGCCGTTAAGAACGCTGTGTTCAAATTAGCTCGTTTAGTAGTAGCTATACCTGCGTTTGGCGTCATATCGCATGATGTTCGTTGCTGGCCACTTCATAGGAGTAAGAGTAAATTGATATTGCCTTCAATTACTAATTTTTCTGGCGCGAAGAATTGCATTTTCTGGACCTCAAAAATACATGTATAACTATATGGTTATTCCTTATGAATTTATAATATTTATATTTAATAATTATTTTAAAATTTCTATATTTAATTTTAAGTTTAATAATTTTAAAATTTTTTTCTAACTGAAATAAATTGTCGTGTAAATGTAAAATTTAACTTTAAACTGAACTTTGACAAAATACCTTACATTTAAATTTCGAACAAAACGAGATTTCATGTAATGCAATGAATTTTTCGTAATAGTTATACGTTTAACAGGCTGAGATTTTAAGTCCAATAGTTAAATATCTCTACAATGCGAGCGTCAGTAGTCATTTCAACAAGCTTCGTGCAAACGCATACACCCGATAAATATAAATAAAAGATAAATGCAGTGGATTCAGCTTATTGTAATCATTTTGGGACCAGCCAAAAACAATAACATTAACCGGGTGATAACAATAAACGAAGAAAAAATTAAGCGATGAATTCTGTTTGTGGAAAATGGAACCCAACTGTTTTGATAACAAAATGCGGCTTATAACATTATCCGCGATTACAATAAGCGGCATCCACTGTAATTGTAAAAATTTAACTGGATTTATGTACATAATAATGCTGCCTTCCTCTACGAACTCACGACCGCTTTTGAAATCCAGCCAATTCTTCTAAGTGGTAATTGTGGTTTTTAAATAAGTTGGCTTATTGGTTTATCAATACATCGTATATAGCAATAGATAGATACATACTACATAATTTCGATATTAATATCGGTTTGAACTACATATATCGGTAATGTTCCTACTTTCCCAATTACAGCTATTTAGCTGCTCAGAACTAGAGTGGAATTTTCCTTCTATTTTAAAACGGCATTGGTTAAAAATTCGATACATAAAACTGCTTAAATGTAAATTACGCTATAAACAAGCTATTTAACACCTTTGGCAGAACTATATTAACCAAAAATTGAAATTAATTGTAGTAGAATAAGTCTCGGTGTTTCGCTTATGTGTGTCGTCATTGCTTCAAATCGTCAAGCAGGAATCTAAACAATCCATTTAAAAAACTGATTTAGATCGAAATTCTTTTAAAGGAGGGAATCGGCGGATCATATCGTTTAGCTAGCCTGGATCGATTGGCTAATAAACAGCGGCTGCTCGAACAGAACGGCGGTCTTGGAAACGTTGTTGAAAGAAATGGAAACCATAATAATCGGAATGCAGGAATTCCTACCACAATTCAATCGGTAAGATTTTTCTTTTCATTTTTTTTATTTAAGATGATCTTATCTAAAAATCAATCATAGCGGAGTTGTTGTGGATGTGATCTGGTTTAATATCGAATGATCAACAATGGCTAATGGGAAGACTAGTTTTCTAATGACTTCGATCTTGATCTTCCTTTTAAGTTATTCTCATCGCATTTAGTTAACTCAAGTGCATTGTGACTTGAATTAAAAAACTAGAATTTCGGAGAAACTACAAACGAGTAATTTTCCGTAGAATAAAAAAAATTGATATCGGTCTTCCGGCAGTTTAAGACCATTCACGGTAATAAAATATGTTGAAAGACCCTTCAGAAAGTTAAGTGGCTTTGCTGTAATATTCGTTCTACTAAACATTCACAGAATATGGAGGGGTTGTAATTATTTCTTTTCAATATTCCTCAAGCTGAATACATTAAATTATTTCTTCACCACTTTCAAATAGAAGGAATGTGAATTTTTTTCAAATAGAAGGAATGTGAGTTTTGCGGATTCTGCTACTTCTTTGAGTAGCTCCCTTACAAATGTGTTTGAGAAATTGATGACGCCATACTAATCGAGCGATAACTTGAGAAGACTTTAGCATAACTACTTAAAACCTTGAATGGAGAGAAAGTGAATATTTGCTCCACCTAATTGCACGATATCACGAAATATTGAAGAATATGCAATTTTTTAAATATCAATTTAGCAAAAGCTCAATCTACGATATATCGAACTAGCGATATTTTTTGAACGATATATCGATAATATCGGCTGATATTGTTTAGAGCGATTGATATATCGATATTTTAGTCGAAGTATCGGACCTGATATTTTTTGTAAAGTATAGCATATTTTAGAACTCGAACGGCTTTTTGCATTTCTTCTTATTTTTGTGTATATGTACCTACTCATACTTTGGGCGCAAATTTAGCTATTTCTAGTTGATATTTTACCTTGCAATCTATTAAGTTACTTATGCTGAAGCAATCGGAAAACAGATCGTCTGAATATCTGAAATGAAGCAGATATCAGACCTGAACCCTAGTGATAGCTCTGACAGGACATTGTTACATAGGATTAGTCTCTCTGAGAGAAAAATATGCAGAATTTGCGATGACGAAGACGAAACACCAGAGCAGATTCTCTGTGAATGTGAGGGACTTGCTCACAAAAGACTTCGTCACTTCGGTCAGGGTTTCATGGAATTATCGGAATTTCTATTCCTATTCCTCTTCGAACAATAATAAGCTTCATTGAAAGCGCAGAGATTGAAGAGGAACTATATACAGGGTGGGCCAAATACAAGTTACTTTTTAAAAATGCTATAAAATAAACAAAATTAAAGTTTTTTCCATGTATTATGGCTTTATTAGTAAGAGTAAACATTCCCATTAATGATGGAACACAACTTCGTTTCAAGTGGCTGCCTCGGCTGGCTGCGCAGTAGCGCATTCTGTCACTCCAATTTTCCAAGACCATGTTGATGGTTTCGGTTCACGGATTGCTTGGATGATATTGGCCTTAAGTGCTTGAATCGTTTCTGGATTGTTGGCATAACATCGGTCCTTCACAATCGCAGCTCCGAGGCGGCCAATTGACATCGCCAAGACGGCTGATAACACGATTTGGGAATTTGGTGCGTAAAAGATCGATTGTGGCATGGGCTGTGTGGCATGGCGCGCCATCCTGCATGAACCAGAGGTCGTCCAAATCCATGTCTTCAATTTCAGTAAAAAAAAAGTCGGATAACATGGCTCTGTAACGTTCACCGTTAACCGAAACGTTGTTGTTGTTCCCACTCCCACTCACTTTGGAAATAAGTTTTCAATATTTCCCAACGTTGTTCAAGCGTAAAGAGACTCATTTCGTTCCGCGGAGGTATGATACTGACTTTCTGTCAAGATTTCGAGCGGGAAACAGCTTTCAGTGTCAAAATAACCTATGATTTAAAAGAAACCACTAGATGGCCCACCCTGTATAATCCAGAGGGACGTCATTATTATTAGTTTTTAATCTTGATCTTCCCACATGACTCCACGAGGACAGACCAGTTCTGAAGTTGGAAGGGTCGGGTAAAAAGTGCAAAAAAAATCCCGGCAAAGTTACAAATTTTATAGAAAAAACAACAAAAATCAAAAAAACAAAACATAAAAAAAACCTAAGATCAAGATACTACATAGACAAAACATTTCACAAAAGCAATACAATTTTTAAAGCAAAATTTTGAAGCAGCAGCATTATAGCTGAAAAAACGAAAGTTTTTTCGTTTTTTTGCTCTCCTGTAAAGTTGTACTTTTTTTTTTACGTTTGACCCATTTTCTCGAAAACCACTCATCCGATCAGTGTGATTTTTTTTAAAGATGCCACCGCTGCTGTCAGATAGAGGAGAAGGAAAATCAAAATTTTAATTTATTTAATAATGTAATATGAGAAATTAAATGTGCTACATATAGAACCTTCGCAAAAATATTAAAATTCTACTCCACTGTATTTGCATGTTTTGCAGGAATATTTATCCAAAGTTTCATTTGAATTGGAGAAGTGGTTTCTGAGAAAATGGGTCGTGAAATTTACACGGAAAAGCCCTCCCTCAATAACACACCATCTATGATCTTTACTTATACAGAAATTTATTTAGTATTATTTGAACACACTCGTTCCGATGGCTATAAGCTATGCCTATCCAGGCTCACTTCGCTCACCCGCGTTTAAAGAATTCTCTGCTACTGTTTTGATAAATATTGTGAAATCGGAAATATCTCCGTTACTTTTAGCAGGATAAAAAATACAAAGGTTGGACATAACTTTTGTTGTATTAAATTTTTCAATAGGACTCAAATTAAAGAAAATATTTGAAAAACCTTGCTTTTTCTCCATTTAAACCTCTATCCCTCTGTCGATATCACCAATGTCATCGAGGAAATATGCTTCGAGGTTCCGTCTTCTCGTTCCCGATAGGGCCGGACACTCGCATAGAACGTGGAAGATTGACTCTTCCACTTCTGGGTCACCGCAGCTACGACAGAGATCATTTGCCCCGGCACCCAGTCGTCTAGCGTGTCTACCGATCAGGCAGTGTCCTGTGAGCACTCCGATTAGTGTGCTAGCATCTTTTCTGCTCAGGCTCAGGATATACTTGCTTTTCCCGTGATCATATTCAGGCCAAAGAGTTCACTAATACCGAAATTATTGAAGAAATCTTAAATTTCGGCTACACGAAGGCCTCGCTTGGTTCTCATTCAATTTGTGTTATATTCGGGTCTGAACTACAAATATTGGAGAATTTATGTGTGCAGTATGTACTTCATTATCGTAAATACGTTTTTTAAGGACTCTTGCGTGGGAGGTACTCGAAGGAGTTGAAATTAACAAACATTAAAAAACTTACTTTTGCAAATTCCATTTGACCAGTGTTAACAAAATTTCAACTTCCTTGGTCAACGCGTTCTCAGTTATCGTGCGAACGGAAAGCAATCGGATTTGGAGTTTTTGAACACAATTGAACAGAAAATAATATACATAGGTATAACGTATTTTGCGTCCCAGACTCCGTTCTATGTGTTACAACTGAAAGTTCCTACTCTAGATGAAAATCTGGAGTATAAAAAGATGTCAAAACGTGCTAAATAAGTATTCGATTCGATTTTATAACAATTAATATAATTTTGTAATATTAATTAAACTATTATTAGATTTAGGTAATTAATGAATTGTTCGAAGTATTTATTTGATTCCAAACGCATTCACATGAAAATCTCCAATATCAGCAGATTAAATAGCCAAATTGAAAATCATCGGTTTTAAACTTTCATCGGAGGATGATTGTTGTATACGCCATACATTTTCATTTCAGCAACTATGACGCTATGGATTATTAAGATCACATCATGAGTTCACTGTGATCGTGTTGATCCATTTAACTCGCATTCCAACTTTATAATAAAATTCAGTGAAATGAGCAGACTCACATCATTGAAAGTAGACTTACAGTTTTTAATTACTAACCGTTATATCTTTACAAAGATGCAAGAAACAACATCATCAAATCAGTCATTGAGCAAAAATTCTTTGAATTTCCATAAGAAATTCATATTTTCTGGCGAAAGGTTAAATGGACAATAAGTCATATTTTAAGTTGTTACTCTGATGTTGTACCAAGTAAGTAAAAACTGTTTTGAACGCTTAAATCGATTGATTGAACATCAATTATTTTCTATTTAATGGAATAGTTGGAACGAGTTGGAATATAGCACAACTTAGTGGTGTGTCCGATGCGAACTCAGTTCTTCGTACCACCATAAGAATATAGGTACCTACTCGGAAAAATCTTGAACATGTTATTGTTCTGTTTTCGTAATTTATTTGTTTAACTTCAGGGCATGTTTAGAGAAAAAAATCTCCACTTTTCTGGATCATTGCCAAAAACATTCTTTTAGATTAATTGGGTTTGAAGCTTCTCTACACTTCCTGAAGCAATCGCGCACGTAGTTTGGGTGATATTATTATTTTTTTTTCTGATCTTATAACAAGCGGTAACACAAAAGTTTTTAAAGCAATGGTGAATCAGTCTATTTATAATGAGATCATTTTTAAAGAGCGATGAAACTGAAATACTATAAAATAAACAATAATTTAGAGTTTTAATGAGCTAGATTAATTATTTGACAACATTATAATATATAATAGTTATGGGTCATTCCATCAAGAATCGGCCACAGGTGTAACCTTACCATCGCCGATTCAGTGAAAAAAAATTGAAATTAATTTTTTTGTTTAAGTTTTTGTTGTTTTCTTTTATAAGACTGTGTTGGACTGGATCCGAAGGAGCTGTTTCGTCATCGGATGGCATAGACTCGTCAGAGGGTGTATTATGCCTAAATCAGAAACACCCTTACAGCTGGTGGTATTGCTGAGGATTATTCTATATAGCGATATCGAAACCTATTTTATAATCCGCGAATTATATTGGAGCGAAATTCTTGCCATCGTATCCTTATACTAAAGGTAGGTGGCACTGAAGATCACCCAATATTTCAACCAATTTGGTGGAATTTTAGGTTGTTCGCTAGGATATCTAAAGGTCAACGCTAAGAGCGCCAGATCGAATCCCGCCAACAGCAATTTTATTTTTTTTTTCTACCAATTTTTACAATTTCATTTTTTTTGTTCGTTATAGTATGTTAAACATTTCGCAAAAATGGTGTCCGAGTCCTCTTTGAAAATTCATATCTCTGGTAATTTTTATCATAGAATAATAAAATATGGCTTATTTTAAAGAGGAAGGTTGACGCAATATTAAAAAAATACGAATAAAAATGATCCTTTAAATTTTTTTTTTTTAAATAACGATTTTCTCCTTTATCCTTGAATATCTCAAAATGTGTGTTTTGAATTTTTTTATATTTTGTATGTTATACTGTTTTACAAAACATACCAAAAAATCTCAAAGCGATCGGGGTCAAAAAAATCGAAGAACATCAGTAGTTCTCAATTATTTTATAGAAAAATTACAATTATTTTAATTACTTACTCGTATGTAACTAGGATTTAATTTTATGGTGCTAAATATATGGGCAGCTCTTCAAATCATAAATTTTAGCTAGTTTATTCCTCTAATAAAAAAAATAAAAAATTGATAGCAGTTAAATGTCCTTTTTTTGGTAGGTGTGTATAATATATAGAAACGGGTTTGTCTCAGAAACTATTCAGATGCCTGGTAAAAAGATTTTATTTCAATCAAAATAGCTGGTAAGAAAGATCATGTCTAAAAACGTTTGGTTTTGGGGAATTTGAAGGTAGTGTACCAGCACTTTAAGGAAACGTATCCTCAACTGAAGATAGGATTTTCCAAATTTGATTTACTAAGACCCCAATACTGTGCTTTGGTTGGATCATCTGGAACACATTCGGTATGTGTGTGTGTTATCCATCAAAACGTGGAGCTTAGATTGGATGGTTGCGGACTCAAATATTTGATTGAAAATGTAGATTTACAAAATTTACGACCACCGGTCGTGCCTTGCTTTTGGAATATGCAATCCCCTGATACTGGTTGTTTTTAAACAAATGCGTCGAATATCCAGGATATGAAAAGATAAAAGAACTTTTTCAGAATACTTTTAGTAATAATAAAGTAGAAAATATTACCTATAATCAGTGGACGTCAATAGACTGGTGAACATTAGAGACAAAAATACAATCAGTAAATGGTTTTATAGATAGCTTTATTGAACGACTTCCTTTTTAACTTCGGCACGTATTTATCACTGAGAAGAGAAAAAGACTAACTTCGAGTAAGTAAGGTAGTTGTATTTATCGATTTCTCGGAAAATTATTCCTTCGCTCTACAAGATGCGATCCAAACATTCCACTGGCAAGCACAGTGAGGGATTTAAAATTGCTGCAGAATGGAATTTTTACCACCGCCCATGGTAAAAATATCTTCGATGGTCTCGGTGGTACAATGAAGCGACTTGCAGCAAGAGCAAGTTTATAACGGCCTTATAAGTACCAAATAACCACACTATTAAAACTTTTCGAATGGGCTAAGGATAATATAGTAAATATTAATTTCTAATTCATCGACTGCGAACAATATAAAAATTTTAATAAAATTTATTTAGTGAAGAATATAACCTTATACGACCAAATCTTTCAACTCAAACACTACATTGCGTTATATACCCATGAGGAAAGGATGCGTGTAAATTAAAAAGTTTTCTCTATCTTCTGAAGAAGATGAACAAATTTTGTATAAATAGATTATGTAACTAGCATGTAAAAATAAAAAAAAAACGTACGTCATGTAATTTCAAAGTTATTTTAGTTTTTTGTTTAAAATTATGTTTTCATACTAATTGTACTATGTCCATTGTCCATAATATATAATACATATATTTTATTGCATCTATCATTGAGATTTTATGTTTAGTAGTTCAAATATTATTGCTTAGTATAAAATCAATTTAAATTTCGTTTATTATCTTCATTTAAATCCAAGGAACAATTTTATACTAAAAAACCTTGCTTGTTAAATCCTACCTAACTTATGAACTAACTTACAATCTAACTTAAAACAAAATTAAAACAATTAGTGAATAGTAATTACTTACAATAGGTTCAATACATAGTATGTATTATAGGAAAGATGAAATTAGCGGGTTGTCTACCAACTGGGACCGTAACAAAAATCTGCCGACAGTTTGGGCGCAACTTTATTATTTTATGAGTAAAAGTCCGAAACGTGTTTAATGCTGAGATGCGGTGTAGGTTACTATGCGACTGACAACCTAAAAAATAACGTTCCAAATAGCCTCCTGGTTATTCCTTTTCTAGGATGTCTCTATAGTGTCTCTATATAATCCTAAATTTTTAGCTTACTATTCATTACGGTTTTCGAGAAATAAAAATCAGAATGTTTTCCTTTGCTGCCGCCTAAAACCAAATTGAAAGTCCGGAATAACCTTTGAGTCTTCTAGAAAGTTTTGCACACGGCTCAGGACTACTTTTTCAAAAACTGTACTTATGGTAGGAAGTAAACTTATCGGGCGGTAGCTATTGGGGCAAGTAGGGTCTTTGCCCGGTTTTAGGATAGGATCCTTGAAAAAAGTTATTTAAAATAATTTTTATTCGAATTTTTTTTAAAAGAATCGGCGGTGGTAAGGTTACATACTTCGTCACTTTTGGCGATTCTTGATGGAATGACCTTATTCTTTTTTTCTATAGAGATACTAGTAATAGTACTAGTATGTAAACTCGTAATATAAAATTGCAGCAAAAAATATCTTCGTGGGCAAAAAGTCACTTCTAAGTACTTTTTGCCCCGATGGGTCTGTATCACTTTTATATAATAATAAATATACGATCTTACTATTGAAACTACAAGCTATTTGCTTAAACGCATTTTTCCTGTTGTAGGTTACTCGTACAATATGTAATTAGAAGAAATATTAATGAAATTAAAAGATTTCGTTTTCTATAAAAAATGCAACGAAACGATCTTATGTTTAAAACAGATTCCACAATTTCTCGCCTTTTTATGCAGATTCGGCATCCTTAGCTGCATCCAAAACGGAGTGCTAGAATGCATCCCAAATTTACCTTTAATGTGTTAAGTGCTCCATCTGATGAGCAAGCATCAACTACGGTACCCACTGTCGGAAAAGTGGAAGCAGCCTGTTACGGATCCACCCGTAACTGTAGGTCGACCTGTAAAGAAATAAAGCAAATCATTATTGTTGGATTCGGAATTATATTGGAGTTTACTTACCTCCGAGTGTTTGTTTTTTTTTACGTCTTCCACTTTCCCTGGGGCGAATAACGCTCCTAGCACCAACACCTAAAAATAAACCAAGTAAGAAATATTAGTATATTTGTTTTCAGTAAACACGGAGAAGAGGCGGAAAATGAAGGAATTAGGACCATTAATGTAACACTAGGGTAGATTAGTTATTATTTTAGTTAGATTAGGTAGATTAGGCATTTATCGAAATGAAAAAAAAAAAAAAAAAAAAAAATGAAAAGGTACTCACGGAAGATAGACTGTGACTGCGCAACCAACATTAATACTTCAAATTGCCGTAACCGAACACAACATTCAAACCTTGTGACAAATTGTCATACTTACATTCATCGCGGGTTACTCCGTCCTGCGTAACCGTGGACTCCATCCTGCGTTCCGTTCAACCCTACAACGAGAGAGAAGAAAACACTTTAGTAACAAGCACTTAACCACAGGGAAAACAACAGAACGATCACAGAACACAGAACGATCGCGGGAAAACACAGAACGATCTCAATGAAATACACAGTGCGATCACGGAAACTATAGAAAACAATTAACTCAGAAAATACGACACGAGAAGAACAACACCACATCGCGCAAACGTCACAACAACGAGAAACGTCACCCGATGATAATATCAACGAGCACTGCACGAACCACGAGAGAGTGAAGTCGATAAGGCAGAGCAACACGGGTTGGGTCCAAGATAAAAGTCGGATGGTAAATATAAAATGGACACCAAATCAACCGAAATAAAAGCTAACCAGTACGGGAAGTTTTTAAACCTGAGGAAAACGTTCATTGACCCAAACGGAGATTTTTACCGATGAAAAAGCTGACCGGAGGTTTCGCGGGAAGTGCCGGACCCAAAAACGGTCTCTTGGGATTTGGATAGTGAGACCGAGCAGAGTGGCAGTTAGTTTTTGAAAGAAAGAAGCGGAGGAGAAAGTTAGTAGAAGACAGCGAGGAACGAGATCGGGAGGCAGAAAACCTGGACGGCGATAAGATTGGAATTGCGTACAAAAGAAGCAGAGCAAGGAGTAAAAAAATAACCGACTTCGTGGGACAACGCACCAGCGGCGCCCTAGAAATAAGAAGGTAGCTAGGAATAGGGACAGTTCGAGTGAGTTCCATTTATGTAAACGAATTAGCCATTAGTGATATCTATCACGTACATTTATTATTACCTTTTTTTTTATTTTTAATTAACGTTTATACTTTAACCACTGAATTACATTTTCTTATACTTCTTTACGACTCGTTATCTTGTAAATGTGGTGACGTATTTCAGCCTCTTTTCCGTGTATAGTATAGTTAAAGTGCAGAGTAGAGTAGTGTTATCCGTGACAGTATTGTCTTTTGAGTGGACTTTTCCTGAACTAGTGGTTCGGTTCGGGAAAATCGGCATAGAACGAGTTCCTTAAAGTTCGGAACCACTGGCGCCCACGACCCTTCTCTGGGTTGGCCGGCAAGGGCCCGTTCGTCCCCTTTTGGTACAAAGGGGTTTTGATTGCGGTATTAGGACCGCTAACGCGAATTTAAACCGTAATAATTGGCGCCCAACGTGTCAGGGAAATTGTGAGAGGAGAATTAATAAGCAATTCGGAGTGAAAGTTATTGCGTGAAAATATTTTTTTTTTTGGGTGTTCGTTTAAAATTTTTTTTTTGTGTACTCTTTCTGGTAGTGATTTATTTCTTTACGGGTGGGCTTATTAGTGAATCATGTCGAAAATCGATGTAGATAGACTCAGCCAAGAGGAATTGTCATATGAAATGGCTATTCGAGGGTTAGAGTCGGATTCGGTAGACGCGATGCGTAAGGCACTACGAACAGCTTTGCGTGTGGAAAGGGAAGGAGCAATTTCTTTCTCGCAGGAGGAATACCCTTTCACATTCGCGGAAGATTTGGCAGCAACAGAGGCTAAGTGCAAGGAAATTGAGGGGTTGTTGGAGACATTCGTGGGAGACACTTCGTCTGGAGCCTACAAGAAATTAAATGCAAAAATCCAGTGGTGTTTTAGAAGAATTGAGGGCGCTCAATGTACAGATGAAGAACAGAAAAATAAACGACTAATTCGGGCATCAGTTCTAATATTGTTAGGTTCTCTGTACGACAAAGCTAAGGATGTTCAGGACGAGGAGGAGGAAGTTGTCGATGCAAAGGGGAGTATTGCAACTAATGGGGACAACAATGAGTCGAATAGGTTAGCTAAATGGAATATTAAATTTAGCGGCGAACCAAACACGTTATGTTCATTTCTCGAAAGGGTAGAAGAACTACGCCAAGCTCGTGGGGTATCGAAGTCGTTGCTCTTTCGTTCCGCGGTAGACCTTTTCGAGGGCAGAGGGCTCATTTGGCTGAGGGCAGTTAGGACTAAATGTAGGAGTTGGAACGGATTGGTAGCCGAATTGCGTGCAGAATTTTTACCGCCTGATTATGACGATCGGCTTATGGACGAAATTCGGCGTCGCACTCAGGGAAGCAATGAATCCATAGGGGTGTATACAGCAATAATGGAGAATTTGTTCCGACGCCTCTCGAAGATACCCACTGACAGTGAGAAGCTACGAATAATAAGGAGAAACATTTTACCATTCTACCAGGCACAACTCGCATTAGTGACAGTAAAATCGGTGGATGAGCTGGTAAGTCTAGGCCGAACCTTGGAGGCAACTAGAATCTCTGTGGAAGCATTCATACCACCTCCTACTCGCCGTGCGAACATCCTAGAAGCAGATTTAGCGTATGTAGACGCAGTTGAATGCCATAGATTCGAAGATGGAAGCACAGGTGGCCCGAACCAAACGCAACACTTTACGCATAAACAAACAATACTATGTTTTAATTGCAAAAAGAATGGGCATATCGCTAGCGAGTGCAACGAAGCCAGACGATGCTTCGGCTGCGGAAAAGTAGGGGTTTTCCGGTCAAAATGTCCAATTTGCAACCCGGAGGTTATTGGTGCCGGGCAAAACCAACCAAGTACTAGTTCGGGAAACGAACCGAGTGCTCACTAGAATGCGGGGTAGTGAGTACGGAGGTCAAAGCGACAAAACCCGTACATCTAGACTTTGCTTTGACTCCGATGTGTGGCGACAATCGCCCACACCTACTGGTTGACGTTTTTGGAGTAGAGTTTATCGGTTTGTTGGACTCAGGGGCTTCAAGAACGATATGGGGGGGTAAAGGGTGGGAAAGTCTGAGGAAAATAGGGATTGAACTGCAACCAGCGTCTGCACATGAAATTCGTCTAGCGAATAATGATGTATGTCAGGTGGATGGGTTGGTCTGCATACCATTCGGGGTCGATGGGTGTACACGTTGGATGAAGTGTTTGGTAGTGAAAAGACTTCCCCATACGGTCATATTGGGGGCCGACTTTTGGAGGGAGTTTGGTATCGTGTTGGATCTTAGACGAGGACAGGTGGATCTGAGCAGCATTTTAGACGTGGCAACGGTTGAATTTTTGCAGCCTAAATCTAAATTGGGGGAGGAGGAGTTGAAGAAGTTGAACGTTCTGCTTGAAGAGGAGTTGGGCAGTATGGGAGAGGGGCTCGGCAGGACATCGGTGGTAGAGCATACGATTAAAACAAACTCTCCGCCTATCAAACAACGCTATTATCCGGTGTCGCCAGTCAGGCAGAAGGATATAGATCACGAACTGCAAGATATGCTTGAGGCGAAAATAGTACAACCGTCAAAAAGTCCGTGGTCGTCGCCAATACTACTGGTGAGGAAAAAAAATGGTTCTTTTCGATTCTGTGTGGACTTTCGTAAAGTAAATAAAGTATCAGAACGAGATGCATATCCCATTCCATACGTTTCGGCGACGCTAGATAAATTACGAGACGCCAAGTACCTATCCTCTTTAGATATTAAATCCGCGTACTGGCAGGTTCCGATGGCTGAAAATTCCAAGCAGTATACTGCCTTCACAGTTCCGAGTAGAGGTTTGTTTGAATTCAACCGTATGCCTTTCGGACTGCAAAATGCCCCGGCTACTTGGCAAAGGTTGATCGACCAAGTTTTGGGAGCCGATCTGGAGCCATATGTGTTTGTGTATCTCGATGACATAGTCCTGGTGACCCAAACCTTCGAAAAGCACACTGAAATCTTGCGAGAAGTGTTCCGAAGACTGAGAGAGGCGGGGCTGAAGGTATCAAAGGAGAAATGTGAGTTTTGTAGGTCGGAATTACGCTATCTGGGCTATGTTGTCGATGAGTATGGACTACATGTGGATCCAGATAAGGTGGAAAGTCTAGTTCGATTTCCAGCGCCTAAGAACATTAAGGAGGTTCGACAGTTCCTAGGCATGGTATCGTGGTATAGACGGTTCATACCGGATTTTGCAACGTTAGTTGCACCTTTGACTTCACTTTTGAGGAAGGGTCATAAATTTGCATGGGATGCAGATTGCGATAGGGCTTTCTCAGCGGCGAAGGTGAAATTATCCACGGCACCTATCTTAACTTGTCCCGACTACGAGCTACCGTTTACGATCCAGACCGACGCTTCCGATTTCGGGTTGGGGGCAGTACTCACGCAAGAACAGTCAGACGGGGAAAAAGTGATCTGTTATCTGAGTCGCTCGCTGACGAAGTCGGAACGTAAGTTCTCAACGACGGAGAAGGAATGCTTAGCTGTTTTATGGGCAGTAGAGAAGTTGAGACCTTACGTTGAGGGGAGTCGTTTTAGCGTGATAACAGATCACCACTCCTTGGTTTGGCTTCACAATTTGAAGGATCCAACAGGCAGATTGGCGCGTTGGGCAGTTCGTCTTCAGCAATACGATTACGAGATCGTGCATCGAAAAGGCAAAGAACATCTGGTTCCGGATGCGTTGTCGAGGTCCGTTCCATTGGTGGAAACGTTATTTTCAGTCGTGGAAACTGACCGATGGTATTCGAAAATGCTGGGGACGGTGCCGAAGCAATCTGCAAAATACCCCCATGGCGAGTACATGGAAACACCTTATGGAAGCATGTTCCATCCAAATACCCGGAACTCAATGAGGCGTGTTCGTGGAAAAAGGTGCCTGCGAAGGGAGAACGTGCAGACATTTTGCAGAAATGTCATGATGACCCAAAATCAGGACATGGTGGAGTGAGGCGAACGGTTGATAGGATCATGCGCGGATATTACTGGCCCAAAATGCAAGGGGACATACGGAAATATGTTACGGCATGTAAAGTATGTCAAGCAATAAAGCCGGAGCGAAAGTTACCAGCCGGACTGATGGCTTCGAGATGTGGTGAGGCGAAACAACCGTGGGAGATGATATGTGTGGATTTAGTGGGACCACTACCACGCTCATCTAGGGGATCAACATTTATCCTCACGGTCGTAGATTACTTCTCGAAGTTCGCTTTACTATTTCCACTTAGAGCGGCGACGGCTGCTGCCGTTACGCGAGTCTTGGAGGATCAAGTTTTCCTGCTGTTTGGTGTTCCGAAGTGGTTAGTCTGCGATAACGGCGTCCAATTCCGGTCTAAGGAGTTTCAGGGAATGGTAGAGTCATATGGAACTCAGATAAAATTCACAGCGTTCTACCACCCCCAAGCTAACCCGGCGGAGCGAATCAACCAGTCAATTAAGGTGATGTTGAGAGCGTATGTTGCGGACAACCATCGGAAATGGGACGAGAACCTCTCCAAGATTGCGTGCGCTTTGAGGACGGCCACGCACGAAGTGATGAAGGTTTCTCCGTATTTTGCGAATTTCGGAAGAGACATGGAGGTGGGAATAGAGCCACGAGATAGACCAGATGGAACATCACCATCCTATAGGGACCCGATTAATCGATCAAAGGCACTCGAGGAGGTTCGCGAGGAGCTCCGGAAGCGTTTTGAACAAGCATCCAAACAATCCAAGAGTCGGTATGATCTGCGGCGGCGAGAGGCCGAATATTATCCGAATGATCGGGTGTGGAGGACCAACTACGTTCTGTCCGATGCAGCTAAGTTTTTCTCTGCGAATTTAGCACCGAAATACATCGGTCCATTCGTGGTCCGGAAGCGAGTGTCTCCTTGGACGTATGAATTAGAAGGCTTAGACGGGAAACGCGGTGGAATATGGCACGCTAAAGACTTGAAACCATATTGTAAGGGTTAATCCGAGTTAGTTCTAGGCATGTTGCAAGAGATAATCTGAGTTAGTACTAAGCGTTAGTATTTTTTTTTTGAATAGAGGAATTGCGAGAATTTTGGAATGGGATGTTGGGTATAATAGTAGAATAAATAATAATTTAAGTATTCTTACGTGCGACAATTTACCGCCGAAACCACTGAGAATTTGGGAAATTCTCTGTTACGTAAGGGGGGAATGTTACGGATCCACCCGTAACTGTAGGTCGACCTGTAAAGAAATAAAGCAAATCATTATTGTTGGATTCGGAATTATATTGGAGTTTACTTACCTCCGAGTGTTTGTTTTTTTTTACGTCTTCCACTTTCCCTGGGGCGAATAACGCTCCTAGCACCAACACCTAAAAATAAACCAAGTAAGAAATATTAGTATATTTGTTTTCAGTAAACACGGAGAAGAGGCGGAAAATGAAGGAATTAGGACCATTAATGTAACACTAGGGTAGATTAGTTATTATTTTAGTTAGATTAGGTAGATTAGGCATTTATCGAAATGAAAAAAAAAAAAAAAAAAAAAAATGAAAAGGTACTCACGGAAGATAGACTGTGACTGCGCAACCAACATTAATACTTCAAATTGCCGTAACCGAACACAACATTCAAACCTTGTGACAAATTGTCATACTTACATTCATCGCGGGTTACTCCGTCCTGCGTAACCGTGGACTCCATCCTGCGTTCCGTTCAACCCTACAACGAGAGAGAAGAAAACACTTTAGTAACAAGCACTTAACCACAGGGAAAACAACAGAACGATCACAGAACACAGAACGATCTCAATGAAATACACAGTGCGATCACGGAAACTATAGAAAACAATTAACTCAGAAAATACGACACGAGAAGAACAACACCACATCGCGCAAACGTCACAACAACGAGAAACGTCACCCGATGATAATATCAACGAGCACTGCACGAACCACGAGAGAGTGAAGTCGATAAGGCAGAGCAACACGGGTTGGGTCCAAGATAAAAGTCGGATGGTAAATATAAAATGGACACCAAATCAACCGAAATAAAAGCTAACCAGTACGGGAAGTTTTTAAACCTGAGGAAAACGTTCATTGACCCAAACGGAGATTTTTACCGATGAAAAAGCTGACCGGAGGTTTCGCGGGAAGTGCCGGACCCAAAAACGGTCTCTTGGGATTTGGATAGTGAGACCGAGCAGAGTGGCAGTTAGTTTTTGAAAGAAAGAAGCGGAGGAGAAAGTTAGTAGAAGACAGCGAGGAACGAGATCGGGAGGCAGAAAACCTGGACGGCGATAAGATTGGAATTGCGTACAAAAGAAGCAGAGCAAGGAGTAAAAAAATAACCGACTTCGTGGGACAACGCACCAGCGGCGCCCTAGAAATAAGAAGGTAGCTAGGAATAGGGACAGTTCGAGTGAGTTCCATTTATGTAAACGAATTAGCCATTAGTGATATCTATCACGTACATTTATTATTACCTTTTTTTTTATTTTTAATTAACGTTTATACTTTAACCACTGAATTACATTTTCTTATACTTCTTTACGACTCGTTATCTTGTAAATGTGGTGACGTATTTCAGCCTCTTTTCCGTGTATAGTATAGTTAAAGTGCAGAGTAGAGTAGTGTTATCCGTGACAGTATTGTCTTTTGAGTGGACTTTTCCTGAACTAGTGGTTCGGTTCGGGAAAATCGGCATAGAACGGGTTCCTTAAAGTTCGGAACCACTGGCGCCCACGACCCTTCTCTGGGTTGGCCGGCAAGGGCCCGTTCGTCCCCTTTTGGTACAAAGGGGTTTTGATTGCGGTATTAGGACCGCTAACGCGAATTTAAACCGTAATAAGCCCTGCGCGACCAAAAAATACACAAATCACCTGGAGTTGATGCAATACCAGTGGAGCTCCTAAAGGGAGAATCGATTAAAGCCTTATACAGAAAGTTTTATCGGCGAATATCAAGGTGGTTTCAGAACCATACGATCTACTATTGACCAGATATTCTCAGTCAAATAAGTGCTAGAAAAATGCTGGGAGTATAACATTGACGTGCACCAGATCTTCGTGGACTTCCAACAGGCATACGATAGTGTAGATCGTAATGTACTATATAAAATAATGCTTTCGGAATTCCATCAAAACTCGTCCGATTAACAAAAATGACCATGACTGACACTGAATCCCAAGTAAGGATACAAAACGAGCTTACCCAATGCTTCCGAACAGAATCCGGCCTGAAGTAGGGAAATGGACTCGCTCCCATGCTCTTCAATCTTGCCCTGGAATATGTCATCAGAAAGGTACCCGTTGATACCAGAAGTACCCTACTAATCAAGTCCACTCAACTAGTGGTGTACGCGGATGACATAAACATCATCGCCAGATATTTTCCAGACGCGAAGGAAGTATTCCACTGACTAGACTCATCGGCAAAGGATGTCGGGTTAAGGGTCAATGAGAATAAGACCAAGTTCATGACCCAAACAAGAAGAAACGCGCCAACTAGACAAAATATGACCGTGGGGGACTACAACCTGGAGAATGTGGATCATTTCTCATACTTGGGATCACATCTTGTGATAGACGGCAACGAGCGGGACGAAATAAAACAACGGATCACACTAGCAAATAAGGCGTATTTCAAGGTTCTCCCGATCTTAAAATCGAAAAGTGCACAGGCTGAGCAAACTTCTCATATACAAGACCATAATGAGACCTGTGCTACTATATGCAAGCGAAACGTGGACTCTCACCCAAGCGCCTCAAAAATCAATAGACGCTTTTGAACGACGAATTCTTCGAAGAATTTTGGAACCAGTATGAATGATGATGATGATGATGATTATGGTCTGAATGTCTAGCATATTACTGATGCACACAAGCAACTCTACACACCTCCAAAGGAACTCTGTATATTTTAGTATATCTTCAGCTGTATCTTAGTCATTCACTGGAGAATACCAGACCGAAATCTTCATCGCATCTTTCCACAAGATCCGGGGTGCTAGCCTTTCAATGTCGCCGAGGCTAATTCTGTTCTTAAATTTTCTTCTTTATTATTTGACTTCACGTTTTTTTAGCACCGCGACCTACGATTTCTTATGAACAATAAAAATATAAAAGTTTTGCTCTGGCTCTCTCAAAGTATGGCAAATGTATTGTCGGCATTGTCGAAGGCAATGGTCAAAGTTGATTATTATCCTTAAAGTTGTCATTCTTTGTCGTATCTTCTTTTACCATTTAAGCGGTGATATGAGACATAATAAATAAATTTTAAAATATGATGAAAAATTTAAAATAGCATGAAAAACTGGAATTTTGAAATTAATTTTCTCTGGCCATGATGGATGTTTTCGTTCTTCAACGAGATACTTACTCTTTCTGTACAGAATTATCCCAGGGTTCATTACTGCCTGGTCGAAGACCGCATTTCTTCGTGAGTCTGGTGACGATAATCCTCTTGCCTACACTGATTTTTGCTTGCAATCAGCTAACAAAACAGTTTGTCTGTTTCTGGCGGGTTCTTTTCATCTGTTCGATAATCGATATATAATCGCGATAAACTGTGTTTTTCCTCTACAGAGGTTGATACGTCCGTGCGTCTCTTACGAACATTCTTACCTCATGCCAATGACTGCGGAAAGTATCAAAATTGTGTAAATTTATATTCATGAAATTGAGCAACTTCAACAGTACTTTGCCGACTATATTGAGTTGTGTTCAAAATAGTTTGATATTAGAAATTTCAATTTATTTATATGTAGGTATCTTCGTGCACTCAAAAATGAATCTACTAAACGCCGAATCTATTGGACTTTACTTTGTAAATTGTATTATATTATAAGCTGATTATATTACTTACCTATGGGTTATGTTTCTTGATTTGGTAAATTAGTATCGTGTCTTATGAAAATACTACCGAGTCGTATATATAGTATCATATTTGTATGCGAAATTCAATATTATGTCTTTAATTTTATCTTATAGCGTAACACAAGGGTTATTAAAAAAATATGAGAGCTAGGCGATAGTGCCATATAATTTGATTTGCTTACATTTCAATTAAAATTGTTTTAATATTATAATTTTTCAAACAAAACTGTTGAACTAACCATATATATTATAGTAACCAGTAGTTAACTTAGCTAACTAAAATCACGTAAGAATTTATTAAGATTGTTATATTATAATACATACAAGTAAATAATGTGGATTATGCACAAATTGTTGGAACTTGCTAAATTTTGCTGAGATTGAGTTTGTAGTTTAATTTTATTTGAAATTAGAGCGACTTAAGAATCGTAGAAAAATTAGTTTTTGGTACCAGATTTAAGAAAAATGTAGTAATTAACTGGTTCGTTTCATTTTGAATTTGAAAACCGATTTTGATGTCCCCTAGAACTCAGTTGTCGCTATTGATGCATTTGAACGTCTTGGCATCGCACCGAAATCCAAGAAATTTTTTTCAGCGCCAAATTTAGCTTCAATTTTAGCATATCACTTCTTGAGTCCAATTGTAATATTGTAGTATATCTCAACCGCAGCCGCGTAGTGCTGAAATCATGAAATTCGACTAATTGATGAATCATAAAACGTAGTTTTCATTTAGAAAAAAAATGTCGACTGAGATATATCTTGTTTTATAATTTTGGAGCGATAAGTCTTCGATTGGCGTGGAAATCCACGAGCTCTATTTTTGTAAATTATCTTCTTTTTGTTGTTTCCTAATGTTATTTTTATTCTTTTATGTTTCTGTTCCACACACAATTCTTTCTCTGACGAATTTTCATTATGTTTCTTTTTATTTCAACTTCAGATACAAACGAAGCGAGAGATGTTCTTCAAATCGGATTCTCACAGCAGCCCATCTGGACCTCCGCCGAATCCCCCAACATTGAATAACCATGTTAATAGTAATTCCACATCACAGGTATTGTCAATTATTATACATTTTTCTTCTGAACTGCTCAACTCAAGGGATTAGCTTTAAATTTAATTTAAACTTCTATCGTGACAGGCGCTCTTGTTCTTGCAAATTCTAATTGTCTTTCTTTCCAGAATAATTCCTCCATAAATAGTACACCAACAACAAACGATAAACACCATATAACAATGAATAACAACGGCTCACAACAGAACCATACCTCCAGTACACAATTAAATTCTACATCGTCGACACCAAGCTCTAATGTGAATAATTTGGCAAACAATTTGAACAATATGTCACTAAAAGAGAAGCAGCAGCAACTAATGGAGAATAATGGGCATCCGGATTCTAATAAAATTGCAAACGATCGATATGACAAAGAGAAACAACAAGCTATTGTCAGACCAAAACCTAAAGAATTAGATGGTTATGTGGGTTTTGCAAATCTTCCGAATCAAGTTTATCGAAAAGCCGTTAAAAAAGGATTTGAATTCACTTTAATGGTTGTCGGTAAATATTTTGGGACTATTTTATCATCTCAATTCCCAACGTATTATTTTTTTTGCTTAATTGTAGGAGAGAGTGGCTTAGGAAAATCAACTCTTATCAATTCAATGTTTCTATCTGATATTTATAATCAGGATCAACATCCCGGACCATCGCATCGAGTCAAAAAAACCGTGGCCGTTGAAACTACAAAGGTATTGCTCAAAGAAAATGGAGTTAATTTAACATTAACAGTGGTTGATACTCCCGGATTTGGCGATGCTGTTGATAATAGTAATTGGTGAGTGAAAGTTTGTTATGAATATATGTATATATAAGAAAAGGTAACATAAATCCAATGTCTAGGTGAAACCCTCCGAAACATAAAGCGCTTCTGCCGCAATACTGCTGAAGTTATACACGATCAGTGTGGAATTCAAAAAAGGATAGATTGATTATATTAGGGATTTTTTATTCCATAAATTACCTTTATTTTGAGTTATATATTTAGTTTTCTTAAATTAAAGGTAGAACATCCCACTTCAACTCTTCTGTTCAGTTCAGTTTTCGAAATATAGTACAATGAATATGGGCATTCCTTCAAACCATGTCGAAAGCTTAAGGGGTTACATACACCTGGGTAGTTCAAAAAAATCGATTTTTCAAAAAGGTCCTTATTCGAAAGTACCGTCCTTTAAGTGTCTACCCTGAAAATTTCATTCACTGTAATGATGAATTTACAGCGTTTTGTAACCGATATGGTGAGCAACGACTTACGGCTGGAGCGTAGGTGTTCGTGACCTTTGTCCTGTTTGACTATGAGCTTTTTTTTAATTTCGGGTATTTATGACCTCCTTTATAGCAGGGACATGTTTTGTTGGTGAGGTTTAGGTATACTTGTTCCACTGTTAAAATTCACAGAACCTTATTTCAATGTAAACTGTACCCTAAACTTTAAATGCGTTTTTCTCGAAACAGCGTTTTCAAAAACGGTACCAGGATTATCTCCGCGACTACTAGACTGATCGGGACCTACTCTTGCACAATTGTGTTTAATACAACACTCTTACGTTTACCGAGCCATTTTTTCGATATCTTGCTTAGTTTTTCTTTTTTATCATAATTACTGAACAATTTTAAGGAGAAAAATGGCTTTCAGAGAAAAAAAAAATTTCGATAAAAAATGGCAGAGGAAAGTCTGGTACCGAAATCGCTATCAACAAAAACACGTCCAAGCAAAACGACTGTAACTTTTTTACCGTTTGAAATTTTCTATCCAAATTTTCACATAATATAGACAAAATGTAATACAGTAGATGCCGCTTATAGTAATCGCGGATAATGTTATAAGCCGCATTTTGTTATCAAAACATGTTAGTTCCATTTTCCACAAACGAAATTCATCGCTTATTGGAATAAAAATTCGCTTTATGTTATCATTCGGGCCAGATTTCCATACAACATTACAAGTTTTGTGACTGTATTCTTAATCGCTCCTCTTTTTTCTTCACGTGAATGTGATCAAAAAGGCAAAATAAAAATAAAAACAATATCAAAATTAAAGATGATTGCTCTTGGTTTTACATATATGTAAACACAAGGCGATACATATCATAGATTACTATGAGAAATTTCAGTCTTTTCGTAGCTGCTGAAAACTATTGATGCTGATCTCGTTCAACAGAATGAGCTCAACTTCGAGGAGGTTTTGGAGACAGTTTAATAGAAGTGGCGCGCTGAGCTGACAGATATGACTGAAGCTGGATCTAAAACGGTGTACAAGGCTGAATTTGCTAAAAAGGGAGAGAATCAGCACCACAGTAAGTGTCCTGACCAGACACTGTCTTATAAGACGGCGATTCTTTTCAAACTACTTTCTCTAGAAACTGCCTGGATGAGGAAGTAGAGGAAACAGTATTTCATATTCTCTGTAACTTTGTGACACATTGAAGCTAGAGCTGTAAATAACTCTTAATGAATAAAAAAAATAATACTAGAAGCTTCGAGCAATCTATATTCAAGCGTAGGAAAATAAATGAGAAAAATGTTCGCCTTCGCCTATTGTTATCATCCGGTTAATGTTATTGTTTATGGCCGGTCCCAAAGTGATTACAATAAGCGGCATCCACTGTACTTGAAGAGATATATAAGGGTTGTTCAATTAACTTCAGTTTTATGCACGAAAAAAATGCGTAAAAATATTAGCCGTCCCAGGTGTATGTAACCCCTTAACAGAAATGTTCCCAATAGGAAAAGTATCTGCAGCTAGAAATTTTTTTCATTCCTTATGATTCTTCCTAGATTACTGCTATTCACACAAGTTTAAAGCCTTGTTGAAAATGTGTTGCTCTGGTTTGCTCAAAGTATGACCGATTCATTACCATTTTCGTCTCTATATTGCAATGCCCGTTCATTACCACCGTGTTTCTCATTGCTTAGACTGCGCAGTAACTAAAGAGGTACTGTATACTGCCTACCTTATGCTTTCATTTAGAAATCAAGGAACGGAAGCTAGATTATTAGACACCTATTAACGATTAGACACTCGTTATTGTTTGTGACAAGTACGTGTACCAGATGCTGCTGGGTTCTTCCATTTTCCCCGAGCTGACTGAACTTCTTGGTGAGGTGTACGCCTTGGTTAGGTCCAAGTCCATGAATCCTTCGCTTCCTATGAACTGAACGCAAAGTCACTGCGAACAGAGCTTCTTCCTTGTGCAAGTTCGTTCAATTTCCTTCGAAATTTACACTTTTACTGGGAACAGACTTATAATTCCTACCCACCCCACAGTAGGCAAGCAAATCATCTGCTCGCCTTCTTCCCCTTCCTCAAGCCGCTTCATCATTTAAGGAGTCATATCAATTTCTCGAAATCGATTTGACTTTTTGATAAAATTTAACAAGTTGGCTAGGTCAAGCTTCTTGATTCTTTTGAAGTTAACGCCCAATGTACGCATCGAGCAACGCTTCCTCCCAGGGTACAAATTCCTCACTCTCAACCTCTAATGTAGCATACACATAATATCCACCGTCTTCCAGGCGGAGACCCATGATATTTAATTCTGCATTAGAGAAAATATCAGACGGGAATACAAAAACCAACACTTGTTTGGTATTGCCTCCAGTGCCTGTTTGAAATCGGAAACCAGAGCACAGTTAACTTCATTTGAAATCCGGGACACAGTGGCTACGAAAGCAGCGAAATGGTCGACTCAGTGAGAAAAAGTTCAGAATAGAGATGGGAAAAAATGCCATTTCAGTGAAGTACTTCACAACTAGTCACTCACCTTAAAGAGCAAGTTTAATGAAGTACTTCAATTGAATCATCGAGGAGAGACTCGCAGTTCAGTAGTCATTAGTCACTCACTAGTCATGAAGTACTTCAATTGTACTCGTTGTTCAGTAGTCAGGAGTCACTCACTAGTCACTACTCCTTCAATTGAAGTGTTCACTTACTCTATTCTCTTCTCTAACTAGCCGTTCAGTAGTCACCGGAAGTTCAGTTGTGCTGGTATGTGTGTGTTTTCTTTTCTAAACAGCCATAGGCAGTTCAGTTGTGCTTGTGGGATGGGAAATATGAAGAAGAGCGATGTATACAATATACATGTTCATTTACTCTTTCTTCTTGTAGGGTATAATGGAATGTCATGGTACTCTTCTTGCACCGCGTCGCGTATACATAATTAGCCTATTAAGGCGGAAAGAATACACAGTGAACAGTACAAAGGCGTTACACCTTAAATATTAAAAAACACGGTTGTGACGATTTGTTTTTCATTATAAGTTCACTCGCAGTGTTCTTTTAGAGTAATTCACTCGTGAGGGACTCATCTCTAGTTCAAAGGCTAGTTTCATGGACCACATCCATTTTGTGGAGTACCGTTAAGCACTACAAAAATGAACATCGGAATGTGGCAAAAATCGCAAGTTGACACCGGGCAAGTTGACACCGGGCATTTTATTTATTAAAAAAATAAATATCTATTTATTCCAAAACATTCGGAGAAAAGAGCGTCTGATTATCTGAAATTAAGCAGATATCATACCCGAACCCTAGTGATAGCTCTGACTGGACATTGTTGCATGAGGAAAGATTTCCATAGGATGTCTTTCTGAGACCAAAATATACAGAATTTGCGACGACAAAGACGAAACACCAGAGCTTTTTTGTGAATGTGAAGGACTTGTTCAAAAAAATCTTTGTTACTTCGGTCAGGGTTTCATGGAACCATCTGAATACCTGACAATTCTTCTTCAAAAAATACTAAGCTTCATTGAAAGCGAAAGGGATCGAAGAGGAATTATAGATAATCCTGGATGACATCACAATCGACCCAAATGAGGCTTCAGTGACTCCAATTCGAAATCTACCTATATATCTAAATAGCTTAACCAGTTGTTTACTTGACGCACGGAAAATTTACTTTGTCTCGAACCGAAGCGGACTCAGTTTGCAAACACACACGAAATTACCGCTTCTGGTCGGGACACGAAAAACAGACCGGAAACAATCGAAAAAAACTCGAGTTTGTAAAAACTTGGAGAAAGCTCGTAGATTTGTTTTTTTTTGACACGTGTTTGTGATGTGTTTATGTTTTGTCCGTTGCTGCCGGTTTTCCACCAAATTCAATATTCTGTCGTCCAGTATATGTATATGACCAGCATTTTTCTGATATGAATGCTGTGATGCATTTCTGCTGACGAGAATGTATATTCTGATGCATGAGTCGTCCGTCATAAAGCTGGGTAATTTTTTCTATGCTTAGTAAAGTTCAAGATACGAACTTTTATTTTGCTTCATATCCATTTGCTACCTGACCCCTAAGTTGAAATTTGTATGTCATTGCTTTCCACCTCTGTCACCAGAATAATTATTATATCACATGTGAACGAATATATACATTTTTTTAATGATTTCAGTTGGGTACCAGTAATTGATTTTGTAGAATCAAAATATGAAGAGTATCTAACTGCCGAATCCAGAGTTCACCGGGTAGCATTACCTGATAATCGAGTGCATTCCTGTTTATATTTTATTGCACCGTCTGGGCACGGATTGAAACCTCTTGATGTTGAATTTATGTCGAGATTATGCGATAAAGTTAATATTATTCCGGTTATTGCCAAAGCAGACACAATGACACCCGAAGAAGTTCAATTGTTCAAAAAACAAATTCTTAACGAAATAGCTCAACATAAAATTAAAATCTACGACTTCCCGGAACCACTCGAAGACGAGGAAGAAGCCAAAGTGCTACGACAACTACGAAATCGTGTACCGTTCGCTATAGTTGGAGCCAATACGGTGATTGAAGTAGAAGGACGTAAGGTACGAGGACGACGATATCCATGGGGTATTGCTGAAGGTAAGTAACGGTGTGAATCATCATCTCATAAATATAAAATTCTTTATATTAATTTGGCTATATCTTTGAATGAATTTAAACAGTTGAAAACTTGGAGCACTGTGACTTTATTGCATTGCGCAACATGGTTATTAGAACACATCTGCAGGATCTTAAGGATGTCACGAACAACGTACATTATGAAAACTATAGGTGTAGGAAGCTAGCCGGTCTCGGAAATGATGGCAAGGCACGTCTTACAAACAAGTAAGTTAAAACTTTGAAAACAATGTATCTACCATAGCAGCCAATATATTAAAAAAGACGCTGGTACATCTCGAAATCCTACACAAAAGTAGTAAAATAGTTGTTTAGATGTTGCATTAAAGCTGTTTCTAGTTTTGCTTCGATTAGCAGTTAATTGTTTAGTTATTTGGTTTGATTTTCCTTTCATTCAAATCACCTTGACACTATTCACCTTATCATCACTTTTTAAATTGGCTGAAATTGAGAGAACAATAATTGTCGTGACCAATATTCAAATATCTCTTCAACAGAAATAGAAAAAAAAATAAAGAAAAATTAAAAAAATATTTCATCATTCATTTGTTGTTGTATATCTCTCTTTCTCTTAGTTTATGCCCTCAAGGAATTATGAATAGCTTTATGACTGTTTGGTAAGTTCAATAAAATCGTTCGTTTTTAAAACAGAAAATAAAATAACAACGAACCATTAAAACATGTACACTTATTATGTTTTTGTATACATAGTAGATATTTTATTTATTTCCCTTGTTTTCTTTTGTTTTATACGAATGTTATTCGTTTGCTGTTTTCCTGTTTGCTATGTGTTTCAATTCAATTTATACATTGGGATAAAAAGCAATTGCAGTATTTTTAATTTTATAACTACTTTTTGAGCGATATTCTGGTCACGTTCCGAATTTTCGCTGATGCTCAAATTTTGTTACAATTCTTCTGTTTTAGTAAGACAGTGTTAAAAATAAATTTTTGATATTTTTGATCTTCAATGTATTAAACTTTCCAATACTTTTAAAGTTACTAATGTAAACATGAAATGTAATTCGAAAAAAGTTAAAAAAAAAATCGCAACAGTCTGGGCTGTTAAAGTCAATGTGCAACAAAAGTGGCGACGCTACTAAAAACATTAAAGACCTAATGATAATTTCGAACATGAGGCGATTAGAACCAGAGTGGGCCATCCCCACCAGAAGCTCAACCGAAATAATGATAAGTGAATATTTGGTGAACTCAAAAAGTTCATATATTATTTAGAAATTAAGCAACTCAATTAGTTTTTTGTACTTGGTGAATTAATTGGATGCTGTTTTAACCACTCTGGTCGTTTGGCCAGGTGGTTGACAAGTCGATTTCTGTATAGGGATGTTGATATCGAAAAAAAATATCGATATATCAATATTGAAAAAAATATCAATATCGGCTGATATATCGAAAAAAAATATCGATATATCAAATATTTTTTACAATGAAGAATAAATTCATATCTCCGTTCCCGTAACATATCGCAAGGGCGTTTCAGTGTAAATTTCATGTCCCATTTTCTCAGAAACTCGAATGAAATTTTGGACAATTATTCCTTACTACAAAACGGGCAAATAGAGTGGAGTAAAATTTTATTATTTTTGCGAAGGTTGTATATATTGCACATCTAATTTTGACGAACAAAAAGCTTCAAGTCAGTCTCATATTGCATTATTAAATAATTAAAAATTTTAAATTTCGTTCTACTCTATCTGACAGCAGAGGTTGCATGATTGATGGATCAAACGTAAAAAAATACAACTTTTCAGTTTAATCAGTTTTAACCAGAATTGAGTCTAAAATAAGAATTTAAAAACGGAATCAGTGAGAACTTGAACAATACCCCAAGGGGGTTTAATAGGGAAAAATACTTAAATCGATTTTTTTCCCCGACTATGTTTTAAGTTTATAGAAGTAAAAGTGTGAATTCCAAATCTCAATATACCTAAGAAATATATCAGAATTCGTGAATATGAACACAACCACTTTACACCCCCTTAGGGGTTGGATATCGAAAAATTTTGAAGAGCGTTACTAGGAGCTTATATAGATAGTCCGCAGAAGTAAAATTGCTTTGATAGCTCGACATGTCTAAAAGTGTTAACGAAATTCGAAAATGTGGATTCACGGACATTTTTTTTACTCAACCTCTGAACGCCAATAAAAACCTGAACTTTTTTTTTGCTTTAATTACTCTAATAGCACATCTACATATACGTTCTATTTAAACTTTCTAGTATAAGCCATTTCTGAGATATAAAAAACCACCCTTCACCCTCGTACCTTGTTACCGCTATAAAAACTATTATTTTTCTAGGATGTCTCTATAGTAGCTCTATATAATCCAAAATATTTAGCTTTTTATTCCTTACGCTTTTCGAGAAATAAAAATCAGAATGTTGAAACCAAATAAAATGAAAATACCAAATTTCAGGGTAGCAAATTTTTTTGAAATTTCAAGTCGATCACAATACTTTATTATTAAAAAACAATAAAGTAAAATATACGAAAAAAGGATGTGACGCAGCAACGGATAGTTATGGTAAACTGTGACTCTTTAATACAAATATATTACTTTCCTCCGGGTTTTTTAAATTCCATCTACTTGAAAGAGCAAGATTAAAATCCAATAACAACAAAGTACTGAGCGGATAGATCCTTGTGCACAGGATAGTTGCCTGGTTGCCCCCACCTACAGAACCTACTAACTAACTTGGTCACCTCTATCATCGAAGCCTCAATTGGGCCTATTGCGACGTCCCTCTGGATTATCTATGGTTCCTCTTCAATCCTTGCGCTTTCAATGAAGCTTAGTGTTTTTGGAAGAGGAATAGCTAATAATTCCGATGGGTCCATGAAACCCTGACCGAAGTGACGAAGTATTTTATGAGCAATTCCTTCACATTGCCAGAGAATGTGCTCTGGTGTTTCGTCTCCATCATCGCAAATTCTGCATATTTTGCTCTCAGATAGACTAATCCTACGGTGATGCTTCCTCATGTAACAATATGTCCAGATACAGCTATCACTAGGGTTCGGGTCAGATGTTTGCTTAATTTTAGATATTCAGACGTTCTGTTTGCCGCATGCTTCGGTATAAGTAACTTATTAGATTGTCACGTAAAATATCAACTAGAAGTAGCTAAATTTGCGGCCAAAGTATAAGTAGGTACATATACACAAAAATAAGAAGAAATTGAAATGAGGATCGAGTTCTAAAATATGCTATACTTAACAAAAAATATCGGGTCCGATAGTGGGATTTTAATATCGATATATCGCTTTAAAAAATATCGGCCGATATTATCGATATATCGTTCAAAAAATATCGCAATTTCATATATCGATATTTTTTCAACATCCCTATTTCTGTACTGAACTCAGTTTCTTAAAAAATGAGGGTTGGTCCACTCTGGCTGTAACCGGCTCACATGGTAAAAGTCTGAACATTCATCAAGGGTTCTTTATTCAAATTAAAGGCCTGTGGAAGTAAAAACCTATTTAATATCTAATGAAAGCTAAAACGTGACGAACTCGTGAAAATCCTTACCGCCCTCCCCTCGGGTTGAATATAAAAAAAATTGGATTTTGAATCGATTACGTCAAAATCTCGTGGAAGTAACCAATATCTAATCGAACCTAAGAGACAAGAAGGAATTCGTTAAATTAAAAAAATCTTGAAATCAGTTTTGATCCGAATATATAGAAAGGCCGAAGGAAGTCAAAATCAATACATCTCATCACACCTGTGTGATATGTCAGGATTCGTAAAAACGTATACAATTATCAAAAATATGTGGACCCCCTTTCACTGTCCATTTCGTTTCCAGTCCTCCGAACGCCATAGAAAATGTAAAAAATAGTTTCTGCTTAAATTACTTTTTTACTTAATTTACATACACATACCAAGTTTTAACGTGATATTGTAATTCGTTCCTGCGATAGACAAAATACTTCTCCGCTCTCCCCAAAAAATATTTTTTCCAGGTATATACACATACCAAGTTTCAACTTTCTATCTTGCTGCTCTGGAGATATAAAATACAAAATATTTTGCTATTCATTCTCACCATCACCTGCTCCACCTTTACTTGCAATATTTTACTCCTGGCTAGGAGTTCATTGGGCATTCATTACCTCTCGTATAAATTCCAAGATCATATCTTCAATAGTTGTTGAAATATGAGACTAGATTTTCTTAAAAAAATACATAAACATACAAAAATACACCTATATACCATACACAAACTAAATTCCATCTTGTCTGCGCAATTGACTTATAAGATATTGCAATCCGTTTTTCACCACCCATCTCCTCATGCCACTGCCCCGCTCTGAAAATTCTTATGTACTCTCCTAATATGCCTACAAACAATGACCAATAACTTGTGGCACAAGATATGAATTTTAGAATATCTCCTCTCAAGCTTTCGAGTTTTTTTTACGGCCGTCGTAATAGCTTAGGGGGTCATCCTTTAATGCGATTGCACAGTTAGAAACATAGGTTGGGGATAAAATGGTGTGGTAGGGGATTTAGAATGGTGGATCTATTTTTCTTGCCCCATTCCAGGATAAAATTGAGGTCTGAGTTAAATGAACCGAATAACTCAGTGCGGTAAGAGGTCTCCAATATATTGGTATATTGTTTTGCACACTCCCACACAATTCCACTCATACTAGCAATTTTTGCAAATAGCTCCACTATCATAGTACTATATACATTCCAAATTTCAACGCCCTGTCCTAAGCGTTTTGTCTAAAAGCCCTCTTTAGATTGTCTTGCATAAGGTTTTTGAAGTTCCTATTGCTGTCGTCAGGGGTTGTTTTTTCGTCTGGAAATTTATAAATTTTCGGAAACTTATAAATTTTAGCCAATTATTCAAAGAAATTACCACCTGATTGATTATACACATTTCACTTACATAGTTCTGTCGAAAGTTCTACAAACAGTTATCAATCTGTCTGTCCAAATCATAATTATCTTTACAATGGGCACAAAAGGGTGGGAAATATTGGATTAAGAGAAAAATAAAGACATATCCGGTTGGGTGCGGAGATGCAAAAGGCAGCATTACGGCAATTATTCATATTTTTTCTACTATGTTCCAAGTATTTGTTTACATGATAATTCCAGACTTTCGTGAATTTCCTCGACATATCTTGGAGATGTTCTAGCCAGATGTTATTTCCCGCGAAGATCTTAGCAATACCTTGAGTTATCCAATGAAAACATTTTCGAATGGTCGTCCAAATGAAAGTTAATATTGTGAATAAGTCCTTGTGGCAGGTGTACTTACTTTTTGGGTCAATACACTCGATGGATGGAGCGATGAACGAAAGTGTTGAAATTTACTTTTTTATTTTTAAATATTAGGTGTACATAGATGCCACTAACACGAAATACTGGGAAAAATGGCGGATCAAGCTCGTAATATGGCAAGATCAGACATATTGCAACAATTCTCCATCATTACATTTGTAAAATTTTATCGGCGTCAGTTACTTATGAGTCCTTAAACATGTCGGAGTTCGAGCCAAATAAGCGCCATTTGCGGGAAGTTTTGCCTTTTTGTTTTAATTCAAAGAAATCTGCGGCTCAGGCTCGTAAGATGATTAGAGAAACTTATGGCGAGTCTTCTATTAGCGAATCAACGTGTCGCAAATGGTTTCATCGCTTCAAAATGGGTGATTTCGGCATGGAAGACAAGGAGCGTTCCGGCCGTCCAAAAAATTTCGAAGACTCAGAATTTGAGGCAGTACTGGACAAAGATTCATGCCAAACACAACAAAGTCTTGCGGATTCATTGGATGTGACTCAACAAGCCATTGCACATCGTCTGAAAGCCTTGGGAATGATGCAAAAGCAAGGAAATTGGGTGCCGTACGAATTGAAGCCTAACCTTTGCGGCGCGCCTCTACCCCACCATAAAATCTACCAATCAGATGGCTCGTGGCGTCGCAAAAGTCCAACAGTTCTCGACTTTTTCTTTAACGTTGGCTTCTATACATACACACCCATACAATGAACTGTGACAGCACGCAATTTGGAGCTCATCGGGCCTATTATGAAACTCGACTCGACCAAAAAACTCACATTCTGCAATTATGAAACTCGACGAGTGCCTACTTGTCGAGTTTCACTCGACTTTGAGTCGAAAAAAAAGCGTGAGTAAAAAAAACTGCGTATTATGAGAGCCGATCGAGTGAGTATTTACTTGAAAGAAATGTCAAATTCACTCGACTACTGGAAATGAAGTGACTTTCCAATTGTCGAGTTTCATAATACCAAGTTTAGCTCGAGTCGAGTTCAAATGTGAGTCCAGTTACTCACTCGACTCGAGTCTCGTAATAGGCCCGCATATTATTTCTGTCGTTTCGCACTTATAGGAAAGTCGCCCCGAAGGGACATGTACGCTATAAATCGCTATCAACACAACAAAGACTACAGCTGACGTAAACCGTTTTGTAACGGGCTCTTGGAGGTTAAGTCCGTGCCTCAATGTGTTCGGTGTAAATTCAGCATCACTCTTGTGATTGCAGCATGTGAGTCACTTGGACGAGGTGAGTGTCATAATTGGACCCGCCAAAACAAAGGAGCAGAAAATGATTAAACGTCGCTAACGGCAAAAATGAGGAAGCTTCTTTTCTATTTTTTTTTATATTATAGAATGTTTTCTTGGAAAAGTTAAGAGAAGAGTAAAAGTTCGAGGTCTACTTGCCTAATTTCCTCCATTATAAAAACGACTTGGCGGGATACCATTTTAGGAAAACCAGTTTTAAATTAAATCAACAAATTGTTTTTATGTCAATTTACTGCCGTACCCAAAATCATAATATAATTCTGAACAGCATTACCGGCAGAGTACAGAGTACTCCTGAAGTATATCAATCTGGATTCCGAACGGTTATGAGTCGTCTTGTTGTGACTACGCAAATACCTTACGGATAATTAAGCACAGAACTCAATGGCAATCACTTCCAGACGACCTTATAACTGGAATACTGTATGTCAATTTGTCTAGTTCCCATGATCCAATCAATGGTATCATAAACTTATGATAATAAAGAAAATCAACATAATACAGCAACTGACTTATTCTGAAGTACTTATACATACATAGAAATATCACTTCAGATAAGGTGTATTCAAGTGTACAATGCTTACACTGCAACACATTTTTATCAGTTTAATTAATTATTTAATGTTCCGCTTCACGCTCTTTCGTAATTTCCCTTTATTTTTTTTTATAAATAGAGAACACAAATTAATTTCCGTCACATTTAATCTTAGCCTTACCCAGTTTTTATTTTCTAGAATTTTTTCTCCTAAAATGCATGTTTTCTATTTACAGGAATCCTTTGGCACAAATGGAAGAAGAAAAACGTGAGCACGATCTAAAAATGAAGAAAATGGAAGCCGAAATGGAACAAGTATTCGAAATGAAAGTGAAAGAAAAGAAACAAAAGCTCAAAGATTCCGAATTAGAATTGACGAGAAGACATGAAGAAAGAAAGAAGGTTTGTTTTTATTACCGAAAGCCACAAATAGTTTAAGAAGTAGCCTTGAGTGAAATTATGTTAACCCTTTAGCTAAACCATAGCTACAAAATAGTCGTGTGGAATCAAACCTAGTTTTCATACTCATACTCATACATCGTTAAATGCTTCTTACCAATAAACGATTTAAATGGCTTATATAAACTTCTAGCAGTTTTGAATAGTATTCAATAAAATACGTAACTTTCATAGGCACTCGAAATACAAATTCGTGAATTGGAAGACAGAAGACGGGCATTCGATCAGGAGAAAAAGGAGTGGGAGGACTCAAATGGCATTACATTAGATGAACTTCGACGAAGAAGTTTAGAGGCAAATAGCAAAGAGTAAGTACATTTTAATCGAATTAAATGTGTATGCCGTTGTGACTATAGCGAGTCCTATCATTTATTTTAACTTCATCAATTTCCATGCTTTTTTGTTGTTGTATATTAACCAATTGGCGCTTTAAAAACACATTCCTATTATTATTTATGTATTCATACACAACATTTTTATTTTTTTTAAATTTGAAAATTTTTATGTCAACCCCTTGTAAATTTTATTATTTATTCATACAAACTGGGATATAATATTGCTAACACGTAAGCATTTCGATTTAATTTAAATTTCTTTATTTATTCGTACATCAGCGACCTATTTTCAGTTTTATAAAATGAATAAATATAACTTTTTGTAAGAACTTTAAATTTAGAACCTTTTGGGATTTATTAAAAAAAAAATATGTTGCTATTATATAATTATAGTAAAGGGCAGATTGATTAGGTGATTCAATTATAAGTTTTGCATTGAGCCTCTCAACGTTTGGAAGATTATTGTTGGATTTTCATTACCACACAAATTATTATGATTATTGCTGTTCAGAAAAATGCTTTTAAATGTTACAATTATCCACCAGCACTTAAAATAAATATCGATATCAATAAAATTAATGTTTTATGGATCGAAAGTTACATCATGATATATAAATTTACTGTTATTATGTCTAATCAATTCATTAAGATATGTATGTTGTTCGCTCTTTTTAAATTGTATCAGATAAATTACTATACAACTTATGTACTGTACAGTGAAATCCGCTTATAATGACTTCGCTTATAATGACAAACCGTTTTGTATGACACACCTGCGCTAAGAAGTTTGGTTTTCATATAAAAAGTATGCATTTTAATTCGATTAGAATGACTTCATGACTTCGGTTAATATGACCAACCGCATATAAACACGCATTTTTCTTATAATGACGTGTTTTTTTCTTACAAATTAATCCGGTTATTATGACGTTCATATTGAATTGTTTTCATTTTAACTCACACTCCTAATCTTTGCTAAATACATATGTACATCTTAGTTTTCCTGCTGCTTTTGTCATAATAATATGTAAAAACGATTCTATCGAAATTACTGTTTTCATTGCACCTAAATTTTTCATGCACATTCAACGTCTGTTTTATATGAAGTCCGGTTAGTATGACCTGATTGCGATTTCTCTTCAATGTCATTATAAACGGACTCTACTGTATATACATATACTTATGAAATATAATATTTCACGAATAACTTAGCATTGCAGTAACAGTTCCTGCTTTGTTATTGTGGAAGATATTTACCCAGTCTCGTAATTGTAAATGGCGATTGTAAGTAGTGATTTGTGCAAAAAACTAATATGAAAGGAATACATATTTTGATTTTGACTATCGGTATCACTCGAAATATACTTGACTTTAATGTAAATTTGAGCCGTCTTAACCGGATTGAGCGATAGACAAATTAGTACTGCTAAGGCCACCTCCCCATGGGAATACATGTGATAAAATTTTTATAAAAACTTAACTGCGTGAACTTGATCAGCTGCCGTAAAACTACTAAAGCTAAACTAAAACACCGACCAAAATTCAATGAACAAGAATGTGTCATGTATGACGTCATAAACTGTTATAACTAAACTGACGATGCTGACTATTGGAACATGTCCTATTTATATATAATATTTATACCAGCCGCGTCCCGCGGCTACGCTCACGGTTGTTTGGTGCTATACTCAGGGTTGCCAGATAGTTGGCTGCAGAATCCGCCGAGTGAACTGATGAAATAGCCCAAAACCCGCACGAAGACTTGTAGCCCAAATACCGCGATCAATTTTGTAATTTATCAGACCTACTTGAATGTGTTGAACATAATTGCGATTCCGACGACAAACTGTGCTCGAGAATTCTTAAAAAACACTGTAATGTAAATATGTGTGTGAATATATAAATTCGCATTTATCACAATTTTAAGAGTCTTCTCTAATAATATTAGGTGCAACAATCAAATTATTCATGAAAAATAATTTGTAATTTTCATAATTCAATGGGATCAAAATCTTCAGTGAATTATCCTACATGTAAGTTATCAGGCAAAAATAAAATATGGCTTTTTGCTTTTATGAATAATAATATATACTAGTATAGTTTATGTTACAAGATGCACATCAATACATAATAATGTAAGCATCTCATAATCACCTTCGCCTAAGCGATCACATCCTGAGTCTAAAGAAGATCAAGCCGCCTCCCGATTAGCGTCATACAATGTTGCGAGCTTTAGGTTCGCCGCGATTTCAAGTAAAACACAGTTCGATTTCATTTACTACTTGATCGCTGTTATCGATGAAAATTACTTTAAAAATACACTTTCGCGTAGAGCTGATCGTCGTTTCATTCTCGCAGCAGAAAAACATATCTCCTGGCTCTGCAGCGCTTATATACTGCATGAGTCGAGAGATTTCCAGCATATTCGGTTGTTTGTGTGGAATTCGCATGAAGTAATTATTACATGCAAGAAATGTCTAGAATATGAGAGAAGTACATGGACCTATCTACAATATTATAAGGTTGTTGTTTTTCTCTGGAAACTTTAATATCAATAATAACTGAGTTGTTCGCATTGCCAGAGTACACATGTAACAATAACTTTAATTTTTGCAACACATGTCTGTAACCCACCAATCAATCAAAAATAATGTTTAATAAATTATGAAAAAATTGAACTCTACGACAGTCATCAATATTGGTAAATCTATTATATCTTGAAAAAATGGAACTCTACGACAGTCATCAATATTGGTAAATCTATTATCTCTTGTATGTTATATTTCGAAGGGTGTCCTTAACTTGAAAGAAAGTGGTTCATTTGTAGAAAGTAAACAAATAATGAACCGATTCTAAATTAATTTTAGTTTACAAACACCAGATATCGTGTGAAGTATTATTTTTCATTAGAGAGAATCGAACATTTAGTGGCAACAGGATTTGTAATATGATATTTGATGCCAACGTTGTATTTGAGCCGATAACAATAGCAGATTTAACCCAAGAGACGACTAAAATTCAGTTTTCTAATTTTTATATTTCTATTTTTTCCTCGTAAATCGCCTCTGTTGTAAGCTAGCAAACAAGCCCAAAAAGCTATAAGTAGCTTTTTGAAATTTGTACCCGTAAACTGAATATTTAAATAGCGTAAATCGCGGTAAATAGCCCAATCTGGCAACCTTAGCTATACTATCGAAACTGCAGAGCAAGCTATTTCCAATCTTGCTTCCCGTTTGTTTCTCCCGTTTGCTTCCATTGTTCCCGTTGCTTCGTTGCTTCCGTTGCTCCCGTTGTTCGATTTTGTCAGACGTGCACACCGGAAACACACAAACTGTCGCTAGACTATATGAAACACACTCATTTCATTTTTACTAATACAGAAAGCTTCACGGGCGTGCGCTCAACATATCAACAAAGTTTCATCGCAATCGGATGAATGGTTTAGGAAGGCATACGGGACAAACAAACCAACAATTAGAGCACCAGGGTACTAAAATAACGAAAAAATTGGAAAAATGTCGAAAAAACAAATGTTTTTGATTCGATCAGTACCAAAGTTCACAGGAACCATCCGGGGCTATTCTATATGTTCCCTGAAATTTGATCAAAATCGTTTGGGCGGTTTAGGAGTCTATAGGGAACAAACATACATACATCCTCTTTTATATATCGCCGTGTCGGAAGAACAGTGACGCAACTGCAAAAAATTCTAATTTTTTTCGGAGAAACAATATCATTTTTAACAATTGCCCACAAGCCATACGAGCTTAGTAATAGTTACTATATATAGCTTAGATCAAGAGCACGTTCGTTTTAAACAACGGGGAACGATTTTATGCAAGAATAGCAAAACCACAAAATATTGAAATGTGAAATGTTCTTCCGACACGGCGATATGTAGATAGTTTTTCGTAAATATGTCGACTCCGCTGCCACCTACCGGGTCCAAATTTTCTTAACGAATTTATTTTTATTTTAGTAAGTAATTTGTATAGTAAATTTGAGCCAAATCGTACCATGAATACGAAAAATCGAAATATCTCGACTGTAGTGCCACCTACCGGAAGCAAAATGAATAGAAACCTTCCTGCAGACCATGTCAATATGGTGTCTAGCTGTTCTCGAGTTTTAGACACACGTACCCTGATCGAACATTTTTATATATTAAGATTATAAACATTCTTTTTAAAAAAAAAACATATAATTTTTCTGCTGATAATTTGACGATAGTTTTTTTACGGGTTTTCCATGGAAAGTTGTATGCTATTTACCGAAAGCTAACGAGTTCTTGCATTATTATATTTCTACTTCGATGTCTGAATCATGAAGTAGGCAAATATTTAGGACCACATTCTAACGCAAGTAGAAGAAGTAAAACATCGCTGTGAATTATCGATTTTTAAGTGTCTCTTGCTGAAAAAGCATCGAAACCTCAACCATCAAGAGTCTACATCAAATCGCTTTTGGCAAGTTGGGGAGTTTTGTTATTAAATTGAAAAAAAGTAACTAAACGTCAAAACATGACTGTGTTTTCTTTTCATGTATTAGTTTCTATTTGCTTACTTGGCAATCGATTGGTTTTTGGTTTTGGTGATCTCAGTTCTGTATGCTACTATTTTGCGAATTGTGCTTTGCCCGAGATCGAATTTCGTGTTCATATGTGATATCAAATTCACTCAGTTTAGGCTTCCATAGATCTCCAGTAATATCATCTGTAAAACTACTATTAATAACGCGAGAAGGTAGTCGAAAAATAGTTCACTTCATCCAATCATAAAAACTTTTATTAATCGTCTCATATTGAGCTTAGACTTCAAAAACATTCATTAAAACATGGCATTTATTGTTATTGAAAATAATGCAATTACGGCATCTATAAACCTTATACCTCTACTATAATTTCACTCGTAATACTGGCTCTTATGAACGTGCCGAGTAGTATATAGCTAAAGTTTAGTACTAAAAGGGAAACACCCAGGCGTAAAAATTATCCGAACAGTAACACAGTAGAATTTAATATTTTGTTAGTGACTCTGTAGAATTTTATTCCTGCTGCTTTAATTAATTATTTTAAGAACAAAAACCGCCATCTGTTGAATGCGAATGACGTTTAGACGTGGCAAAGTTTGAAGTGCAGCGGAAGTTAAAACAAACATACGTTACGAATCCGTCAGAGCTAAAACGGTAAAACATTTTGTTCAAAAAACCTTTTTTTATTTTTTTTTAACATCTTAAAAGTCAATGAAGGCACAGAATCCGCTAAAACCTCTCAAGAAACATATTCGTTCTAAAAAGCCAACTATTATAATTTTTAACACCGCCCACTTAAACCTCCCTTTCGATTCCCAAGATTCGCTGAAACCATCACAAACCAGACTAAAACCTCGAAATATTTAGATAAAAATATTGAGATTGAGCAGCCAACTAGTTTTAGGGTTTTTGTTCATCAATGATTTCTCCGAATGGAATCTGTGAAGAAATATCATAATTTCGATTGTAAAATTGAACAACTACGTTTTTTTCTGGAAATGATTTCATTCCAATTCTAGTTAGTGCTGCTGCTTTTTTCGGTGTCGTGAAATGAAACGAAAATTTTATTGCATTTTGTATGAAATTCGACGTATTGTTTTAGTTTCGTTTCTATAGTTAGTACATAAGCTTTAGTCATACACATCTCTATAGCAAAATTTAAGTAATGGTCTCGTGTAAGGTTGCCAGATTAGGCTATTTGCCGCGAATTGGGCTATTTAAATATTCAATTCGCGGGTAAAAATTTCTAAAAGCTACTTATAACTTTTTGGGCTATTCGGCAAACGCAAATTGTGTTAGTTTGCTAGTTTACAACAGAGGCGATTTACGAGAAAAAAATATAAATATAAAAATTAGAAAACTCAATTTTAGTCGTCTCTTGGGTTAAATCTGCTACTGTTACCGGCTCAAATACAACGTTTGCAAACTATGTCATATCAGAAATCCTGCTGCCACTAAATTTTCGGTTCTCGGTTCTCTCTAATGAAAAATAATACTTCACACGATATCCATCTGGTGTTTGCAAACTAAAATTCATTTAGAATCGGTTCATTTTTGGATTGATGGGTTACATACATGTGTTGCAAAAATTAATGTTATTGTTACATGTGTACTCTGGCAATCCGAACAGCTTACTTATTATTGGTATTAAAGTTTTCAGCGAAAAACAACAACCTTGCAATATCCATATACTCGTACGTCTCGCATGTTCTAGACATTTCTCGCCTGTGGTAAAGCTTCTTGCGTATTCCACACAAACAACCGAATATGCTGGAAAACTCGCTGCAGAGCCCGGAGATATGTTTTTCTGCTGCGAGAATGAAACGACGAAGTTTTTTTTCACATACTTACACAGTAACTAAAATCAGCATTTATTCCATTGAGGAAGTGTAGCTATGCTTCACTCAAACAGCTGTTGAATGAAAACAAATTCTGCAATTAATGTCATGATGTGATGTTCGAATGCACATAGGTTTTTGAATTTGGAATTAAATCTTTTCTATTTATGTTATAAATGCAAGGAATAGAATTAAAAAAAAAATCCGGAAGACCAGATATATATACAAAGAGTCTAATATGGTTGGCATTCATTATATTTGTGCATATTTCAAATCTGTATTGTTACATGGTTGTAGGCGATCTTATAAGCCAAGAATACTTGGGTAGACGAACAAACTGTGCAGCAAAGGATTACCTACAGGCTCTGAATCGTGTGGTGGCTTAGAACATTATACCCACCAATATATAGCATGGCGAACTCAAAGGATCTTTAAATCGATTTATCGAATATTATCCTCTTTAGGCCGAGCTCAAAAGGACACAGTTCATCAAATGCTATACAGGCAGTCAACTCAAGATGGGACGAGTTGACAAGTTGTAAGTTTTCTAGGGCTAAGCTGGACAAACACAAGACTAGGGATATTTTGACGTGGAGTACACTATGACTGCGGTTGTTCGTCTGATTAATGATGTTCACTGCATACCGTGGAAGCACACCATGCCTATAGAAATAGCTGCTTCGAACGTTTGCAGATACTGCCTTAATCTGTATGACGTCGAGGACATTACTCTTATTTTGTGTGAATGTCAAGACTTGCGAGGAGGCGCACGAACTCGCGAAGTTGTTTCTTTTTATATATCTAAGGTCGTTAGGGTATGACAAACTTGTTTTTGTAGGAAACAGCATATATTGTTTCAGGAAAGTTTCGACTGGATCGTGTGTTCCCTTATTCTTCTTTTTCGAATATTCTATGACTATGACTTCGCAGTGAGTTCAGTCCAATTGTATGCAGATTATTTCAGATCGATATAATGATTTCTGTTTATTTAAAAAAGCTCGATATTTCGTTTCCTAGTGTGTTCTTTCAGAAATATCTTGCAGCCCCCTGTTTCTACTCGGTGATGGTCAGCTTGGATATTAATCTTTTCTAATAGTCCAAATTCTTAGTTCCACAGTTAAGAATCTTGCTAATGCCAGAATACAGTCATAATACCATTGTTCGTCTCTCAGTTGGTACTGATTTAATAAGTCCTGCGGAACAACTATAATACTACGGCAAAGATCACATTGCTTTTGAAAATTAACCAGTCGAGATCATATTAAGTTAGAGATTTGGAAATTTATTTTTTTTTTATCTTTTTATTATTTAAGTTTTTCGTTATTCTTCGCACCTCACTTGTACATATGTATATGTATTTTTTTTATATTTTTATTGTTTAAGTTGTTCGTTATTCTTCGTACTTCCTTTGTACATATTAGCATTCGCGAATATTCGTGATATGTATTCGAATTCGATATTTCAATCTGAGGAAAATGTTATTAGTCTCATCTCTGAGTTAAATATGAACATCAAATAGAAATTCCCCGAATTTTGCGACTTTGAATCATTGTCATTGAAGTTGAAGTAATCACTTCAGTCAATCGTTCAAGTGTGTTTTTCCTGCAATGCTACTTATATTATATTTCAAAGAATCGATTTTTTACATTCAGGATGAATCAATATCATCTATTTAATTCCGACTTAAAAGACAGTTTTTGGTAATTCTCTATCTTTATAGAAAACTAGAAAGCATAGGTATCCTGTGCCTAGAAGCATCAAATATTTCATGCAAAAGGAAAACATTACTACAACGGAATGCACTCAATATATATTTTATTCATGTATGTAAAAAGAAAAATTTGAAATAAAGTTATTGTGAATACTCCAATACATAAGTAAGTTACTTCTTTTTATAGAAATTTTATTACATTTGATTGCATCGGTTGTGCTATATACCTCAATGGATGCATCAATACGTTACCAAGAATGATTATTTTCAAATTACAATGTTTAACTGTTTTACATACCTTACTATTATTACACATGTTACAATAATTATAGTAATGTTTATTTTGAAATGATGTAACTCTCGATCCGATACCAATTTATTATCTATTATTTTTCCCTTTTGCCCTTAATAAATTTGATGAACAAACAAATATATATTAATTAAAATGCAAAAGAAATAAGATACCGAAAACAAAAAAACACATCATCTTACAGGACCGCATCATTGACATCGAGAAGTTCAGATGAATCAAAGGGTCGCCGAGTATTTGGATCTTTACTTCGTCGTCACACAAGCTTTGGAGCCCCAGATACACATCGGGGCTCGTCAGCTGGTTCAAATAATACAAATATTGCGCTGTCAAACACTCATAATGATTAAACTCATCATCATAAGTGATTTTGAATAGAAAATGTAGAACTATAAAGTAACACCATTTTAATTATGCTTAAGATACCTCCACAACAAAATAAAAAGTTATTAACAAGTCAGTAAGAAATTGTCGAAGAAAAAACTTATTTTTTCAATTTATTTGTTTATTTTAATTGCTTATCTTTATTTTAACAATAGAATATTTCTTAATTTTCTTGTGCTTGTTTGAGAATAGTTAATCTTGAATTCAATTTAAACTTTTTTATATTTCTATCATACCATTTTTAGAGTTCTGAAATATAATTTATTTTTGTTAATTCCTTTATGTTAATTTCAATAATTTTACTTCTGATTGATACGTAAATAGTTGGTAAGTTAGTTGTTAATAATTAAAATCCGATATACTTATTTGTTGTTTTAAAAGTTGAAATATTTTATATTTTTATACATCTTTTTCTATTCAGAGATATCCAAATAATGTACGAGAATTATATACAAAAGTTATCTTTAGAATTTGTAATATTTATTATGGAAATTGTTTAGGATATTTTTTTGAAGAGATGAATTAGTACCTTAACGAACCATGCAAAATTCGACAAAACAACAAATAAGTAGGTTCCCTTAAAAGAAAATTTCGAAACGCACAATTTGAAAAGGGCACCATTGAATTATCTATTATACCCAGATGTTAGAAAGTGAAATTTATTCTTAAGTTGATCACTATAAAACTAAAAACAAATTTTTTTAATTTTAATTTATCGCTTAAAAATTAAAATTTATCTCTATAATAAGCAAATACATACTCATTGTATTTTAATGTAGTTACTTAACTAGTCGGTAAAAATGTTGGATGATCTTACATATTTATATATTTTTGTACAAAATTGGTATGTACTTAATATGTATTTGTTTTAAAACGAGATTATTTTATAAAAATGTGGAATGGCATGATACTAAATAGAATTATATTTAACAAAAACAATCTTTAAATGGTGATTGTCCTTTTAATTTTTATCGGCAACACAGTCTCTATTTTTACATTTGTTAGATGCTTAGACTAGCAGCCATAAATTGAAAATGCTTTGCATATGATTGCAGCTTCTAAACTTTAAATTAAATTTAGTTTTAATGAAGCGGATGGTGTCCAATATATTATATAACATTGATGCAAGGTCTCTACTCTATGCGCGGATCGAGTGTTTGATTTATGCAATGGCTTACAAAAAAATACATATTTATCTCTTATAGGGCATTTAATATGGCAATAAAAATTGACGACAATAATCTTGTTAATTTAGATATGCTTGAAAATTTAAAATCTTTCTTTCGTTGTATTGAAAGTCATTGCATTTTGAACGGAACGACGGACGAAATTTGAAAAACGATTATATCAAAATTGTAATAAAAAAGCAGGAATAGTGAGTACGAAGTTATCTCTTCAAGGGTATGACCGATCCAACGTCACTTTCAACTCTGAAAGTTAATTTTTATCTTGTCCTGATCTGTCGTCTTCCGAAAATCGTGGTACGAAAAGGATTGAAAAAAAATTGCAAAGCCATTTTTATTTTCGAGAAACCTAGGTATCATCCCATTTTGATTATATTATATCTCTATTTAAGAAAAGTATATCTTATACTAATATTCTAATTTAATTTTTCGCATTTATCCTATGAGTTCGCTAAGATCGTGCTTTTAAGTGATACTGTGGGCTTGTGTAGGTTCAAATAGAACTAACTTTTGCGTGTTTATACGACAGTCCTTACCTATCGCCACGAATTTTAGTTTTGGGGACGACCCACTGCAGTTCTTCCTTTTTACAGTATGTTCATTCTTCTGTTATTTTTAGGGTTATTTTCTTTTTCTTTAGCTCAGTTACACAGGGAAAACTCGTTTTTTCGAATTGTTCGCAACATTAACATAAATAGATGATTCATTTTAAAGAGATTATATTCATCATTTACAAAAATGAAAGAAATTGTCTTAATTAAGTTCAGTCGAATGTCTTTGGTATAACTAGATTTTTTGTAAATTGTACTCTGCTTATTATTTAAAACCTGTTTACTATTTGATTTTTAAAGACTAGTTGATAGATTATTATTATATCCCAGTATGTAATTCCTGCTCCCACAGATTATTATAGAGATTATATTTTTTTATAGTAAATTAAAAATTTCTTGAAATTTTGTATGATCTTAAAAAATATTTTTTTTTATAATAAACAAAATTAAATTTATAATCATCGCTTATATATTATTTAGCATTGTCATTTTTTGTTTTCTACTGTTTGTTTCATTATATCTTAATCAAAATAAAAGCGTGTCTATTTCAACACATTTCTGTAAACAGAATATTGCATGATGTACTTATTAACTTCATAATTTCTTGTTTAATTTTATGTTGTGTATGCGTTTTTTTTCTTGCTACAAGGAATTCAAGTCAAATTACCATCTGTAATGCCCCAAATTCGATCGGAGAAAATATCATCGAAAAGTCCAAGGCCCGATTTGGACTGTCGCGCCGTGGAAAAGATGATCAAATAAAATTGTAAGGATAACGGGAGTATAATTTTTCGTAATAGAGAAGTGTATCCGCACACGAACTGCCCTATTAGGAGCGATCGCTGCTTTGGCTACTGTCGTAGAGTCATGATTGTTTGAAAAATGTTCACTGGATATGTCAGTTAGGAACTGTGTTTGACTAGGTCTGTACGAAATTCAAATAGTACTTGTTTGATTCAACGTTTATTACAATGATGACAGTTGGAAATGTTTGGGTTTATAGATTGTGTTTTTTGTGTCATTCATTCAGAGCTAAGTAGGGTAGAAAAGTTCCATATAAAATGTTTTTGATTTTTTATGACTTTTTTTCAAAAAAGTTTTTTTTCCGCAACGACCAGGGGCCCTATTCTCGAGTTCATTCGAATTTTGGTCGCATACGATCAATTCGAATGATAAGTTTCGTACACGAACCAACTCCCATAAAAATTGGTATTCTTGAATATCATGCGAAACTTTTTCATTCGAATGGTCGTACACGAATTGGAAGTAGTATTGCCAGACAAGTTTTTTGCTATTTAACGTGAATTTGGTAAGCCACTGTGACCACTAACAAGTGAAACACTTCAGAACAGAAATCCGTTAGTTTCAAACTTGAAAAAATGGATCAAAACGGGTTGGTAATATTAGTGGGGAGGAGAAAACGATATTAATAGAATTTTTGGAAAGTAATCCAAAAATAATTAAAGGTAGATTCAATGCGGAATTTACCCATGAAAACGCGCATCAAGTTTGGGGTATCGTTTCGGATGTTTTAAATAGTATTCCTGGTGCAAAAAAGGATTGAAAGCAATGGCGCAAGGTATGGTTATTCATTATAAACAAGCAATCAAGATAACTATTTATGTAATTTACAGACTTAGCAGGATATGAAACACAAAACAAAAGGGTGGCAAGCGGGCATTCTTAAAGATATTCGAACCACGGGTGGAGGACGAGAAAGTGGATCTGATTAGAAAATAAATAAAAACAACTTCATCACTCGTAGGGAATACTAATATTTATTTTCATCAATTAATATTACAATCCTTCTTCCTAACTAGAATCTCTCAATATCTTAAAAAAGTGCACTCGCATAATAACAAACACAATTTAAATTTGACAATTTTTCTGAGCCACCTATTGTTGCTCTTCCTCTTTACATGTGCATTTCCCAAAGCATTGATAGCGCTTTAGGGCTTTTGGATTTATAGTACTTTTCTGCAAAAAAAAAAGGATTGTATTATTTTGCTAGTAAGTTCATTCAATAAAAGAAAAAAAGCTCAATCACGGACTTCAAATGTCTTTCGTAATACCAAATCTTGTTGCGACGACATCCATAATAGGCACAGTATAAACCTATAGTCACCTGAGTGACATAACTCATGACTAAATAATGAGACGAAAATGAAGGGGAATAGACCACACTTTTCCAGAGGGCCATAGAACCTCAAACTACAGTTTGAAAAGCTGCAGAGTTTGGAGTCTTTCATATCCCCACAAATTCCAGAGAATGTTGTAAAAGTGAGACTCCGAAGGAGAGGAAGCAGAGAAATCCAAAAATTAATAGCTCAAAGAGTTTTTGAGCTATGAGCCTACAAGCTCTTTTGTGTACGGCGGAGAGACGGATAAATTTTTTTCCCCTTTTCGGGATTAACAAATAAAAAATGTTCAGGGTTGCAAATTACCAAATCATCAAGTAAGATGAAAATCTAATGTCCTCTGAATCAGAGAGACCCACCCAAACTTTGACCTTACTCTATTCAAAAAATTTCGATGACAAGATTACAGTCGATTGGACTTTCCGGAGAAGTCATTTGGTTTTTGGTACAGTAGTACAGAAAAGTAAAAAAAAAAAGGTAAAATTTAATGTCCTGTACTTTATGAAAGTTTGGGTACTTAAGAATCTTAAACAAAACCGAAGAACAGGAAGCCATTGTAGAAAATTGTTTTAGTAGCAGTCAAGTTATTCAAAACCTACCATTCGAACAAAATCGCTGTAAGATCCCAGGGAATTCAGAACAAATAACGACAAATAATTGTCGAATACCCGTCGTCACGAGCCTGCTTGAATTTCTGCTCATCGACGAAAAAGTATCCCAACAGATTTCCGGACTCCTTGTTGATCACATTAATCCGGAATGTCTTGGCTTGGATTTTTTCCGGTAGAACTGAGACGAAAAACTCCTTGGGCGATCGATTTCCGCTTAATTCGGCTATTTCGTCGGTGATGTTTTCAAGATCTTGCGGTTGAATCGGTGGGACTATGGTATCAATAGTGTTTCCTGCCGACGGAAGGTGCCTGGAAGCTTGACTCTGTTGTGTAAAGTAGGAACCTTTCGAATTTGCGACAGGTTCTGATGATTTCATGGAGGATCCAGCATTGGACGGTTGAATTGTGGTGCCGCCATGAGTTCGTTCCAGCGAGTTGTTCCGTTCGCGGAAGTACGGTTTCGATATATTACTTTGCGTTTAATTGATCTTTCGATTTTGGGACGACTTGGTAGATTTCATGTAGGACGGTCCTGGTTGTTGACCATAACTCGCAGGATAACTATCGAGACACATTTAAAATATTGTTTGACAGTTGACATGGTAACGGCTAAAGTTTCGTGCACGAAAGCTTAATTCGAATTATAGAAACCACTCGTTGCATATCATGCGAAAAGATTCGCATGCGACCGCCGTGTGACTACTCGAGAATAGCAATTTTTTCAAGTCATTCGAAAGTTGATGAAATTCGTGCACGAAACTTGGTCGAATGAACTCGAGAATAGGGCCCCAGTGAGCTTACAGGACCGAAATATGTTCAAAAAGTACACTAATGTAGCCTACTATCTGCCGGAAAAAGTCATAAAAAATCACAACAACAGCAGAGTTTTTATTGTTTTATATGGAAATAAAGAAATAATAGTAGATTATTATCTACTACTTTATATTCCTAGAATATTAAGAATACACTGTTTTGTTATAACTATACAGTCATGTCATAGATAGGAACTGAGTTGGTATATCTGCATTGATATTTAAGAGTTATGTACTTATATATTTCTATCTATATTTAGATGTAGATCATAACAGTCGTCCGTACAATTTGCAGTTTATCGCTTATTTCTTGAAAATCTATTAAAGTAATTATTTTTTGGTAGATAGAGTTGGTGATGGGCTTATAGTTTTCCTTGTATTACTTACACTAATTTTTTTAAGGGAGAATACTTTCCGTGATATTTTTGCGGAAATGACCTTGGTGTGACCACTCAATTCAAATCCACGGATATACTTGGACGTTGCTATAGTGAAGGAAATATATATTTGCTGCAAAGTTTTAAATTTTAGTAAGCAGTGAAGTTTCATACGAGTTACAAGTTTAAGCCTTCCAGCTCTAAGAAAATAGAGCTTCATTCCCTGGTTTACATAACTTGAATTTCCGAAGGAGAGAAATATTACCATTTATTTAAGTGTGTACAATATTATAATTGTATTCAAGTGCATAAATTTATGCTGATATTTCTCTTCATTCTAATTGTCTTTTTCTATTTTCATTTTGGTTGCAATAAAGTTTAATTGATTTTACGAAATTAATTTATATATCCGTATTGCTGGTCGAATGTAATTTTGTAATAATATTCTTACAACATTTATATCATAGTTTAATGACATAAACACAAATTATGAGTGTTACTCGTAAAATATGAAGAAAATAAATTAGCTCAAGCACTTAACGATTGCCTTAATTTTAACACTTTTTTTTATTGTCACCAATTTAAAATTTTTTACTAGTGACCAAATTCTAATTACATTCATGAATATACCATTCGAACAGACACTGATATATGTATTTGTATACATGTAAAAACAACGTTATACTTGTGCAGAAGTTAGTTCAGAATTTGTAATCTGAGTGTGGACTATAAAAATTTTGTTTTCTTAAAGTTTACAATATGTAAAAGCACTTGTGCTTTCCAAATTATTGTAAGAGATTAAGTATGGTTAGAAATCAAACAACTCATCACATATTGCATATCAAAATTCTTTTCGGAATTGTCTCTGTACATATCAAACAACATCAAATAACATGAAATTAACAAAATATTAGGCAACGACGCACGTGAACTGCCACTTTTAAATATTATTTAAAAGCTAAAACTAATTCTTTATTTTTGTAAAATATAGGCTCGCAACGCCATTTAGATCTGTAACAATAAACTCGTCACGTGGTATATTGTTCTTTAAATCTCTCTTTGCATTGTTTTGGTGCTAAAGAACATGCCCAATATAAATATTCATAAAAATTTCACTGCTTTTCTTTTATATACACCAACGCAAAGTTGTCCTCTACATAATTTGTTATGACCCGCACAGTGTAATCCTTTATGCTTTATATCATTTCATACGGAGAGTTTGAAAAGAGAAAAGAGAGTTCATGAATTTGTTGTCAAATCAAATTGTGTATAAAGCATTTTTATCAGATATAAAACTGATATATAAATAATATTCGTGGCAAACCAGTAAATTAGATGAACTTTCTTAAATTTTGATTTAGATATTTTTCTCTTTAACTTTTAACAATCAAATATTTCACGTTTCAATTTCAATGAATTGAGTCGAATTATTTCCAAATTGCAATTGTCAAGTTCTGTGATCAATATTCTCTTTTTTTAAGGTGCTGGTTGGGCTTTCTAACTAGGATATGCTAAAAACTATATTTCGTTAAAAATTTATAATGCTCAACACCCTCTACATATTTTCAGCTTTACAACAAGCTTGTGTCTCATGATGTGAGCAATATAGTTGTTTGTTATAATTATATATAATATAATATATACACTATGATAAAAATTAGATTTATGTTATGTTTACTATATATGTATATAATACATAGGCAAGATGAGTTAACTTATGCAGGGAGAGTTGCATAATTTAACTTATTTACAGATGATTAACTGTTAAAATCAGAAACTATGCTACAATTAAACATGTCATTAAAGATTGGTGCTCGAATTAAAATAATTTGTAGAGAATTACTTGATCATTGTATACTTGTATAAGCTTATCATGATCCTCATTACAAAGTTGACTTGAATTCTCTTCATTTAACGCACATATACACACTATAGATTACCACAAACAAGATGTTTAACAAAACTTCGTAAATAAGAACAACATAAATAATAATAACAAAATCAAAATTGAATTTTTTATTATCCATTTTATATTAATAATTTAGTTTAAAAAAATTAACATATCAAATGATCGTTTTTTCTCCACACCAAAACAAATTTTATTTTTTGCAGAACCGTCGATGGGAAAGAGAAAAAAGACAAGAAAAAGAAAGGTTTGTTTTAATGTACTAAAACACGAAAGGCCAGTAAAAAAACAAAGAAAACTTAAACAATGAACGAAAATTTATATAATTAAAAAAAATCATAATATTAAAATAAAATTTTCCAGATTATTTCTCTATATAATAATTATTCTAATGTTTGATAAATTCGAAAAAAAGAAAGAACAAAGTAAAGTATCGATAGTTATAAATAATTCGAAACAATAAAAAAATACGAAAAGATTAAAAAGTCGCTACTAATTATATTGTGTTGCATTCATATATTATTATATAAAAATTATTTATTAAGTATAAACAAAGAACAACTATAAATAAAAATTTCCAAGAACTTTATTTCCTATTTTCAATTATTTATTTTATTATTTTGTAATAAACCTTACCTTCATCTGGTCTTTTTATTTTGGTAGATAAATAAATTTAATAGAATAAAACATAATTGCCACGATTGTACGTACGCTCGAATACATAATTATAAAATTAACGTCAAAAAATAGCTCATTGCATTTGTTTTTACTAATGCAAAGTAGTATTAAAAAATAATACATCGACGAAATTTATCTCACATGCAAAAATGCAATATTAATATAGTAATAGAACGAAAAAAGTATTCAGTACCCTGAAATTCAATAATAAAAGAATTGGTTGTATGTATAAATTATAAATATGCCGTAAAACATTATCTTAGTTTTATATTACTTCTTTGTACTCTGGAATTCCATAGATTCTGTTGTTTTGATTATTTTCTGCACACGACCAGATCGAAGATTTAAGATTTTCGCTACTCGAGAATACTTTGGACTTGCTTATCTCAGTTTAAAAACCTTCAATTTCATATTTAATCGATTAAATAAATAAAAATATATTTGGTTGCATGAAAGATTAAAAAAAGTTTATTTACATGATTATTTAGTATAGGTATTTCTAATTTATTATACCGGAAGACTGTAAGCGGATATGACTTTTTTTTATGTGGAATTATAGATTATACATCGAAGTTTTATTCAGCTTTTTTATGATAAGGTATGATATACATTTAGATTATTTGTGTGTTCCTTACAAAATTACGAAATTTATAGTGTGATTTTTTTTCGTTTTATATTATAGTGTGGGCCGGTATAAGTTTCAAAATGTTGAGGGGGTTATAGCTCGATTCAAAAAAATTGTATGGTTAGGGAAGTATATCTTCAACACCTATTAAAATACGGATGTTTAGAAAAATGCTTCTAGATTGACTTATATACAAATAGTAAATCGTAACTTCTAACCCATCATACCTAGAGTAACAGTACTAAGCTTATTAACTTATCTGCCTTTATTTAAGAACTAATTTTATTTGTACAAGTATTTTAAAGTTAAAGCTATCTTTCACCAAAGTTAAAAAATTGTTATTTCAATTTTTAGGAAAATGACGTTTTTTCCCAACAATTTTTTTTCCTGTTAGCTATAATAGTTATATAATAGTTTTTATTGACCAGCGTCTCACATATTTGCAGATAAACATTTTCCTAAAGTAGTATCGGTAAACTAGTTAGATTAGTGTTTTTTTTAATAAATGCAATACAGTAGAAGACCGACAATTAGAATTCATGGAAATTAGAAATGCGTGGAAATTAGATTGGAATTAATTGGAATTAAATCTTATTTTTATGCAAATCCCAGAATATCCCAAGATTTAAAAAAGTCTTAAATTTTTTTGGAAAGTTTATCGGTCACCTTAGATGTATTGGGGACTTGTTCCACCTGTTTTTTTTCGTGAAAATTAATGTTTTTTTTTAAACTTAGTAAAGAACATGTCATTGAAAGTATTGCATATTGCATGACTACTTTCTCCCATATTACTGACAGCATGCGAATACCATGTCGAAAGAACGACTCATCTTTTGTGGTTTTCCACGAATCGACCCATTTTTTGGCATCTTCATAAGAATGGAAGAACTGCTCAGCCAGGCCATGAGTCATCGATCGAAACAATCGGTAATCGGAGGGAGCAATATCCGCTTAATGCAGCGGGTGGGGTAGGACTTCTCATTTCAGCGTTTCCAAGTAGCTTTTGACCGGTTTTGCAACATGTGGTAGAGCATTGTTATGTTGCAAAATTACTTTGTCGTGTCTCTCCTCGTATTGCGGTCATTTTTCTTTCAATTCTCCACTCAAACGCGTCAATAGTTATCAATAGCGATATCCTGCGATGGTTTCGTTGGGGGCTTGAGGAGCTCATAATACACTACACCCAGCTGATTCCATAAATGAAGAGCATGAGTTTGGAACTATGTATATTCGCCTTTGCCGTCGATGTTGATGCGTTGCCGGGGTTACCCCTCGATTTTTTACGCTTCGAGTTATCGTAGTGTATCCACTTTTCATTACCGGGAACGATACGATGCAAAAAAAAACCTTTCCTATGCTGCCGTTGAAGCAGCTGTTTACACGTAAAAAAAACGTCGTGCGACGTATCTCAGCTTCAATTCGTACGGGACCCAATTTCCTTGCTTTTTTCGCTCATGTCTAATGCTATTAAACTTTTGGCAACCGTTATGCGATAAACTCCTAATGATTCTGCAAGTTCATTTTGCGTCTGACGTGGGTCTTCATAGAGTTATACTTTTAATTCTTCGCCTTCAAAAGTTTTCGGTGCACCAGAGTGTTTCTTATCTGCAACATCAAAATCATTATTTTTAATTATTATTGTTTCCAATAGAGTATGGTCGCCGTAAGTCTCCACAAGAATTATATGTGCTTCAGCTGGAGATTTTCTTTGAAAAAAGTAAAAATCCTCTCAAATACTCTTTTTTTTGGCACGAAACTCGACATGTTTAACGCTAGGAAAAAATATATTATTTTCACTTCGGGGAATAACATATATGTTATGTACCTACTGTCATATCTAATAGTGGGGCTGCACGATGGAGCTGGCTATAGTATTGCCCGATGCAAAAGGCTAAGATAACACCATCTGTCGGGAAACTGCTGAAATTTATTCAAGTCCTCAATAGTACAATCGTATAACAACAGTCGAAGTTTCGTGATCCTAGGATAATACCGAAGACCCGATGATCTTTATAAATACTGGCCTCTTCCGCTTTTTCGGCCCTTCCATCCATGTTGATAATTCTTTCAAGCTAGTAAACTTCTTCCGCCTCCTTCACGATAATCCCAAGCATGCATAACTAAATTTTGAAAAATTTTAGTTAATTGGATCAATGAGATCGCTTCGAATTATTCTCACAGTATTCGGTCGGTCAAATTCGCAATTTCGCATTGCTTGCGTGGTCATACAGTGTAAAACTAGCTTTAGTATAATGCCATTTTACAGTTTCAAGTTGTTGTTTTTTTGTTATCAAGTTTGTTTTTTGGTTAAAAAATATAGTCTGCTACTAATTTTAAATATGAAGTCATATATTGGATTTTAGAAATTAATATGTATTATATGTTTTCATGTAGTCTGCTACTAATTTTAAATATGAAGTCATATATTGGATTTTAGAAATTAATATGTATTATATGTTTTCATATTATATTTCTATATTTTTATGTGAGAAAGTAGGTAGTATGCATGTGCCGTGCCGTGTCCGCTTAATATGCTAGGTGGGTTGGAACTCCTATTGATCACAAAAATTTTGAATGAAATTTAATCGTGAAAAATTAACTGCCAGAAACGTATTTAAAAGAACGGTATTTTAACTTTTTTTTTGTTGTTTTTAAATTCAGTATGAAGTGCCCGTAACTTGTATTATTTTTCGGGAAGCGGTTTAAGTCGACATTGCGACAGAAATCCTGTCGCAACTGCCACACTTAAAACTCAAATTACGATTCTAGTTCATAGTCCGGAACTTGGTCAAAGTCGAAATGTATCACTGGTTGTTTCGAGTCAGGTACACTTAAAACAGTTATATTTTATATTTCGAAAATTTATTTTGTCGTTTTATAAAAAAAACACTTTTCAACATTTATAACTGTCAGTTAAAGTCAAAATTCAGTAAAAATAAACAGCGCATAGAAGTAAAACCCAATTCGGTATGTGACCAGACTTTAGAGGTATGGTGGAATTCATGAAACGTATACAATACACTATATCATGATTGTAAAGGGCGTGACACAACAAAAGCAGCGACAGCAGCGTGGACAGTGCTGCTTTCTGCTCTGCTTCGTGAATTTAAATAAAAGCAGAAGCAGAGAAGAATGTGTCCATGCTAACTGTCACCGAAAGTAGAAGCAGGGAAAAATGTGTTCATGCTAACTGTCAACAGTCACAAGTATTTTAGTCTCTTGTTTGAGCGGACGAAAATATTTTTTTACCGTTGATTTTTCTGAGCTGTTGGATTAAAATGATCATTAAATACGAGCATATGGAAACAATTTTGACAACTTTGATCATTTTTATTGGTGATAAAATTCTCAATTCTTGAGGGTTTTATGTTGGTTAGTACTGAAGCAGAAGCCTAATTTTAGAATTTAGAGCGAAAAAGCAGCGCTGCTTTCGTGGTTGCTTCTGCCGCTCCTTTCATATGATCCTGTGCTTTCTAAAAAAAAATCTGCTTCTGCCGTTGCTTCTGCTTTTATTGTTTCACGGCTTTTAAAAAATCAAACCTAAGAAATATAGTGGAATTCATGAAAACGTATAAATAATCCTAAAATTGATATTCAGGCGATTATATAAAAAGTCCGCAGACGTAAAAACCAATTCAATATCTCTTCAGACCTAAAACGAATGGGATGAAAATGTACACAATACACAATGCCTTTACACATACTTAAGGGTTGATTATCGAAAGCTTCTGAAATTAGCTTTTACGCAATTACAAAAAAAAACAATCCGATATCTAATCAAATCTAATATGTATGGAGGAATTCACGAAAACATTTATTTACACCTAATTAGGGGTTGAATATCAATAAGTGTTGAAATTAGTTCTTAGACGATTATGTAAAGTATCCATGAAAGTAAAACCAAGTCGATATCTCATCAGGAGATATTGAGAAATTCGTTAAAAAGTAAGAAACCCCTTAACATCTTCCTTAACGGTTGAACATCAAAAATTCTGAAATTTATTTTTAGGCCGTTATACAGAAAGCTAAGATATGTGACAAAAATCGTGAAAATGCCATGCTTAACATACTTCTACGCATACAAAGAGTCTGCAATCAATTTAACCCGGGATATCACAGAATTAAATTTTCAGACAGCGAATATTAATGTTTTATAAAAATTACGTTAAGCTAGTATTACACTGTTTGACCAAGTAGCCAAATTCCAGTAATAAGCAATGCGAAATAGCAAATTTGGCCGAGCGGATACTGTGAGATTAATTGGAATTCGCTATTTCGCGAATTTGATCGAGCACATACTGTAAGATTAATTGGAATTTGCCATTTCATATTGCTTATTACTGCAATTTGACCACTTGCTCAAACAGTGTAATAATAGCTTTAGACTCGTTCAATTCGTTTAGAATGAACATCGTACGATGTATTCACGTATAGGCCAAATAATTTATATATAAAAGGATTTAAGCGTGTATGAATCTGGAAGATCGGGCAACTACGAGTATCTCGTTACGAAACCACATTGAATTTGGTTTTGAAATAATATTACTAATATGCGAATTAATTTATTATTAATTTATTTTGGAGTCGAATAACACTCCAAGGTCATCGATTTCTGCGAAAATTTAGAGGACACATCTTCTAATCAAAATTGTATATAAATGCAATTTAAAATTCATTTTGCTCCTAATCGGTGCAATAATTTCGACTTGTATGCACAATAAATCAATTTCCATTCAAAATATATTACAATCAAAATCTTCCGATTCTTCTTCTATATAAATATTACGTTTTTTAAATAAATCAATATGCATGTCATGAACAAAATTAAAATCAACCATTATCTTTTATTAACAAATAAATTATTACATATGTATTTTTACTCGGATTAAACTCTAAAAAATTATCTGCAAACTAACGGCAAGAATTACAATTTATTTAAATATAAAAGGTCTCCTACGAATTATTTTTATTTTATATGTTTATTTATATCAAAACAAAATTAAAAAAAAAGTCAAAAAATTGTTTTGACATGCAACAATTTATTGAAGATATTTTAATGAAATAAATATAAACATTTTAATTAATATATTTAAAAACAAATGGTATTGTCTTTTATTTACCTGTTTATAAAAAATGCAAATTTTCCTTATCATATGTGCATATAACCATATTTTTTAACTGCACCAAGGCGCTGTACACATTGCACACGACCGAACGAATTTTCCGATACGATTTTTCGTTTTTCGACCTATTGTGAAATCTTTAGTTATTGAAAAATTAGTTGTGATCGTGAATTATAACATTTTCAAGAATATCGTGAAAGAAAATCTCTAGGGATTTGTAGTTTTAACTGATAATAAAAAGAAAAATGAATCCGTCGTACGATTAAAAATATTCGTACGACAAAAGCACTTTTTTTAATATTATCAATTAAAATCCAAATTCCTAGAGATTTTCTCTTATGATATTTTTGAAAATGTTATAATTAACGATTTCAACTAATTTTCTAATAAATGAAGATTTGACAATAAGCAGAAAAACGAAAATTCGTTCGGTCGTGTGCAATGTGTACAGCGCCTAAGTTCCTAAGAGACTCAAAAACACATAACACTCTATTTGAACATGTGTGCAGTAAGTAGCTTTATACACCATACAATTATAGACAACTCTTTTTATGTAACCACACAAATTAGGTAAATAAAATTATAAAACTGTTTGTCTGTTGGAACATCTGCTGAAAAGAATTAAATTAATTCCAGTGTTTGAATAAAGTAAAGGTCGATATGCAATGAAAGGGGCTAGAAAATCCAAATGGAGAGAGATGGAGACTTTAACATACAATATAGACATTGGTGTGAGAGAGACAGTCCGAACAGCAAAACTATGAGAAACTGTAAAAAAAATCCACTTCATAGCGCATTCAAGCAGTGTTTCCCAACATATTCTATCAGTTAATCCAAGAAAAATCCACTGACGGCTAGATTTTCCAGCCGTTACAGACTTGTTTTTGACAGTTCGTTATGTATAACTTATGAAAAGTCTCATTTTATGTTGTGAAACGCGCTGAAACCAGTATTTTTCATAACAAATCAGTTGTTAATTTCGTCTACTAGATGCCGTTAGCAAATTTTTATCGGTAATCTCTTTATCTCTTAAAATCGATCGCCATGTCGCACAACTGGCTATTATTGCACTTTTATTGCACTTGAAAAACAGCCAGTGTCATATCAGCATTAGGCTATTATTTTTTCGGTTACAATCAACGAGAGAAGGGTAGAAGCAAACCATTTTTTTTTCTCCAAATATATCACTTGATTTAAGTCTTTCGCTGGGACCTATATAATAAAAGTTGTAGGAAAAGTGATGTGCAACCTTTTATGTTTTATTTTTTCCAGTACAAGATTTGGATTTGCACTTCTTGACCTAACACTACCTGTTTCCTGAATTCTTCTGTAAACGTCCTAAAATAATACCCCAGCAGGTGTCCGTCGATTAGGATATCCCAATTGATCCGGTGGGTACTTTATTAAAAAAGACGATTAGCTGTACCCAGACTTACCTACCACATTCAGGTAAGTGTAACAATTATCTTTAAACTTATTAACATTTAATTCCTTTCCTCGATAAGTAAAATAATAAGACTGGGTAATGAAAATGTCGATAAGTAAAATAATAAGACTGGGTAATGAAAATGTTTAAGGGGAGCAAACCCTTTACAATTTTAAAATTTTTTTTTTACATATTTCGAAAGTATAAAGTGAAACGAACGTTGCCCAAGCAATAGAGTCAGTTTAGCTCGAAAGTACGTCGTGTGCGGTTGCGGAATCAATTCACAGATAAATGCGAGAGGAATATAAGTGATGGTGTGAGTGAGTTAGAAGTTGAAGCTTTATTATATGCGCCTGGAATCGCTGATTCGGTAAGTCACTAAAACTAATAGTTTTCTCTTATTGAAACGTTATTAAACGCGATTATCTCGAAACTGCATCTTCAAAAACTGCTGCAAAAAGTTATGGATCGATTTGGCTGATTTTTTGGGAGTTTTCTGTCCATATCAATATCGGAAGGATATACCTAAAGTTTTGAGGATATCGCGGAAAGAAACTACTTTTTTGGGTAAAAATTGTCAAAAAAATAGTTGAAAATTTAACATTTGATTAAAAAGCCTCCTATCTTTTTTCTTTTATACTTTTTTTATAATTTTATAGATACAGTGGATGCTGCTTATTGTAATCACTTTGCGACCAGTCAAAATCAATAACATTAACCGGGTGATAACAATAAACGAAGAAAAAAATTAGCGATGAATTCTGTTTGTGGAAAATGGAACCCAACTGTTTTGATAACAAAATGCGGCTTATAACATTATCCGCGATTACAATAAGAGGCTGTTACGGCGTAATGAATTCTGTTTGTGGAAAATGGAACCCAACTGTTTTGATAACAAAATGCGGCTTATAACATTATCCGCGATTATAATAAGAGGGTGTTACGGCGTCATCCTGAAAAGAAAAGAATTGTTAGTTAAAGACATATATCGCGTGTAACAAATAGACAACTTACCTAATGCTTAACCACAAGCTCCTTGTGATGTCACTACTGCGCACGATTGGCATTCAGCCCCACCTAAAACGACATCAGCACAAAGGAGGGAATTAGTCAAATAATTTATCAGTCACACACACATGGAAGTCGAGCTGAACTCGAAAATAGAAAATGGAAAACGTGAATTTGCGGATTAAAAGTTAGTTGTGGTTATCATAACTAACCACAACTAACTTTAAATATGAAGAATATAGAATAGAATTATAGTTAGTTATTATAGTCGGATTCGATTTAGTTAGGATAAGGAAGGAGAATTACTGCTAGGATAAGGATTTAGTAACATTAGGATAGGATTAGGAACATAACAATTACGAAAATTTAACAATAAGTGGAAATGAACACATAACACGCAACATCGAATCCCGAATCACATCACTGAGGATAGATCACAACACTGAAGACAAATTACAACACTGAAGGCGAATCACAACTTCACAAACGTAAACAAAAAAACATCACATCACAATGTCACAGAAATGTCAAGTGACATTCGGATGGGCTTTGCAACACTGCGCGAATTGCAATCGGCTCGGACCCGTGCTGAACAGTCGGATATACAGGGTGTTTGGTACTCCGTCCGCCACCTTGTAAGGGGTTATTCTTTGATATATTTGGAGAAAAAAATTGTTCTACAGGGTGGGTCAATTTTTAATAACAGTGGAGATACAGGGTGGTTCAGAAAAGTGTTTTGACCGGTACCCTCACTTAAAACGTTATATCTTGAAAACGAATAATCACAAGGCAAAGTGTTATAACTCGTTTTTTAGGGAATCGAATTACCTTTCATTTGATGTAACAGTCTAAATTGTAACTGCACCCAATCTTGAGATATTTACTCGAAAGCACAGATTTTTGCTACGTCAACCCTAAAAATTCAGTGATCAATGTAGTTTTTCTCAGAAAACCCCATTTTAAAAATGTCATTTTAATTTTATTTTTTTATGAACCATATTATTACCTACAAAAGCTGCATACATATGTATGAGTTACGATTAACATTTTGGAAGTAATAGGTAAAAATACATATCTCTAAAATTAAATTGGTAATTTGTCTATGATTGAGTTTATGCTTGATAAACAGCAATCGCATCACATTCAAGCGCACAATGAAAATGTAAGGAAAAATAGGGAAATCATTAAGTGCCTGATAGATGTAGTTTCTCATCTTGGGTGTCAGGTGCTCGCTTTTCGCGGTCACGATGAAAGTGTTTATTCCCACAACAGAGGGAATTATATTGAAATTGTTATGCTTCTTGCGAAATCTTTGAAATTGCATTTAGAAAATGCAAAAACTTTCTCGGGATTATCGAAGCATATACAGAATGATTTGATTGCTTCAATAGCTCACGTCATATCGAGTTCCATTCAAAAGGAAATCGAAAACGCTTCATTTGTGTCAATAATTTTAGATGAAGCCTCTGACATCTCTGTAAAGTCACAACTTTCGACAATATTGAGATATGTGAATAAAGATGGAATTATTCATGAACGTTTTTTGGGTTTTCGCGATGTTTCCACTGACAGAACCGGCTCTTTTTTATGCAGTCATGTGTGAAATTATTAAAAAGAATAATTGCGAGAACAAATTGAATTCGCAAAGCTATGACGGTGCAGCAGTTATGTCTGGGGAGATCAGTGGATTGCAGAAACGCGTAAGGGATGAATTCAAAAGTGCAACCTTCATTCATTGCTTCGCTCACAGGCTTAATTTGATATTAGCTAAATCTTGTGACAAAATTAAAGATTGTCGAATTTTACTTTATTATTTTTTAATAATAAAGTATTGTGATCGACCTGAAGAAAGTTTGCTACCCTGAAATTTTGTATTTACACGTTTTAGGACTAGTAAACACCAAAAAAACAAAAAAAAAATGTCCGTCTGTCCGCCGTAGACGCCGTACACCGTACGCAAAACCGTTTAAAGGTGCGTAGCTCACAAACTCCTTGAGATATTAAATTGAAATTTTTATGGTAGGTAGAGTGGGTGAACGTCTACGAGGTGCACCTCTTGGAGGGGTTGTGGTTTAAGGGGAGGGGGAGGGGGGAGCGTTTTAGATGAAAAATTTTGGTTTCTAGATCTCAGGAACCGCTTATGCTAGGAGGCTGACAGTTGGAACTCATGAAGTACTATAAAAGTGGACCCATTTGCAAAAAAATAGTCGATAGGGGTTGAGAGGTGTATGAGTGGGGGGAAAGAATGCGTCCAAAACGCTCGAATGCTGGGATTGATACATTCTAAAATCAATATCTCCTGAACGATTGATGTCAGATGGCCGACATTTTGTAGTTGTATTAAGGGATACTAGGAGATTAGAAAGGGGTTAACATTTTTAAGGGAAGTAGTAAGGTATGGGGGTAGGGGGTGAAAAACTTTGAATAACAATATCATCCGACTCAATTATGCTACGAAGATAAAATTTGGTGGAGTCTACTGAATGTAAAATTTTTGAGGGGGAGGTGAAGCGCTGAAGGTACGGGACAGCCATTTATCAAAAAATTTAAATTCTTATATCTCATGAACCGTATCAAATATGATCTTGAAATTTTTACAGGAGTTAGAACCAGTAGACCTCTAGCGGAGAAAATTATTAATTTTGCGGGTGTGGGTGTAGGAGTGGTGGGAGGGGATGGAAATGAAAAAATTCGAAATTTTAATTTCTTGAAAGCTGCAAAGGATAGAAAGCTTAAAATTGATAACTATATAGAGGGGATATAGAGACATCCCAGAAAAGGGTTGAAAGGGGTAGCAAGGTACGGGGATGGGGGGTGGTTTTTCATATCTCAGAAACGGCTTATGCTAGAAAGTTGAAACTTAGTATGTATATGTAGAAGTACTACAAGAGTAGTTAAAGCAAAAAAAAAGTTTAAAATTTTATTGATGTACAGAGCTGGAGTAAAACAAATGTGCGTGAAAAGGGGGTTATCCAACATTTTCATGAATTTCGTTATTTTAACCTAAAGAATGACCAGGAGGCTATTTGAAACATTATTTTTTAGGTTATCACTCGCATAGTGACCTACACCGCATTTCAGTATTAAACACGTTTTTTTTTTTTACTTTACAGGGATTTTTAACATGCTTCAGCCATTCAACAAAGAACAAAGCGATGTTCTGCTTTGGATGAAGTCCTTCGTAAAAGGCTACCTAAAGTTGCTCCCACTCGGTGGAATAATAACTAACAACTTGTTATAACTGTGGGAGATAATAAATTTGAATTAGAAGAACTATTTCATAGTATTGTTAACAGTGGTTCTTGGGATGGTGAAACAACTAATGCTACAAGAGGCTTATTCTCTTCTCTTATTTCATAGCTACATATATCATAAGTAATAAGCTAGAAAGCTTGTTTCCAAACTTTTTTAAATTAATTATTCTGGTGTTGACTTTACCAGCAACAAGCGCATCTGCGGAACGGTGTTTTTCTACACTTAAAAGAATAAAAAGCTAGCTATGAAATGCAACTGCAGAAGATCGTCTAAGTAGCTTGTAACTTTTATCTTTAGAAAAAAGTTTTTTAAAAAACCTCTTAACTATAGATGAAAACTATAAGAGTATAATGACCGAAGAAGTCGACCATACGATAGCTGTTGTAAACTTGGTGATTGAGAAAACACTTGAATAATATATTATATATTTATTGTTAAGTTTACATATCGCCGTGTCGGAAGAACAGTGGCGCAACTGCAAAAAATTTTAATTTTTTTCGGAGAAACAAAATCATTTTTGACAATTGCCCACAAGCCATACGAGCTTATTAATAGTTACTATAGACAGCTTAGATCAAGAGCACGTTCGTTTAAAACAACGGGGAACGATTTTATGCAAGAATAGCAAAACCACAAAATATTGAAATGTGAAAACAAAAAATTTTCGAAATTGCAGTTGCGTCACTGTTCTTGCGACACGGCGATATGGTTAATCTATTGTCATGGCTTGCTTGCCCGTTCTTCTTCATCTTGCCTTCGTCACGGTCTTCTCCTAGCCCACCACCTTGCTCTGTGGTGACTATCCAGATTCACCACATTCCTCCCCTCCTAAATTCGTTGGTAGTCCTTGTGCCATCGCGATGGAATGCTCTTGGTGACCCGATCAGAACGGCGCGGCTGTACATCTAGGTGCACGTCAGAGTCAGACGTCGTTGCGGATGCATGCGACTGCGAAGTTTCTTTAAATGCGTCTAAATCTTGAGCATTCACAGGTGTGTCCAAATCATTCCGAACATCTCGTTGATCAGAATTATAGTAGTGGTTGTCAGATTGATCTCGAACCTGGATCGGCTGCTGTGAAGAAACTATTTCGTGATGTTGTGGGATGATTATGGGCTCTATGCTATCAACCATTGTGTCCGGACATTTCGAAATTTCGAATAACTCGTTGAATTAATTTCTTGTGCAGCGTTGTTTAAGTTGATTTGCGTGTGCCTTGACGACTCGCGTACCTCCCGCGACTTCAAATTCGATCTCGTAGTTGACCGAGTCAATTTTACGAGTGATGACTGCTGGTATCCATTCCCATTGATCGGTATTGTAATGGCGTTGATAGTAGATTTTCTCCCCATTCTCGAAACACCTAAACTTAGCTCCATGATGGCGGTTAAACTGTTTCTCCATTTTGTTTTCACTGTTATGCTTCTGCAGTGCCAATGGTTTTAATGTGAGAAGATCTAGTTTTGTTTTCATCATGCGATTGTTGAGGAGCTCAGATGGCGATTTCATGCCAAAATTGTAGGAAGGCGTGTATCGATAGCAAGACAAAAATTCTTGGAGCTTTTGATCAATATTTCCAGTTGCCTTCTTGAGTCCTGTTTTGAATAAATCAACAAACTTTTCTGCCTGGCCATTAGAGCTGGAAAACTATCGATAGTTCAAGCCATCGATAAAGTCCGATATTTTCGGCAAAAACATCGATTAAATATCGATAGTTTCCGATAGTTTTGTTAAAGGAGAAGAACGCCTTAACCTACGACTTTGAAATCTTGTATACGTTGGTTTTCCAATTGTTGCAGATAAAGTCAAGAATATGAAAAAGGTCACATGAGTCCTTCGTGTATCTCCCATGTAATAATCCTGTTAAAATGTACTCAGCACACTCAAGTAATGGAACTCAGTAACTCAAGAAATCATTTAGCTACAAAGTTAAAATTTTGTGCAAATCAATTTTGATTAAAAATTAAGCTCACGGGTCGGCAAAAATCCTTTACTCCTCCGGGTAGCTCCCATACAAAAAGTCCTACGTGTTCAAGAATATTGAAAGCTTTAGAACGGTTCAAAAAAATTTAAATGTGTTGATTATCAGAGAATTTACTTTTACCGTTCTTTAGAAAAATTCTTTTTATCCTTAATGTTTTTTTACGAGTTACTCTTTTGTAATTCAATTATATTTCTTTTAAAAATTACAGATGTATTACAGTTAATTCATTATATTTTTTATATTAATACAAAAAGTTCGCATATTTGTATACGCCTCGAATATACATATTTTGATATTAATATTATTTGATATTATCAATCATTTTTTTATATATGTACCTATATATAAAACAAATAAAAGTTCAACGTGCATTTCAAATCAATGGATGGTTTTAGTTCGAGTTTGTAGACAAACATGGTGACATGGCGGGAATTTGAAATGGAAAAGATCTCTAGACCGAAGGACCGTACGTAAAGCCATATCTAACCACTATTTAAATTTTCTTTTGTTTGTTTGTCTAAACTCAGCCTGTTTCGGTGCATTGTTATGTTATACTATAGATGAAATCTGAGTGTATTATAAGTTTAATCCAGCCCAAAATTTTGTAACACATAGAACCGAGCCCCGGACGAAAAAAAAGTTATATATTACTTTTTGTTTATTTGGGGCCAAAAATTTCAAATCCGCTTGACGTCCATCCGTCCGTCTGTCTGTCCGTTAGCACAATAACTCAAGAATGTCTAGAACTAGGCTCTTGAAATTTTGAATCAGGATGTTTGGTCGAATTTGTAAGGCTAAGTTCGTGAACGAGTAAAATCGTCCTACTCCTTCCGGTAGCTGCCATACAAAATGTCCTTAAAACATGTCTTCATGAATATTGGCCAATAAATTCAGAAGGGTTTAAAACACAACTTTGAAATTTTGTATGAGATGATTTTCCAATAGTTGGACCTAAATGTATGATTATGAAGAAAATCCTATTAGTCCTTCATGTAGCTGCCATACAAATATCCTGTCAAAATGTCTTCACTTAATTTACTCTCTACTCACTCACTACTCTACTCTCTACAACTCAAGTAATCGTTTAACTAAGAATTCGAAATTTTTAACAAATTAGTTTTGAGTGAAAACGAAGTTCGAGTTTAGTAGTCAGCTAAATCCTTTTACTCCTTCTGGTACCATGCATAATTTAATTATATGAATTTTTCAGTTGCTATTGGTTTCAGAATATTAATATAAATCGAGAACAGTGAGGAATGTTTAAATAGGGTCACTTGTAAAGGATTTAAACCTGAGGAAATGAGTTCGGTTTACATTCTTATCAGATTCACAAATACCATCAGAGCTGACAGACAGTAGTTGATTTGCTATAGGCAACTTTGCTGTTCTGGTAGATCGTATCACAGCCAATAGTACTGAAAAATTATGATCATTAACCGGCCCGATTCCTGATCTTCCTTCCCATTCCTAAAACTGATTAAGTTCGATATCCCCTTTCTTCACCACAATTCCTTTCAACTCTCCTCTCCTTCGCACCAAGAAACACGGAAAAATATTTGATAGAACAATACCACGGCCAATTGGGCTCATTGTTCTTGAAAATTAGCCAAAAACAGCCATCAGCCGTAGGCGCCGTGCCGTGGTGCAGTGGGATCCCAACGGACCCATCTAGCGGTCTATGTGTTAGCTATCTCTGTCAATAGCTATCCGCCTAACCTAACCTCTGGTACCTTCCATACAAAAAATCCTTAAGACACGTGTTCAACAATATTTTCCGATAACTTTTGAACGCTTCAAACCACGAATTTGACATATTGTACACATTAATTTTTAAATGGTTCCAAGGAAAAGGATAAATATGTCAGAAATGGAGTGAGTCCTTCCTGTACCTCCCATGTGAAAGTTCTTCAAAAAGGAAAAAAAGTTTTCGGTAACTCACCCAGTTCAAGATATGAAATTAAACATTGACGATATTGTCTTTTAGTTTCGAGTAGCAACCAGAAAGTCTTTAATAAAGGACATACTACATGTACGTACCTTATTCTACTTTATCCCCAACTACAATATAAATCGGAGTTCAGTATTTCATCTAGGGAATCATACGATTGGCTTGCAGCCGATCGTGACTGCAGTGTGTTTAAAAATAATTTTCTCATTCTCAGACATTTAAATTAATTTGATTTTACGTGCGATCATGGATTAGCTTAGATATGAGATCTTCTTCGTTTTAGTAACTATTATATATACATGTAATAATATCAACGACGCTAAAATTGATCTTCTGATTCGGAGCATCAGGATTATATTCGCGCAAATGTGATAGCATTGTACATATTAAGTGTTGGAATATTAATTCCTTCTAAAACAACGGGACTAACGCCATGATCACAATAACCCTTCTCTTCGAAGATACGGCATCGCTGCCTCTTATCGACTAATTTGATCAAATAGAAAAAAAAATAAATAGATACAAAAATACATTTCTACAAATTTTTAGTTTAATATAACCACTATTTCGATAAAATTAAGGGAAAAAACCAAATAAATATAACATTTCATTAATAACAAAGAGTAAGAACAAAAATATGAAAATTAAAACTCTGCTGCTTTTTCTAGAAATTCTTATATAAATGTTTCCTGTTCTGTCCTCGGATGTTTGATTTTGATATATGCTGTTTTATAATAAATAGACTTAACATCTCCTTCGTGACTGGAAAATCTTTGCAACATAGACCGGTTAACTGAATTCGTGTTCCAATTCCTAAAATTGTCCCCAATATTTTTAAGCTTAATTTATTCTTAAGCTTTTTTACCAAATTTATTTGGGAAAATATCCGTTCTACGCTACTATTATTAGTAGGAATGCAAAGGTTTCGAGTTAGCATAGTATTTTTGAAGTCACAATTCAGGAATATTTCATGCACATACACATTTTTTTCACTTCTGTCTTATATTTAGAATGGAAGGATTGGAAATTTGGCAGCTAGCGCCAGGACTTCATAAGTCAAATTTCAAATCCTTACTTTCTCAATGTAAATGGCGGAAATGAAAAACATGTGCGAGCAAATACGTTTCACGACTCGTAGAAATAAAGTGAATTTTGAAAGAACGTACGTATGTTACGTATAAGCACCTAAAATATTATACGTACAGAATTGCCGTAAATATTCTACGACTAGGTCTCTTCCAAACTAGACATAGGTATACAGCGACAAACTCTGATTTTTTTTGTAGCCACAACAAGGTTTATGTAGCCCAATTGGTGAGAAATGGCCTGACCTGGCAACCATAATCTCTGCACCAATTTATGACACTGAAGTTTCAACGTGAAATCGGAAGTTCACTATCGAAAACTATCGACGATAGTGAAAAACAATCGACGATGGCGACGATAGCAGAAAACCATCGATAGTGCCGATAGCGCTATCGATAGTTTTCCAGCTCTACTAGCCATTCGATTGAGGGCTGTAGGTCGCAGTTGAAATGTGATCAATGCCGTTCAGTTTGCAAAAATTTTTGAATTCTTCAGAAACGAATTGCGGACCGTTATCAGTGACAATTGTATCACATAGGCCATGACGAGTGAAAACTTCAGTGAGCAAACCAATAGTCTTAACCGACGTCATGTTTGTTGTTTTGAAAATCTCTGGCCATTTGCTATAGGCATCAACAATGACCAAAAAGTAGTTGTTCTCAACTGGATCAGCGTAGTCAAGGTGAAGTCGTGACCACGGTCTTGTTGGAGTCGGCCACGGCTGGAGTGTACATTTCACGGGAGCTTTAGTAATCATTGCACACTCTTGACAAGTCCGAACCGTTCGCTCGATGTCGCGAGTGATGCCTGGCCAGAAAACTCTGCCGTTCGCAAACAGCTTCATTCGAGACTCACCTGGATGACCATGATGAAGCTCAGCGAGGACTCGTTGACGATAGTTTGATGGGATGATGATTCGGTCGCCAAAATAGAGACAGCCGTCAATGACAGTCAGCAAATGTCGGTGTTGGAAGTAATCAACAACTGCCTTATTACGTATCTGACGAATTTTCCGTGGCCATTGATCTTGTTCCACGTACTTCAAAACTTCATTAAGAATGGGGCAAGTTCCGGTTGCTGCTTTGATGTCCAAAGACGTGATTGGTAAACTGTTTGAGTTGCTAAGAGCAAAACACGTGACGTCGTAACCATAGTCATCATCCTCTTGTTCGCCAAATTGAATTTGTGCAATCACGGTTTCTTCATCAGGCTTGGCATGACTTCCTATGAGTCTGGAAATAACATCCACGTATCCAAAACTGTCAGTATCGACGTATTTGATATCGAAATCATAAGCGAGAGCAATTAATGCGTAGCGTTGCAGTCGTGCTGCAGTGTAAACTGGAATACCCGCTTTGGAGCCAAAAATTGCCAATAGGGGCTTATGGTCGATATGCGCCATGAAGCGGCGGCCTGCGACATAGAAATGTGCCTTCTTAAGCCCGAACACAAATGCTCGAGCTTCTTTATGCATTTGCGGATAGTTCTTCTCTGCTGCGTTGAATGTACCCGACCAGTGCATGATTGGATGAAGAGTTCCGTCATCAAACTCGTGTAAAAGAGCCGCTCCCATGCCGTATGCTGATGCATCAGTTGCTAATATGATTTTTTATGTGGGTCGAAATGTGTAAGAACCAAATCCGATGCCAAAACCGACTTGAGTTTAAGAAATGCTTCATCATGAGCCTGTTGCCATATAAACTTTTCATCCTTCTTCAGTAGTTCGTTTAGTGGTCCTCTCATATTCTTCATGCTTTTGATGAACTTGCCGTAATAGTTGACAGCACCAAGAAACGATCGAAGTTGTTGAATATCAGATGGGACCGGAAGTTCTTGAATGGTCTGTAACTTGACTGGATTCGGTCGAATACCACCTTTGTCAACAATGTATCCGCAAAATTCAACTGCCGAGACTCCAAACTCGCACTTATCTATGTTCAGCTTAAAACCATACTCTTGCAAGCTCGTTAGCGTTTTGAATAATTCTGCCTTATGATCTATGTTGTTCTTGCCAGCCGTGATCATGTCATCAATGAATCCGAAAGTACTGATACCGCTAAGCATAGTGTCAATGATCTGCTGAAATATGCCTGGGGCAGTTTTGACACCCTGTTGAAGACGATTAACCTTGTATAAACCGCAGTGAGTGTTGATAGCCATCAGACGCTGGGCTACCTCATCAAGTTCGATTTGGGCAAAAGCGTCTGAAAGGTCAATCTAGCTAAAAACCTTCTTTCCAGCAAGATGTGCAAAAACTTGATCCGGAGTAGGCAATGGATATTTGTTTGGTTCGAGGATATCGTTCAATCCCGTTGAATAGTCGGCGCAAATCCGAAGCTTGCCATTTCTCCTCTTGACAACGACAATCGGTGCAGCCGATTCTGAGTAATTGATGGACGAGATAACACCCAAGTGCTGAAGACGCTCCAATTCAGAAGCTATAGCCGGTCCTGTCGCGTGAGGAACCGGTCGAGCATTGCGATATGTGAGTTTTGCTCCCTCTTTGAGCGTCAGAGAAGCCTTTGTTTTCGTGCAACATCCTAGTCCATCGGAGAAAAGAAACGGAAACTTTTCCAGACCTTCACCACTTTTGAGATCGCCGTCACTGCTGGACATTGTTACAGTAAGTTGTGATAGGAATCGCCTACAGATTGAATTTATTGATCCAGTCAATTCCAAAAAGATTGAGTTGTAGGGTAGTAACATAGCAGTTCGTATAATCTTCAGCTCCGTTAAGCTTCACAACACACGGAAAACATCCCAGTAGAGGGATTTTGTCACCTGAAGCACTTCCAACAGCTTTCTCAGTGAGTTGCAATGCTGGTTTGTCAAGTTTCTGCCAATTTGTCTTCGAAATAATCGTGATGTCAGATCCAGTATCTAGTTGCAGTTTGACCTTCAAATCATTAATATCCGGCTCGACAAATTTGCGCTGACTCTTGACATTGTTGAATTCAGTTATTTGTTGTGTGCGGTAAGTTCGGTCAGCGTGCGATTTCGGCTGTTGATATTCGCGTCTTAGCCATTGACGTTCCCGAAAAACTCGAGCAGACTCACAAAATCCCGATTTGTGACCAGTGACCTTGCACGTGGCACATTGCTTGCTACGGTACTCACACTCGTTGTGCCAGTGGTCATTTCCACAAAATCTACACGGGCCAGGTGGCTTCATGGGACTGTCCTGTAAGCTGTTGTTAATCGATACCGGACTAACTCTGCCCGACTGTGTCTGGTTGAATTTCTTTTTACTCTGGCTAGTTTTCCGATGAACTGCAAGGACGTGTGCCTCATTGGACGCCTCTGAGATGATGCTTCTGTCCTTCTTGAGACAAATGATGTGCTCGGCCTCGTTAATAAAATCCTGAAGATCGAGTTTTTTGAACGCAGTTGTCTGTTCTGCACTTGTGAGGGCCTCGAGTTGGACATATTGATTTTCGACCCTGCCAAGCAACCTTTTGAGAATCGGCGAATCTTGCTGGCTACGAAGTCCACTGATGAAAAGTAGAACCTTGAAATCGTCAACAGTGCAGTTGGCAATGTCAAAGTTCTCTGCCTGCTTACTGATTCGAGCGGCATACTGCACAAAATTCTCTGAATTCTCCTTGGTCAGACTGAAACACTTGTGCCGTATGGAAAACTTTGTGTGTTTATGTCCGAAAAGTAACTTCAATTTTGCCACAGTCTCTTCCAAGGTAAAATCATGTGACTTCTTCGGTAAAATTGAATCCGCGTATTGCTGATAATCCGATTGCGAAAACTTCATAAACAGCAAACGTATCTTCGTTGGACCGGACAAATCGTCAGTTTCCATCGTAAAAATTGAAACATACCGATCGTAACACGACTCAAAAGTCGCGTTGTTCTCTGGGTCGTACTCGAACGGCAGCATGGAATCGGACAGATCTTTGACTTTCCGAGCTGAAATGTCGGCGGCCGGAGTTGACATTTGTATTGATGTTTGGCCTGTTTTCTCTTGTGTGAGAAGGCGCTCAACAAGGTGCTGCAAGAGCTCCTGCTGTTGTTTTTGTTGTTCCTGTTGCTGTTTTTGTTGTTCGTGCATTTGTAGAAGGAGTTGTTCCATTTTGATTATATATTTTTTTGGTTATGCACGTGTGAAAAAAAAAGAAAAAAAAATAATTTGTTTATTTATTTTCTTTTTATGTAGGTTTTATCCTCGTCGCCACTGTTGTAAACTTGGTGATTGAGAAAACACTTGAATAATATATTATATATTTATTGTTAAGTTTACATATGGTTAATCTATTGTCATGGCTTGCTTGCCCGTTCTTCTTCATCTTGCCTTCGTCACGGTCTTCTCCTAGCCCACCACCTTGCTCTGTGGTGACTATCCAGATTCACCACAATAGCAACACTCTTAGATGAAGTTAGGAACGCAACTAATATAGCCACCCCTAAGCGATTTACTAAAAAGCTAATTGAATTTATTGATCCAGCAATAAAACGCATCATCGCAGACAGAAATATTCTGCGAAGACAATGGCAAAGAATCAGAAATCCTGGATTAAAGACAATAGTAAACGCACTTACTAAAACCATTCAATCCAAACTACTCGCTTATCGCAACAAAAAATGGAACAACATGCTCTCCAGCATCGAAAATGGTTCCAACAAAATTTGGAAATTAAATAAAACTTTTAAAAAACGTAAGAATGCAATTCCTCCACTAAGAGACTCAACCAACACTCTGCAATACTCAGACAAAGACAAAGTAGAATTGTTAAGCGACACCTTCTTATCCGCCCATCGAACTGCCGAAAATCTAGGAAATCCTGTTACCGAAAAAACTGTTACAGACATTGCTGAAACTATTCCTCACCTACAAACTGATTTTACAGGTCAAGATTTATGCTCGCCAAGGGTATTAAGACAAATTTTAAAAAAGCCAAGATCCAAGAAAGCTCTTGGAAATGATTTGATTCCAAATATTATCTTAAAACATATTCCAATAAAGCCTAAAATTGAACTATTTCCCCTCGCAATGGAAAAGTGCAATCGTAATTCCAATCCTCAAGCCGGGTAAAGATCCTTCCCTGCCTTCCAACTACAGACCAATCAGTTTACTTCCGGTACTAAGCAAAATATTCGAAAAAATTATATTAAATCGAATTAATAAAGTTCTAAGCAACTCCCCCATAAACCGGACTTCCAAATTGGATTTAGGCCAGGCTTTTCAACGACGCATCAATTATACAGAGTTGTTACACTAGCTAAAAGATCTTTGGACAGAAAAAATCATTGGGAATGATTGCCTTAGACATAGAAAAGGCATTTAATACAGTCTGGCATGAAGGACTTATATTTAAATTAATGAAATTTTCTTTTCCAACATTTTTGATTAAAATCATACGATCCTTTCTTTCTGAGCGAACCTTCTCAGTAAAAATGAAAACTAATTTACCCACTGACCGACTATTACCGGCTGGAGTACCCCAGGGATCTTGCATCAGCCCGATTCGCTATAATATATATACTGCAGACATTCCAGTGGCACCACATTGTGAACTCTCAGTTTTTGCCGACGATACTCGGTTACTTACAGAATCTGAAAATCCTGATATGTACTGTCATCAAAAATCTTGGAAACGGCCTATATATCTTAAACTCATTCTATCATAAATGGAAAATCAAAAAAAAGTAAAACACAACTAATTTATTTCTCGCGAAAAGAAGACGTCGCAAACTCCCTAGTAAACCAGTGGTCCTAAATGGCGTATCCATAGACTGGTCTAACTCAATCACCTATATGGGTCTTGTTCTAGATAGGAAATTAACTTTCCAAACTCACATATAAAATTCTTGCGAAAAGTTAGGTCGCAGTATTCATGCACTCTACCCTTTAATAAATCGTAAAAGTAAACTGTCGGGTCTCGGGTCACAGCAAACTTTTTATTTTTAAAATAGTCATGCAACAAATATTCTTATACGCTGTCCCAATATGAAATATATGTGCAGCCTGCCATAAAAACAAACTACAAATTAGAAAAAATAAATGTTTGGAAGTGGTTCTTAACAAACCATATTATTACTCGACTGCATAATAAAGCCAAAGTTTCTAAAATTAGCGAACTAGCTGGTAAAATTTCAAATTCCTTTATCAACAAATGTAGGAACAATACCAGTCCTCTCATTAACGCACTGATCAGCACCCCTCTATAAGGAATAGAGTGGAAGTGTTATTAGCCTTCAGTTAGCCTTAAGTTAGCTTTAAGTAGGTTAATTAATCATTGATCGTAGAAGGTTTTTGTCGAAATTTTTCCTTAAGTATAAATTTTAGTCAAATCATACAACATTTGAAATTGATGATGCCATAAACTATACTAAAGCTGTAAAGATATGGAAACGTGTCTAATCACTTAAGCATTTTATTGTATCTAAGCATAAATGAATTTTACGGATGAAATAAATGATTATGATTATGATTATAATAGTATTGACTATTTTGCTCAATCAAAGGATAGGAGAATTGAATTAAATTACAAATATTAATACTTGATACACCCTCTGACGAGTCTATGCCATCCGATGACGAAACAGCTCCTTCGGACCCAGTCCAACACAGTCTTATAAAAAACTGGCCTATCCAGTGAAGGTTTTCCAACTGTCATCCCCTCAGGGACAGCGATTAATCAACAATCGGGGATTTCGTGTTGGGGTTTCACACCAGAAACTCCACTGACGCCGGAAAACAACAAAAAACTTAAACAAATTTGCTTCTATGGTAGCTTCTCACCATGAAAAATTCCATTCTTATACAAATATTAACTTTAACTTTAATTTTTATTATTTGGTATCTGTTTATAGTGATCTTATTGAATAATAATTAAATATTTAATTTTCAAGATATTGAGAGCTTTGCAGGCGAGATTGAAATCTTGTATCTTAATATACAAATATCTTATTTTTAAGTAATTCAATTTCTATTAAATTGTCCACTAGGATTTGACGTGTTTTGTAACAAAACAAAGATACATTAGATACATCTAATTCAAAAATTTCCTGATCTGCTTCCCTTCCTCTGGAACCCACGAACCGCCATTGGTACCTACCCATATTAGGTTTTTTAGGTTCTTTTAAATTTAGCTGTATTAGGTTTTTTTTTAGGTTCTTTCAAATTCAGCAGAAAGACTCCAATGTCCAATATACTGGAATCGGAGAAGTACCAAACGCTTTCGCTCTTGGTTGTAAGAAAAAACATCTGCCAACAGTCTGGGTGCAACTTTAATATTTTATGGGTAGAAGTTCGAAACGTGTTTAATGATGAGATGCGGTGTTGGGTACTATGCGACTGACAACCTAAAAAATAACGTTCCAAATAACCTCCTGGTTATTTCTTAGATTGTCAGTCGCATAGTACCCAACACCGTATCTCATCATTAAACACGTTTCGGACTTCTACCAATAAAATAATAAAGTTACGCCCAGACTGTTGGCAGATTTTTTTAATTTACTTACGTATTTTTTTTATCAATAGAATAATTCATAGTGGTAAAAGCGAATTCGATCACATTAAACCTAAGAGATTTTTGGAATCAGTGAAATCTTGAACAATACCCCCAGGGGGTTTAATTGAGAAAAATACTTAAATCGGTTTTTCCCCGACTACGTTTAAAGCTTATAGAAGTAAAAGTGAATTCCAAATCTCAATATACTTTAGGAATATATCAGAATTCGTGAATATGTACACAACTACTTTACACCCCCTTAGGGATTGGATATCGAAAAATTTTGAAGATCGTTACTAGGCGCTTATATAAATAGCCCGCAGAAGTAAAATTGCTTTGATAGCTCGACATGTCTTAAAGTTTTAACGAAATTCGTGAAAATGTGGATTCACGGACATTTTTTTTACTCTACCTCTGAACGCCAATAAAAATCTGAATTTTGTTTGCTTTAATTACTCTAATAGCACATCTACATATACGTACCAAGTTTCAACTTTCTAGCATAAGCTGTTTCTGAGATATAAAAAACCACCCCCGTACCTTGAAACCCCTATGAAAAATTGTTTTTCTAGGATGTCTCTATAGTGTCTCTATATAATTATAAATTTTTAGCTTTCCATTCATTACAGTTTTCGAGAAATAAAAATCAGAATTTTTTTCCTTCCTATCCCTTTTCATCATCCCATCACCCACACCACAAAATTTTTTTTCCTACTAGAGGTCTACCGATCCCAACTCCTGTAAAATTTTCAAGATCATATCTGATACGGTTTCTGAGATATAAAAATTAAATTTTTTGATAAATTGCTATCTCCCCACTTTCGTGCCCCACCTTCCCCCCAAAAAAATTTACTTTCAGTAGACTCCTCTTGTGATCCCATATACAGAAACTAAATTTTATCTTCCTGGTGTAATTGGTTCGGAAGATATTGTAATCCAAAGTTTTTCACCCCCAACCCCACACCCCACCACCCCCCTTAAAAACTTTAGCCCTTGTCTAATCTTCAAGTATCCCTAAGGGCAACCACAAAGTTTCAATCTTCTGACATCAATCGTTCAGGAGATATGGATTTTAGAATGTTCCAATCCCGGCTTTCAAGCGTTTTGGACTCATTGTTTCCCCCCCCCCCCACTTCCACACCCCTCAACCCTTATCGATAATTTTGCAAATGAGTCCACTATCATAGTACTATATAAGTTCCAAGTTACAGGTTCCTAGCATAAGTGGTTCCTGAGATTTGGAAACCAATATTTTTCGTCTAAAACGCTCCCCCCTCATCCCCCTTACACCCCCACCCTCCCAAAAGATACCAGTCGTAGAAGTTTACCCAATCTACCTACCATAAAAATTTCAACTTAATACCTCAACGGGTTTGGGAGCTACGCGCCTTCAAACGATTTTGCGTATGGCGTATACGGCGGACAGACGGACAATTTTTTTTTTTGCTTTTTTGGTGTTTACTAGTTCTAAAACGTGTAAATACAAAATTTCAGGGTAGCAAATTTTTTTTAAATTTCAGGTCGATCACAATACTTTATTATTAAAAAATAATAAAATAATAGGTGAAAACCTGAGAATCCGGTCAGTAGTAATTATTAACAAAATTCTAATGAAATAAAATGTCTTATACTATGTATGTGCATATGTACACTTACATTACCTTTATTACCTATATTATTGCTATAACGTTTTAAATGAAAAAAAAAATAAAAATAATTTCGATGACAAGAAGTGCGATTACTAAAGACTCTTATCGCAGGTAATAACCAACTGTTGCAGGCAGTTAGCTCAGTCAGCATCAGCCTGTCGAAGCCTAGTAGTTGCAATGACGCGAGGTGTCCAAACGAACTTATTCTCGGTTAATTTATTTTTGAATTTTTTTTGGTAGAATACAAAACAAAATAATTAGATAGAACCAGACAACAAAAAACCATTAAAATGTCTACTGATTTGTTTATAGTTTTACCAGTGGGTATTTTTGTGGCCCTTATACTACTTGTGATAATGGTGAGTGATTCACACTAGCTGCACAGACTATTTCACCCGAAACGATGTTCATTTTGTGAAAAAATTTCGTAGTTAAGATAATATTTATTCTACCGTAAGTTGGTTTTGTGTGCTGAACTCGCGTACAATATTTGAAGCCGTTTTTATCAATTTGCTGTGCAAATATTGAATCCAAATCCCTTTAATATATACTATATTCTTATAATGTATGGATAATAAATTTTAACTTATAATAATTATCATCATTAAAAAGTTCAGTAAATTATTAACACTGGGACTAAAGCTTCACTAATAATTTGGCTTATTCTGGGATTTTCCTTCTCTAAATAAAAAATAAATAAACTGGAAAGAAAGGCAAGCTTTGTCGGTATAGTAAGAATTACTAATCGATCTACGCACCCATTAATTTTTGTTATCTACCTGTGTTTATTTATTAAATAGCCATATTCCATACTGCAATAGTTAAGATTTCAGTAAAAGGTTAAATATTGTGCATATGTTCAACAAGGACTACTGCAGTTTTATTTTATAGGGTTTTTTTAGAGGTGTAGTATGTCTTTTGAAAAAAATATGTACATACGTAATTTATCAAATGGCAACAATTTTTTTTATTGAAAAGATTATTTTATGGCATTTAATTTTTAAAAACAATTTCGGGCATATGACCACCGCGACTGCGTCTAATGAACACCATCCGATCAGTCGTATTTTTGGTCACTTTTTCGAGTATTTCTGACCTTATCTCATCAATAACCCGTCGAATTTTGGCTTTTAAATGTTGAATCGTTGTTGGCTTATCAGCATAGACCAGTGATTTGATGTATCCCCATAAAAAGTAATCCAATGGTGTAAAATTACACGATCTAGGCGGCCAATTGACAGGCCCAGTTCTTGAGATGATTTTTTCACCAAATGTCTCTTGCAATAAAGTCATGGTTGCACGCGCTGTGTGGCATGTTGCACCGCCTTGTTGGAACCACTTCATCCTTAGATTGTTGGCATTGAGGTATGGAACCAAAAAATTGCGAATCGTTTCTGTGTAGCGAGCACCATTGACCGTAATGTTGACCATATAATTGACGCAGCGATCTGTAAGCTTGCAGCATAGAACGCAAATTTCGAAAATAAATTTCCACAATTTGTAAGCGTTGCTCTGGTTTAAGTCTTTCCACGATAATTTGCCAAAACGTACTGAACGAAAATGTAAAAGACATTAGTCAAGTTTGACAGGTATCTCTACTGCAAAACTATACCTCTAAAAAAGACACCCTATATTATTATTCCCTTCCCTCTATAGTTATCTCAGGCGTTAGGTTAATATGTATATTTAATAATCGCGAAACATTATTATAATCATCAATCGATTATTCTTTTAAAATTATTTATGGCACACTAGGTGAGTGACTCAAAAATTAGTTATAGCTCACTAGGTATTTAAAATCAGTTGTATTGCTATATAAATAATTTCATAATTTCCTATCGAAGTTCTTTAGCAAAATAATCTATAGAATCCAAGTGATATCTTCATGTTATCTAGAATTAACACATTATTAATCATATTTTTTTTTAATTTCAACAAATTAATTAACTCTTCATATCGAAAGTAATATTCCCATAATAAATAATTGGCTTGAATCATTTTCTGCGTTTGCGTATGGACTCGTAGTTTAATATCGCCACTCGGCTACGCCCGCTTTTATTGAGTATAATACCTCTGCAACTGTACAGAAAAATTTTTTTTAATGACTAATAGACATGACTAGTAGACACGAAAAAAGCAAAACAATAATTTCAGTCCGTTTGTTCGCCGTCCGCCGTACGCAAAATTGTTTGAAGGCGCATAGCTCCCTAACCCCTAGAATTATTAAGTTAAAATTTTTTTTATGTATAGAAGCCACCACCACCCAGTGGCTTAAAGTGACTACCTTTTTTAGACGAAAAATTTTCGTTTTTAGATCCCAGCAGTCAGATTTGTTAGGAGGCAGAAACTTGGAATTTATATAGAGCATTGATCACTCAGAAAAATATATAATGAAAAGTAAGAGATATATCTTTACAATTAAGGAAAATTGTAATGGAATACGAGCCAATGATACAAATCATTATAATGAAGATATGTTTTTCATAGCTTTATTTGAACGCTTACTTTTTCTTTCAGAGTTAAGCTTATTATATTTCGGGAAATATGTATTTTTCAAATAATAACCCTTTAAACTTTTCATCATAATTCATAGAGCTAAGGAAAAGCTTTTCTTGGAACAAATAAAATTTTAAGCAGTAAATTCATCTCTTAATGCAATGTATTGTACAATATATACATATGTTTTTGATTGAAACAGTGATATCATTTTCTTTAATTTAACTAACCTGGCATTGATTTCAATATATTGTTTCACATGAATATTCAATTTTAAAAGGTTACTTTTTCTTAGAATGACACCCAGCTTTTTAAAGTAATAAAAGTAAATAAAAAAAAAATTTATTTCAATTTTTATTTTTTTTGTATATAGGGTGTTTTTTTAGGTGCATGAGAACTTTCGATATCGATACCTGTGGTTTGACAGCTGAGAATGTCAAACTGTGTTGACATTTCTGTTCAGTATGGTTTGGCAAGTCATCATGAATCGTTTAACGCCAGAACAACGCTTCCAAATTGTGAAAATTTACTTTGAAAAAAATAAATCTGTTCGCGAAGTTCATAGAGCACTTCGTCCATTTTACGGTCAACATAATCGGACATGCTGACTGAATTTTTGTTTCCAAAAATTAATCAGCTAAACATCGCCGACATTTGGTTCCAACAAGACGGCGCAACTTGCCATACAGCGCGCTTAACAATCGATTTATTGCAAAATCAATTTGGTGACAACTTGATTTCCAGAAGTGGTTCTGTTAAGTGGCCCTCTCCTTCGTGCGATTTAACGCCTCTGGATTACTTTTTATGGGGCTATATTAAGTCATGCGTTTATACCGACAAACCAGCAACTCTTGAAGCATTGGAAGCCAATATTCAAGCCACTATTGACGCCATACGGCCAGATTTATTGGAAAAAGTAGTCAAAAATTGGACTGATCGAATGGACCATGTAATTCGTAGCCGCGGCGGACATATGACGGAAATCATATTTAAAAAATAAATGCCATGAGATTATCTACCAGAATATAATAAAAAAAATTTCATTCCAATAATATTTCTGTCTTGTATTATAATTTTAAGTTCTCATGCACCTAAAAAAACACCCTATATAATTAAAAATTAACATAAATGAATGTAAAGGAAGCGGACTTTCCACAGTTGTTGAATATTATTTTTGCAGTCGTTTGCAGTTTTTACGTGGTACAAAAACACATTTTTTGAACGACCATCAGTGTCGTTTTATTCAGGCGCGATTTTTTCTTCTCTTCGTTGTAACTGTATACTCGCAGCGTTAGTACAAGAAGAGAATGAAGTAGCATGAAAACAACTAAAGTATTTGTATCTGCAATTCAAAACATAATTTCGATTTTAAGATAAATATTTTTTTTGTCTATTTGATTAATTACCTTTTGACAAGCCTTTCAAATCTTGAAGCTTCTTAAGTATTTCCCTACTATTTGCATCGTCAATACCTCTTTGCATAATTGGCAAAATTCGTTCTACAAAATCATTAACACGTTCTATCAATAAGTTTGACCAGACCAGAAATAAAAATTCGAAGTCGATTTGTATCATGCTCTGAATAGGTTTTGTATTGTAACCACTTCTTATCATTTATTTCGTTTTATACTCTAGATAAAATCTGAGAGTATTATAAGTTTAATCCAGCCCAAAAGTTTGTAACGCATAGAACCGAGCCTCGGACTAAAAAAAGTTATATATTATTTTGTGTTTATTTGGGGCCAAAAACTCCAAATCCGTTTGAAGTCCGTCCGTCCGTCCGTACGCACGATAACTCAAGAACGCCTTGACATAGGGTCTTGCATTTTAAATCTGGATGTTTGGTCGAATTTGTAAGGCTAAGTTTGTTAACGGGCGAAATTCTCCTACTCCTTCGTGTAGCGGCTATAGAAAATGTCCTTAAAACACGTGTTCAAGCATATTGGTCGATAACTTCAGAAGGGTTTAAGCTACGACTTTGAAATTTTGTATGTGTTGATTTTCTAATAGTTGGAGCTAAATGTATGACTATGAAGAAAATGCTATTAGTCCTTCGTGCAGCTGTCATACAAATATCCTGTCAAAATGTCTTCACTTAATTTATGAAACTCACTATAACTCAAGTAGTCGATTAGCTACGAATTCGGAATTTTGTACAAATTAGCTTTGAGTGAAAACGAAGTTCGAGTTTACCAGTCAGCTAAATCCTTTTACCTCTTCTGGTAGCTTCCATACAAAAAATCCTTAAAACACATGTTCAACAATATTATCCAATAACTTTTGAACGCTTAAAGCTATGAATTTGAAATTTTGTACACATTAATTTTTAAATGGTTTCAAGGAAAAGGATAAATATGTAAGAAATCGAGTGAGTTCTTCTTGCAACTCCCATGTGAAAGTCCTTCAAAAAGGAAAAACGATATTGTCTTTTAGTTTCGAGTAGCAACCAAATGGGAGTATGTAATGAAGAACATACTACATACACAGACCTTATTCTACTTTATCCCCAACTACAATATAAATCGGAGTTCAGTATTTCATCTAGAGTATCATACGATTGGCTTTCAGCCGATCGTGACTGCAGTATGTTTTAATTTAATGCTGAAACTCCTCATCAGGCACTATTGATAGTTAATGTGGGTTCAATTTAGTTTTTTTTGGCAATAAGTCTTTCTGTCTAAGTTTTGAAAGATAGTTGTGGTATTTAGCATAGAGAATTCTTTTAGGTTTTTCCGGGATCACAAGGAAAAAATATATTCTGCAAAATGTCATTAGTTCTTTACTGCAGAGTATAAATTCTCTACTATAAATAAGTGTAATAAAGCTTTACCTTGTCTTCTTTTGGAAATAGTTTTACAATTTCAATTGCAATTTGGCTAAAATATTTTGATGTAGCCTTCTTAGGTAACTTTCCTGGAAAATTAATCTCCCAAAATACAACGATATTTAGTGCTTAGTTTGCCGTTTTTTTCTGATAATTTTAAAAGTAACTGTCCTTTTGACGTTAATTTACTCAATTGAGAAATATTTAAAAGTGACACGCCACATGATGTCGTGGAAAGGTCTTTCGAAGTTGCTGTTGAAGGGGGAGAGGTAGGTTGAAAATTAATATTATTTTAATTTTTGTAAATTAATGTACATACATATTTATTTATACGAACGAATGATACATGGTCTATAAATTTCTGACCACTAGAAGTGTTTTAAAAATATGTATAAAGAAAAAGAAAAAAGTAGTCTTTTGACAATCAGTATGGTCATGAAACAAAAAATTATTTTATTTTTCAGTGTTATCACTTGTTTAACATAATTTTTATCTTTCAAATAAGATAAAAAATAACGTGAAGTAGATCAAAACAAAGATAGGGAGGGAGAGAAACGGAATTAATAGAGATTCTGCCGCGCGCGCTAGCTCAGTTGTTCACACGTGATTTATACGCTTTCCTGTAAAATAATGTTTTTCCTAGTTCGGTACATATTACTCCGGATCTACTGAACGGAATTGAATAATTTTTTTTTGTTTTATTCGTGAAAAGATCCTGAATATTTTGATTGGCTTATTTTAATATGATTTTTTAACTTCACGAGTTATAAAATGTTAAAGTAATGAAAAAAATGTGTTTTTTTTGTAAATCCATACGGTTTGTACATTTACGGGCTTATTACGAAACTCGAGTCGAGTGAGCAACTCGACTCACATTTGAACTCGACTCGAGCTAAAGTTGGTATTATGAAACTCGACAATTGGAAAGTCACTTCATTTCCAGCAGTCGAGTGAATTTGACATTTCTTTCAAGTAAATACTCACTCGATCGACTCCCATCATAATACACAGTTCTTTTTACTCACGCTTTTTTTCGATTCAAAGTCGAGTGAAACTTGAGAAGTCGGCACTCGTCGAGTTTCATAATTGCAGAATGTGAGTTTTTTGGTCGAGTCGAGTTTCATAATAGGCCCGCAAGTATTAGGTTGTTGCAGATGAAATGTCGTTTTTGGCAGTGCAATTTCAAACAATGCCACTTTAATAAAACTTAATTTTATTAATCAAAATAGGAACCAGCACATGCAATACACTTCTCCCAACGAGATACAAGTGCATTTATGCCAGTTTCGTAGAAGTCAGACTTACTAGAGCGAAGAAATTCCTCGAAGCCATTTTTGATGGCTGCTTCATTATTGAATTGTTTGTTCGCCAAAAAATTAACCAAATGTTTAAAGAAGTGGTTGTCGGTTGGCGAAAAGTCTGGTGAGTATGGTGGATGAGGAAGAGTCTCATACTGCAACTCGTTTAATTTGTGGACCGTTGTTCTTGAAACATGACGCCGTGCGTTGTCATGAAGCAGTATAACTCCATCTCTGTTGACCAATCTAGCCCGTTGAACAGGGACGTCATTTCAGTTTTTTGTAGGGGGGGGGGGGGGCAGGATGTTATGTATGTATATATTTTTATATATAAATATACACATGTTATAAATAATATATAAAAATACATAATTCAGGGGGGGCATTTGCCCCCACAAATGACGTCCCTGCCGTTGAACACACAATTTTTGATGCATTTTATCGAGTTGGGTACAATACTTCTCTGCGTTAATAGTTTCACCACGCTGCAAAACAAATACTGAACAACTCCATCTGCAGACCACCAAACAATCACCATTATCTTCTTCGGATGAAGGCCTGGTTTCGGCATGTGTTTTGGGGTCTCATCAGCATCCAACCATTGTTCCGATCGGCAACGATTGTCGTACAGTATCCGCTTTTCATCACATGTGACATGTCACTATTCTCTTCAGAAATGGATCGTTTCTGTTCCGAGAGAGCAGGGAACTGTAAATTTCCAGTCTACGCATCATGTTTTGCTCAGTAAGTTCATGCGAAGCCCACTTATCAAGCTTTTTGACTGTCGAATGGTGTACAGTTTGGCGTGAGTCAGATTCCACTAGTAAATTCAGCTCGTCCTTGTCGATCGAAGGTCCTGGGTTACCGCGTGGCTCACTTTGAAGGGTCATATCTCCACTGAAAAAACTGGCAGTTACTACCTTTGCTAAATAAAATAGCAAACGAATTTTGGCATAATTAATGATGAATTGTGGCATTAAAAGTATTTTTTTTTATTATAATAACCTAGTTTAAATAGCTTTATTAGCCATGTACAAAAAGAATATTTACATATCATAAAAGCTTTTTTTAATATAAATTATTGCTATCGGGAAATGCAAAAAATAAAGGCAATTAATTAAAATTACACATAGCTATATTCAAATGACAACTTTTACAACAATTCTTGCTACTAAAGAAAAATAAGAGTGATGTATAAGGGAGAAAATCCCATTTGCTTAATAAAAAAATGTATGCAAATAATGTAAATCACCTAGCATGTAAACCGAAACAACTAGCAAATAGTCCAAATTGCATTACAAATAGTGCAAATAACATAGCAGAATATGCAATTTTTTGCACTATACTATAATCATTCTTGTTCAGGGTGTCCGTGTAAGCAAATTGTGAAAAGTGACCAAGTGAAATGAAAAAAATTATCGACTAGATTATAGATAGAAACATGTGTTAGAAAAATGGAATTTGGAAGAATTAATTCCTATTTTTATTTTATTTTGTGCTGTTAATTCCTTGTTTAGTTCTCCGAAGGTTTTTCTTAACCATTTTTCCTTCAAGCCAATCTAATTATTTTATTTCACTACAGCCATTGTCAGTTTTAACAACCATTGTTGTAGAGGCACAAGCCTGATCACACAATCATTACTACTAAACGTACATGTAATCATATGGTTCACGACAATAAATTTGAATTTAATTCCAATTTTTGAAGATAAGTTCGATGGCTACGCACGCTTAGGTATGCTGGAGCAAGTATATTAAATGTGCTATAACTGCTCGATTGAGCGGTAGGCGCAGATAGCTTGGCACACTTGAGCGTTTGTAACGGCCAAATTTAAATTTTTTTTATAATGTAATAAAGTTTCTGAAGTTAATAGGCTTCAATTTATTTTACATCGGTTTTTTGGCATTATTTTTTTTTAAATATTTAGGAAGCGATAACAGTCGGAAATCTTAAGCAATGCAGTATTCGATTTGAAGTTGCATTATACCTATTTCGACTTATATTCTTGATATTTTTATACATTTTATTATTTAGATTTTAGATTATAGATCTTTAATTTCATTTCCTACGTCATCAACATTAGAGGATGTAACATATACCGAATTAGATAAAATCATCACGAGCCAAAAAGCATCTAACTTCGTCCTTTTAGACACATTAAATACAATAACTTATTGCAAGTGGAAAGAACATACCAGTATATAACATCAACCCAATTATTGCTGGCATCAGCACGGAATGTCAAGTAGTGTATGTACCTTAATATGAAGAAATTTTAAATACTTATTTATTTAATTATTTAATAGCTTTTCAGTCAATAAAATATGTTATTTCAAATTAAATTTAAAAAATTATCAAAGTTTAAGAAGTACCTTTTATTTTTTTTCAATTTTTCATTACTCTAAATAATACCTATGTATTAATTGTTATGTTTATAACATAAATGAAATATATTTTTGTGTCTTTAAAAGTAAGTGTACATATTTAATTATTACACATCATCTGCTATAATTCCAATAATACCTAAATTCCAAACTCGCTATTTTTGTTCAAAATTAAATATAATATATTGCAAAAAATAGGCTGATTATTGCCTAATTTGCAATATTTTTTTTTCATTTTGTATGTTTTAAATTGCGTTTAATTAAAGTTTTAAATAGAAGACGACGGCATCATCATAGCATATTTTCGCATTTCAAAAAAGGTTTTCTGTTAGTTATATTGCCTATTACTCATCGACATTATAGCAATGCAAATTGCTCATTTTGCTGTTTTCACTTTACATTCATGTACATGGCAAAATATTTTATTTCAAACCGTTTATTTTATAAGTCAATATAATATTAAATCCAAGTGGAGAATGCAAAATTTGCTATTAAGTAATAATCTTAGCGGCTTTTTTTATTATCAGAAATTGAAATATCACAAATTAAATTTTGCAATTTTTTTGTATAACATATTATATACAACATATTTTTTATATAACGTTTGATAAATTTCAATTTTACCTTACTATTCACTGTATGTTCCATGGGAACTGTTGCCATACTTTTAATACCATGTAAAATTATATTTGTATTAGAACTATATTGCTAGCTGTCATATTTTTCCATACAAAATCAATAAGTAGGGGAAGGTGCTGTACCTTGGAATGGTTGTACCTTGGAACGTTGCTAATTTTGTGTTTAAAAAGAGCATTCTGGTGTGTGAATCAAGAACTATATTTACAATAGCTGATATCAAGACAACCTGTCTTGTTATCACTTTACTTTGTCGGTTATTTTGCGTTTTTGTTGATATTTTTGTTTTGAGGTTAGTGTGACTAATTTTTTTAACTAAGTTTGTTTAATAATTAAACTATTGTGTTGTAGTGGTACACAATCGTTTTATGCAGGATTATTATCAATAAGGTGTGTATTATCTCTTTTCTATAACATCTGATTGTAAGATAATTAGGAGGTTTAAAAAAATATCTTTTATTCAATTAATGGACCATGTTGTACCTTGGAACGTCACACGTGTTGTACCTTGGAATGGCATAAAATAGCAATCCTGATACAAAACTAACTTGTTTTGACTGACAAAAGTGTTTTTTTTTTGCAGAAAATGCCTCGCAGTAAGAATGGGATTTGTAAGGCTCCCATCGCTGCTGAAAATATGTTTTAATTTTCCATTCCATAAATTCAATGTTAAATAAATTACTTATGTACTACATAGTTATCCATTTTAACATATTTTATATTATTTTACCATTTTATGATGAATTTTTTAATTATGTTTAATAAATATCTCTTTTAGCATTTTCCAAGTTAGTATTTTTTTTATTTTTACCTAATTTGCAAGCGTTCCAAGGTATAACTAGTGCTGTTCCAAGGTACAACGAAACGTTGTACCATGGAACAAATTTTTTTGAAATTACAATTTTTTTCTTTCAAATTTGGAATGATATTGTTCGCTGAAAAAAAAATGTATTATAAGTAAGTGGGTCATTGTTATCCCCTCAAATTTTCATCGCGTTACATGTAGTGCATTTAGCATAAAAAAATAAAAAGTGATTTTCGTTCCAAGGTACAGCACTCTCCCCTACGAGTTGAATAGGAAAATTCAGAATCAGCTGCTTGTTTTGACTGAAACAGAACATTTAATTTTGAAAAAAAATTGTATATACATTTATATAAACATACTAAATACTAAATTTGCTCTCAAATCTGCATGGATAAAATAAATAATTTGAAAAAGCAATTTGTTTTTTTTTAAACCGCTTCCTGAATAGATAAAATTGAAAGTCAAAAAACTTTTGTCGTTTTTGCTGGGAACTAAGAGGAACTTTCTTAAGCATTATGTTTGTCAGGGACTGTTTAACTTACAGCATAAATTCACCAGAACTTTTATCTCTTTACAAGCTCTATATTCCTTCTAAAATTGTAAGGCCTAGATCTCTTCTTTACGTGGATCCACATCGTACTAGGTACGGATCTAATGAGCCGATCTCTAGATGTGTGCTTCACTTTAACTCTATCTCTAACATGATCGACCATACTGACAGTAGATCTATCTTTAAGAAGACAGTAATTGACGGCCTAAAACGGTGTGATTAAATGGCATTATTATTAGTATTGTTATTTCTTTTTTAGTCTGTAGAACATATATGTTCAGTAAATGAAATAATAAAATAAAAATAACTCTCGAACGGTACGGAAGAGTTGTATCTTACTTTTAAAATCTACTACTATGATATTTTTGCTGCTTGCGAAATCAAGAAGACGCTGGCCATTGTCGTTGGTTATGTCTTGGAGACTATGCCCCCTGTTGTTCCTCTATTACTTAGTTACATACCACGCGGTTTTTAATTTATGTGACTCAAAAATCCAAGAAATCTGAGTTTCTTTAAATTTTTTTATAAGACGTTAAGAATGTAATATCCTTGCCTTTCAAATTAATTGCAGACATAGTCGAAAAGTTCAAAAGGAGTGTTTCAATTCACATCACGAGAAGTCGAGTATGTCATTCTTGTAGTTTAAAAATAAACCTAATATTTCTTGAAACGTCAGATAATAAGTTAATTGAAACCCCCCTTACTGATTGTACAAAATAAGTCGATTAAAACATGTTTTCTGCGCGATATTTATTATAGTGTCATGAATTTTGTTAATTTACACTTGGTACCATATATTTTTGATTGACACGAATCGCAAAACTTGTATTATATGATTAACTGATAGTCAGTGAAAATTGAGCCGCCTAAAACTTTATTAATTAAATACGGCAATAATTGCAGATGAACTTGCGACTGAAATTTTTTTTTCCGTTGCTAGAAAGAATTTATTAGGCAATTGTTATCTTTTTTTATTTGGTTTAATGCAGCAAACGACACTCATTCATTAATACTACTTATGACTGACTGATGAGTAAACGAATTCGCATTTATTTAGCAATATGTATAATAACCATTCTCTAGAGAGCATGTTAAATAATTGTGAGAATCAATAAAGATTTTGGTGTGTAGTTCTCACTTTTCAATAAAATGTTAATAGTTATTTTTCTTACCTGCAATTCATTTAGGAAATCTTAGTGAACCCTAACAAAATTCTGTCACTGCTCTTTTTACATCTACTATTACTTCCATTCCTTCTTTCAAGAAACTATAACCCAAAAAATTAAAAGGGAATAATAATTATTTCAACAAATGGTACGAAGCGAAAAGCAAAAAAAAAAGTACGAGTATGTTATCTAGTCTATCAACTCAAAATAATGCTCTTAATAACAAATTCTAAATGAAATTTTGCATACTTCAAGGTAAATATTTGATATGTTTAATTATTTATAACATTTTATGATAGCAGTGTGTAATAATATAGAGACTTTAATATCGTTGTGTATAATGGTTTCCGTCAACGATAAGGCAGGAACCTGCCTTATTCTGCTTTTAGTGTACTGCTTCGGTCAGTCAGTTTCGTGTGTATTTTCTGGGATAAAGAAATATCATAGACATCACAAAAGTTTATCACAACATTTTGAGGAGGGTTAGTGGTGTCCGAGGGTGAGGGTGAACAAATTTAGATTACGATTTCTCCAAAACCTATAGCGCTAGAAAAATGAAATACTGTTTGTGTATACAACTCTTCAAATGGAGTTTGCTGAAAATAAAATTGTTTAAGGGGTAACACCACTGTAACGGCCTAAAAAAAAGCAGTTTAGCTTACGTAAATTTGAACCTAGCACAAAGAAAAAAAATCATTGAATCTTCATGAGTATAGCTAGAGTAACTCGTAGGGGAATTAAGAAATATTGAGTTTTGTGTGATTGGCGAGTTTGAATAATTTTATTCAATTTTTGACCAAAAACAGGACAGTTATTTGCTAATAACTATTTTTCAAATCAACGTATCGAAAATTCCGTACGTGTTTCTCTTCGAAATATTATTTTGAAGATATAGTGAAAAATTCGAATGAAAAGAATGAAAATTGTTCGAGTTATACTGCGTGCCGATTTCGAAAATCGTGTTTCAAGAAAAACGCGTTCAAAGTTTTGAAATGTGTTACAGACATGAGCAAATAAATAATTCTGCTTTTAAAATTTTTTACCATTAATCTGCAACTCCAGGACCATAAAGCTGTCCTTCTAAGTTGGAATCTTTCTGTTCAATCTTTTTCCTCGACGATTTAATGGTGGAGCGCGCCTCTTTTGCCGCACCTATCAATGAACGCTCAGCGTACTGGGTTCACTTAGCATCAGATTCGACACAAAAATTGTAGCATTGGACGCAAATATGCACATCCAGAACCTTCATAATCCGTAGCATGTTAGTCAGTCCATCATTAAAATTACATACAGCGATATCCGTTGCTATATTTAGGATTTTCTTGCCACTTGAATAAAATTTTGACCTTTTTGTACATGAACTGACACTATACTAACGTAATTCTGAGTGAAAATGCATCCAATGGAACACAAAAACTTTCTAGCGATATCTGTTAGTGTATTCGAGAAGTTAGAAACCAACAGTTAAATCATTAGGCAGTATCTTCTCAGATGGATACCTGATCCGACGCAGGTAGTCGTTTCGAAGCAGCCTGACGCGCTCGGTAAAGAGCTCGAAATTCCAGGAAAAAATTGATTTCCATGTTTTAAACTTTTTTCCCCATATTCTCCAAGGTTCAAACAATATTTTAAGCAAAAAAAAAAATATAGGCCGCTATTCGTAAACACCATATAAAGTCTGCTCTTAATAAAACTGGCTTTACATTTAAAGCCGACTTTAAGTATTTTGTATTCACAATTAAAATAAAGTCAGCTGTAGCAAACATGTGAAATTTAATACGTTTTGACATGTTATATAGTACGTTGTTAACAGCTGATCACTATATATGCCAAAGTTTGTTTGTAAATGAAAGAGAAAAGATATATGGATAAAAAAGTGGTTGCTATTTTATAGCTTGTATTATAATAACAATAAATTTTATTAAAATAATATAAATAATTATAGAGTCAGAGAGCTAAAAATTATATGCATGCCTTTCTGCGATATTTTTGTTGTTTTCAATTTTTGTTCACATGCAATTTTAGTCATATTTTTATTATTTATTGAAGTAGAATTTAACAAATAAAATATTTTATTCCATAAAATACAACAATTTAAAAGAATCTGTTGATTATGTGATTACAATAATTTCTACCATTATTGGTATATTCAAGTGCTGGGTATCTCCTTATTGTATGATTTGACATTTGATTTACTCTGGAATTTGCGAGAATGCACTTATGAAATCATAAGAAAATATTTTATTATTGTAATATAAATGTGAATATACTCACAAAGTCAACTTTGTTCCTTAGCAATATTAAAAAGAACTGCTGACGCAACTATTACACATTTAGCTGTCTCTAAATCAACTCGCTCAAATATTGCCCGACAACTGCTTTTTAGTTTACCATTGAGTTGTTCGATTCCAACACGGGTTGCTATGTGTACTTTATTATAGCGCATTTCTTTTGGAGCCTGAGGAAGCACTGTCTCCCAAAATGTGTCCGATGTCTTAATTTTCCATTTTACTTTTCAATCCGCATTCATTCCAAATTCTGGAATCATGTGTTGATCCTCTATGACGGGCATCGATATTAACAATTTTATGGCTTGGGTCACAAACAATCTGAATATAAATATTGGCCATGTCATTTAATGTCACTGACAATTTCAGCGCAGCTTACCTAAACATTAATGGAGCTGTAGCCTTTTCGATTTATAAATCTGCCCGCAGCTTCTTTGCCTAATTTCTTAACTGGCGCCTTAATCCGCACAAGGGTGCAATCCATCAAGCCTCATACATGGGGAAAATTGCCGATTTTATAAAATGAACTTATAACTTCAGTTTCATTTAATGGAAATGTTACAAAGTTTGATAGATGGTTTGCCAAACATCTACTTACTCTTGCAACAATTCAACTCGCAGACGGTTGCGATACGTTATACAATTCGGCTAAAAAATTTTAAGATTGATACCAAGAAATTCATATTGTAAGTATCTTTAGCTTACCAATGTTCTGACCGTAACCATTCCGTCCAAAAAATCTTAATGTAATTATAACTTGCAGCTCGGGGCTAATGGGTTGTCCGCGATTATTTTCTTTCTCCAAGTCACTTTTAACTAAATTAATAATAAATTTAGCGGTGATTTTGTCAAACCTATGATTGTATTATTTCTAAATCCTCTAAAACCATATCTTCAAGTTCCATATTTTCTGCGTACAATATTTATTCTAAAACTTTAATTAAATCACTTGAAAAAAGTATACGAACTTTGTGAACTATATCACAAATAAATTTAAACGTTGACTGTCATCATTTAAAGTTGACTGGCATGCTTTAAAGTTGACATTAGTCTACTTTACATTTAAAGTCGACTTTAGCGTTAAAGTATGCTGTAATTCCACTGTGAATACACTAAAGTTGGCTTTAACTATTTTAAAGTTAAAGCATTGTATTTATATATTATAGTAGTATCACGAATAACTTCACCTTAGCTCAAGAGATGGCGCAACATGTGCCGATTCTCGAGCTTTTTGCTGTTCCTTTCCACACATCATTCTTTTCTCATCTCGTCTGTCTTTTCAATGTTCTTTGCGGGGAAAGGCGCTGCATGTGCTTTGCCGATTCCCTCTTATCCTACGCGTTCGTTTCATCAGTTCATTCATATTCTCGTTCTACTATCCAAGAGGTTGATTGGTTCCGGTGCGGCGCGCGGGGAAATTGTGTAGTGGAATCTTTCTCTGTCAGTCAGTCTCATATAGCTTAGGTGAAGTCGAATTTCAATTTCTTGCTGTGCAGACTGGGCGGTGAGAGGAAAGTGGGGGCTCATGTCTCGCTTTTATATTTTTTTTCATCGTTTGGACGAATATTTTTGCTAGACTATCATTTTCCCGAAAATTTTTGAACTTCAGAAATTTTGACATTTCGGTTTTTCAATCTTGCAAAATAATTTTTTTTGCAATGATATTATTTTTTGTATGGAAAATAATAATTCAACTGATCCAATGAGAAATATTAACTCTGTTTGCAACAATTCTGTGTAAAATCGTAGTGAAGTGGAGCAAGATCGGGTCAAAATCCCGTTTTTTGAAATACCGACTTCACTCAATTTGTGGAAATGATATCATTTAGCCACGAAGTCGAAATTTTGTACAAATTAGTTTTAAGTGAAATTTAATTTCAAGTTTATTACGCGAAATCCCTTTACTTCTTCCGATAACTAACATACAAAAAATCTTTAAAACACGTGTTCAAAAATATTGGCCGATAAATTCAGAATGCTAAAAGCTAGAAATTTTTTCTCAATTACGCATAATAAACTACCTAAAAATAATATAGTTGCGCCCAGACTGTTGGCAGATTTTTTTATACATTTTGTTCGACTTGCAAAGTCGCGCAATTTCTCGACGGTGTGAAGTCGTAATGTAAGGAAGTGTAACAAGATCGGGTCAAAATCCCATTTTATAAAATACCGACTTACGAAACTAAGTTAGAGCAGCGCATCTTAACGGTTAGGTTGATCATTTTCCCCGTTACCCAAAATCACTATTGCCAATGGATAACATAAATAATATAAATGCTAGAGCCCGGGGCCGAACGCCCGAATTGATAAACATTAATTTTATACATTACATTTCTTTTTCATTTTCACCACTGTTTTAAATTTTTCACAAATTTATTTTTATTCACACACACAGTTGAGGCAAGTAGGTAGGTCGCGTACAAACTAAGAATGAACATACAAATTTTTGGTGAAACAATAATAAATAAATAATAAACACATCTTTAGTCGAATAAAAAACAGGGATATAATTTTAAAAAGAAAACAATATTTTCGAAATAGAATCTTGGGAAACGGTTTTTTTGAAGAGCGGTATTTTGGAACACGTGATTTTGACTCGATCACTCGAATGACGCCTCAAGTGTCAAAATCTGGATGATTGCTTACATATTTCGACCTCATAATTCAATTAAATTTGGATCACATATCTACGACCAAAATACACAACCTATTCCTTAAGATGTGCTGCGCAGCTTTAGTTGGGCAAAAAAAGCGGAATTTTTAATTTTAATAAGAAAACGAAATTTTATTAAACGGGATTTTGGCTTAACGAGTTTTTACGGAACGGGATTTTGGGACAATGGGATTTTGGATCGACGGGATTTTGGGAGAACGGGATTTGAGAACACGGATTTTAACCCGACCCCTTAGTTGGCAATAAAATGATCCACGAAAAACGAAACACATTTTTCCCGACTTTGCAACGAAGTCGGGCTCTCAAGCAAGAACTTTTCAGGAAAATGATATGTACTTATGTACTGATTATATAGTGCTGACAAGGGGATGTCATAGTTTAACTTTCCGGAAGATCAAATATCATTTTCCTGAAAAGTTCTTGCTTCAGAGCCCGACTTCGTTGCAAAGTCAGAAAAAATGTGTTCCGTGGATCAATTTATTGCCAACTAAGGGGTCGGGTTAAAATTCGTGTTCTAAAATCCCGTTGTCCCAAAGTTCCGTTGATCCAAAAATCCGTTGTCCCAAAAACCCGTTTCATAAAATCTCGCTTTCTTATTAAAATTAAAAATTTCGCTTTTTTGGCCAACTAAAGCTGCGCAGCACATCTTATGGAATGGGTTGTGTATTTTGGTCGTAGATATGTGATCCAAATTTCATTCAATAATTCGGTCGAAACTTGTGAGCAATCATCCAGATTTTGACACTTGAGGTGTCATTCGAGTGATCGGGTCAAAATCACGTGTTCCAAAATCCCGTTTCCTAAGACTCTACAGGGTTTGGTACTCCGTGTGCCACCTTGTGAGGGGTTATTCCTTGATATGTTTGGAGAAAAAAATTGTTCTACAGGGTGGGTCAATTTTTAATATCAGTGGTGGTTAAGAAAAGTCTTTTTGACCGGTACCCTCACTCACTTAAAACGTTATATCTGGAAAACGAATAATCACAAGGCAAAGTGTTATAACTTGTTTTTTAGGGAATCGAATTAAAAAAATTTCTGTGATGTCTCTATAGCACCTCTATACAGTTATCAATTTTTAGCTTTCTATCCTTTGCGGCTTTCGAGAAATTAAAATCAGAATTTTTTTCATTTCCACCCCCTCCCACCATCACTCCCTACCCCACACCTTCAAAGTTTTTTTCTCCGCTAGAGGTCTACTGGTCCTAACTCCTCTAAAAATTTCAAGATCATATCTGACACGGTTCATGAGATATAAAAATTAAATTTTTTTAAAAATGGCTGTCCCCCACCTTCAGCGCTTCACCTCCCTCTCAAATATTTTACATTCAGTAGACTCCACTCCACTCCACTATACACAGAAACCAAATTTTATCTTCCAAGCACAATTAAGTCGGAAGATATTGTAGTTCAAAGTTTTTCACCCCCACCCACATACCTCACTACTCCCCTTAAAAATGTTAACCCCTTTCTAATCTCCTAGTATCCCTTAATACAGCTGCAAAATTTCGGCCATCTGACATCAATCGTTCAGGAGATATGGATTTTAGAATGTATCAATCCCAGCAAGCGTTTTGGACGTATTGTTTCATTCGCATACCTCTCAACCCCTATCGACTATTTGCAAATGGGTCCACTATCATAGTACTTCATAAGTTCCAACTTTCAGCCTCCTAGCATAAGCGGTTCCTGAGATCTAGAAACCAAAATTTTTCATATAAAACGCTCGCCCCTCGTCCCCCTTTACACCCCCACCCGTCCAAAAGGTACCACTCGTAGACGTTTACCCACTCTACCTACCATAAAAATTTCAACTGAATATCTCAAGGGGTTTCTGAGCTACGCACCTTCAAACGGTTTTGAGTACGGCGGACAGACGGCCATTTTTTTTTTGTGCTTTTTTGGTGTTTACTAGTCCTAAAACGTGTAAATACAAAATTTCAGGGTAGCAAACTTTTTTGAAATTTCGATCACAATACTTTATTATTAAAAAATAATAAAGTAAATTAATGTTTATTAATTCGGGCGTTCGGGCTCGGACATTTATATTATCCATAATAACGGGATTTTGGCAATAGGAAACGGGATAAATTTTCAACCTAACCGTTACGATGCGCTGCTCTAACTTAGTTTCGTAAGTCGGTATTTTATAAAATGAGATTTTGACCCGATCTCGCTCCACCACTACGATTTTACACCAAAGTGTTGCAAACAGAGTTAATATTTCTCATTGGACCAGTCGAATTATTATTTTCCATACAAAAAATAATATCATTGCAAAAAAAATTATTTTGCAGGATTGAAAAACCGAAATGTCGAAATTCCTAAAGTCCCAAAATTTCCGAGAAAATCATAGTCTGGAAAAAATATTCGTCCAAACGATGAAAAAAATATATAATGCGAGACATGTACCTCCACTTTCCTCTCCCCGCCCAGTCTGCACAGCAAGAAATTGAAATTCGACGTCACTTAAGCTATATGAGACTAACTGACAGAAAATGATTCCACTACACAATTTCCCCGCGCGCCGCACCGGAACCAATCAACCTCTTGGATAGTAGAACGAGAATATGAATGAACTGATGAAACGAACGCGTAGGATAAGAGGGAATTGGCAAAGCACATGCAGCGCCTCTAGTGTAAGCCGGTTAAAACGTCGAAGCGAGCTTCGTGATACTACTATAATATATTGTTACGTGTAAGCCCGGCAACCGCGCAACCGTGCACTCGATCGTTACACATAATGAAAACAACAACAACCAAATACCTAGTTGCAAAATAACCCAATCAGAAACCTAGCTGAAGATAAGGCGAAACAATCTCTCTTCTTATCGAATGCTCTCCAATATACTAGAATCCTCTGCACAAACCACTGAACGAAGTCGAAATCGAAGGCTCTGAAGCTTTCGAGAAGATTCCAGAACTGAACGAACGTTCAAGCACATCCTAGACTGCAACCGGGTAGTATATAAGCAGGTGAAGCATTCAGCAAAGAGACAGTAATTTTGATTACGCGACTGCGATAGCCAGCGGGTACACGCGACCATGTTGAGAGAGAACGAAAGTGAACGAGTTAAGCGATATATGGTATAAGCGGGCGGTACTGCCATACAGTGCGAATAGAATTTAAAGTGCGATTAATAAATAATCACTTATTTTTATTTTAACCGAATTGTGTTTTACTTGAAATCCCGGCGAACCCCTAGCTCGCAACAATATAAATACAATGGTTAAAGCCAACTTTATCGCGACTGTGAATAGCGCCCATAGATTTTTTGAAAATTTTACAGTGGTGTTACCGAACACAATGCTCCCGTTCCGTTCCGTTCCGTTCCATTCAGCTGTCAAAGTAGACCTTATGGGCTGACCATGTAAATGCACACCACGGTCGTCACGGAACGGAACGGAACGGGCGAGTTGACCAAAATTTAACTTTTACGGATCACATAACCACACTTGTCGTGACGGAACAGAACAGAACGGGAGCATTGTGTTCTTGGCTTAAGAATTTTTCTTAAAAATAACGTCTCATATCTCAAGAACAGTTTAAGAGAGATGCTAAGAATTTTTACGTGAAGTAAGCCTATTAGAGAAACAAATTGGTTGTGTTAATGTAGACGGTGAGGGTGGAGGGGTGAAAAAGAAAAAGTTCTGATTTTTATATCTCGAGAACCTATAATGATGAATAGCTTAAACTTGGAATTTACATAGGGCTATAATAGTGTCATGTTGAACAAATATAATTTTTTATAGTGGTAGTATGGTAAGGGGGTGAGGTCGTTTTTCCTATCTACAGAAAAGTTTGTGCTAGAAAGTTAAAGCTCTGTGAGGATATGTAGATATAAAGGGTTATTAGACAGGTATATAACAATTTTGCATTTTAATACAAACGAACCCTTAAACTTTTTTACTGGTCTATCAATATCAAAACGTCAAGGTTTACATTTTTATCATAGTGAAGTTCACGAACGAGCAACCTTTGGCAATCATTCTCCGATTGGGCTCTGCAAAATTTTTGAAGAAAGTCCTCGGTTTCATCGAAAAATCATCTTCAGCGATGCATCTGATTTCTGGCTTAGAGGCTTCGTCAACAAGCAAAATATGCGTTATTGGACAGCAACAAAGTCACATTTGCTTCAAGAGACTCCATTGCATTCACAAAAAGTGACCATGTGGTGTGGATTTCATGCCGGAGGTGTGATTGGACTGTATTTTTGCGTCAATGAAAATGATCGCCATGTTACGGTCAATGGAGTTCGCTATCGTGCCATGTTGGAAGACTATTTTTGTCCAGAAATGGATGGACTTGACATCAATGATATGTGGTTCCAACAAGATGGTGACACATGCCACACAACTGGTCAAACAATTGATCTATTGTTCTATTATTGATCTATGTTATGTCACTATTGAATAACCCTTCAATAGAAAAGTAATTTAGATAACAAAAATACTGCAGTTACAATCGGCTGCAAGCCAATCGCATGATACTAAAGATGAAATACTGAACTCCGATTTATGTTGTGGTTGGGGATAAAGTAGACTAAGCAGTACGCCACCGCTTGACATTGTTGTTCAGGCGGAAGCAATGAGAGCTACGCACAGGCTAATGAGATTAGGCTTGTGGAGGAAAGAGCATTGCACGGGTCATGGAGAAATGGCTCGACGGTTGTCTGAGAACCCTATCTTCGACATGCCTTCGGATGCTATGACTCCGATCTGTATGCTCAATAGAAGATATCAGGTGGAGATCCCGAGTAGGGCGGAGTGGGAAAACCAGTCCGCATTGCTTAGCGGATTCACTGATATATTCTACACGGACGGCTCAATGACTGAAGACGGGTCGGGAGCTGGAATGTATCTGCAGACTGAAGATCTCATGTACTCTTTCGCCCTAGGAAAACATTCTTCGGTATTTCAAGCTGAAGTTTATGCGATCCTTAAGGCAGTAGAATGGATTATAGAGCGAAGATGGAGAGGCAGGGTGATCTGCATTTGCAGCGACAGTCAGGCCGCTCTACAATCCCTAGATAATCCAATCGTCTTTTCGAAGATGGAACGTGAGTGTAAAGAATGGTTGAATTCTGTTGGCAGATTCAATGACTTAAAGCTCATATGGGTTCCAGGTCACCAGGGTATAACTGGCAATGAAATAGCTGATGCATTAGCAAAGGCAGGATCGGAGTCAGCCATGGTCGGACCAGAACCAGTTTTCGGTGTGCCTGTAGCCTCTGTTAGGGCTGCCACTGCTGAGTAGGTGAGTAAATCACACATTGAGAGATGGCGGCTTTTCCCGGGTATGCGGCAGACCAGAAACCTTATTGACGGACCAAGTGGACGAACCGCATCTTTTCTTCTCAAATTGAGCAGGAAAGAATGTAGTAGTATGGTTGGTGTCCTCACAGGGCATAACTCGTGTGGCCTACACATGGTCAGATTGAGAATCATTGACGACCCCATGTGCACTGCTTGCGACGAGAGCGACGACACAACGGAACATTTCCTTCTTGAGTGTCCAGCTTACTCTTTTGCGAGAGTGCACGTATACGGCGTCGATGTTATGAGGATGGAAGAACTCCGTTCTCGATCCCTACCTGAGCTCTTGAAATTCGTGAGGAGGACGAAGAAGTTCGGGTAGAGACTGGGGGACTCGAGTGCAATGGGCAATAATTGTCTGAGTGCTCAAGATGCGCGGCTTTGCTGCGTATCTTCCCCCACTTCAAACAACAACAACAAGCAGTACGCATGTAGTTTGCTCTATAAGGACTCTCGTTTGGTTGCTTCCCGAAAGTAAAAGACGGTATCTTCAGTGTTCAATTTCATATCTGGAACTCGGCAAGTCACCGAAAGTAAAATTTTCACTTTTCAATGACTTTCACATCAAGGAGCCGGTAGGACTCACTTCATTTGTAGCATAATTATTGTTTTACCTGGAACGATTTAAAAATTAATGTTGTAACATCATATTCCTACCTTGAAGCGTTCAAAAGCTATCAGAATAATCTTGAACACACACTGGCTGTCTGAATGGGTGCTACTCAAAGTGGAAGGATTTTGCTGATTAGTAAACTAAAACTTTGTTTTCATTCAAAACTAATTTGTACAAAATTTCGAATTCGTAGCTAAACAATTTCTCGAGCTGTAGTGAGTTCTGACAATTGAGTGAAGACTCATGCCATTTTTTCACATTCATACCTTTAAACTGCAACTCAAATAAACAATAAACATCGTCCAATGCTCGGTTCTATGCGTTACAAACTTTTGGGCTGGATTGAACTTATAATCCTCTCAGATTTCATCTAGAGTATAAAAAAATATTTTTTTGGTAGAAGTCCGGCACGCGTTTAATGCTGAGATGCAGTGTAGAATACTGTGCGACTGACAACCTAAACAATAAAGTTCCAAATAGCTTCTCAATGGTTTCTCTTATTCTTTAGGTTGTCATTTACGCATAGTAACCTACGCCGCATCTCATCCAAAAAATGATCAAGTTACGCCCAGACTGTTGGCATATTTTTTTTATTTATTTACGTATTTTTTTCAATAGAAAATTCAATAGAAGTAAGCGAATTTGATCTCATTAATCCTCATGAAAACTTGATCAATATTTTACACCCCCAGGGTGGTGTGAAAAAGAATTTGATATTCGATATATCGTCTAAGACCTAGGGATGTTGAAAAAATATCGAAATAGCGGTATATTTTGAACGATATATCGATAATATCGACCGATATTTTTTAGAGCGATATATATTGTTGCGAGCTAGGGGTTCGCCGGGATTTCAAGTAAAACACAATTCGGTTAAAATAAAAATAAGTGATAATTTATTTATCCGCACTTTAATTCACAGAATTATAATCGCACAATAATTCGCACTGTATGGCAGTACCGCCCGCTAATACCATATATCGCTTAACTCGTTCACTTTCGTTCTCTCTCAACACGGTCGCGTATACTCGCAGTCGACGTAATCGAAATTACTGTCCCTTTGCTGAACGCTTCACCTGCTTACATAGTAGACGGTTGCAGTCTTGAATGTTCACCGGTGTACTTGAATGATCGTTCAGTTGCGGAATCTTCTCGAAAGCTTTAGAGCTTTCGATTTCGATCTTCGTTAAGTGGTGTGTGCAGAAGATTCTAGTATATTGGAGAGCATTCGATAAGAAGAGAGATTGTTTCGCCTTATCTTTAGCTAGGTTTCTGATTGGGTTATTTTGCAACTAGGTATTCGGTTGTTGTTGTTTTCATTATGTGTAACGATCGAGTGCACGGTTGCGCGGTTGCCGGGCTTACACGTAACAATATATTTAAATCTGAGCATCGAACCCAATATTTTGTATATTTTAGAACTATTTTACGTGACAATCTAATAAGTTACTTATGCCGAAGCATTCGGAAAAGAGAACGTCTGAATATCTGAAATTAAGCAGACATTACCCGAACCCTAGTGATAGCTCTGACTGGACATTGTTACATAGGATTGGTCTCTCTAAGAGCAAACTATGCAGAATTTGCGATGACGAAGACGAAACACTAGAGCACATTCTCTGAGAATGTGAGGGACTTGCTCACAAAAGACTTCGCCACTTCGGTCAGTTTCTCATGGAACCATCGGAATTCCGAACTATTCCTCTTCGAAAAATACTAAGATTCATTGAAAGCGCAGGGATCAAAGGGGAACCTTTAACCATAGATTGAGGCTTCAGTGACAGAGGTGACCAAACCAACCCAACACGAAAATCTAATGTAATAATGTAAATGAGGGATGTCAGAAAGATTGAAACTGGAATACTGGTTTGGTTCAAACAAAGAGATAAGATTAGTAAGACAGGGCTGGCTCTTTAGTGTATTCATTGGCACACTGTGACAGGGGCGCAACAGCAAAAGGGCGCAGCTCGATCAGCACCATTATATGACTTCCATGTAAATGTTTACAAAACAAAAAAGAAAATAGCTATCTAATTATAGATAATTTGACTAGTATATCCTGTCGTGACTATTTAGATCAATCATTTCAAAAATTAAAAAGCAACAAAACTGCAAACCTACAACTCGATATGACCCGATCTTATTTTCCGGATGGTACTACCGATTTTCTGATGAGTAAGTGAATATCATGTCCACAAACCATGGGAAATTAATGTACGATGAAAAATATCAGTCCAGGTGGGCGCAATGGCATACTTTGCTTCGAGTGTTCTATCGCCCCCGTCACACACTTAGAACTTTCGTGTACGTGTTACAGACACTATGAGTAGCCGTGTATTTCGACGGGCGCAAAAATCACACTTTCTGGTTGCTGTTCGGTCGGTTAGTTCCATTTATTGTTCTTGGTTCATGTTTGGGATAGATTTAGGTTTTTGCTCAAGATTAAATATTTAGCGAGCAAGCATGACTTACTTACTTCATGTTGAAGGAGGCGAACTGAACAATTTAAGAAGATAAGGTGGTATATGTGCCGCTTAATAAAACCGATTTTACGAAAATTAAGTATCTATATTTCATTGGAATTTCAATCTGAATAAGTTTCGATTTTGAAAAATATTTCACGGCTACTTAAAAGGTAATTAATGGGAAATGGCTATTCATTTTCTTCTACAAAAATATGAAATTTTATTCATCGACGATGTTGATGGTTAACTAAAATCCGCTTGACGTACGTCCGTCCATCTGTCTGTCCGTTAGCACGATAACTCAAGAACGCCTTGACCTAGTATCTTCAAATTTTGAATCTGAATATTTGGACGAATTTGTAAGGCTAAGTTCGTTAACGGGCAAAATCATCCTACTCCTTCGAGTAGTTGCCATATAAAATGTCATTAAAACACGTGTTCAAGAATATTGGCTGATAACTTCAGAAGAGTTTAAGCTACGACTTTGAAATTCTGTATGTGTTCATTTTCAAATAGTTAGTTGGAGCTAAATGTATGGTTATGAAGAAAATTCTATTAGTCCTTTGCGTACCTGCCCTACAAATATCCTGTCAAAATGTCTTCACTTAATTTACGGAACTCATTACAACTCAAGTAATCGTGTACCTACGATTTCGGAATTTTGTACAAATTAGTTTTGAGTGAAAACTAAGTTCAAGTTTACTAGTCAGCTATATCCTTATACTCCTTCTGGTAGCTTCCATACAAATAATCCTGAAGATACGTGTTCAACAATATTTTCCGATAAGTTTTGAACGCTTCAAGTTAGGAATTTGAAATTTTGTACACATTAATTTTTAAATCATTCCAAGGAAAAGGATAAATATGTAAGAAATCGAGTTTCCATCAACCAAATTTCAATATTGACCAATTTGAACTTCAAATTGACCTGTGAAGTTCGATATTATCTACAAGTAGTTGGTAGTAGTAGTAGTACATATTATATACTACAATAAAAGAAAAAAAAGATTCATATTAGAATAGGATAAAATTTGTAATGTAATGGACTCTACAAGACCAATTTCCTATTATGCAAAAATTAACACCACCCTCTCTGTACAATAATACCACTTTTAAAAATCTTATTTTTAGAACGTGCTGCTTATATAGCTCCACCTAAATACCAAGTTTCAGCTATACATCATTAGCGGTTCTAGAGATATAAAAGTCGGAACTTTTCATTCTCCTCTATCCCCATTCCTACAATTGTTCCCGTATAAATTCTAAGCTTCTTTCTTAAATAGTTCTTGAGATATGAGACGTGATTCTTTAGAAAAATTCTCCCACTTTGTTGCTTACTGTCGACATTAACCATTTATGAGATGGACTTTAGAATATTTCGATCTCAGCGTTCGAGCGTTTCGGAGGTAAAGTTCTTTTTTCCCACTCCCACACCCGCTATCAATATGGACATTTTTTTGCGAACTATCAAAATTGTATATAAATTTCAAGTTTGAGCTTTCTAGCATAAACGGTTGGTGATATCTAAAAAAAGAAAATTTTTCATCTAAAACGCTCTCCCAACATCTCCCCTTACAATTGACCACACAAGAGGAGAGCATATCCACCAGGTCTTCCCACTGAACAAATTTCAACTTTCGACCGGAATGTGGTTTAAAGCAGGGTATTGCGGGAAATAATAGGAAACTAGTTTTAAAAAATATTGGCTCTAGTCCTGGATTTGACGGCATAACAATTGAATGTCTAAAAATATTAAAAGATTTTATCTCAAAGCCTCTTACATACCTAATTATTTTTAACCTTTCGAAGAGTGTCTTCCCTAAAATTTAGTAAACAAGTAACAATTATTGACTTATTTCCTTAATATACGAGTATATCGTTGGAAAAATAATTGAAAAGGTTGCACAGTAGAAATTAATGAGTTTCTTTAAAAGACATCAAATATTAAACGAAAGTGAAAATATTTCTATAGCAAGAGCGAAGCGCACGTCAGCCAATCATGAACGCGAAAAGAGAGTTTTAATCCTTTTAGCCACGCAGGGCTGCGCAAAAGGTAGTTGGAACGTAGCGCGCGTCAGCCAAACATGAACGCGAAAAGGGAGTTTTAATCCCTTTAGCCCCGCAAATTTTGAGATAGCGATATCTTTTAATTTCAAATCGAGCGGGGAGTGAAACAAATTGAAATTGACTTAAAAGTGGAAATACCATAAATGAAAAATGTAAATTTTCATTTTCGAGTTTTGGTGTCCAGTAATACTTTTTCCTAAATCTATCTTCCATCTCCTCTTTTCAATTTATAATCTTTAGTCTTTAATATTCCATCTTCAATCTTCAATTTTCAATTTTCAATTTTCAATTTTCAATTTTTAATTTTCAATTTTCAATCTTCAATCTTCAATCTTCAATCTTCAATCTTCAATCTTAAATCTATAATCTTTAATCTTTAATCTTTAATCTTTGATCTTTGATCCATCCTCAATCTTCAATCTTAAATCTATAATCTTTAATCTTTAATCTTTGATCTTTGATCTTTGATATTTAATCTTTGATATTTGATCTTTGATCTTTGATCTTTGATCTTTGATCTTTAATCTTTAATCTAAGCCCACTATCCTCCACCATTCATCCTACATCCTCCATCCTCCATCCTTCATCGTCCAACATCCATCCTCCATCCTCCATCCTCCATCCTCCATCCTCCATCCTCCATCCTCCATCCTCCATCCTCCATCCTCCATCCTCCATCCTCCATCCTCCATCCTCCATCCTCCATCCTCCATCCTCCATCCTCCATCCTCCATCCTCCATCCTCCATCCTCCATCCTCCATCCTCCATCCTCCATCCTCCATCCTCCATCCTCCATCCTCCATCCTCCATCCTCCATCCTCCATCCTCCATCCTCCATCCTCCATCCTCCATCCTCCATCCTCCATCCTCCATCCTCCATCCTCCATCCTCCATCCTCCATCCTCCATCCTCCATCCTCCATCCCCCATCCTCCATCCTCCATCCTCCATCCTCCATCCACCATCATCCATCCTCCATCCTCCATCCTCCATCCTCCATCCTCCATCCTCCATCCTCCATCCTCCATCCTCGATCCTCCATCCTCCATCCTCCATCCTCCATCCTCCATCCTCCATCCTCCATCCTCCATCCTCCATCCTCCATCCTCCATCCTCCATCCTCCATCCTCCATCCTCCATCCTCCATCCTCCATCCTCCACCCTCCATCCTCCATCCTCCATCCTCCATCCTCCATCCTCCATCCTCCATCCTCCATCCTCCATCCTCCATCCTCCATCCTCCATCCTCCATCCTCCATCCTCCATCCTCCATCCTCCATCCTCCATCCTCCATCCTCCATCCTCCATCCTCCATCCTCCATCCTCCATCCTCCATCCTCCATCCTCCATCCTCCATCCTCCATCCTCCATCCTCCATCCTCCATCCTCCATCCTCCATCCTCCATCCTCCATCATCCATCCTCCATCCTCCATCCTCCATCCTCCATCCTCCATCCTCCATCCTCCATCCTCCATCCTCCATCCTCCATCCACCATCATCCATCCTCCATCCTCCATCCTCCATCCTCAATCCTCCATCCACCATCCTCCATCCTCCATCATCCATCCTCCATCGTAATCATCTCAAAGATCCGCGAACCTTAAAGATCCAGGAGCCGTGATGATCCGCGAACCGCAAAGATTCGTCAAGATCTGTGTGCTGTGAAGATCTGCGAACCGCAAAAATCTGCAAAACACAAAGATCCGTAAAGATCTGCTGAGCCGTCGAGATCCGCGAACCGCAAAGATCCGTAAAGATCTTCTGAGCCGTGCAGATCTGTTGAACCGTCGAGATCTGTTGAACCGTTGAACCGTAAAGATCCGTGGAGAAGATCTGGCTCAGTTGGATCTTCTGTTTGAGCCGGTTCATTGAGCCGGCTCAGATCTGAGTTACTCATCTCTAGACGCTACAATTCAAATCCACACAACTAGTAGCATACGGTAGCGACATAAACATCCTCGCAAGATCCTTCCCTTGTACTAAGGAGGTATTTGTCAATCTTGACTCCGCCACAAAAGAAGTCGGGTTACGCATAAACGGAAGTAAAACAAAAGTAATGACGCAGACAAGAAAGAGAACGGCAATCAGACAGAATACAACAATTGCGGATTATAATCTGGAGAGTGTGGAACACTTCATATATCTTGGGGCTAATCTAGCAAAAGACTGCAACGAAACAGACGAAATCAATAGACAGATCATGATAGCAAATAGAACGTATTTTTCGGTACTTTCAATAATTAAATCCAAGAAATTAAAGGAATAATAAGCTGCGAATATATAAAACTAATATACGACCTGTGCTCTGTTATGGCAGACGTGGACATTAACGTGAACTTCCGAAAACCAGTCAACGCATTCGAAAGAAAGGTCGTCCGAAGAATTTTGGGCCCTGTGAAGAATGTAACGGAATGGCAAATAAGATGCAACCATGAGTTTTATCAACTTTACGATGGGCCACAAGCTTAAACGTTCATCAAACTGCATGTAGAGCGAATGGAAGATAAAAGAATACTCAAACGCATTCGAAAGAAAGGTCGTCCGAAGAATTTTGGGCCCTGTGAAGAATGTAACGGAATGGCAAATAAGATGCAACAATGAGTTTTATCAACTCTACGATGGGCCACAAGCTTAAACGTTCATCAAACTGCATGTAGAGCGAATGGAAGATAAAAGAATACTCAAACGCATTCGAAAGAAAGGTCGTCCGAAGAATTTTGGGCCCTGTGAAGAATGTAACGGAATGGCAAATAAGATGCAACAATGAGTTTTATCAACTCTACGATGGGCCACAAGCTTAAACGTTCATCAAACTGCATGTAGAGCGAATGGAAGATAAAAGAATACTCAAACGTGCCCCTAAAGGCGAAGCTAGTGGTAACATGTCAGAAGACTCGGTTGATGAAGATAGCAAAGCTATCTTAAAACTTGGCAGCAGGAGGACGGGGTCTTTGGACCGAGACGATTGGAGGCCATGACTTCAGGAGGCCAGAACCTAATTTGGGCTGTCGCGCCATTGATGATGATGAGCTCAATCGGCTTGGAAGCTACGAGTCTTCTAACGATTTCGCGCAAGGCTGACGGCATACAGACGGATTTAAATTTTATTTCCGTTTTTGGTGCCTGCTTGTAATTTTTTTTTAAATTTATCACTATACTTTAATATATTAAAATAGTAAGGAAAGGGATTGAATTCATAAGCTTCTGATAGTTGGAACCTACTTGTATCGTTCACATTCTTTGGCGTGCCTTCGTTTCGAATTGAATCATAATTATTGTTCGTAGAGAGATTTAACTTTTTATATCGATCACCGGTCCATAATTGATGCTGATCGGTCGATATTATTCTTTCTTTTAAAGTCATATACACAAAATCACTATACACTAATATTTTGTATACACTTACTCACGCTTTGGATTTTGTAACTGGAAAACAAATGAAGTTGGAGATTGAAGACCAACAGTAATCAAGCTAGTATGGAAAGGCCTTCATAGATTTTCCTTCAACGCTACTACAGTCTAGCTTTTTCGTTCTGTTGAATAGACGCGTTAAGATGAATTGGATATTGACTTCCGACTGCAGCGACAGTCTCAGACCAGTGAAAAATGAAAACGTTAAGAGTTTGCCTGAAAATCTGCGAGACTTTTTTGTAAATGAGGTAAAAAAAAGTTGTTTTTTTAAATTCTTTTTTAGACTCAATTGTGGGTAAAACTGTTTAAACCGCATGACTCCACGAGATCAGAAGAATGTTGAAAAGACCCTTTTCGTGGATATTTCTTTTACTCCACCTCTGTAAGCAATATAATTCTAGCCTTTTTTTACTTTGTACTAGTACGTAGTACTTCTACATGTACGTATTAAGTTTCAACTCTCTAGCATAAACCGTTTTTGATATAAAAAAACACCCAAACTTCTTTCCTTGCTACCTCTATTAAAAATTTTAGTGGCTCTATATAGTCGTAAATATAATATAAAATCAAAATTCTTTTTTTTCCACCTCCTCCCACTGCCACCCCCTTCACTAGCACCCCCAAATTTTCCCTGTTAGAAGTCTATTAGGACTAACTCCTATAAAATTTCTAAGATCATATCGGGTACGGTTGTGGAAATATAAAAATCCAATTTTTTGAAATATGTATTATATATCCCCCACTTTCGTGCTCCAACTCCCGCCTTTTCAAAAATTTTACATTCTATGAACTCCATTTCTAATCTTATATATGGTACACAAACTGAATTTTATCTTTGTGGTAAATTGGGTTGGGGAATATTGTAATCCAAAGTCTTTAACCCCCACCCCTACACCCACCTCCCCTTTTAAAAATTTTAGAGCTTGTTTAATCTCATAATATCACTTAAGAGAACTACAAAGTTTGGACTTTCTGAGATCAACCGTTCAGGAGATATGGATTTTGGAATGTTTCAATCTCAGCTTTCAAACGACATTGTCTTACCTCCACTCCCACACCCCTCAACTCCTATCGCCATTTTTTTTGTAAATGTTTCACAGTTCTACATATGTTCCAAGTTTCAGCCTCCTCCTTGGAACGTTCCAAATAGCCTCCTGGTTATTTCTTAGGTTGTCAATCGCGTAGTAACCTACACCGCATCTCATCATTAAACACGTTTCGGACTTCTACCCATAAAATAATAAAGTTGCGACCAGACTGTTGGCAGATTTTTTTTATTTACTTACGTATTTTTTTATCAATAGAATAATTCATAGTAGTAAAAGCGAATTCGATCACATTAAACCTAAGAGATTTTCGGAATCAGTGAAAACTTGAACAATACCCCCAGGGGGTTTAATTGAGAAAAATACTTTAATCGGTTTTTCCCCGACTACGTTTAAAGCTTATAGAAGTAAAAGTGAATTCCAAATCTCAATATACCTTAGAAATATATCAGAAATTGTGAATATGTACACAACCACTTTACACCCCCTTAGGGGTTGGATATCGTAAAATTTTGAAGATCGTTACTAGGCGCTTCTCAACCTAACCTAACCTACTAGGCGCTTATATAAATAGCCCGCAGAAGTAAAATTGCTTTGATAGCTCGACATGTCTAAAAGTTTTAACGAAGTTTGTGAAAATATGGATTCACGGACATTTTTTTTACTCATCCTCTGAACGCCAATAAAAATCTGAACTTTTTTTTTGCTTTAATTACTCTAATAGGACATCTACATATACGTACTAAGTTTCAACTTTCTAGCATAAGCCGTTTCTGAGATATAAAAAACCACCCCTCTCCCCCGTACCTTAAAAAAAATTTTATTTTTCTAGGATGTCTTCATAGTGGCTCTATATAATCCTAAATTGTTAGCTTTCTATTCATTATGGTTTTCGAGAAATAAAAATCAGAATGTTTTCCTTTCTACCCCTTTTACCAACACCCACACCACCAAAATTTTTTTCCCTACTAGAAGTTTACCGACCCCAACTCCTGTAAAATTTTCAAGATCATATCTGATACGGTTTCTGAGATATAAAAATTAAATTTTTTGAAAAATTGCTGTCTTCCCACCTGCTCCACCTCCCCCGTCAAAAAATTTAGTTTCGGTAGACTCCTCTTGTGACCCCATATACAGAAACTAAATTTTATCTTCCTGGTGTAATTGGTTCGGAAGATATTGTAATCCAAAGTTTTTCACCCCCCACCCCACCACCCCTCTTAAAAATGTTAGCCCTTGTCTAATCTTGAAGTATCAATTGTTCAGGAGATATCGATTTTATAATGTTTCAATCCCGTCTTTCATGCGTTAAAGATTCATTGTCCGAAGAAACGATGTAACAATGACAACTGTGTCGCAAAATAAGTTTTCATTCCTCGCGATTCCGGACTCCGGGAACAATAATGCGGAAGAACCAGCGATGCCAGAACTTGTGAAGGCGTCCATCGACGCAATTATGCACGAACTTCAAATTGAAAACTACTCAGTCAAAATTATGGCAACTGGTAAAAAAATCGCTATGGAATCCATGGAAGATTACAACAAAATTCACAACTATCTCGTTGCGAAAAAGGTAAAATTCTACACTCACCGCGCGGCCAACGTAAGGCCTTTGAAAACTGTTCTTTCTGGTCTCCATTAGGGTCACTAGATACACACACAACACTCTCTACCTAGGGTTTGGCAGATACGTCTAATTCGGTCGTTTCTGTACTAGAAATTGTAATTTAACCTCACAAAAATCGCCTGTTTATGTACTAGTTCGCCTGTTTTTGTACTAATGAACATTGCTATCAAATTGCGTTTTTGAGGTGTGTTAGTGCGAATATGTGAAGAGACGGAAAAAAAGCTGTCGGTTCCCTTCCACAATTCTAGTACTTCTTTTTCTTTGGTATGGAAGTGTGTGTGCGCGAAATTGTGGTTTTCAATTGAAAATTTCCGTATTTCTTTCATTTCTTTTATGGAAATTTACAATTTTGCAGCGAAAAGTCAATCATTTCGAATGTTTACAAAGCAAAATCCCATAAACATGAAAAAAAATTAAATTTACTGGTTTTTCACCTTGGTACGCATCTGCCAAACCCCTCTTAGAGGCTGGTTTGGTGTGAGTGCGTATACAGTAACCCTAGTCTCCATGATATGACCACCGAAGACTTGAAAAGGGTCTTTCATGAGTCTCATAACATCGATTGCACTCAGTGACGTCATTTCAGTTTTTTCTAGGGGGGGGGGGGCAGGATGTTACGTATGTATATATTTTTATATATATATATACATATGTTATAAATAATATATAAAAATACATAATTCCCCCCCACAAATGACGTCCCTGATTGCACTGATAGTAAGAAATTCCATGCTTCCAACAAACGGTACAAAGAACAAGCCTTTTACATCTTGTACTTTCAACGCGGCACAACTAAGATCGTTGACCTCAGGAAAACAAAGACAATTATGCGCACCATCGTTAACTGGAACTTTTACTCCCACAACCGAGCTGGTCCTACTTAATGCCGGAATTGGCAGCTCTACGGTCATGGTTCGGCACACTGTCATTTATCACCAAAATGCTTAATATGTGGAGAATCCCACAACCACTCCAGCTGCAACGCGAAAAAAGAATCCTCAATTAAATGTGCCAACTGCGGTGGTAACCACATGGCTAACGACACGAATTGCACTGCCAGAATTCACTATAATGAATATTAAAAAAAAACATACTGCAGTCACGATCGGCTGCAAGCCAATCGTATAATACTCTAGATGAATACTGAACTCCGATTTATATTGTAGTTGGGGATAAAGTAGAATCACGTGTGTGCATGTTGTATGTCCTTTATTAAGGACTGCCATTAGATTGCTACTCAAACCTAAAAGACAATATTCAGTGTTTAATTTCATATCTTGAACTGGGTAAGTCATCGAAAAAAAATTTCCTTTTTGAAGGACTTTCGCATGGTAGGTGCAGGAAGGACTCACTCGATTTCTTACATATTTATCCTTTTCCTTGGAACCATTTAAAAATGAAGGTGTACAAAATTTCAAATTCGTAGCTTGAAGCGTTCAAAAGTTATCGAAAAATATTGTTGAACACGTGTCTTAAGGACATTTTGTATGGCAGCTACCAGAAGGAGTAAACGGATTTCGCTGATTAGTAAAGTCGAACTTTGTTTTTACTCAAAACTAATTTGTACAAAATTTCCAATTCATAGCTAAAAGATTACTTGAGTTATATTAAGTTCCGTAAATTAAGTGAAGACGTTTTGACAGGGTATTTGTATGGCAGCTACACGAAGAACTAATATGATTTTCTTCATAATCATATATTTAGCTCCAACTATTGGAAAAATAACACATACAAAATTTCAAAGACGTAGCTTAAACCCTTCTGAAGTTATCGGCTAATATTCTTAAACGCGTGTTTTAAGGACATTTTGTATGGCAGCTACCAGAATTAGTAAAAGGATTTCGCTGACTAGTAAAGTCGAACTTCCTTTTCACTCAAGACTAATTTGTACAAAATTTTGAATTCGTAGCTAAAAGATTACTTGAGTAATAGTGAGTTTCGTAAATTAAGTGAATACATTTTGATAGGATATTTGTATGGCAGCTACACGAAGGACTAATAGGATTTTCTTCATAATCATATATTTAGCTCCAACTATTGGAAAAATAACACATACCAAATTTCAACGTCGTAGCTTAAACCCTTCTGAAGTTATCGACCAATATTCTTGAACACGTGTTTTAAGGACATTTTGTATGGCAGCTACCCGAAGGAGTAGGACGATTTTACCCATTAACGACCTTAGCCTTACAAATTCAACCGAACATCCAGATTCAAAATATCAAGATCCTAGGTGAAGGCGTTCTTAAGTTATCGTGCTAACGGACAGATGGACGGACGGACGGACGGACGTCAAGCGGATTTGAGGTTTTTGGCCAAAAATAAACAAAAAATAATATATAACTTTTTTTCGTCCGAGGCTCGGTTCTATGCGTTACAAACTTTTGGGCTGGATTAAACTTATAATACTCTATATGATTTCATCTAGAGTATAAAGATCCAACTATTCACCGAACAGCATAGTAAACACTACTCAATCTCGCGTTATATTCAACGTCAACAAAGGTAACTTTCCAGCTCTACACAAATCATCAACATCTCCAAATACCAACAAATCAGCGACGTCAAAACCCTATAGTAAAGTCCTCAAACAAAATTTGACATTGCAACATCGTCTAGCTATTGCAACGGGATCCTCAGCCACCAACACTAGTGACGACTAGGGTCACTAGATACACAACACTCTCTACCTAGGGTTTGGCAGATACGTCTAATTTGGTCGTTTCTGTACTAGAAATTGTAATTTAACCTTACAAAAATCGCCTGTTTATGTACTAGTTCGCCTGTTTTTGTACTACTGAACATTGCTATCAAATTGCGTTTTTGAAGTGTGTTAGTGCGAATATGTGAAGAGTCGGAAAAAAGCTGTCGGTTCCCTTCCACAATTCTAGTACTTCTTTTTCTTTGGTATACAAGTGTATGTGCGCGAAATTGTGGTTTTTAATGGAAAATTTCCGTATTTCTTTCATTTCTTTTATGGAAATTTACAATTTTGCAGCGAAAAACCAATCATTTCCAATGTTTATAAAGCGAGATATCATAAACATGAAAAAAATTTAAATTTACTGGTTTTACATCTTGGTACGCATCTGCCAAACCCCTCTTAAAGGCTGTTTTGGTGTGAGTGCGTATACAGTAACCCTAGTGACGACTAGGGTTACTGTATACACACTCACACCAAAACAACCTCTAAGAGGGGTTTGGCAGATGCGTACCAAGGTGAAAAACCAGTAAATTTAAATTTTTTCCATGTTTATGGGATTTCGCTTTATAAACATTCGAAATGATTGACTTTTCGCTGCAAAATTGTAAATTTCCATAGAAGAAATGAAAGAAATAGGGAAATTTTCCATTGAAAACAACAATTTCGCGCACACACACTTCCATATCAAAGAAAAACACGTACTAGAATTGTGGAAGGGAACCGACAGCTCTTTTTCCGACTCTTCACATATTCGCACTAACACACTTCAAAAACGCAATTTGATAGCAATGTTCAGTTCAGTTTGTGAGGTTAAATTACAATTTCTAGTACAGAAACGACCGAATTAGACGTATCTGCCAAACCCTAGGTAGAGAGTGTTGTGTATATAGTGACCCTAGTGACGACCTGTTCACTCCGGAACAAATGATCGCACTCTCAACTGAACTCATTAGTGATCTTCAGCACTGCAAGAATAAACTAGAACAGTACAATGTTATTGTAAAGTTAGCGGTTAAGTTTGTACTATATGGATAGTGTCAACTCCATCAATTGCATGCTAGGGAACGCACAAAGTGTGCGTAACAAATCTATAGAATTTTTTGATTATTGTGAAGAAAATAATATTGATATATTTTTTATAACCGAAACTTGGTTAAAACATAAAAATACATTCTATAATTCAAAGTATGTCATTTACCGCAACGATAGGGAGGAAGATGTAACAGGTGGAGGTGTAGCAATTGGTGTTAGAAAGAATATCCAACATTCTATTATGTCTAAATTTCAAACTAAGATCATTGAAACCTTAGCAATATGTCTTATTGAATTGAATTTAGTAGTGATTGTTGCTTACTTTCCGGGAACGAAAATTAATGCAGCCAAATTAAAACTCTTTGACGACGACATTAAATTACTCACAAGGTTGAAACATAACTTTATTTTATGCGGTGATTTCAATGCGAGGCATGGGTATTGGAATTGCCCCAGAAGCAACAAGGCAGGAAAAATCTTTTATAATGAAATGCTTCAGAGTAGCTTTTTCATTCACACCCCGACGGAAACAACATTTCAATCGATGAGATGTAGTGATTCAACACTTGATCTGGTGATAAGCAATGGTCTAATTCCTTTATCTCAACCGATAACAACATATGCTTTGTCATCCGCACATCTTCCTGTTCTATTTTCGATCGAAAAATCTGTTCATAGGGTACAGAACTCTTTCTTTTGTTTTCGCAAAACCCATTGGCAGAAGTTTCGGAGGTTTTTGAATCGCCGCATTATATTTAATGGCCTCGACTTAAGCGCGATAACTAGCAATGGACAAATTGACCAATTAATTGCGGAGCTTAACTCTTAACATTTGGAGTGCCATAGAGTGTAGTACCCCTAAAATCACCGCAGATCGTACATACTCTCAGCCAATTGATAGTGAGACTAAGCAAATCATCAAAATGCGTAATGATCTCCGCAGAGAATGGCAGTCGACTAGAAATCCTGCTACCAAAACCACTATCAACCGGCTAACCAAGGCAATTAGGGTACGTATCTTCGAGCAACGCAACAAAAAATGGAATGATATGCTCTCAGAACTTGACAAAAACTCAAGGAAAGTGTGGCAGCTCAACAAAATTTTTAAGAAAAAAAGTCAACAAATCCCAGCCCTTCTAGACTCTAGTAACCAACTCAAATTCTCTGACTTGGACAAATCTGAATTGCTAGCGGATAATTTCCATTCTGCCCACTGCGCTACAGAAAATCTCGGAAATCCTAGTATGTACTAACGAAGCTGTTGAAAATCTCGTAAATTCTATGAGAACCACAAATTGTGACAGAGGAACAATAAGTTTCTGCACTCCACGCGAAATTTGTCAAATTCTAAAGCGATTGAAGCTTGAAAAAGCCACTGGAATTGACAAACTGCCAAGTGTAGTAATTAAGAACTTACCTAAGAAGTGCATAATTGTTCTTAATTTCGTTTTCAATGCACCAATGGAAAAGTGCCATCATTATTCCCATCCTAAGACCGAGCAAAGATCCAAAGTCTCCCCAGAGCTATCGACCGATTAGCCTACTTCCTATACTGGGAAAGGTATTTAAACGCGTTGTACTAAATCAGATCCAGACATTATTAAATAAGTCATATATTTTACCAGACGTACAATTTGGTTTCAGGGCAGGGATTTCTACAAGTCACCAATTATTGCGGGTAACCAGATTCATCAGAAATTTCCTTCACCAGAAAAACTCTATAGGCTCTTGATATTGAGAAAGCGTTCGACACTGTGTGGCACGATGCATTAGTATACAAATTATACAAGTTCTCTTTTTGTACATTTGCGAGCTGATTAAGTCTTTTCTCGAAGGAAGAACCTTTACTGTCAAATTGAGATCTTCCTTTTCCAACTTTCGTCAAATTCCTGCTGGTGTACCCCAGGGTTCTTGCCTGAGTCCAACATTGTTCAACATATACACTGCGGATATATCAATAAATGAGAATTGTCAAGTGGCAATTTTCGCTGATGACACAAACATCTATTGCAGCTCCGACAATCCGTCCAATATAATTTAAAGTCTTGAAGACCAACTAAATGTGTTCGGTGAATACTACAACTATTGGAGAATTAAAATAAACCCTTCCAAAACGAAATCGATTTTTTTTACAAAGAAACGGACCTTCAGGAACTTGCCATGCCGACCTTTACGCTTCGGTGGAGAGCCCATTAAATGGTCTGACACTATCACCTACCTTGGTCTCACGTTAGACAAAAAACTAACCTACCACGCTCACATCGAAAATACAATCTCGAAAATTTCTCGCTGTATACATGCCCTATATCCACTCATCAATAAGAAATCTAAGCTATCACTGGACAATAAAATTCTAGTATATAAAATGGTAATGCAGCCTATCATCTTATATGTAGGGTTACTGTATACGCACTCACACCAAAACAGCCTCTAAGAGGGGTTTGGCAGATGCGTACCAAGGTGAAAAACCAGTAAATTTAATTTTTTTTCATGTTTATGGGATTTTGCTTTCTAAACATTCGAAATGATTGACTTTTCGCTGCAAAATTGTAAATTTCCATAAAAGAAATGAAAGAAATACGGAAATTTTCAATTGAAAACCACAATTTCGCGCACACACACTTCCATACCAAAGAAAAAGAAGTACTAGAATTGTGGAAGGGAACCGACAGCTTTTTTTCCGACTCTTCACATATTCGCACTAACACACTTCAAAAACGCAATTTGATAGCAATGTTCATTAGTACAAAAACAGGCGAACTAGTACATAAACAGGCGATTTTTGTGAGGTTAAATTACAATTTCTAGTACAGAAACGACCGAATTAGACGTATCTGCCAAACCCTAGGTAGAGAGTGTTGTGTGTATCTAGTGACCCTACTTATATGGTTCTCCAGTATGGAACGACTGTGCAAACGTGCACAAGAAAAAGTTGCAGATAATACAAAACAAATGCCTTAAAATTATAACGGACAAACCATTATTTTACTCGACTAATCGTCTTCACCAGGATGCTGAAGTTTCAATGATCAAAGTTATGGCTCTTAAAGTCGAATCTTTATTTTTGAGCAGGTGTCCATATGTCACAAATCCTCTGGTTACATCTGCGAATGTATTTTATTTGTTTTTTTTTAGTTCTAAGGTTCTATAAGTTAGGTTAATTAGGTTATTTGTATGTAAGGTTTTTTTTTAGTTGATTCAATTTTTCCTTAAGCAAACAATATTTTCTTTACAAAGTTTTACATTATTTTCTTGTCTTATACTTAACTCAATATTGTAGTTGCAAAGGCTCCAGCCTACTCTCTAAAAAAATTACAAACTGTGTCTATATATATTTAAGTATTATTGAAATAAATGAACTATGAACTATGAAGTTCCAAGTTTCAGCCTCCTAGCATAAGTGGTTCCTGAGATCTAGAAACCAAAATTTTTCGTCTAAAATGCTCCCCTCTCCTCTCCCCTTGTACCCGCATCCCTCGAAAATATACCAGTCGTAGGGGTTCACCCAATCTACCCACCATAAAAATTTCAATTTAATATCTCAACGGGTTTGGGAGCTACGCGCCTTCAAACGATTTTGCGTACGGCGTCTACGGCGGACAGACGGAAATTTTTTTTTTTGCTTTTTTGGTGTTTACTAGTCCTAAAAGATGAAAATACAAAATTTCAGGGTAGCAAATTTTATTGAAATTTCAGGTCGATCACAATACTTTATTATTAAAAAATAATAAAGTAAAATTAATGTGTTCGAATTTCAAATTCCTAGCTTGAAGCGTTCAAAAGCTATCGGAAAATATTGTTGAACACGTGTCTCAAGGACTTTTTGTATGGAAGCTATCCGAAGGAGTACAAGAATTTTGGTGGCTGTACAAAATTTCAACATAATGCCTTAACGATTCCTTGAGTTATAGTGAATTCCGTAAATTGAGTGAGTACAATTTTACAGAATTTTTGTATGGCAGCTGCTCGAAGGACTCATGGCAAGTTTTTCATATTCTGACCCTTAACTTTAACTATTGGAAAACCACCGTATACAAAATTTCAAAGTCGTAGCTGATGGTGTTCCGAAGTTCTTGGTCAATATTCTAGGACATGGGCCTTAAGGACTTTTTGTATGGCAGCTACCCGAAGGAGTAGGACGATTTTTTCCATTAACGAACTAAGCTTTACAAATTCGACAAAACATTCAGATTCAAAATATCAAGATTCTAGGTTAAGGCGTTCTTGAGTTATCGTGCTTACGGAGAGACAGACGGACGGACGAACGTCAAGCGGATTTGGAGTTTTTGGCCACAAATAAACACAAAATAATATATAACCCTTTTTTCGTCCGAGGCTCCTTTCTATGCTTTACAAACTTTTGGGTCGGATTAAACTTATAATACTCTCAGATTTCACCTAGAGTATAAGAACAATGCATGGGAATTCGTGCTAAGGTTAAGAATTAAGAATATTCATATCTGTACATAATCTAACTAGGTTTTTTGAATGTGCTACATTATTGCTTAAAAAACCTGCATAATGTTATCGAAAAATTAAATTAAAATGACATTTTAATAATGGGGTTTTATGTGAAAAATCACGTTGATGGTTGATCAAAGAATTTTAAGGTTCACAGTAGCAAAAATTTGTATTTCGAAGCAAATTTCTCAAGATAGGGTTCAGCTATAATATTGGTGCTTGATGAAAGATAATTCGATTCCCTAAAAACAAGCTATAATATGTTAAATTGTGATTATTAGTTTTGAAAATATAATAGTTTATGTGAGTGGGAGTACATGTTCGAAAGACTTTTCTTTACCACCCTTATCTCTGCGGATATTGAAAACTGACCCACTCTGTAAAACACGTTTTATAAAAATACTAAGGAATTGGCAAGGGTGTAGGGGGTGAGGGTGGAGGAGGGTGAAAAGCTGTAGCGTGGCGTCGATGGAAGCAAGGGATGCATTGCTTCCCTTACATTTGGCTGAAAATTATTATATCTAAAACGCGTTTTCTAAATCGCGCAGAAAAATCGTGAAGGAAATTCATGTTTCAAACATTTTCTTTGGCACAGTCTAAATAAAAGTTCGCAAGAAACTACGAATATTGCACACAGCCGATTTGGCAACACCACGGAAAAGGCATGGGAAAAAAAACCAAGAAGAAGACACATGGAAGCAATTTGAAAGTTGCATCTATGAGCGTTCATTTCATTCAGTAGTAAACCCACTGTGACGTCATGAAAAAAAATTTTCGTACACGGCACGGTGGAAGCAATACGCTATTTGCTTCCACACATTCCTGGCTGCAGCGGTGAAGCTTTCAGCAAGCAGAAATCTGATAAGAAATAAGTGCTACCAGAGTAGGATAGGAATTGAATTCTGATAGAAGTTGTAACGACTCGAATTTCCGGGGTAGGCTCAACGGGTGCCGGGATCCGTTACAAAATATTTATTTGTTATTAGACTTCACTTTATTATTATTAGTTGACATGCATTAAAATTATTGTTTGATTTTCTCCTTGCCGTCTGATCGTCGTCTCTGCTAAACGTGACTCGATTCGTATTCTCTGTGGGTACGACTTCACCCTCTCTGCTCTCTCCCTGTCTCGTCCCTCTGTGTGGCCTTTGCTCTTCCTGTCTTCGTCCTTCCCTGTCTTCGTCCTTCCATGTCTTCGTCTCTCTGTGTGGCCCCTGCTTGTTCGTCTTGGTTCAGCTGTGTCTTCTTGTCGTGATTTGGCGTCGTTCGTCGTGGATTGTCGTAGCTGGATTTAGCTCGACTCCTGGCACGACTCTGCTTGCCTTAACTTGACCCTGGTTACTGAACGTCATCTTGTCTCTGTTCGCCTGATCTGCTCTGTCGACGGTTGCTGTGCTCTGCTCATCGTAGCGTGTTCACTGCGTGTCGCTGCTTTGGTTCTGCTCGTCGTGGTTTGCTATGGTCGTCGCTGCGTTTCTCTGCGCGTCGTTGCTGCTATGCACGTCGTGGTTCGCTGTGGTCGTCGCTGTGTTTCTCTGCGCGTCGTGGCTCGCTATGCACGTCGTGGTTCACTGTGTTCTGCTATGCACTTCGTGGTTCACTGTGGTCGTCGCTGCTTGGCTGTTGTCTTCGCTTGCTGCCTCTGCTTGCTGTCTTTCGACTTGGCGTGGTCTGGACACGAACTAATTGGTCTCAAGCTTTCGAAGAGGAACTTTAAGTCCACATTACCTTCTCCAGCTTGGGAACCGATTAGAGATGGTTGTCCGGTCAGAACAGTAGTCCAGGTTGCTACAAGAGGAACTTTAAGTCCACATTGCCTTGTTAGCAGACTAGTGACTACTGACTCACCTCATTCTGCTTGCTCGTTGTTCTTTATATAGGTACTCGTCATAACCGGTTTTCCTGACGATTTTGATTTTTCACTGTTTTATGATTCGGGGTTGGTTTATGCAGCCGCCAGTATATACTCTTTTCGGATATTGCGTTCTTTTCGGTGGGTTTTATCCAGCCATACAATGTCGCCTGAGGCATTTGTTGCGGTCCCATCGGCTTTTTCAGGCATTTTGCCAATGTGCATTTTTTTTCTTTAGCTTTGTGTTTTATGTCGTGCATATGTTTCCCTTTTCCTTGTTCCTTTATGTTTTGGTGTTCTATGTTCTTCGTTCTACGTTTATAATTTAATTCAGTGTTGTTTATTTGTCTTAGTTTAAGTTATTATTCAGTGTTACATGTTTTGTGTGCGAAGATTTCTCTTAGAAATTTGCGTCCTCACAAAGTTTAGAATTGAATTGTGGTAAATAGTTGAATTATATTTAATTTGGTTTTTAGATCTCAGGAACCACCAACCGCTAGGAGGCTGAAGCTTGAAACTTACGTAGAACTATGATAGTGGACCTATTTTCAAAAAAATTGCCGATAAGAGTTGAGGAGTGTGGGAGTGGAGGCGAAAGCAATGTGTTCGAAGTGCTTGAAAGCTGGGGTAGAAACATTCTAAACGATACGTATTTTAATACGTATCTTCTGAACGGTTGATGTCAGAAGATTGAAACATTGTAGTTGTCTTAAGGGATAATAGGAGATTAATCAGAAGCTAAAATTTTTGAATCGGGTGGTGGTGTGTAGGAGATGGGGGTAAAAAACTTTGGATTAGAATATCTTCCGAACCAATTATACCAGTAAGGTCAAATTTGGTATGTGTATATAGGTTTACAAGTGGAGCCCATTGAATGTAAAATTTTTGAGGTGGGAGGTTGAGGACAAAAGTGGGGCGATAGCCTTTTTTAATAAAATTTCATTTGTATATGTCAAGAACCGTACCATATATGAGTGGTTCCGATGAGACATCGGACTCTAAACTTAGACCTAATTTGAAAAATTACTCTCAAAAAGAAACATTTTTCTATTTTGTTATATTGTCAAGCAATGTATACTGATATTATGGGAATAAATAAGTTTAGAACACAAAGATATGGTTATTGTGGCCAAACTGAAAAAGTCTAAGCATCAAAAAATTGAATGTGGCTTAGGCAACTCTTCCACTCAACCACTCATATGATCTTAGAAATTTTACAAGAGTTAGACCAGTAGACTTCTAACAGAGAAAAAATGAGGGAGGTACTACCGAAGGGGCTGATGGTGGGAGGGGGTGGAAAGAAAATAACATCGATTTTTATTTTTTAAAAACCACAAACCATAGCAAGCTAAAACTGGGCGCAACTTTATTATTTTCGGGCAGAAGTCCGGAATGCGAACCTAAAGAAGGTTCCGGAAGCGGTTAGATTGGTGTCGCGCTAGAATACTTAAACGCTTACACATATAACATACGAATTACATAATTGAGTCATACCCCGGGAAGAGCTCTAAGTCATAGTATAATATCAGTTAATACGCGATTAGGAGGTTTTTTGTGATTAGGTTTTTGGTCATTACATGAAATCGGAAAGCATTTGTGGGCGATTATATAAAAAGTCTGTGGAAGTGAAAACCAATCTGATATCTCATCAATCCTAAGAAATATGTCGAAAGCCTTACGTCCTATTGGAGTTGAATATCTAAAAAATATTGAAATCAACTTTTGACGATTATGTAGGAAGCCTTAGGAAGTAAAAATGAATTTGATATCTCATTAGAACTAAGAAATATGTAGGAATTTGTGAAAACATATGCAACCCCCTTGCACCCACTTAGGGGTTGAATATTAAAATATCCTGAAATTAGTTTTTAGATATATGTAAAGAAAGCCCGAGGAAGTGAAAACCAATCCGATGTCCTATCACTCCTAAGAGTTATGACGAAATTCGTGGAAACGTGTTCAACCCGTTTATACAGTCTTAGGGTTTGAAAAAGGAAAAAATTTGAAAACCAGTTTTAGGTGATTATTAAACAAGCCCGTGGAAGTAAAAAGTTATTCGATATATAATCAGTCCGGAGGGATATGGCTGAATTTGTGAAAATGTATACAGCCCCTTTACACAACCGTGGGGGTCGAATTTCAAAAAATCCTGAAAACACTTTCTAGATATTTATATGAAGAATCCGTACAATAAAAAAGAATTCAATATTTGGAAAAACCTAATAGATATGACAAAAGCCGTGAAAATATATGCATTCCATTTTCACTGATAATTTTTTTTGCCCCCCTTCCGTACGCCAATGGATATTTGAAAATTTTTTTTATCTAAATTACTTTTTTTGGTGACTTACATATACAAACCGAGTTTCAACTTTCTAGCATAAGCCGTTCTATAGTTAGGAAAAACACCCCCCACCCCCGTACCATACTACCCCTATAAAAAATTATATTTTTTCAACATGCTACTACTAAAGTTCTATCCAAATACCAAGTTTCCGCTTTATATCATTATAGGTTCTCAAAATATAAAAATCGGAACTTTTTCTTCTTTTCCCTTCCCCACCCTCACCCTCTAGACCAACACCCCCAACATTTTTTTTTCTGCTAGAGGTCTATTGGGCCTACTTCTGGTATCTATCATAGACTGTTCTTGAGATATGAGACGTGATTTTTTAGAAAAATTCTTATCCCCTCCACTTCCATACTCCACCGCCCCCTTAAAAATTTTTACTTTCAGCAAACTTTATTTGTCAACCTTAATACAGAAACCGAATTTTATTTGTCTAGTGCAATTGGTTCGTGAGATATCGTAATCTAAAATTTGTCGACCCCCACCCCCGTACGCCCCTGCCCAAACTCAAAAATTTGTTTCCAATCTATTCTCCTAGTATACCCACAGATGCTCATCAAGTTTTAATTTCGTGACAATAACCGTTTAGGAGATATAGATTTTAGAATGTCACGATCTCGGCTTTCGATCGTTTCGGACGCATTATTATTCCCCCCACTCCCACACCCCTTCACGCATATCAGCGATATTTTTGCAAATGGGTCCACAATCGATACTCTATATAAATTCCAAGTTTAAGCCTCCTAGCCTAAGCAGTTACTGAGATCTAGAAGCTAAAATTTTTCGTCTAAAATCCTCCCTCCACCTCCCCCCTCACACCCCCACCACTCAAAAGGTGGGGACTTGAATGAGTCTGCTCAGTCTACCAACCAAAAAAAATTCAACTTAATAGCTCAAAGAATGTGAGAGCTATAAGCTTTCAAACGTTTTGCGTACGGCGTACGGCGCACAGACGGACTGAAAATTTGTTTAACTTTTTTGGTGTCTATTAGTCATGAAACGTGGAAAAAAAATGTTTCAGGGTAGCAAATTTTTTTTTTTTAAAAATCGATAACAATACTTTATTATTAAAATAATAAAGTAAATTGACTTATAATGTACGTAAAATTATGTTTTTTATTGGCATAGAGGTTGAGTAAATCAAATGTCCGTGAAAGGGATTTTTCCACATTTTCACGATTTCGTCATATATATTGTTGCTAACTAGGGGTTCGCCGGGATTTCAAGTAAAACACAATTCGTTTAAAATCAAAATAAGTGATAATTTATTAATCGCACTTTAATTCTATTCGCACTGTATGGCAATACCGCCCGTGTTCAGGTGATGAGATCGAAAATTCCAAACGAAACCAAACGAACTAAAAAACTTTTCAACTTTCGAGCATTTCGAAAGCATTATTATTCCCCCCACTCCTACACCCCTCCACCCATATCAGCAAATTTTTTGCAAATGGGTTCACTATCGAAGCTCTATATAAATTCCATGTTTCAGTCTCCTAGCATAAGCAGTTGCTGAAATCTAGATACCAAAAGTTTCCGTCTAAAACGCTTCCTCCACCTCCCCCTCAAATCCCCACCCCTTAAAAGTAGTCACTTCAAGGAACCTACCCAGTCTATTCAGAAAAAAAATTTCAATTTAATTGCTCATAGGGTTTAGGAGCTATAGGCCCGTAATTTTGGCGGACGGCGCACAGACGAACTAAAATTTTTTTTTAGCTTTTTTGGTGTTTCTTAGTCATAAAACGTGTAAAAAAAATTGTTTAGGGTAGCAAATTTTTTTTTTAAAAATCGATAGCAATACTTTATTATTAAAATAATAAAGTTAAATTGAAGTTATTTTTTTTGAGAAGAAAATTTCAAGGATAATTTTTATTCATATTTTTTTTATATTGCGACAACTTACCCCTTTAAAATGAGCTCTATTTCATTAGAGGTATGAATATGAATTTTCAAAGAGGACTCAGACACCTTTTTTGCGCAATCTTTAACGTAACGTATAATAGTTAACAGAAGGAAATGAGATAGAAACAAAAAATTGAAATGATATTTTTTTCACCGATTCTTCGAGTATATAAATTTTTAAAAGAATCGGCGATGGTAAGGTCACAAATTTCGTAATTTTTGGCGATTCTTAATGGAATAACCCTTTAATAACATGGCCGCTAACCAAATTTTGAGCGTCACTATTGAAAGACCCTATACATACGGTTTTTATTTGAAATTAAGTACTGTGGTAGAAAGCACTATCTCTATAAAGCTTAAGTTTAAAGTTTGAAGATGCTACGTTGTTTAGTCTTTATTTGGCAGCCATCAATAGCGAACGCTCTCAGTGATTTTTTAAACATAGAAAAATTGGGCATCGTTATATAATACAATATTTTCATTTGAAAGGTTTCAGTCCAACTAATATCAAAGCCGAACTACGAGGGCGGATTGATAATGACGTGGAAAAATTGAGAAAACATAATTTTATCCGGAAAAATTTATTTTATTTTTCAACGTAGTCTCCTTTTAGCTCGATACACTTAGTCCAGCGTTTTTCCAATTTTTTGATCCCTTCCAAATAATATGATTTGTCCAACCCTTCAAAATAGGCATTGGTTTCACTTATGACGTCAGTATTCGTGGTAAATCTCTTTCCAGCAAGCCATTTTTTCAAGTCTGGCAATAATAAAAAGTCGCAGGGTGCCAAATCTGGAGAATACGGTGGGTAAGGGAGCAATTCGTACCGTAATTCAAACAGTTTTGCCATTGCAACAGCCGGAGCGTTGTCGTGATGAAACAACACTTTTTTCTTCGCCAAATGAGGCCGTTTTGCCTTGATTTCAGTATCCAATCGAACCAATAACTCCGAATAATATACTCCCGTTATTGTTTTTCCTTTCTCCAAGTAGTCGGTGAATATTATTCCATTGGAATCCCAAAAAACTGTTGCCATAACCTTTCCAGCTGATGTAACGGTTTTTGCCTTCTTCGGTGTGTTGAACCGGCTTCCTTTCATTGTGTTGACTGTTGTTTGGTTTCTGGAGTGTAGTGATGAATCCATGTTTCATAAACAGTTACGAATCAATGAAAAAATTCATTTGTATTACGTTGAAACAGTTGCAAACCGTGCTGTGAAGCTGTCACACGATTGTGTTTCTAGTCGATTGTGAGCAAACGCGGCAGTCATCTTGCGGATAGCTTTCTCATGTCCAAACAATGTTTCAAAATATTCCAAATACGTTCAGATGAGATGCTTACTACGTTAGCTATCTCACGCACTTTTACTCGACGATCTTCTATCACGATATCATGAATTTTATCGATCATTTCTGGCGTGGTGACCTCTTTTGGACGACCTGGACTTCATATGGTTTCTGTGCTCGTACGACCACACTTGAATTCAGAAAACCATTTGTAAATCATTTGGATCGATGGTGCAGAGTCCCCATAATGCTTATCTAATTTTTCTTTGATTACTTTAGCTGTTTTCCCTTTTAAAAAATTGTGTTTAATTAACACACGAAATTCATTTTTATCCATTTTTAAAAATTTGTATAAGTCAACTTGCTTAGGCGGCTGTTTCTCGAAAACTAAACGAGGTATCAGGCTTAAACTTTGCAGGTAATCTATTTAAGGATGGTCCAGGTAAAAAAAAATAACGAATTCCTTACCTGCCCACTCCTTCTTGATTTTTCCACGTCATTATCAATCCGCCCTCGTACCTAGATTCTACTCTGGGGGAGTCTGCTCCACCATTTGCAACAATAAAAGATTTTGTAGCAGAGTTTAAACGAGGCCGTACGAGCTGTCAAGACGAACAATGCAACGCAGTGGTCGACCGAAGAAAGTGTAAGTACTTCTGGCACCACCCTCGTAGTATGTTAAAGCCCTTGTTGGGCGTCATAGAGGGTGTCATACCTATCGAAACTGATAATAACAAATTCTGTAAAGAACTACGCCAGTAAATGTAGGTACATTACCCCAAAACATCGTATTACTTCGATCTAGCAAATTTCCTCTTAATGTTAAAGTAAGGCTTATCATTGTTCCAATATCTTAGTTTTAAGAATACCTTTAAAATAGTCAAGGACGCAACTAAATAATTTTCCTAATTCTGTTTACTTTTTGTAGTACTCATGGAAAGAACGCGATAAAAGAATTGATCTACAAACACAGTCAAATGCAAATAGTAAGAACTTAATAACAATGAAAACTTGCAAATTACAATGAAATCCTTTCTATTTTCTAGCTCCGATGATTCCATTAGTTCAGAACAATACTGTGATTTATACAATACCTACTATAAGACAACTAGAAGTCATGTTTCCGGCCCTCACTGAAGCGTCTGAGATTAGGCGTGATGAATTGCCTCCAGCATATGTAGACGTATCCTTACCACCAAGCTATGATCAAATCGATGTTCGTTTGTTAGAAAAGCAGAAAGAAGCGCCTAGCGTATTAAGTATTTCAGTTAGAGACGTACATACCATGACCGCAGAACATGCAGTGCGGGAAGTTTTGAGTTAACTAATACATCCAGGTACAGTTCATGCGTCAGAGTCTTCAGGGTTTTTTTCTTTGCCGAGAACCACGTAGATTGTATGTCCTGATTCCAGCACCAAATACAAACATGACAAACCTAGACCGTCGAGTAAATATGTAAATGTTTTTTTTATTTTAAAAATGGTTATTTATATTTTATTTCGTATTTATGTTTTTACATTAACATAGTATGTATTTCGTAATAAAATTGAAATAGTAACTGGCTGGTCTTTTTGATCATACCCACCAAACATTTTAACTCATATGTAACTTGTCGGCGGCTTATAGTAGGCAAGCAAAACCCTTGCGGCAACAATTGCAAAAGCCTCGAAAATAAGTTATACGGCGGACTAAAATGCTTCTTGCCGGTAAGTTACAAATGCAACTCAAACGCAAGTTGCCTGATTATCGCTTTGAGCAAGGGTACTTTATCAGTTCCCTTGCTCAAAACGATAATTTCGCAGGTAACTTCCAAGTGGTGATTTTAGACTTGGCGGCAAGTCTAAAATTTAATTTGCTCACAGGTTATTAAAAATCAGTTTCAAACGTACCAAAAAATGCAATATATAATACAATAGTTAGCACTCATAAGTGTTCTTTCCGACTGATGCGCTACTACGTAATAAATACTAAATAATGAGAATATACAATATGGTCTCTATCCATTTGCAAAAAGCGTGCCATTTCTAAGAGTTAACAAAATGTTATCCTTACAAATTGCAATCTTTTTGCAAGCATTTAGCAAGAATTTTTAAATCATTGTCTATGGCAATTACAATTCGATGAAAGGGCGAGCTATCGCATTTTATTTCTCCTTGCCAAATTCTTGCAGCCAGCAAACCCTCGCCAATATGTTTGCTGGGTACCTACTACTCTCTAGGTATATGGTAATTTAGTAGACATGTTATTGAGGATGTATAAGAAGAGTTTGCTTCGTCTACGTCTACGTATATGTTGACGTCACATGATATCATTGCTATTATAACAGTATAGAAAAAGCTAAGCTAAACCTTCAAAATTGATCAGCTCACCGCCCACTGGAACTATAGCCGCGCACATCTGACATTTTGTCGTGGGAAATGCCGGAGCCGTCGTATATAGGCCAGACTGGTGGCGAGAAAATTTTTTATGAATCAGGTTTCTGTTAAATCTTCGCGCTTAGAACGTCGGTTCGGTTTTCGCGGCAATATTTTGTAGTTTTATGGTATAAACACAATTGTGATGAACTTCGCAAGCGGCGAGCGAAGTTCGCCTTCGTTAATGGAGAAACACAATGCGGGCGAATTTCGCCGTCAATTTTATGCCTATTTATTTAAAATTTTATGCTTTTTACTTAACAATAGATTACAAAAAAAAACACAAAATGCACTTTTCGCCAAAATATGTATCGCAAGAAGGTGTTATGTCTAATTTTCACTGTCAACTGAAATAAAAAACACTCCCAACTGTGACGGCGACGGCAAAATTAGAAATTACATTTAATCCAGCGGCAACGAAAAGTTCGCCCAACCGCTCGCCGTCGTAATTCTGCGTCAGTACGTGTGTTGCGGTACAATTTTAAAATTTTGACAGCAAACTTCGCCGCCGCAGGCGAAATTCGTCGCAATTGTGTTTATACCATAGATTTTTGTTAAAATGGATATTATTTATTTTTTGTTACTATGAAAATATTTATTTTTATTATATAACCTATTATTATTTTCTGTCATTTAATATTAATTTTTGTAAATGTTTTTTAATTTTTATGTTGATGATCACCCTAAGGACCAGGGTGAACTTCATAGCACTACGACAATTATTATTTTTATATTAAAATAAAGATAATACAAATTATAAATGTTCTTTCTATTACCAGTCAAAAGGAAACATTTAGGACCGAAGTACATGGCCTAGTTTTTTTTCAGCTCGAAGATAACCTCTCTTCTGAGACGAATGAAAATTATATTCCCCAGAAATGTTTCTATTTTCAGCGCATCGACTACATACATCCGGTATATGTAAATAGAGGAGTCTAATTTACTCCAAACCGGACCCTGTAGTCCGGGCTTTATGAATTCATATACATATATCGAATCCTTAACTCCTTAACAAAATAACATCCAAATCTTTTCACTTTTTGGAGAACATGCTTCGCACGCAAAATCAATGAAATGGCATTCTGGAAATTGAAGTTTGAATAGATTTTGCAAAAGAAATAATTGAAATGCAATACACACTTTATTAAATTCATAAAAATTGCTTTATACTAAACAAACAATAGTAAACAGGCTATTCTTCCAACACAATATTTACACATCGCAAGACAGAAGAAAACTGACACATCATGCCATACGGCAATTCTTCTGCTCTCGGTTGATCGGTTGACTGCTTTGTGTGACGGCATAGTAACCTACACCGAATCTCAGCATTAAACGTGTTCCGTGAACGTAACGTGTTTACTTTATTATTTTAATAATAAAGTATTGTTATCGATTTTTAAAAAAAAAAATTTGCTACCCTGAAAATTTTCTTTTCCACGTTTCAGACTAATAGAAACCAAAAAAGTAAAACAAATTTTCAGTCCGTCTGTGCGCCGTCCACCGTACGACGTCCACCGTACGCAAAACGTTTGAAAGCTTATAGCTCTGAAACTCTTTGAGCTATTAAGTTCAATTTTTTGTTATTGGTAGACTGAGCAGACCCCTTCAAGTGTCCACCTTTTAAGTGGTGGGGGGTGTGAGGGGGGGAGGTGGGGGAAGCGTTTAAGACGGAAAATTTTGATTTCTAGATCTCAGTAACCGCTTAGACTAGGAGGCTGAAACTTGGAATTTGTATAGAGCATCGATAGTGGACCCATTTGCAAAAAATGATGATATGGGTAAAGGGGTGTGGAATAATAATGCGTCCGAAACGCTCGAAAGGCGAGATCGAGACATTCTAAAATCCATATCTTCTAATCGGTTAATGTCACGAAATTGAAACTTAATTAATATCTGTGGGCATACTAGGAGAAAGAATAACCAGGAGGCTATTTGGAACGTTATTTTTTAGGTTATCAGCCGCAAAGAAAAGATTTACGCAATTGACTAAAAAAATAGATAAATCAACTAAAGTTCGCATATAATTTTTAGCCTCCTAATTTATTTTGTATATTTAGCTAATCCTAAATTGTTAAAATGAAAATAGTATAACTCCAAAATTTGACAACATGATTAGTTATATTTGCAATTCTGACTAGGAAAATTCATGATATTTTAATGGTTTATTTAGCAACTCTGAATATGAGTTTCATGATATTGTTGCGAGCTAGGGGTTCGCCGGGATTTCAAGTAAAACACAATTCGGTTAAAATAAAAATAAGTAATTATTTATTAATCGCACTTTAAATTCACAGAACTATATTCGCACAATAATTCGCACTGTATGGCAGTACCGCCCGCTTATACCATATATCGCTTGACTCGTTCACTTTCGCTCTCTACCAACACGGTCGCGTATACACGCTGGCTGTCGCAGTCGGGGGTAATCAAAATCACTGTGTCTTCGCTAAACGCTTCACCTGCTTATATACTAGGCGGTTGCAGTCTTGAATGTTTACCGGTGTACTTGAACGTTCGTTCAGTTGTGGAATCTTCTCGAAAGCTTCAGAGCCTTCGATTTTGACCTTCGTTCAGTGGTTTATGTACAGGGTTCTAGTACATTGGAGAGCATTCGATAAAAAGAGAGATACAATCGTGTTGTTTCGGCTTATCTTCAGCTAGGTTTCTGATTGGGCTATTTTGTAACTAGGTATTCGGTTGTTGTTGTTTTCATTATGTGAAACGATCGAGTTGCACGGTTGCGCGGTTGCCAGGCTTACACGTAACAATATTTTAGTAGTTGATTTCGCAACTCTAAATGGAAAATTCAACGATATTTTTTTAGTTAATTTTGCAACACTGAATTGGAAATTCCACGATATTTAAATAGCTTATTTGGCAACTCTGAATAGGAAGTCTCACGATATTGTACTCTTTAATTTTGCAACTTTGAATTGTAAATTCACGATATTTTAATAGTTAATTAGGCATCTCATAATAAAAATTTTAATTTAGGAGAATTTGCACTCCTTTTTACTGTAAATAAAATATTTATATTAGGCCAATATACAAATTATAAATAAAAAAAATTTATTGGAAGAAATAAAAAAAAAATGATAATAGGCGTGTTCTTCTTTGTTGCTTGTTTCCATTTTGCGCTCTGTACTGGATAAAAGCGCGAAATAAAATGCCTTTATGTTGATTTCTCTATAAACGTTTAAATAATTAAACAAAAACAAGTACCGATTTGAGAAATTTTAAAAAATAAATCTTCTAATAAAATACATAATGTCATTGGATAACATTTTTTCTACTACTGTTCCATCTCGAGTTCCATACATATGGATGTGATGCGAAAATAAGAACAGAGTAGTAATTAATGTTAATACAGCAGAGCTGAAAAATAATAAAAAAGATTTTCCAAGTGTGGATTGTACAATAGAATTAAAAAGGCTGGAAATATAGTTGAAGTATAATGCTTTATTAAATTATATTTTCCGATAATTCAGTCTGGAACCAAAGCGACTTTTGTCACAAAAAATTGTTACAAAGGGTTTAAAACAAGTTTCTTAAAATTATGTTTTACCTTCCGATATCTTCTCTTGTAATTTTGATAATAATATTTTATTTTTTGGGTCTTTAACTTCAATTTTAAAAATCCTTATAATTATTTTTTTATATAAATCCCATTTGGAATACAATAAGGTTCTTTTGCCTGGGAATATTCGCTCAAAATCAATTTTGATCTAGAAAAGGAAATATGAAATAATTAATAAATATGTAACGAAATGATATCAGTATTTATTATGAATATGGACTCTGTTTTTTATGGAATTTGTGGTTTAACTTACCAATGAACAACTAATCTGGTGTTTTAGAATCGGCCATTCACAAAATACGTTCACATTATTTTTTAAGATGTGACTCCGTCTTAATGGAAAAGTGGAATTCCATTTAGGAATAATTAAAAACTCTGGTTCGAAATTTTTCTGTAGAAAAAGTTGATTGTCCTTCAATTCTTCATCGGTCACAGTTTCATCTAAGATTATGTAAAATGAGGTAATAATTAAAACACAAATTTTGATTAAGTAATATAATAAGAAGTTACCTAAAAGTTCGCTTTCAAGTTTTTTTGAATGAGGCTCATGTACATCTCCGACCAATTTACGCTTTAAATTGTACTTGCTCTTTAGAATTCCTTCCTTTTGGTATTTTCGGCGTAGCGAGTAAAATCTCTCACAAAGTTTTCCTATACGTTTCTTATCTCCCAAGTACAAGGTCTAAATAAAAAGGAAATTGAAAAATAGCTAATGTAATTTCTCATTCTATGTATGTACTTCTTCTTCGGATGGAAAAATATTGCGTATTTCAATTGCAGCATTATAATAATCGGACGAAGTTATTTCTTTCTCAGAAGCCAATTCAATCCTCGCATATTAGTGTACAAAGTTGTTTTCTATTTCCTTTCGTTAAGTACTTGTTATTTTTATACTCTGTTAAGATATTTTTTTCTTGAATTGATGAATGTGAAATAGATTGGATATCCTATAATAAAGTATTGGCTAGTGTTGGATTTTCCAGAAATTTTTATAATGAGAAACCTTTTTAGTTTTTAGCACATCCGTTAATATTAGTTCTGATTCTGAAGCCCAAGACTGCAAGGTACCCATAGAAACCGTTTCAGTTAGTGTGGAACTACGACTAAAACCCTAATAATTTAAAAGAATCCTTTTACTATTTTTCAAATACAAATATTAATAATTATAATTCTAACATTTAGTTCACGCCATTCGAACAACTTTGTTCTGAAGTGTATTCTGTCTCCAAATTTTTCATTTGGTATAAGTTGATTTATATCTTCGCTTGTTTTAATATACGACAGTATCGCACTCAGAGTGCGATATCATTTAAATATTTATGGCAAAAAAATACTTACTTGTAAAATCTCCAATTAGTGAGTCAAGACCCCATATTTTCATAAAATTTGCGACAACACCATTGTCAGATGTTAACGGAATAATTGGTTCACGTTCCATCTTTTTTCCTTCTTGCCCGAAAGCTTCGTCGGATCGGTTAGCCGCCCTTAATATATATCGGCACTGGGCTTCCGCGCTCGTTCTTTTCTATAGAATTCACTTCCAGGCACGCGACACGCGGAAAAATAAATCCCTAGCCAAATTATTAGAAAACATACTGCAGTCACGATCGGCTGCAAGCCAATCGTATAATACTCTAGATGAATACTGAACTCCGATTTATATTGTAGTTGGGGATAAAGTAGAATTAGGTGTGTGCATGTTGTATGTCCTTTTTTAAGGACTACTATTAGATTGCTACTCAAAACTAAAAGACAATATTCAGTGTTTAATTTCATACCTTGAACTGGGTAAGTCATCGAAAAAAAATGTCCTTTTCAAAGGACTTTCACATGGGAGGTGCAGGAAGGACTCATTCGATTTGTTAAATATTTGTCTTTTTCCTTGGAACCATTCAAAAATTCATGTGTACAAAATTTCAAATTCGTAGCTTGAAGCGTTCAAAAGTTATCGGAAAAAAATTGTTGAACACGTGTTTTAAGGATATTTTGTATGGCACCTACCAGAAGGAGTAAAAGGCTTTCGCTGATTAGTAAACTCGAACTTCCTTTTCACTCAAAACTAACTTGTACAAAATTCCGAATTCGTACCTAAAAGATTACTTGAGTTATTGTGAGTTTCGTAAATTAAGTGAATACATTTTGACAGGATATTTGTATGGCAGCTACACGAAGGACTAACAGGATTTCCTTCATAATTATATATCTAGCTCCAATTATTGGAAAAATAACACACACAAAATTTCAATGTCGTAGCTTAAACCCTTCTGAAGTTATCGACCAATATTCTTGAAGACGTGTTTTAAGGACATTTTGTATGGCAGCTACCAGAAGGAGTAAAAGGATTTCGCTGATTAGTAAACTCCTACTTTGTTTTCACTCAAAACTAACTTGTACAAAATTCCGAATTTGTAGCTAAAAGATTACTTGAGTTATAGTGAGTTTCGTAAATTAAGTGAATACATTTTGACAGGATATTTGTATGGCAGCTACACGAAGGACTAACAGGATTTCCTTCATAATCATATATTTAGCTCCAACTATTGGAAAAATAATACCTACAAAATTTCAAAGACGTAGCTTAAACCCTTCTGAAGTTATCGACCAATATTCCTGAACATGTGTTTTAAGGACATTTTATATGGCAGCTACCAGAAGGAGTAAAAGGATTTCGCTGATTAGTAAACTGCAACTTTCTTTTCACTCAAAACTAACTTGTACAAAATTCCGAATTCGTAGCTAAAAGATTACTTGAGTTATTGTGAGTTTTGTAAATTAAGTGAATACATTTTGACAGGATATTTGTATGGCAGCTACACGAAGGACTAATAGGATTTTCTTCATAATCATATATTTAGCTCCAACTATTGGAAAAATAACACATACAAAATTTCAAAGACGTAGCTTAAACGCTTCTAAAGTTATCTACCAATATTCTTGAACACGTGTTTTAAGGACATTTTGTATGGCAGCCACCCGAAGGAGTAGGACGATTTTGCCCGTTAACGAACTTAGCCTTACAAATTCAACCAAACATCCAGATTCAAAATTTCAAGATCCTAGGTGAAGGCGTTCTTGAGTTATCGTGTTCACGGACAGACGGACGGACGGACGGACGGACGGACGGACGGACGGACGGACGGACGGACGGACGGACGGACGGACGGACGGACGGACGGACGGACGGACGGACGGACGTCAGGCGGATTTGAGGTTTTTGGCCACAAATAAACAAAAAATAATATATAACTTTTTTTCGTCCGAGGCTTGGTTCTATGCGTTACAAACTTTTGGGCTGGATTAAACTCATAATACTCTATATGATTTCATCTAGAGTATAAAAATACCACAACTGACACTGACCGTTTCATTCAATTTGTTAGTTTTTTTTTAATTTAGTTAAGAAATAAACCTTCTTCAGGAACAATATTAGAATAAATACGACACATTCGGAAAAATAAATCACTAGCCATATAATCGAAAAAACACTTCGACAACCGCGACGATAGCACTGCACTAAATACACTGACCGTTCCGTTCAGTTTGCTGTGGACGCTACCTGTCGGCCGAGCAGCCATCGCCTTGCACAGCCAAGCAGCGATGATCCGTTAAACACACACACAGATACAGCATGAAACAGAAAAAAGACGATCGGTTATAAGGAAATCTTGAGATGCACATGACTGCGAAAATTAAGAAATATTTTCGGTGATTTACCTAATTTTTTAGTTAAAACAGATAAAAAAATATTTTGCTAAGATAACGAATTGAAATTGGATATTTTGACGAAACTTCTTTTCAGAATTTATATAATATAGTAGATAATTTTGTTAAAGTTTTCAATAAAATAACGAAAGAGAAATTAACCAATCGTGATTAGTTAGTTTTAACACTTTTTTTCTTTCTGTGTAGTCTTATTTTCGATTAGCAGACGAAAGAAGGATTAAAGAAAGACATTAGGGGAAATCAGATTTACTTACATAGTGGAAACAATACGAGTATACTTTGATATGTTAACTGTATCTAATAGTCTAATATAATTTTCTTTTAAGCAGGTGAGATAACATAAATCAACGTTGGTTGACAAATTTTTTAGGGGGTAGCCCTATGGCCCCCTCTATGACCGCCACTGGTCAAGCTCATTAATATTACCTGAGAAACTCATAAATCTACAGATCAAATAAATTCATTTGGTCTTTGTTACAACATTTACTTTAAAAAAGTTTACCTGCAAATACCAACCTGTAAAGTTTAATGAAATTAGATATTGGGATGAGATAAGATTTGTTGTTTACAATGGTCACATGCTAGTCATGTGTAATTGGTGGTAGATAAATTCGAATATTTATTGGTTTGGTACGTGTGCTCTTAGACATTTTCTTATATGAACGTTTCTCGGACTCTTTTACTTTATTATTTTAATAATAATTTTTTTTTTCCACGTTTCATGACTAATAGACACCAAAAAAGCAAAAAAAATTGTCAGTCCGTCTGTGCGCCGTACGCCGTCCGCCGTACGCAAAACGTTTGAAAGCTTATAGCTCTCAAACTCTTTGAGTTATTAAGTTGAATTTTTTTTCGTTGGTAGAATGAGCAGACCCCTTCAAGTGGCAACCTTTTGAGTGGTAGGGGTGTAAGGGGGAGCTGGGGGAAGCGTTTTAGACGAAAAATTTTGGTTTCTAGAACTCAGTAACCGCAGAGGCTAGGAGGCTGAAACTTGGAATTTATATAGAACATCGATAGTGGACCCATTTGCAAAAAAAAATGAAAATATGAGTAAAGGGGTGTGGAAGTGGGGGGAATAATAATGCGTTCGGAACGCTCGAATGCCGAGATCGAGACATTCTAAAATCCATATCTCCTAATCGGTTAATGTCATGAAATTAAAACTTTATGAACATCTGTGGATATACTAGGAGAATAGATCCGAAACAAATTTTTGAGAGGGGGCAGTGACGTACGGGGGTGGGTGTTGAAAAACTTTAGATTGCGATATCTCACGAACCCATTACGGTTTTTGTATAAGTGTTGACAAATAAAGTTTGCTCAAAGTAAAATTTTTTAAGGGAGCGGTGGAGCATGGAAGTGGAGGGGGTAAGCATTTTTTTAAAAAATCTCGTCTCATATCTCAAGAACAATGTAAGATAGATGCTTACAATTTTTACCAGAAGTAGGCCTAATATACCCCTAGCAGAAAAAAAATTTCATGGATGAGGGTTTATACGGTAAGGGTGGGGGAGGGCGAAAAGTAAAAAGTTCCGATTTTTATATCTCGAGAATCTATAATAATATAACGCTGAAACTTGTTATTTAGATTGAACTATACTAGTAGCATGTTGGAAAAATATAATTTTTTATAGGGCTGGTTTGGTACGGGGGTGGGGGGTGTTTTTCCTAACTATAGAACGGCTTATGCTAGAAAGTTGAAATTTGGTACGTATATGTAAATCAACTAGAAAAATAATTCTGATTAAAAAAAAATTCAAATATCCATTGGCGTGCGGAAGTGGGGCAAAAAAAATTATCAGTGAAAATGGAATGCATATATTTTCACGATTTTCGTCATATCTATTAGGTCTTTCCAAATATTGAATTCATTTTTTTTCCACGGGTTCTTCATATAAATACCTAGAAAGTGTTTTCAGGATTTTTTAAAATTAGCACCAAGGAGGTGTAAAGGGGATATATACATTTTTACGAATTCAGCCATATCGCTCCAGTCTGATTAGATACCGAATAACTTTTCACTTCCACGGGCTTAATTAATAATCACCTAAAACTTGTTTTCAAGTTTTTTCCTTTTTCAACCCCTAAGAGTGTAAAAGCGGGTTGAACACGTTTTCACAAATTCCGTCATATCTCTTAGGAGTGATAAGACACGGAGTGGTTTTCACTTCCTCGGTCTTTCTTTATATATATCTAAAAACTCATTTCAGGATTTTTGGATATTCAACCCCAAAGTGGGTGCAAGGGGGTTGCATATGTTTTCACAAATTCTTACATATTTCTTAGTTCTAATGAGATATCGAATTCATTTTTCCTTCCTAAGGCTTCCTACATAATCGTCCAAAAGTTGATTTCAGGATTTTTAGATATTCAACTCCAATAGGACGTAAGGCTTTCGACATATTTCTCAGGATTGATGAGATATTAGATTGGTTTTCACTTCCACAGACTTTTTATATAATCGTCTTCAAACGCATTTCCGATTTCATGTAATGGTCCGAAACCAAATCACGAAAAACCTTCTAATGGCGTAACAACTGATATTATACTAGGACCAGATCTCGTCCCGGTGTATGATCCAATTATGTAATTCATATGTTATATGAGGCAGCGGCGTAAGTATTCTAGCGCGACCCCATTTTAACCGCTTATCGAACTTTTTTTTGGGTTTTCAGTCACATAGTAACCTACACCGCATCTCAGAATTAAACTCGTTCCGAACTTCTACCGAAAAAATAATAAAGTTGCGCCCAGACTGTTGGGAGATTTTTTTTGTGTACTCTGAAATAATCAGTGGCTAGTTGCCAATTACTACGCTACGCTTACGTATTAGACACGTGTCGGTTAAGTATAGATACCGAAAATAACAATGCGGAATAATATGTAATTAGTGGAATGAAATTTAAAACCTATACATATGTATATTTCCTATTATAGAAAAAATCTTAATAGCTCCATTACTTCATAATAATATTTAGTTTGCTGGCTCTTGAAGTAATTTGAGATAATTTATTTTATTTTTATTTTCTTATTTTTTTTTTTTTAATTATAAAAGTAATTTCGAATATCGATAAAATTTTTATACTCTACATGATATCATTGAGTATTATAAGCTAAATCCAGCCCGAAAAGTTTGTAACACATAGAAAGGAGCCATGTTGGGCCAACGTGAGCCAGCTCGAAGCCGGACAAATGTAGGCCAACACCAGCGTGCGCCAGTGCTGTCATCCGTTGGCCGTGGTTTGTAAGCTTCAGTCAGGCGCGAACGCAGGGGTGGGGTGGGGTTTGGGGGTTCAAACCCCCCCCCCCCCCGAAATGATTTAATTAAAAAATCACAATGAGGCGCGAACGCAGGGCGAGGTTTTTGGGGTTTGAACCACACCCAAACCTCCCCCCCGCCCCCGAAATGATTAATTAAGAAATCACAACTATATGTAACTAACAATACGCGGCTCGTAATCTGTTTTACATGTTAATTGCTTTAGCTAAGTTAAGTTGTAAGTAGTTTTCATACGAATTTCAATTCAACTCATAATTCCATGAAAACTGGATATCTAAACTTTGTGAAACATGTTGCGGCAATTACAGCAGTTAGGCTATCGAGCTGTGCCCTATTTATGCAGAGCTCTATAGGGCATGGTTATATTCTCGGCAAATTTCTGGGAAGTCCGGCCTATATTAGCACAGACTACTTCATCACAGGGATAGTTTTTGTGACGCCCAACGAAATTGTGTATCCAAGTAAAGTGGACTGGGAGAATAATACGGTAATACGCGAGAGGGAAATCTCCGTATATACGGCTGGATCGAAAATGGAATGCGGTACTGGCGCAGGCATCTTCTCTAAGCAGCTGAGTGCAGGAAAGTCGTTCAAGCGGCCTGATGTAAGCAAGGTTTTCCAAGCGGAGATTCTTGCTGTGTTGCAGGCAGTAAACATCCTTTTAATGGGGGAGATATGAAATCAGGATATCTCACTCTACATTGACTGGTGGTCGTATTGCGCTGGAATCGGTCACTACTAAATCGCGTCGAACACTAGGTGTGCTGGACTTGCAAGCTGCAAGATTTCTAGGGCTTTGTGGCCCGAGCTGGATAGTCAAAAAACAAGGAATATGTTAACTTGGAATAGAGGAAATTTACGGCTGCTCATCGGAATACTGACGGGTCAATGAATGCTGAGGAAACATGTCATGCGGGTAAGAGTAGCTGAGCAGGTACTGCTTTGATCTTTACGCTGGGGATGATATCACTCACTCACTCACACACATCTTGTGTGAATACCCAGGGGTCGCTTGAACGCGAATGAGATGACTGGGTAGTCTTTTCTTCGACAAGATCGAGGATTTGAGGTCGTTAACGCACGACTAACTGGTCAGGTTCTGCAGGGATTTAGAATGTTTTTAAGGGGAATGAGTGGCTCACGGGGTTTTGAAGGAATTACTATGGTGCCTAGTGAGCGTGGCGGTTCTTAGCGCTGCGCCCCTTCCTGAACTGAACTGATAAAAACTAACTCGCCATGGAAATGGAAACGTAGTGATGTGATCAACGGTGCCCTTAGAGGGGGGGGGGGGGGCAAGAAGGCGCACTTGCCTCCTTGTATTTGACCAATGCTACAAGTTGAGAAAAATAACATTTTGTAGACCAAATGTTGTTGCATCTACTTTTGTCATTCACTGTAAAATTATTGTTCACAACTTTCATGGCTCGACTTTAATTCTTAGTAGTGACACTAAAATGAAACTCAAATCAAGCTACAGATATAGACAATTAGCCCTTTTTCGGAATTGACCAAGGCCGCGCACTGAAGAAGAATCAGATCAGGCACGACACTGCAGACTGCAGTGTATTTCCAAATCGACCAAGCGTGTGTCTTACAAGATTTTTCGTTACGACTTTCGAATAATTAAATTGCTAGTTTTTCTTGACATAATTATTTATAAATATAAATATTCAGCTGGATTGTAAGTGACAAGCATACATATGTATACATGTAAGTGAAGAGTTTTCTTATTTATACTTTCAAGAATGACATAAATTATTGTATTTTAAAATTTTGTTATTATCAAATATATTTTTTTTTATCTTTGATGTAATTTTTTTGAAACATAATTTTTCCGTCATATTTTTGATTTTTAAGGCCCGGACTACATGGTCCGTTTTTTTTCCACTCCGGAAAAAAACCGATTCCGGACTGCTTCGACTACACGGCGTCCGGAATAAAATGCTTTCAGTCTACTGCGAGCAAGCGTGGTGTGATGCGTTCTGCTATGGAGAATTTAAGCTACGAAGAACTGATATGTTTGGCGGTCGTTGTAAACAACAATAAAAATCTGCCACCAGTCTGGGCGTAACTTTATTATTTCATGGGTTGAAGTTCGAAACGTTTTTAAGGCTGAGATGCGGTGTAGGTTACTATGCGACTGAAAACCTAAAAAATAACGTTTCAAATAGCCTCCTGGGTATTCCTTAGGTTGCCAATCGCATAGTAACCTACACCGTATCTCAGCATTAAACGCGTTTCGGATTTCTTCTTCTTTCTAGCATAAGCCGTCTCTGAGATATGAAAAACCACCACCCACCCCCGTACCTTGCTACCCCTATCAACAGTTCTATTTTTCTGTGGCTCTATATAGTTGTCAATTTTTAGCTTTCTATCCCTTGCGATTTTCGAGAAATAAAAATCAGAATTTTTTCATTTCCACCCATCCCACAATCACCCCCTACAACCACATCCTCCAAATGTTTTTCTCCGCTAGAGGTCTACTGGTTCTAACTCCCGCAAAAATTTTCAAGATCATATCTGATACGGTTCTTGAGATATAAAAATGTAATTTTTTGAAAAATGGCTGTCCCTTCATTTCCGCGCTTTGCCTCCGCCCTCAAAAATTTTACATTTACTAGACTCCACTTGTAATTCTATATACAGAAACCAAATTTTATCTTTCTGGTACAATTGGTTCGGGAGATATTGCAATTCAAAGTTTTTCACCCTCCACCCCCACACCCGACCACCCCCTTTAACAACATTTTTATACTCTCCTAGTATCTCTTAAGACAACTTCAAAGTTTTAACTTTCTGAGATGAATCATTCAGGAGCTATAGATTTTAGAATGTTTCTATTTCAGCTTTCAAGCGATTTGGACGTATTGTTTTTCCCCCACTCCCACATCCCTCTACCTCTAAAGACCACTTTTTCGCAAATGGGTCCATTATAATAGTTCTATATAAGTTACAACTTTCAGCACCTAGCATAAATGGTTCCTGAGATCCAGAGACCAAAATTGTTCGTCTAAAACATTCCTCTGAATCGACCATTTCGATTAAGCTCAGCTACTCGAGTGACAAAATCATATCGAACAAAATTCCGGACACGCACTTGTAGTCGAGCTCATACAACTCTGTATGTTCTTGAAATTTAATTCCGGATAGGTCGAAAAATTCCTGATCAACCGTCCGGAGAAACCTGTGCATGCTCAGGTTTTTTTTCCGGAGTCATTTAGTCGACGAGCAAAAATCTCATACATTTCCATTGTAAGGACGGAAATCCTGAACCAAATTTCCGCCCACACAAACTGCCGAAAGCAGAGGAGCTGAGTACTAGCTCGAAAGAAACATGTATATTTAAACAGAAATAAATATAACAATAAAAAATTAAAAATTAAAACTCGATTTCGCATTAACATAATTCGCACCCGACAAATGTTCTCGCGATTATATAATCTGCAACGAACAAACAGAAGGCAGGCAGTCGGCAGCGATCAGCCAGTAGTAGAGGTCGTGGATTTATAATTCCGCCTAAACGAACACTGAAACCTGTATTCAGGCTAATCGACCTATGTCCTTTGGGCTGTGGATTTCATAATTCCGCCAAAATCATAGACTCGAAGAAACTGAAAGACTGGGTGAAACGGCCATTACTGACTATGCGATTCCATTACTAAGGCTGTGGCTTTATAAGTCCGCTTATAATGGAAGAGCCAGTCAACGTGATTAACGCCCGGAGCCAAGTAGAACCAGCATAGTCGATAGGCAGAAGCGAAGTACCACGAGCAGAAACGAGTTACAGCACGCAGAAGCGAAGTGCGGCGAGCAGAGACAAGAAGTCGAGCAGAGACGAGTTGCCGCGAGCAGAGACGAGACACGGCGAACAGAAGCGAAGTGCGGCAAGCAGAGACAAGGAGTCGAACAGAGACGAGACACGGCGAACAGAAGCGAAGTGCGGCGAGCAGAGACAAGGAGTCGAGCGGAGACGAGACACGGCGAGCAGAAGCGAAGTGCGGCGAGCAGAGACAAGGAGTCGAGCAGAGACGAGACACGGCGAGCAGAAGCGAAGTGCGGCGAGCAGAGACAAGGAGTCGAGCGGAGACGAGACACGGCGAGCAGAAGCGAAGTGCGGCGAGCAGAGACAAGGAGTCGAGCAGAGACGAGACACGGCGAGCAGAAGCGAAGTGCGGCGAGCAGAGACAAGGAGTCGAGCAGAGGAGAGATACGGCGAGCAGAGGCGAAGTGCGACGAGCAGGGACGAGTTACAGCGAGCAGGCGAGATACGTCGAGCCAATAGACCGTATGAAATTTGGGAGATAAAATGAATTGTGAATTTGAGTGTAATATCTAAATTAAAATTAAATTAAATTAAAGTGAAGTAAAACAAAGATAAATTTTGTAACGAAACCTGGCAGACCACTGAGTATACCCTGGCTACAAAACGAATCGTTACACTATGGGGCATGGTTTCCATTCTTTCCGGAAGGCGGATCCTATTTTCTCCGGAGTCGAAAAAAAACGGACCATGTAGTACGGGCCCTATACCATGGATACACTGCTTGTATACAAATTACGTTATTCAAATCATGATATGCGATACAAGATAGCATGATACACAGCCCATACATGTTATACTTTGACATTTAGCTATCAAAGACAAAATTCTTCGTTCCAAACGTTGCAGTATGATGTTCCGGCGAATAGCACTTTCATTGCTAATAAAGAAATGTACAAAGCGGACCATCATATCACACACGAAAATGAAAACACGCTCAAAGAATTTTAACTGACGGAAGAATATAAAAATACACCATTCTCATTCATTGGAATTTTAGTTGATTTCAGTAACAGATGGCGCTGATGGCAGTTAAAAGAAGGCTATATGAGCTAAAATCATCGAACTGATATACAAGGAAACAGGTTCGATATTACGTCGATATCAGCTCGTTGACGTACTATATGCACATTATTGGGTGATACACTGGTGATATTGACGATATTATGATTTGTATACGAGCTGTGTATCCAAGGTATTAGACCAACTTTGTGAAACGGCATCAATTTCCATGCATCTTGATCTTTATTTTGCTCCATTTCGCAGCTTTATTTAATTTTATAGGGATGTATATTTCTGTCCTGAGACTCATAGAAAAATGGTGAACGTTTCTATTTTGAAAATTGTATTATTTTTGTACAACAATTATTATTGTTTAATCATTAAAATCACTAGCTTAATACTTAAATAAATAAAAATAAATAAATCATGAAAAATGAGATATGTATGTAGTACATATTTACATGAAATACGATAGATCAACTTGGTAAGTTGCGTCAGTGCACATTACGTCCAAAAGTGCTATAAAAATAATTTTAGTTTGGTATAATACGAGCTTCTATATTGATCACGACCGAAGGAGGCGGGGCAGGTAAGGACTGCAAAGCTACATCAGTGTTGTTATTATTGTCTTGCGCAATAACATCTTCGTACGTAGGAAGTCCATCATCTTTCTCAATCTCATCATTATGTTCAAGTGCATTAGAATCAAAAAGAATTCTGTGTGAATCTCGAGCAGGTGATCGTAAGTTTGTTTCGACTTGTTGATCGGAACGAGAGCTGTACAGAATGCTGTCGATGTCTCGAACTGACAGATTTACTCTGCAGTTGCTTACACCATTTCTGCTACCGTCTTCAATAGTATAAACACGTCCTAAAAAAAATGCTTAAGTTAAGGTTTTTAAAAATAATAAATTTTTACCGATAGTGCTCGCAATTGTATCACTTTGTTGAACTTCATTGTTGATGGTAGGAAATTTATTTAAAGCACTACAGCATCTTTTCGCTTGTACCTACAAAAAAAAAGCCCACTGAAAACATATTTTCCAATTTCAAAGAATAAGTGTCAACTAGAGACGGGCAGTTCATGAGTGAACTACTCTAAAAGAACACTTCATTGAAGTGAGTAAGTGAAGTAACTCAATAATTTTGGTGACCTGCAGTTCAGTTCAAAAGGTGAATAAAAAAATTAAAAACAAATGAAGGAAAAACAACGACTAACAGAGTGAGCTGTGCGAACTCGGCGAGAAGAGAGGCAGACAACCAACAAATCTTCTCGTTTCGTCCGTCTCTGTGTCCGTAATATTTTTTTGTTTCATTTGCGTTGATGCTGGCACCGCCGACTTAAACTCAAGCCGCGCACATATGACAGTTCGTCGTGAGAAATGCCTCGTTTTTTTATGTGATGTGTGTGTGTGTCACGGATCAAAACGAGAAAATATACCAGTTCATTGGAGAATCTTTTTTGGAACGAATTCGTAACAACATTTTATTATCCCAAAGCGCGGTGTTTTAATACAAAACTTTGGAATTGACGAACCCTCTAGAGTCGATACTGAATAACAAATGTTCAGAATCATAGCAATATGCAATGTGTTTCATATAACAAAAATTATCTTTCAAAAAATAAGCAATTTAACTGCACATTTTTTAAATGGCGGAATGCCGACATTACTGAAATTTGCGATATTTTTTTCAACCTAATTTTTTCTATGAAAACTCAATTCCAGTGAGAAAACTTGTCTAACTCTCATTTTTAAATATGTTTATAAACTATTTAACTTTGCGTTGCCTAACAAAAGCTTGCACTTTAATAGTAAACTTGGTTTTTATCATCCAAGTCATGCACCCGCCATACAAAATTGTTGCGATTTGTATGGAGCTGTCATGTTTGTTATGACTCTGGTTTTTTATGTTCTATTCAGCTGCGCGGCTATAGTTCAGAGGGCTCTGGATGCTGGTCGATTTGACATTGCAGGAAAGCGTAAAATCTCATTTCTAAATATCAAACAAATCTCTTCAAGGCGATGTAAACGTTTTTTCAGATTTCAGTTACCGAAATCTAGCGATGTAATTCAGCTTAAGCTTTGTAATTTGCAAAGTATATTATGAGACCAGTAATTCTTAACATTAGTTTTGCCAGAACAAAACTTCCTGGAATTGACACTTGTATTTGTTCATCAAATTTCCTTTTCACCGAATTTTAAAAAATTGCTAATTGCATTTGCTTTGACCGGGCGGTAAATAGATAATTTATCTAGGTATTTAAAATAGATAATTTATCTATTTAAAATAGATAATTTATATATTTAAAATAGATAATTTATCTATTTAAAATAGATAATTTATCTATTTAAAATAAATAATTTATCTATTTACCGCTAAAATTTGCATAGTGTTAATTGCCGGTCCTTTACGTAGAATCGTCCGGCTTCAAAACAGTCGCTGCTCGTTATCTCCAGTACATATATCTCTATGCTATTTCCCAACTCACAGGCACAACTTACACAGTGACGGAAAATCCACACACACCAGCAAACTAACTACTGTGTGACTAAGGCCGCGGTCCGAATTACGCTAATGGTGCTTAGATCACTATGCTTACGTTCGGTCCGAATTGTTGGCACGCTTATGTCGCTTTCAATTCGGACCGATCGTGTGCACACAGTGTACTCAGACTCACAGTGCCTATCCTCGAAACCGTGAGCAGTGTAAGCGCCAAAAAATTACCCCTCCATGCAAATTGCATGCGTGTGAGCACAATTCGGACCGTGTGCTAAAAGTGCAGAAAGCGTAATTCGGACTGCGGCCTAATTGAACGGCTGTTTAGTGAAGAAAACCCAAACACACAAGCCAAACTAGGATGCATTCGGAAAATAACTCGGGTAGAGTAAATTCTACTCTGATATTTAGGAACGAATAGAGTTACCCGAGAGTCTTATTCAGTAGTATTCAAAATAATTATAGCTGCAAATAAAGATTTTCGACTAAACTCTACATAGAAACGCAAAGTATTCAAAAATACTGACCACTTGATGCTTCAGGTTGCATATGACGTTTCTAATTCCTTATAGCCCTGCTCATGACTATAGTTAGTATAGCCCTTTTTACTCTAATCTGGCATTTTCGAACGCAACTCTATTACGTCATTAGAGTAAAATGAACTCTACTTACTCTACATTTCCGAACGTTTTTTTTACTCTGCTCTTACTTGAGTTAATTTCCGAACTGGTCCCTGGTTACAGAAGATAAAAGAATAAGTGAACAGTTCAATTGAAGTACTTCAAGATTAGTCACTATACTCTAAGAAAAATGGTGTTGTTCAAACTCCGAAACGGAGTGCTATATCAGTTTTTGGTATAAGCTCTCACACCTTTAAAATAGTCGGAAGTAAACGTCATTTCAGTGTGGAGATTTAACTCGAATTTTATGTTAGATCCTACTCTGCAAGCAAAAATTGAGACTTTTTTGTTACCTATGGGCCTTCCTGTGTAGAACTCTTCTGAGACACTATTTTCCTACTTCAAATATTATTTACGTACTTACTTAATAAAACTCATTGATGTAGGTAGGAATCGAACCCCCGATCAAAGTTTCTGGTATGGCGCGCATAGCCACTGCGCCACCGAAGATCTTTCCTTTTATTTCCCAATGTAGCAACTTAACTTGGTGTGGGTTAACTCCACATCGGAGTTGCTAGAAAATAAGAATTATAACTCCATGATGAAGTTCTCATTGAACTCCGTCCAAGAGTTAATAAATTTTAACGCCAAGCTATGTAGTTATATTTGCAATCGAAGGTGTAAAATATACGCCATGTTTTGTGGAGGGTGTTAATTAAAATTGTATTTTTGGAGAGTGTACTGACTACTGAACGGCGAGAAGAGAACATATGAGAAGAACAGTTCAATTTAAGGACTTCACGACTGGTGACTAGTGAGAATATAGACTACTGAACGGCAAGAACAAAAGAGATGAAGTTTTGCCCATATCTAGTGTCAATCATAATTAATTTACACATATTTAAAGAACATGTCTACCCGCTATTGATGATCGAACGAATTCCCATTTGGCGTTAATATTATAGTTTAGCATTTTTCTGTTATACCTAAACGGCGGAAGTGCTCAGCATGTATAGGGTGTTTCAGTAGGAACGCTCAAAATTTGTTAGGTTATAGCGCCCATGTTGTAAAGGCAACATCCGTCGAATTTTTTGTGAATTGTTCAGTAGTGATCACCATGGAAGGTTATAGCGGTGAACAACGTGTGCAAATCATCAAATTTTATTTTCAAAGTCAGAGCTCCGTTCAAAAAACGTTCCGCGCATTGTGTGGTTTTTAACGACGATGCCCATTTCTTAATGAATGGATGTGTGAACAACCAAAATTGTCAGTTTTGGTACGATCCCAATCCACACGAGATACACCAGCACCAAATGCATCCCGAAAAAGTCACTGTTTGGTGCGGATTTTGGTCAGTCAAAAATATCGGTCCGTACTTCTTCCAAAACGAAACTGGCATTGCCATGAGCAAGGCCGTAGCCAAGGGGGACCGACAGGGTCCGGACCCCCTCCCCCACCCCACCGAAATTCTCAAAGAATTCAAAGTACTGAAAATCAAGCTTATTTTTTTGTCAATTGTATTGAGAAACACCCTATACGGGTGTAACTAGTACTGAGGTTCAAACGAAAATGGAAGATAGAGGAACTTGTCCTGAGTAGAAAATCGTTCTACACATACTCCCGTTTTTGCACCGTTAAGGAGATAGCGCGATTTTAAGGACGAAGGATTTTCATCGTACCTGTGATCACTGTTTGATCTCTAACTTCTGCTGTACTTAGCGTAACCTAATAATTCTGGGCTCGTTGGAAAGGACACAAATTCTTCTTTCTAATTGCTATAACTGTGTCAATCAGTGTTATACTTTTTGATAAAAATTCATTTAAATGACACAAAAATAATAAAATTTAAAAAAAAAATACAAAAAAGTCCTGTTTTCTCCAAGAAGGACCTGATTAACCACCAAATTTTATTACATTTTCGGAAAGCCCATAAAATTTCACTATACGTTTGATAACAGAATTTCTTCATATTTACAACAACAAGTGAGTTCCCTGCACATGTTGGAAATACTGCTAAACATAGAATTTACCGCAAAACAGATGCAGTAATGAGCAACCATGTTAACAACACACGTATTGCTCTTATGTGTGGAAATTATGTTACAGTTAAGTAAAAATATGACAACTAATTAGATAGCGTCCATTTAAGTTAATTAAGTAATATCCATTTAAGTAGGGCGTGGAGTTTACCTGCTCTCTTAAGGAACAGGAATGACTTCGTCCTACGTAGATTTTTCTGCGATAAAAGCATCGGAAGGAAGCAGCAGCAAACAGAATGTCATAGACATCATTACGAACAACATGGCAAGCAATAGGAGGTCTTTTACAACGGAAGAAATGGCAGACATGCACTTCGTGTATGGGTTGTGCGACGGGAATGCTAGGCGAGCCGAAGGAGTTTACCGGGAACGGTATCCGGACAGATCTCGGTACCCCCATTATCGGATGTTCATCAGCATTCATCGGAACCTTCGCGAACGAGGTACACTGCAGCCGTGGCGGGAGACACAACATCCAGGACGGTGACACTCGGTACCTGTGGCCACGGAGGAGCGCATACTGCGCATCGCGGCTAGGGACCCCACGGTAAGCACCCGGCGCATCGGCCATCGATTAGGCATCAACCACATGCAAGTGTTCCGAATTCTGCAAGGAGAAGGACTGTACCCCTATCACAATTCACCGGTGCAACAACTGTTGCCCGGTGATCGTGAACATCGGCGAGACTTTTGTCGTACCATGTTACTGCGAGCAGACGAACATCCAGCGTTTTTCGGAAGAATTCAATTTACCCGCTATGGCATACAAAATTTCCACAATATGCATGTGTGGGCACGTGAAAATCCCCATACCAGCCGAAATACGTCCCATCAACATCGCTTCAGTGTGAATGTTTGGGCTGGCATCATCGGCAGAACTTTCATCGGTCCGATATTTCTTCCCCCAATTCTCAATTCCACCAATTATGCCGAATTTTTGGAGGAAACTTTACCAGACCTCATAGAGGATATACCACTCCGTGTACTGGTCAGGTTTTGGTACCAGCACGATGGAGCGCCAGCGCATTATGGTGCTAATGTCCATCGGTGGCTCGACGCGAATTTTCGGGATCGATGGATTGGTGGTGGCGGTCCCATTGCATGGCCTCCACGATCTCCCGACTTAACTCCCATGGACTTTTATGTCTGAGGGTATTTGAAAAGCATCGTCTACGCAGAGGAAATTCATACACGAGAACAGCTCATTTCCCGTATCACCGAAGCATGCGATCAGTTACGAGCCCAACTACTGCGTGTGAACCCCACCCATGCCATTCGTCGGCGATACCACTTCTGCTTGCTCCACAACGGCGGACATGTTGAAAATTATTTGTAAACGTAATAAACTAAATAAACGTAATAAACTATACTTCAACTCTTTTTTTCGTCCTCACTATTATTAAGTCCTTCAAAAAGGACATTTTTTTTCGATGACTTACCCAGTTCAAGATATGAAATTAAACAATGAATATTGTCTTTTAGGTTTGAGTAGCAATCTAATGGCAGTCCTTAATAAAGCACATACAACATGCACACACGTAATTCTACTTTATCCCCAACTACAATATAAATCGGAATTCAGTATTCATCTAGAGTATTATACGATTGGCTTGCAGCCGATCGTGACTGCAGTATGTTTTTTCATTGGTAGACTGAGCAGACCCCTTCAAGTGGCCACCTTTCGAGTGGTGGGGGAAGAGTTTTAGACGGAAAATTTTGGTTTCTAGATCTCAGTAACCACTTAAGCTAGGAAGCTGAAACTTGGAATTTATATAGAGCATCGATAGTGGACCCATCTGCAAAAAAAAATTATGATATAGGTAAAGGGGTGTGGGAGTGGGGGGAATAATAATGCATCCGAAACGCTCAAAAGCCGAGATTGAGACATTCTAAAATCCATATCTCCTAATCGGTTAATGTTACAAAATTAAAACTTAATGAACATCTGTGGGTATACTAGGATAATAGATTGGAAACAAATTTTTGAGAGGGGGCAGTGGCGTACGGAGGTGGGGGTGAAAAACTTTAGATTACGGTATATCACGAACCAATTGCACTAGAAAAACGAAATTCGTTTTCTGTATTAAGGTTGACGAATAAAGTTTGCTGAAAGTAAAAATTTTTAAGGTGGAGGTGGAGTATGGAAGTGGAGGGGATAAGAATTTTTCTAAAAAATTACGTCTCATATCTCAAGAACAATGTACGATAGATGCTTAGAATTTTTACCAGAAATAGGCCAAATAGACCCCTAGCAGGAAAAAAAAATTTGAGGGTGAGGGTGTAGAGAGTGAGGCTGGGGAAGGGTGAAAAAGAAAAAGTTCCGATTCTTATATCTCGAGAACCTAAAATGACATCAAGCTGAAACTTGTATTTAGATAGAACTATAGTAGTAGCATGTTGGAAAAATATAATTTTTTATAGGGATAGTATGGTATGGGGGTGGGGGGTGTTTTTCCTAACTATAGGACGGCTTATGCTAGAAAGTTGAAACTCAGTATGTATATGTAAGTCAACTAGAAATGTAATTTTGATTAAAAAAAATCAAATATCCATTGGCGTACAGAAGGGGGACAAAAAAAATTATCAGTGAAAATGGAATGCATATATTTTCACCATTTTCGTCATATCTATTAGGTCTTTTCAAATATTGAATTTATTTTTATTCCACGTATTCTTCATATAAATACCTAGAAAGAGTTTTCAGGATTTTTTGAAATTCGACCCCCACGATGGTGTAAAGGGGTTGTAAACATTTTCACGAATTCAGCCGTATCTCTCCGGTCTGATTAGATATCGAATATATTTTTACTTCTATGGGCTTGTTTAATAATCACCTAAAACACGTTTTCAAATTTTTTTCTTTTTCAACCCCTAAGAGTGTATAAACAGGTTGAACATGTTTTCACGAATTTGGTCATATCTCTTAGGAGTGATAAGACATAGGATTGGTTTTTACTTCCTCGGGCTTTCTTTACATATATCTAAAAGCTCTTTCAGGATTTTTTAATATTCAACCCCTAAGTGGGTACAAGGGGGTTGCATATGTTTTCACAAATTCCTACATATTTCTTAGTTCTAATGAGATATCAAATTAATTTTTACTTCCTAAGGCTTCCTACACAATAGTCAAAAGTTGATTTCAGTGTTTTTAGATATTCAACTCCAATAGGACGTAAGGCTTTCGACATATTTCTTACGATTGATAAGAATCAGATTGGTTTTCACTTCCACAGACTTTTTATATAATCGCCTACAAATGCATTGCCGATTTCATGAAATGGCCCAAAACCAAATCACGAAAAATCTCCTAATCACGTAACAACTGATATTATACTACGACTTAGACCTCGTCCCGGAGTATGACCTAATGATGTAATTCATATGTTATATGTGGCAGCGGCGTAAGTATTCTAGCGCGACCCCATTCTAACCGCTTTCTGAACTTTTTTCTGAGTTTTCAGTCACATAGTAACCTACACTGCGTCTCAGAATTGAACGCATTCCGAACTTCTACCGAAAAAATAATAAAGTTGCGCCCAGACTGTTTTCAGATTTTTAATATTGGTCTTCTATAGAATAAACTCCATTTTGATTGTAAGTATTGTACATCACACTTGTAGGTTACTTTCTTGAAAATTAGAGCTTATCAACTTTTAAAAAAGTTATTACTCGTATATGAAAATTTAATTCGATCAAACTTTTAACAAAGGATTTTATATAACATGCACTGCACATGGCTACGTTAATATATTAACGCATTGGCACTGGTTTTCCATGATTTCTCTGTGGTCCGAAAATGAATATCGATTAATTTTAAAGTTGTATATGGACGCAGTCAGTTTACCTCTAATGATCTACTTTTCTTCCGCTTATTAGTGACATCTCGGTAAATCATTATATTTGAGATAAAGGTATTGTTACATGTAAACCTGGCAACCGCGCAACCGTGCAACTCGATCGTTTCACATAATGAAAACAACAACAACCGAACACCTAGTTGCAAAATAACCCAATCAGAAACCTAGCTGAAGATAAGGCGAAACAATCTCCCTTCTTATCGAATGCTCTCCAATGTACTAGAACCCTGTACATAAACCACTGAACGAAGATCAAAATCGAAGGCTCTAAAGCTTTCTAGAACAATCCACACTCATCGAACGTTCAAGTACATCCTAGACTGCAACCGGCTAGTATATAAGTAGGTAAAGCTCTCAGCGAAGACACAGTAATTTTGATTACGTCGACTGCGACAGCCGGCGTGTATACGCGACCGTGTTGAGAGAGAACGAAAGTGAACGAGTCAAGCGATACATGGTATAAGCGGGCGGTATTGCCATACTGTGCGAATTATTGTGCGAATAGAATTTGAAGTGCGATTAATAAATAATCACTTATTTTTATTTTAACCGAATTGTGTTTTACTTGAAATCCCGGCGAACCCCTAGCTCGCAACAGTATTAAACGCTACGAGCGCGACTCATATCCTTTATAGTCTGAGCCCTTTCGAACTCAGTCTACGATAGGAGTTCATTAATGCCATTAATAATTATAGTACATTATTATATTATACATATATTAAAAATGCAATTTATTAATTATTAATATTATTGATACCGGTCTGTCGCAGCGAACTTTATACTGATTAAAACAACCACAACCCTAATACAACTATATATGATAGATATGATATAATATACCGTCGTATAGATGAGGAAGAACACGATGACGAAGATCCACGCGAAGATCGTAAAATCCATTTCCTTACATCTCCGTGAAAAATAATAAAAGGTAATTATTTTGCTCTAAACGAAATACTTTTTCTTATACACGAGACCCAATAAATTCTACGATACAGACTACAAACGACCTTAATGGCACTATTGCTGTTGTCTACTGATCGGCAATAATTAAGCGTTTTCCACCTTTTTGACTGCACACTCTCAGTTCATATTTACCTATTAAACTCAATCGAAAGATAAGATTATTTGGAACATGGCTGGGCGATTGGCATTACCTACTACGGTACAATCGAAATAATAAACATTTGAATTGGAGGCTTTCATATGTGTATTTAATGTAATTTGTTTTCACTAGTATCAACTACAAGATAATAATCTAAATTTTGCAGACAGGATGATAAGAAAACGTTTTGAAACGTTCAGTGGAGTACGCTTTCCGATACATACATCTTACATTTTATACTTCAAAATCTATTTTCGTTTCCTGAAGTAATATGGCTTGAAGGAAGATTCCGTATTCCTTCGAATGGAAGGGAATCTAGCGTCCTGTCTAGTACCGACGATGAGGTACCGCTCTTTTCCAACTCACTGAACGACAGGTTTGGGTGCTTGACTGGCGACGGTCGAAGACATTGACGTTACCCTCACTGGTGATGAGTAGGATAGCTTTGACCATACTGCCACCGCTGGCGCAGAGAACTCGGAGACTGCAGTAGTCGGATGTTTACTAGTGAGGTTCAGGCAGGCAACCAGGCCGTCCTCGCTGAAGAGGCTACAGAGTCTGATACCAGTAGGGATGCTGACAAGGACATGGAAGCTCACTCTACCGTTGAAGAAACCACTGAAATTCAGGGGCATCAAGTATATGATGGTAGGCAAGGGCAAGGGGGGGGGGAATTGTCTAACTTTCGGGTATTCCCCGAAGATGTGGCGTGAAGTTAGGGTGATTTTTATTCCTAAGGCTGGCAAGCCAAGTCACACCCTGGCCAAGGACTTTAGATGCATTAGTCGCTCATCGTTTTTGCTGAAAACAATGGAGAGACTGGTGGACTATTATACCAGATGTGTTATGGACGCGAGGGGTTTCTCAGCTTCTCAGCACGCCTATATGAAAGGAAAATCCTTCGAAACGGCCTTACATGAGGTCGTCTTCACGGTAGAAGAATCTTTGAATGTTAAAGAGTATACTCTAGCAGCGTTGGATCGTGTCGATGCTAGAGGGAAGAATTATCAACTCCTCTTTGGGGATAGTTGTAGCAGGATGAAAGCAACCCGTGGAACCTCACAGGGTGGGGTACGATCTCCACTGCTATGGGTCATTGTGAAATTTTACAGGCTCTATCTTTGACTGGTGTCAAGGTGGTTGCTTACGCAGATGATATCGTCCTGATGGTGAGAGAAACTCCTGGACACTTTGAGCGATTTACTAGAAGTTGGGTTTAAATTCTTGAGCAGGTGTTCTGGTAACTGCGGTCTCAACATCAATCCGGAGAAAACCGACCTTATCCTCTTCACGAAGAGAAAAGACCGAGAATTCAGACTCCCACGTTTGAATGGCGTTACCATCCCGCTCTCCCTTAGTGTGAAGTACTTAGGAATCTATCTTCAACCTAGGTTGAACTGAAAACTCACGATTGACGACAGGATTAAGAAGGCATCGAATGCTTACTACGCTTGTCAAAAAATGGTGGGGAAAACCTGGGGCCTTAACCCGAAGATAGTCCACTGGCTGTGCATCACGGTAGTTAGACCTGTTCTTACGTATGGGTCACTGGTGTGGTGGCATGCGCTGGAGGTCGGGACTAACAGGGTCGCCATGAGCATAATTCAAAGAATGGCACTCATTTGGATTACTGGGGCCTTACGTATCACGGCCTCCCAGGCTCTGGAGGTAATGCTTCATATAATCCCATTGTAATTAGCGGTAAAATCAATAGCGGCAAAGAGTGCTTTGCGTCTGCGTGAGGCAGGCTATTGGATGGGAGGCAGTGTGGGCCACACTAGGATCTTGTCAACTTCCCTGTATTCCGGCATTCCGGAGCGCACCGACTACAGGACACTGTCTTGCAGTTTTGGACATTCCTATGCTGTGAGTACTCCCACTAGACTGGAGTAGAGATCTGGGATCAGCAAGAATCTGCTGGCCGAAACTGACAGGAGGAACTCGGGCTTCATTTTGTCTTTGGGCAGGAACATATGTAGACAACTTATAGGAATTTTAACGGGACACTGTCCTTTTGGGAGACATGGGGAAAAACTAGGAATACCCATGGCTGATCTGTGTCGCTGTGGTGACGAGAATGTTGAAACGACATTGGAGCATCTAGTGTGTGAATGTGAAAGTCTGGCACGTATCAGATATCGGTACTTGGGGAAATTCTCCTTGACCGATCTATCAGAACTTGCAATGATACCTTTATGGAGAACTACTCTCTTCATAAAGATGAGCAATATTTGGAATCAATAGTCTAGAGCCCGGTTTATACGAAGGGAACACAATGGATCCACAGTGATCTCTCGTGATGGGCTGTGGCACAATGCTTCAGTCTACCCTTCTCAACCTAACCTAACCTAGGCAAGGGCAGGGCAAATCCACACCTGCAGGCGAAGCGTAAGATGCAGTCGACCCTAGGAGATAAGAAGCAGTACGATAACGTTATGGTAATTCTGTCGAACGGATGCTTGATTAAAAAGAGCTGCTGAGTTGTGGCGTCAGTGCAAGTGGCATCAGTTCAAAGACCTCATATCGTATCGGCGGAATTGGCAAAGTATATGCTTTAGAAGCCTTGGGTAAACAAACGGCAAGAGCATTTCCATTTCCATTCAGACTCCTGAATTACAAGCTGCACTATAGGAGATGCAAAAGTAAACCGGTAGGGTATGTGTTTTAATAAAGTGAGTGAGTGTAGTGTACCATGCCACTACCCTAACCAAAACACATAAATCTCCACGAGCATCAAAACAAGATCGTATGTTTATCATAAACAACACCAAAAGAAAGCATAACATCGAGTGTCAAAGAAATAATATTAATATAAACACTCTATGTTATGCAATACGATTCTTGACCACACAAAAGTTGAGCATAGAGCCATTACCATGGGAATCTCCTATGCTTGCCTTTTGTTGTTGGATATTTTTCCGCACACGAAATCGGTTCTCCGATTTCATCTGCTTGTGCATAGGAAATGCATGCAATTACTATGGGACTATGCCACACGCATAGAATTGCTGGCCATGCATTTCCTATCGACCTGAACCGTAATGACTCGTGCGGATTCACATGTGATATCGTTAGAACGTTTTTTTTTGTATAGTTTTATATAGCTATAAATTGCCCAAAGCAGAAATGCATTTTTTAGAATAAGAACGTTTTTTATGAATAAGTTAGGATAGGAAAGTACTTAGTAAGTAAATTTTAAGAAACCCATTTTTTATGTATAGACTTTAGAATTAAGACTGTATAAAAGAGATGTGTTGGCCCAGAAACGAGGCCACTTGATCAATATACTTACGCTCGGCTACACGCCTTTACACAAGTAAAAATTGTTCTTTGGCTTTAAAACACTTTGGCAATTAGTGCCATCCAAATCTGCAGTTCAACACTGCTTCGAGAACTTTGTTGAGTATTCGGCAATTAGTGCCTAAGCTATCCGCGGGACCAGCCGCTCACAATTACTGGTAAGTACTCCGCGTTCGATCTCTCTCTCTGACGTTCAGACATCGAACCCAACATGGCGATCCTGCCCATACAACCTGGACTAATCACGTACTATCTACAGAAAATCATCTTTGAAGAGACATGGATACTATAGTATGGATCAACGCCTTCGCAAATCTCAAAACAACAAAGCAGACAACAGCTACACCGAAGGAAGTAAGAGAAAAATACTACAAAACACTAAAAAACCACAACGCGAAGCAGAACGAGAATCCAGAGGAGTACAACCCACAACCAACAACAGTACAGAACATCAAACCGTACACCCCAACACCTATATCGTCACGGCTTGGACCGAAGCCAATAACAATCGAGGAGTACCGCAGACGACAACTGGCAAATAAGAACCCGGAAAAGCCACCAGCACCGATCATCCCACCAACGATTAAACCAAAAAGAGGAGGAAAAGCTTTCCTGCGACGTAAAAAAATCGCGCTGCTATACAAAGAATTAAATTTAACTACCAGGACGGAAGACGTCAAAAGGTTAAGAAAAGAAATAAGAGATATTAGAAACGAAAAGAGAAATGGGATTCGCGGACACAAAGATCGAGGAGAAGATCTTTCTCAACTCGGGTGCAGCAAGTAATGCATCATCCTCATACTACTCTGCAACTCACATCGCGGGAGCAATCGGAACAACATTAGGAATAGTAATACTACTAGCGTTAGCATATATCATTGTAAAAAAATATATTAAGAAGACAATAGTGAAAGTAATGAATAAAAACACTACTGTATAAACAAAAAGAAAAGAAAAGAAAAATCTCCTTAAATAAACCGCATAAAATTTAAAAAACAAAATTATTAACTCTTGCATGGATCAAATAGAGGAATTACAAAGAATACTACAAAATTTCAAAAAAAACCCAAACAGAAATTTTTCGGAACGGCACTTAGCTGAAACCGCACTTAAACTTAATTCAATTAGAGACAAATTCAATAACGAAATAGACCCTCTGCAAGATAAAGCCAAACTTCAACTCAAATCCTCATTTAAATCAATCTACTCAGAACTGCAAACCCTAATTTCGGAAAAAGTAAAATCACAAAACGATACTATGGCTACTGGCAACATTTTTCAAGGCCTGAAATCCATTCCAAATTTTTCAGGAAAATATAACGATCTCAGCCAATTCTTGAGCGTTAATAAAATCATTGATAAATTCGTAACAGAAGACCAGAAACAAGACCTTCTCACTCTGGTTATAAATACAAAACTAACCCCAACAACAAGGAATAAATTAAACACACTCCCAGAACCCAAAACAATAGCGGAATTAGCTACAAACTTAGAAGCTCTTTATAAACCGACGAAATCAACTCACACTTTATTAGCAGAACTTTCTAACACAAAACAAACAAACCAGGATACAATTTCTCAATTTGCGGAAAAAATTGATAACATCATAAACGAAATAACAACGGCACAGATACATGAAATAGGAGAAGAAGGCAGAAAAGTTCTTACACAAGCCAATGATATCCTTGCATTGAATGCATTTAAAAAGGGAATATGGGATAGAAGCCTAATCCAAACATTAGAAGCAAGCCGTGTGAGAACATTTAGAGAAGCAACCACTCTCGCTGAAGAAGCAGCTAACACGCTAAAAGAAAATAAAATACTTCACTATGGTGGAAATAGATTCCCCAACAACCGACACCGAACAGGAAACGGCAATATGCAAAGAAGTTACAACCATAATAGTAATAGACAGTGGAACAGAAATAATCCACAAGCATTCAACTATAATAGGAACAATAACAATTACAATAATAACAATCAGAATAGAAATATTAATAACCAAAATAGGAACAATAGTAACAACGATAATATAATAAGAAACAATTACAATAATAACAGAAACGGCCAAAACAGGAACCAACAAAATCATAATAACAACAATAACGGACAAAGACGCAATTTCCATAACAATAATGGACATCAGCAAAACAACAGGATTTACGTTTTAGAGGAACAGGGAAACGAAGATTCCCCCGAATCCAACGAGGAAACACAGACATAGGACACTCGGGGAGATTAAACAATAAAATATTATGCCAAAAAGAAACCAACATAAATGAAAACTGCCCAAAAATAGATAAATATAAACTAAATATAATAGAATTTGATGATGGGATAACAAACTATATAACGTTAAGAACCAATAATAACAAACAATTAAAGCTACTAATAGATACGGGAGCAGACATATCTATATGCAAGTTAAACAACGCAATAAATAGATGTGATATCGATGAACGAAACTACTGTAAATTGTCAGGTATTACAAAGCAAGAAATCAATACTTTAGGGACCGTAAATTTAGAATTCAGTCTAGAGGACGAATTCATCTCACACAAAATCCAAGTAGTCGATACCGATTTTCCAATCGCGACAGACGGAATATTAGGACGAGATTTCTTCGCAAAATTTCGAGCCAAAGTGGATTACGAATCGTACACTTTCTCTATCAACACAAACTCTAGGGAACACACACTGCCAATGAATACAAAGATATTTCAAATCAAGATACCTCCACGAACTGAAATCATCCACCCGGTAGAACTATCCAACACAGAAGATAGTTTAGTATGTGGAAAACAGCTATCAGACAATATTTTTATAGGTAATACTATAATCCCAGCCAAAGGCATCAAGCACATTAGACTATTAAATACAGGAGATTCCGAAACAATATTAGATATAACTGATTTAAAACTAGAACTGAAACCAATTAACAAATTTCAATTACTAAAGACTAAAAATTTACCAACCACACATAGATGGGAAAAATTAAAGCAAAAGTTAAAAATCAATTCAAGAGACACAGATTCAAAAAACACAATAGAACAAATTTGCAAAGAGTTTCAAGACATCTTTTATTTGGAAGATGACAAACTCACAACGAATAATTTTTATAAACAACATCTCCAGACAACAGACAACAACCCTATATATATAAAAAACTATAGGCTACCCCACGTGCACCATGAGGAAATAAATAAGCAAGTAAAAGACCTTCTAGACAAGAAGATCATAGAACACTCTGTGAGCCCACATAACTCTCCACTTCTTATCGTACCGAAAAGAAGCGAGGATGACACAAAATGTTGGAGACTAGTAGTTGATTATAGACAACTCAACAAAAAACTAGTGAACGATAAGTTCCCACTCACACGCTTAGAAGACGTCTTAGACCGAATAGGAAGAGCAAAATACTTTTCGAGTTTAGACATGACAAGTTCATTCCACCAAATCGAGTTGGAACATGAATCTAAACCACTAACCGCATTTTCCACTAATAATGGACACTACCAGTTCAAACGTCTACCCTTTGGATTGAAAATATCATCCAATAGTTTTCAACGTATGTTGACCATAGCTCTCTCAGGTCTCGATGCCAAAGCATTCTTATATGTAGACGATATAATAGTTTTCGGATGTTCTTTAAAACATCACAACCAAAATCTGATAGAAGTGTTCGAACGTTTAAGAAAATATAATCTCAAACTGAACCCAGGCAAGTGTAAGCTACTGAAAACAGAAGTAGTATATCTAGGACACTTAATTACATCCAACGGTGTAACAGCAGACCCAAAGAAGTGTAAAGCAGTAAATGAATATCCCACCCCTAAAGACGCTGATGAAGTACGAAGATTTGTAGCCTTCTGTAATTATTACAGACGCTTTGTAAAGAACTTCGCCGCAATAGCTAAACCACTAAATGAGCTATTAAAAAAGAATAAAGAATTTGAATGGACTGAAAATTGCGAAAAAGCATTCGCACAATCAAGAGAATGCATAACTCGACCCCCAATTCTACAATATCCTGATTTCGAAAAGGAATTTGTACTAACCACAGACGCTTCAGACTATGCGTTAGGAGCGATCTTGTCCCAAGGCGAAATAGGCAAAGATCTTCCGATATCTTACGCCAGCCGTTCACTAAATAAGCATGAACTCAATAAACCAATTATTGAAAAAGAGTTACTTGCAATTCACTGGGGAATTAATCATTTCAGACCATACCTGTACGGTAGAAAGTTCACGGTAGTAACAGACCATCGACCACTCGTATCATTATTTACCCATAAGAACCCATCATCTAAACTAACTAGAATAAGAATTGACTTAATGGACTATGATTTCCAAATAATATTTAAACAAGGCAGAATAAATACAAATGCAGACGCATTGTCCCGGATAAAAATAAATTCACAGACGCTAAAAGACATGATGCCGAAGACCATTAACGTAGTAACCCGTAGCCATACAAAGAAAGAAACAAAGAAAAAGGAAGTTACCAACAACAACGCGGAAACCTCACTCACTAACGAGTCTGATCAACTCTACATGTGGACAGGTACATCGATATCCGACGTAAGGAACTTGCCTCAATTAGAATTTCACGTGAAGAAAGAAGATAAAAATGTAAGACGCGCACAAATAAATTTGCCAATATTAAAAGTAATTAATGAAAAGCGGATAGTTATGGAATACAGCGATAATCCTCACCGAGACTTAGGTCAGGCACTGGAGAAGCTTATATCCAAACTAAAAAGTATGAAAATACATAAACTAGCTCTATCAATGAAAGACAAGATATTCGAATACACAACAACAAAAGAATTGATAGCAGCATATAATGAAGTGCACAGAAAAATAATAAAAAGTAACAGGCAAACAAGTATACAGATAATATTATATAATCCGCCGGAAAGAGTGAAGAAAGTAACAGATCAACTAAGGTTAATCAGTGAATATCACGAATCCAAACATGGAGGTCACACGGGCATAAGAAGAACAATCGGGAAATTAAAACAAAGATACGTATGGAAAAATATGAATAAAATGGTCAAGAAACACGTTCAAAACTGCGAATCATGCAATAAAAATAAGATAACAAGGCACACAAAAGAAGAATTTACAATTACAGACACACCGACGAAATGTTTCGACATAATAGCAATCGATACAGTAGGACCCCTACGTATATCTGAAGGATTCAGATATATAGTCACCGCACAATGTGAATTAACAAAATACGTCATAGCCGTACCAACGAGCACAAAAGAAGCGAAAGAAGTAGCTAAGGCAGTAGTAGAGAATGTAATACTTAAATATGGACACTGTAAAATAATAAAAACAGACCAAGGTACTGAATACACCAATGAACTATTCAACCAAATATGCCAAATCATGAACATCAACCACATATTGTCAACTCCTTACCACCACGAAACCATCGGTTCACTCGAACGTAACCACCGAGTACTGAACGAGTATTTACAGAATTTTTGCGACAATTATGAATGGCACACTTGGATACCCTATTACGCATTTGCATATAATACTACCCCTCACTCAGAAACAAAATATACACCTTTCGAGCTAGTCTACGGACATTTAGCGAACCTTCCCTCTAATACCACTTCAGAACCACTTGCACCCATTTACGATTACGAAAGTTACTTATCGGAATTGAAAATTAAATTAAAAACCGCTCAACAAATGGCTAGTCAATCATTGCTAAAATCAAAACTAATACGAAAGAAATTACATGATAAAAATACAAACACTCTAAACATACAAGTAGGAGATTTGGTCTTCATTAAGAATGAAAATAAACGAAAACATGAAAGTCCATATAAAGGACCATATAAAGTTATCGATCTTAAAGGTGTAAATTCAGTAATAAGGATAGAAAACAAAGATAAACTTGTACACAATAATAGACTTAAGAGATATAATATTGTATAGAATCATATATTCAGAATTAAGATATAAAATATATACATCCTAAGATATATATATTTTTCTAAAGGGCAGAGGTGTAGTGTACCATGCCACTACCCTAACCAAAACACATAAATCTCCACGAGCATCAAAACAAGATCGTATGTTTATCATAAACAACACCAAAAGAAAGCATAACATCGAGTGTCAAAGAAATAATATTAATATAAACACTCTATGTTATGCAATACGATTCTTGACCACACAAAAGTTGAGCATAGAGCCATTACCATGGGAATCTCCTATGCTTGCCTTTTGTTGTTGGATATTTTTCCGCACACGAAATCGGTTCTCCGATTTCATCTGCTTGTGCATAGGAAATGCATGCAATTACTATGGGACTATGCCACACGCATAGAATTGCTGGCCATGCATTTCCTATCGACCTGAACCGTAATGACTCGTGCGGATTCACATGTGATATCGTTAGAACGTTTTTTTTTGTATAGTTTTATATAGCTATAAATTGCCCAAAGCAGAAATGCATTTTTTAGAATAAGAACGTTTTTTATGAATAAGTTAGGATAGGAAAGTACTTAGTAAGTAAATTTTAAGAAACCCATTTTTTATGTATAGACTTTAGAATTAAGACTGTATAAAAGAGATGTGTTGGCCCAGAAACGAGGCCACTTGATCAATATACTTACGCTCGGCTACACGCCTTTACACAAGTAAAAATTGTTCTTTGGCTTTAAAACACTTTGGCAATTAGTGCCATCCAAATCTGCAGTTCAACACTGCTTCGAGAACTTTGTTGAGTATTCGGCAATTAGTGCCTAAGCTATCCGCGGGACCAGCCGCTCACAATTACTGGTAAGTACTCCGCGTTCGATCTCTCTCTCTGACGTTCAGACATCGAACCCAACATGAGAATTAAATTTTAGAGTTTAGAGCTAAATTTATTTTTGTTAAATAATTACAATAACGAGGATGTGTTTGGGTCCGTTGGCTTACTTACCATATGAAGTTCCACCGAGTACAGTACGGGAGCTCGCTCTGAACAGCAAATGGGATCTTGTCATTGGATGCTTTGCAAATGCAGTTCTTACGTAGTGTGGAAGTACCAACACCAACGAAAATGGTAAGTTAATTTTTAATTTCATTATGGTAACTAACCTAAGGTCATGTAATACGGGTTCAGCTAGGGATGAGAATCGATTGCTCAACAATCGATTGTTGCAAGACCGATTATTTTAAAATGTTCGATTGAGATCAATCGATTAATTGATGCCTTCTAATCAATTTATCGATTAAAGCGTAAAAAGTAGCTCACGGGTAGTAGATGGTCATCCTGTAAGTAATGGAGCAATTATTGAAAATCAAAGGAGTGTACCTGCTGGAACTTCTATGTGAGGGTAGGATCAATTGGGATTCAGTGACTTTTGCTCCCTTAAAATCACTAGAACTAGAATAACTTTGTATTACAATATCTTCCGAACCAATTACACCAGGAAGATAAAATTTAGTTTCTGTATATAGGATCACAAGAGGAGTCTACCGAAACCAAATTTTTTGAGGGGGGAGGTGGAGCACGAAAGTGGGGGGACAGCAATTTTTCAAGAAATGTAATTTTTATATCTCAGAAACCGTATCAGATATGATCTTGAAAATTTTACAGGTGTTACGTTCGGTAAACCTCTAGTAGGGAAAAGAATGTTGGTGGTGTGGTTGTTGGGGGTGATGGTGAAAGGGGGTAGAAAGGAACACATTCTAATTTTTATTTCTCGAAAACCATAATGAATAGAAAGCTAACAATTTAGTATTATATAGAGCCACTATGAAAACAACCTAGAAAAATAAAATTTTTGATAGTGGTATCAAGGTACGTGGGAGGGGGGTGGTTTTTTATATCTCAGAAACGGCTTATGCTAGAAAGTTAAAACTTAGTACGTATATGTAGATGTACTATTAGAGTAATTAAAGCAAAAAAAAAGTTCAGAGGTTGAGTAAAAAAAATGTCCGTGAATCCACATTTTCACAAACTACGTTAAAAGTTTTAGACATGTCGAGCTATCAAAGCAAGTTTACTTCTGCGGGCTGTTTATATAAGCGCCTAGTAACTATCTTCAAATTTTTTCGATATCCAACCCCTAAGGGGGTGTAAAGTGGTTGTGTACATATTCACGAATTCTGATATATTCCTAAGGAATATTGAGATTTGGAATTCACTTTTACTTCTATGAGCTTTAAACATAGTCGGGGAAAAACCGATTTAAGTATTTTTCTCAATTAAACCCCCTGGGGTATTGTTCACGTTTTCACTGATTCCGAAAATCTCTTAGATTTAATGTGATCGAATTCGCTTTTACTACTATGAATTATTCTATTGATAAAAAAATACGTAAGTAAATAAAATATTATTTTTGTATAGAAGTCCGGAACGTATTTATTGCTAAGATGTGGTGTTGGTTACTATACTACTGAAAACCTGAAAAAAATTTCAGGAAGCGGTTAGAATGGGGTCGCGCTAGAATTCTTACGCCGCATTCCACATATAACATAATGTATTACGTAATTGGGTCATACTCCGGGACGTAGTCAAAGTCGTAGTATAATATCAGTTGTTACGCGATTAGGAGGTTTTTCGTGATTTGGTTTTAAGCCAATACATGAAATCGGAAATGAATTTGTAGGCGATAATATAAAAAGTCTGTGGAAGTGCAAATCAATCTGATATCTCATCAATCCTAGGCAAACAACTTTTTGACTATTAAGAAGTAAAAATCAATTCGATATGTCATCAGAACTAAGAAATATGTATGGCGATTTGCAAAAACATATGCAACCGCCTTACACCCACTTTGGGGTTGAATATCCAAAAATCCTAAAATGAAACCAATTCGATGTCTTATCACTCATAAGAGATATGACGGAATTCGTGAAAACGAGTTTAACCTGTTTATAATCTCTTAGGGGTTGAAAAAGGAAAAAACTTGAAAACCGGTTTTAGTCGATTATAAAACAAGCCCATGGAAGTGAAAAGTTATTCAATATCTTATCAGACCTGGGTGATACGGCCAAATTCGGTAAAATGTATTCAACCACTTTACACCCCTTAAAGGTCGAATTCCAAAAAACACTGAAAAGGCTGTCTAGATATTGATATGAGGAATACGTGAAATGAAAATCAATTCATAATTTTAGAAGACCTAAGAGATATGACGAAATTTGTGAAAATGTATGCATTTTGTTTTCACTGAAAACAAACCGCTCTTCCGTACCAATGGATATTTCAAAATTTTGTTTATCTTAATTTCTTTTCTAATAGATCTACGTATATTCACCAAGTTTCAACTATTTTGCACATGCCGTTCTATAGATAGGAAAAACACCCCCCACCGCCGTAGCATACCACTCCTATAAAAAATATATTTTTCTAACATGCTATTACTATAATAGCTCTATCTAAATACCAAGTTTCAGCTTTTCATGATTGTAGGTTCTCGAAATATAAAAATAGGAACGTTTTCCTTTTCACCCTCCCCCACCTAGGAGGTATAGATTTTACAATGTCTCGATCTCGGCTTTCGAGCGTTTCGGACGCATTATTATTTACCCCACTCCCACACCCCTTCACCCATATCGGAAATTTTTTTGCAAATGGGTCCGCTATCGAAGCTCTATATAAATTCCAAGTTTCAGCCTTCTGACATAAGCGGTTACTGAGATCTAGAAACAAAATTTTTCGCTTAAAACGCTTCCCCCACCTCCCTTCTCACACCCCCACCTTCCAAAAAGTGGTTACTTCAAGGGGTCTACCCAGTCTATTACAACAAATTTTTCAATTTAATAACTCATAGGGTTTGGGAGCTATAAGCCCTCAAACGTTTTCCGTACGGCGTAAAATAATAAAGTTGCGGCCAGACTGTTGGCAGATTTTTTAGGTTGTAAGTCGCATAGTGACCTACACCACATCTCAGCATTAAACACATTTCGGACTTCTACCCATAAAATAATAAAGTTGCGTCCAGACTGTTGGGCGATTTTTTACTCTGTGTGAATTTGGTTCGTGATCTAATAGTTCCTGTTTTGTAAGTACGAATACAAACACTGTTATGAAAATTTAGAATGAAATAAACTGATGTAATCATTGATGTTTTGATGTTTTACTGGTTGTGTCCTGTCTCCTGTGTGAAGCTGCGTCATGCTACTTCATTCCATTTATACTGACTGATATCTGGGTGGTTTAAAGAAATATATAACAGAATAATGTATTATTGGAATGATTTGATGTATTTGAATTTTACTATTAACGAAGTACATACATCTATACCTACTACTTTTTCGGTATATTTAGTGTTACAATTAGACGGTTTGTTCCCTTTTTTTATGGATACCGAACTGAATACACAGTAGTGTACAATCCAGACATCTTAGGGATGGCAGTTCGGAAATCGGGCCAGGTATTGCAGAGTACAAGTAGGTGTTAATAATTGTGAGTGCTGTTTGATTGTGATATGTTCTATCAGAACAGCAAGCTATTAAACTATTTTTTGAATACATATGTAGATGTTTGTATTTGGAAATTATTAAATCCGATCCGGTCGATTATCTTCAATATTTATAATAACTGGTACGGACGACGCCACAGTTGTACTTTGCGTAACGACTTCATCGTATGATGGCAATCCCTCTTTTTCTTTCATTTCGTCAAATGGAAGAGCTTGGCCCGATGGTGAGTTCAGCCTCATTCTTCTATTATGATCAATGTTATATTCTTCAATAGAGTATACCGATGCTGAAATTTTTTTTTTTTAATATCGATAGAAACGATTCTTGTCGCTAAATTAAATGAATACATACTTGCATTATGTATAGCTGCGCGACTTATTGGTTCAACTTGCTGTGCCCTGGAAAATAACCGTTGCATTTGCATCTGAAAATAAATAAAGGGAACATCTCTACTATAATTAGATATTTATATAAAGAAACTGCCTGCAAGGTTATTAAAAGAGATAAAGAGCATCTGCGCAGGTTTTACTGTTCGAATCTAGATGGCGTTGCACAAATATTTTTCATTTGGTAGTTAATTGAAAGTGACATTTATGTATATTGTTCTTAAGTTAGCAGATTTACTGTTGTAGTTTAAAAAATCTAAGTAAAATCTGTACCAACATATGTCAGTTTTTGAAAATATATCCTTTTTAAGATGTTTTCCATTTCTTCTATTAATATTAATAATATCCGTATAACAATTCAAAATTTTTTTAACCGTTATAGAGAAAATACTTGAACTTTTTAAAAAATGCATCGATTATTTGTTGTATGTAGTCGGATAGTTAATTCGTAGACGTTTTTATTATATTCCAGATGAAATATTTATGTTCTCAGTCATTCAACTGAAAAGCGGGATTGCTGGTCTATTTTTTATCCTACAATTATAGCATCCTGTTTTTTCCGAGAATTCATTCATAGATCCACCTCAAGCACTTTCAAACGTTTTCTAGTTCTAAAACCTAATTTCGGAATTACATATTTTGTTTTCAAAAATCGATCATAAAACTAAAGGGTGTTTCAATAGGAATGCTGGAAATTTGTTAGGCTATAGCGCCCGTGTTGTTAAAGCAACATCCGTCGAATTTATTGAGAATAGTTCAGTAGTGAATGGCAAATCGCCCTGGAAGGTTATAGCGTTGAACGACGTGTGCAAAATCTTAACCTGTGCGCCCAAAAAAGAGGAAAAAAAAAACGAAAAAGAAGAAAAAGAAAAGAAGTCAGACATGAAATTTTTTTTCTCGTAAAAATAGTTTTATCCGGTAATTACGGGATGAGTGAAGCAAAAATCAAACGAGACCGCTCAAACGAGTGCCATTTTAACCCCCTTGCCAAGTGCAAAGCAAAAGTTATATTTTCCGATTTAATCCCAATCGCGTAGCACGGAACATTCGCGAAATTTCACCAATCGAAGCGATAAAAAAACGCCGCAAGCTAACAGTTTTCGTTTTACTTTTTGGCAATAATTCGCATACACGCTCGCCGCTTTTGGGTCGGCACATCATCGTTGCGTGAGTGTTGGTGGTGCGGAGTGCATCGTCGTTGCCATCGATTCACAATGGCCACCAAAATTTTTAAAAGTTAAAAGTAAAACCACACAAAAATTAAAAAATTGAGTAAGTGAAATAAGTAAAATTAAACGAAGGCAAAGGGAAACAACAACAGGAAGGCAACAACAAAACCATAAAAATAATTAAATTAAATTTAAAAAATAAATATGACAGACAACGAAAGGACAGAAACCGACTCGGACAGACATGTAAATAAATAAAAAAATTAATTAAAAAGAATGATGAAATAACATAAAATGTATATTAAAAAAGAAAAAAAAATATTCATGCAGCTGATAACAAAAATGGTAAAATAAAACACCATCGTCGGAAAATATATCTCATTTCTAATGCTAAATATTATATTATATGTAGAAAGAGAAAGTCAGAGAAAGTTCAGAAAGTCCTTCACCAAGTACGAAATAAAAACTATGACGGATTAGTGATTAAATGTCAAAAATCATCTTTTTCGTCCTTGCTGAAGGACTTTTTTTTTTCTTTTTTTCATAACATTGAACACTCGAAAAGAAATGTTACTGATGACACTAACTTCGTATCATTTGTCGTTACAAAACTACGCTCAATCACCCACAGAATGATACTATATAGGCACAATGTCGATATTTTGGGAGTTTTCGGAATCTTATACAATTTTTGTGTCTTTAAGGTCCTTGAGGTACGTATTCCCCTTATATTATCGAAGAATCTTATCAAAATCCCGACATTTCAGCAAATCGAGTTTTAAATCTTTGGATGTAAATCAGATATTAATATGTGGAGTAGTAGTAGTTACTGTAAATACTCATAATTAAGTTCTTATAGCTGATTTACAACGAAATATTTTAAACTGGATTTGAAGAAATCTTGTGATTTTGACAAAACTAATATATTAAGATCTACTGGATTACCCATAAATTAGAATAAGTTTGATATCTGCTCTGGTGACTAGGTTTTCAAAATCAACAGAAAATTATCTGGACAGCAATTACTCAAATTTTTAAATTTCCGGGCCCCAAACCATGCGTCACGGTCTACCGATATTCCTTGCATCGCTCATCATAGAAGCAGCTATGCTAACAACAGTCCGGCTACTCGCTTATTGATATCTGCTAATATGCATCTTGCTATTTTGGACATATTTAATGCAAAATTTGAATGCCTAAAGGCCCTATAATTTTATGTTTTCCTTTTTTATATTTTTATTTACATCTTTCAAGGGTCTTGCACCCATAAATAAATAAAACACGTGTTCAAGAATATTGACCGACAACATAAGAACGGTTTAAGCCACGACGTAAGTCATTGAAAAGGAAAATTTACTTTCGGTGACTTACCTAGTTCCAGATATTAATTGAAAAATTTCGGATTACAATATCTTCCGAACCAATTACACCAGGAAGATAAAATTTAGTTTCTGTATATGGGATCACAAGTGGAGTCTAATGAACGTAAATTTTTTGAGGGGGGAGGTGGAGCACGAAAGTGGGGGGATAGCAATTTATCAAAAAATGTCATTTCATATCTCAGAAACCGTATCAGATATGATCTTGAAAATTTTACAGGAGTTGGGGTCGGTAGACCTCTAGTAGGGAAAATAAATTTAGTGGTGTGGGTGTAGGGGGTGATGGTGAAAAGGGGTAGAAAGGAAAAAAAATTTTGATTTTTATTTCTCGAAAACCGTAATGAGTGGAAAGCTAAAAATTTAGGATTATATAGAGCCACTATAGAGACATCCTAGAAAAATAAAATTTTTCATAGTGGTAGCAAAGTACTGGGGTGAGAGGTGGTTTTTTATATCTCAGAAACGGCTTATGCTAGAAAGTTGAAACTTAGTACGTATATGTAGATGTGCTATTAGAGTAACTAAAGCAAAAAAAAAGTTCAGATTTTTATTGGCGTTCAGAGATTGAGTAAAAAAATGTCCGTGAATCCACATTTTCACGAATTTCGTTAAAACTTTTAGACATGTCGAACTATCAAAGCAATTTTACTTCTGCGGGCTATTTATATAAACGCCTAGTAACGTTCTTAAAACTTTTTCGATATCCAACCCCTAAGGGGGTGTAAAGTGGTTGTATACATATTCACGAATTCTTATATATTCCTAAGGTATATTGCTTTAAACGTAGTCGGGGAAAAACCCGATTTAAGTATTTTTGTCTATTAAACCCCCTGGGGGTATTGTTCAAGATTTCACTGATTCCGAAAATCTCTTAGGTTTAATGTGATCGAATTCACTTTTACTACTATGAATTATTCTATTGATAAAAAAAATACGTAAATAAATAAAAAAATCTGTCAACAGTCTGGGCGCAACTTTATTATTTTATGGGTAGAAGTCCGAAACGTGTTTAATGATGAGATGCGGTGTAGGTTACTATGAGACTGACAACATAAAAAATAACCAGGAGGCTAATTGGAACGTTATTTTTTAGGTTGTCAGTCGCATGGTAACATACACCGCATCTCATCATTAAATACGTTTTGGACTTCTACCCATAAAATAGTAAAGTTGCGCCCAGACTGTTGGCAGATTTTTGTTATGGTTGCTTTTGTAATATTTTTGAGCTATTTTTTCTCAATAGATACGTACATAGTTGATTTACAACTTATTATGTTATGGGCTTTCAGATTACACAACAATAAAGATAACATTTCATTTTAGATTAATTCGTTTTGTCAGACCATTTTTATCATATCTCAAATCATGATATTAATCACTTGAAAAGGTGAAAAGTACCACAATAAAATTATTAAACTTACCAATATCGTAATTGCTATAGATAAAAACCAACTCTTTATCGCTTGGTCGTTAGTATTTACTTTATTGTTACATTTTTCCAAAAATACATTTTGTGTTATTAGAAATGACATTTATCTTACTTCTAACAAAATCCTAATAATAGATTTGATCTTTTTGCCAGGACGCTTTGAGTGTATTGCACTTAGCGTAAGTATACACCAATTTTGACCAGGCAAAAAGAATGCGTTAGTGCAGAAAAATTACGTATAAAATTTCAAACTTTTTTATTTGCTTGATTCTTTAAATTCTGTCAATGCAAATTTATTACTATACAGTATCCTTGCAAGTGTTTACTCAAAAAATAATTCCCTAATCGAAAGTCGATTTTATATTCATACAGTTATCAAGTTTGACAGATGCGACAGTACACTTTTTTACACCTGCTCTCGAGCGAGTGTAGAAAAGTGTACACTTTCGACGCTAGAACTATCTACACTCGGCAAAAAGAACATCGGCTTCTGACGTCACTCGTCAAAAAGAAGAGTAAAAGTGTACACTTTATGCACTAGAGTAGATAGTGTAGTCAAAAAGAACATACCTAATAATAGGTTTGTTCTTTTTGCCAGGTTAAGTTCACATTTTAGTGTAACTTACACTGAAAATGTGATACAACTTACACTGAAAGTGTAGGGTGTAGATCGCGCAAAAAGAACGGGTTAGTGTAGAAACGTGACAGCTAAAATTCCGAACTTTTTTATTTGTTTTATTCTGTTACGTCTAGCAATGCAAATTTATTGCTATTCAATATTCTTGCATGTATTCATTCAAAACAGTAGTTTCACAAATTCAAAAAGACAATTTTATCTGCATACAGCCATCAATTTTGACAGATGGTAAAGAAGAAGAACTTACACCTGCTCCCGACCCAGTGTAAGAAAGTGTACACTGAGTACACTGAGTACACTACACTAGCAAAAAGAACAGCCACCTCTGACGTCACACCGACAAAAAGAACAGCATTAGGGCAGAAAGTGTACACTGAGTACACTACACTCGACAAAAAGAACAGACCTAATATTTTAATACTATAAACTCTTGAGAGAAGTCTGTTCTTAAATAGTAGACACTCTTTCAGGACAGACAACTCTTGTGTACAGATAGTATACACAAGGTTTGTTCTTTTCGCCTGTAAGCTTAGATGTCTGTGAACTTAGCATATCAAGTCCCAGCATATCACAAAAACCATGAAGTTCTCTTCGCATGCACAAGAGTTCTATAGTTCCTGATACTTTTTAACAATAGTTCTGGCGTTTAAAGCCGAAAGGAAAACAAACGAACTTCCAAACGACATTTTTTCCTTTCCCAGCATATCACGAAAAAAAAACAGTTCTGAGCATGTGGAGCATAGTTCTACTGTGCCTGATACTTTTCGTAAATAGTTCTGGTGTTTTTAGCCCGAAAAAAGACAATTGAAAAAAACCCACAACACTATGATATGCTAACTTCCAAACAAAATTTTTTCCTTTCCCAGCATATCAAGAAAAAAGATCGTAGTGTGTTTTTTTCAAAGCTAAAACACCAGAACTATTTACCAAAAGTATTAGGCACAGTAGAACTATGGTCCACCTGCTTAGAACCGATCTTTTCTCTTGATATGCTGGAAAAAAATTTCGTTTGGAAGTTAGCATATCACCGTGGTGTGTTTTTTTATACTCTAGATGAAATCATATAGAATATTATAAGTTTAATCCAGCCCAAAACTTTGTAGCGCATAAAACCAAGCCTCGGAGGAAAAATAGTTATATATTATTTTTTGTTTATTTGTGGCCAAAAACAACAAATCCGCTTGACGTCCGTCTATCCGTTAGAACGATAACTCAAGAACGCCTTCACCTAGGATCTTGAAATTTTGAATCTGGATGTTAGGTTGAATTTGTAAGGCTAAGTTCGTTAACGGGCAAAATCGTCCTACTCCTTCGGGGAGCTGCCATACAAAATATCCTTAAAACACATGTTCAAGAATATTGACCAATAACTTCGGAACGCCGAAAGCTACGACTTTGAAATTTTGTATACGTTTATTTTACAATAGTTGAAGCTAAATGCATGATTATGAAGAAAATCGTATTAGTCCTTCGTATAGCTGCCATACAAATATCCTGTTAAAATGTATTCACTTAATTTACGGAACTCACAATAACTCAAGTAATCTTTTAGCTACGAATTCGGAATTTTGTACAAATTAGTTTTGAGTGAAAACGAAGTTCGAGTTTATTAGTCAGATAAATCCTTTTACTCCTTCTGGTACCTTCCATACCAAAAATCCTTGAGACACGTGTTCAACAATATTTTTTGATAACTTTTGAACTCTTCAAGCTATGAATTTGAAATTTTGTACACATTAATTTTTGATTGGTTCCAAGGAAAAGTATAAATATGTAAGAAATCGAGTGAGTTCTTCCTGCACCTGCCATGTGACATTCCTTTAAAAAGGAAAATTTTTTTTCGTTTACTCACCCAGTTCAAGATATGAAATTAAACACTGAATATTGTCGTTTAGTTTTGAGTAGCAATCAAATGAGAGTCCTTAATAAAGGACATACAACATGTACACACGCAATTCTACTTTATCCCCAACTACAATATAAATCAGAGTTCGGTATTCATCTATAGTATTATACGATTGGCTTGCAGCCGATCGTGACTGCAGTATGTTTTCAATTGCCCTTTTTCGTGCTAAAAACACCAGAACTATTTACGAAAAGTATCAGGAACACTAGAACTATGCTCCACGTGCTCAGAACTGGTCTTTTTGCGTGATATGCTGTGAAAGGAAAAACTTTCGTTTGGAAGTTAGCATATCATTTTTTCGAATGTCCTTTTTGCGCTAAAATGAACGGAACTATTGCTGAAAAGTATCAGGATCTATAGAACTCTCTCGGGTGCCTGCTGGTAGAACTAGCTTTTAATGCACATATCTCTGATTATTTAGTATTTTATTTGCTTTTGTGGTGAGTTTACGGATAATTACAAGAATAATCCTTTTATGGCTATAACTAGTAGAACTATGATTAAAAACGATCAGGTACAGTAGAACTATTCCGCATCTTACCAGAACTCGTCTTTATTGTTAATACTTTTGTTATATTGTGGGTTTTTTTGGCACTGGTGAGTTAGCTTATAATTTTTTAAATCTTCTTTTTTGGGCTTAGATCAATAGAACAATCACTGACAAGTATCAGAAACTCCGTAAGTATTCTGTGGTAAAAAACGATAACAGCTTATGTCGAGATAAGAAAAAATAATTTTTCAAGTTTTCAATTGCATTTTTTTAAAAAATTGCCATTCTTTGATAGATTTTTATCTCATATAATATATTATTATTGGGTTGTATTATTAAATTCAATAAAATAAGATCTTCTAATATATTTTGTATTAGTGTAATTATCAATTTTGAACCACGTAATCGCCTAATTTTTTTTTCGACTTAATCTGTTATCGCTTTTTACCACAGTATTGTTCCTGCGTTGAGAACTGTTTTTAATTTTTGAATTGACGTAAAATGATATGCCACGGGAAGTTAGCATATAATTTTTTTAATAGTCCTTTTTTCGGCTTTAAACGCCAGAACTATTGTAAAAAAGTATCAGGAACTATAGAACTCTTGTATATGCGAAGAGAACTCCATTGTTTTGATATGCTGGGACTTGATATGCTAAGTTCACAGACATTAAGTTTAGTACGCAGCTTTGGCAAAATTTTACCATCCATATAAAATGCATGTAAAAAAATCTGCCAATGGTCTGGGCGAAACTTTATTATTTTTCGGGTCAAAGTTCGGGAGCGGTCAAAGTCAGAGTATATCATAGTTGCTTCGAGATTATTAGATTTCTTGGAAAATTAATTTTGTTCTTAAAATAAAAATATTTAAAATATAGATTTTTAGCCGATTAAACATTGGAAAGCCCGTGTAGACTATTCGAATTTTGGTATATTATGTACACTAAAAGCACATAGAAGTAAAAACAAAACAAAACATAATGAAGCCGATGCCAAGTCAGGCATCGACACTTCCTCAGAGAAGGAACTGCTTGCCTCCAGCTCATCCCAGCCAAAGAGATTCCAAGAATACCGAGAGCTCGCATTTGGATTCCCAAGATGACAGCGAACAGCTTATTCATTTGCTGCGTATTCAGAATCCTAAAATCCCCATGGATGACTGGTCGGTCATTAAGGAAGAAGAGCCACAGAGCGGCAGCCTCACCTACCTCCTTGTGATCAACGAGAAGTGCCTTGGGGCACTAGAAAAAGCGGACCGCCAACTAAGGCTTGGCATCAGGCTTGCCAAAGTTAAGGTTTTTCAGTCCTCTAGTTCGGACGACGACACAGATGTTGTGGACGTGGCCAACGGGTTGTTGGAGGACATGAGGATTGATGTAGGGGAGAAAGGAAAAAATGAAAATGCTGAAGGTCATCCAGGTTAACCTGCAGCACTCGAAGAGTGCCTCGGATAACCTTTTAGTCTTCCTAGAAGAGGAGGATATAGACATCGGCCTTTTACAGGAGCCCTGGGTTAGAGATTTAACCATAAAAGGATTCCAAACAACAAACTACAACCTATTTTAAGCCCAGAACTTGTATTCTAATCAAAAAGCACATAAACGTCTTTATGTGCCCTAACTTCAGGTTTGCAGATTTAACAGTGTTTAAGCTGGAGCTTAGTAACAAAGATCTTTACATCGCCTCTGCCTGCATGGCTCATGACAGACCGGCACGAAAACCTTCTGATCGGATGTGATGCCAACGCTAGACACACGCTATGGGGCAGCTCAGAGATCAACGAACGTGGTGAGTCCTTATTTGATTTTATTATTAATACTAACCTTTCTGTATGTAACACTGGCAATACCCCTAACTTTATCTTCCCCAGTACGGAGGGATTTCAGGGATGGGAGGAGGTGCTGGATGTTACACTACTAACAGACAATGATATAGGGTTAAGGTTGAAAACTGGAGAGTATTCAGTTTAAGATCATTCTCGGATCACAACTGGATCCTATACAATGTGAGTATCACGATCGATACCCCCAAGCCGTTCAGAAACCCGAAGCGAATAGACTGGAAGAAATTCAGGCAAGTCGTGAAGGCAAAACTCTCAAACATACCTAACTTGACCCCTAACACTATAGAAGAGCTGGATGCAAAGGTGAAGACACTGGAAAAGGCTTTCGGTGTTGCCTTTAAAGCATCGTGTCCAGCGAAATATAGTAAGAAAACACTCCCCCGTGGTGGAATGAAGACCTATCTAATCTCAGGAAGATTACCAGAGATGTCTTCAACATCTGCTACAAACACAAGTACTGGCAACCTTTGTAGCGACCCAACGGAAAATTCGACCGATTCCGAATTTCAGAAAAAAATAGCAAATCCCATTTTCATTAGAACAACAACAAATTCTATTCTCATTGGAACAATCGAAATGTAAATTTCAAAAAATGGGTTTTTCGATCCGATATTTTACACCGGTAATTTATCAAAAGAATTAAATTTTATGAACAAATGCAATCCGATATTTCGCACCGGTAATTCATCAAAAGTTCCGACAGCGATCCTTTGCAGTAAATCGTTCGATGTTGTAACAATAGGATTTCATATTTTAAAACAATTTATGTACAACAAGATTTACTTATACAATCACAAAATATGAATTATATAGAACTAGTTTTAAGTTAGTTGGTAAGTGAATTTTAGAATAAATTTCAGTCAGTTTATAACCACCTCAAAAATCAGTCGTTTTCATTTATTCTCGAATAGCAAGTAATTCCCCAAATCATTAATATAGAACCCCAACACCTTATAAGGATTCTGTTAGAGCAGCCAAGAAGCAAGCTTGGGTGGACTACTGCCAATCCATTGAGTGCACCCGTGACTCTGCGAGAATCAGTAAGATATTGTCCAAACAGCACACGAACCCGTCGTTTGTGAAGCGTGTAGACGGGAACTGGATAGACTACACTGCCGAGACACTGGAGCTCTTAATGAGCACTCATTTTCCCGGATCTAGGGTTAGCCGCGTGGACACCCAAAGCCTTCAGGGTGACCGGCAAACATCAGATTACGACACTACATTGATTGTCGACGAGAGGAAGACTTGTTGGGCAATCAATAGCTTTTTACCGTACAAATCTCTTGGCCTCGACGGTATAATACCAATTATGCTGCAGAAGCTACAAGACATAGTAGCCCCCTGGTTGGTGGCGATTTTTAGAAGTTGCATTTCCCTAAATTATGTGCCCCAGACTTGGAGACAAGTTAAAGTGGTGTTCATGCCGAAGGTGGGCAAGCGTAGTCATGAACTCGCGAAAGATTTCAGACCCATTAGTTTGACCTCTTTTGTACTGAAAACACTAGAGCGCATTTTAGACATCCATTTGCGACAGATCCTGGACAGATCTCCGTTCTCGAAATCCCAGCATGCATACCTCAAGGGAAGATCCACAGAGACTGCTCTGCATGAGGTTGTGCGAACAATTGAATACACAATGCATTACAAACAGTATACCCTAGCTGCCTTTCTAGACATTGAAGGTGCGTTTAATAACGTTGATACTGAGGCCATTCAAGAATCTCTCAACGAGTTCGGTGTCGAGGAATGTCTCAGCGATTGGATAGTATCCGTTTTGAGTACAAGACTCGAGCTTAGGGAACAGCCATGGTGGTGTTATCTCGCCCCTACTCTGGTTAATGGTCATGAACAAGATCTTAGTAAAACTGGAGAGGGAAGGGGTTAGGGTGGTGGCGTATGCGGATGACGTGTCATCAACTACCATTATCATCCAGTGCGAAGTATCTTGGAGTTGTGCTCGATACGAAGCTCAGCTGGAAGTTAAATATAGAACAACGGGCGGAGAAAGCACGTATCGCCTTTTACGCCTGCAAACGAACCTTCGGCAAAAAGTGGGGACTTAAACCAAGAATGGTTCTGTGGTTGTACACAGCCGTAATACGTTCAATTCTTACCTACGGATCGCTTGCCTGGTGGCCAGCGTTGAGTCAGAGTTACAACATAAACAAACTCAGCAAGGTTCCGAGAACTGCAGCCGTCGGAACTACAGGTGCAATAAGGTCATGTCCGACGGATGCTTTGAACGTATTGTTGCATTTATTACCTATTGATTTACATATCAGAAGTACTGTGTCGTGTAGCGCTGTCAGACTCAAGAAATCTGGGTGCTGGTATGGCGAACCTTACGGTCACAGTAACATTCTAGAATCCTTACCAGCGGATATAGTTAAATCGCCGACCGACTACATTATCCCGAGACTGACCTTCAAGAAGGATTTTGCTGTGGGTTTTCCAACCAGGGCGGAATGGAAGAATGGTTCAGTTATACATGAATTCGACACAGTCATATACGCTGACGGTTCAAAGATGAACTGTGGAGTCGGAACGGGAGTTTTCTCAGACACACACTATATCGCAAGGTCTTACCACTTACCGGACTACGCCAGCGTTTTCCAGGCGGAGATACTGGGGATCCGGGAGGCCTGTCGGACTTTGCAGCAAGACGCTACGCCAAAGCGAAATGTTGTAATCCTCTCTGACAGCCAAGCCGCAATCAAGGCCTTAGATTCGGCTACCACCTCCTCTAAACTCGTCGAACAGTGTCGAGAAGAGCTAGACCACTTAGGAAGTCAAGTCAAAGTTACTCTGCTATGGGTCCCAGGCCACAGCAAGATAGAGGGTAGCGAGCGAGAAAGACGAATTAGCTAGGCAAGGTTCTGCGCTTCAGGGCACTCTCGTAGAATCCGTTCAGGTCCCACTAGGGACTGTTAAGTGCCAAATATCCACCCACTTTCTCACAAACGCGAACTCCAGATGCAGAGGACTGACCAACTGCGTCATATCTAGGAAGATATGGCCATCCTACTCCCGGAGCAGAACAGACGAACTCCTGAGCAGGAGCCGCGTGGACGTCTCCAGAGTCACGTCAGTCAGCACGGGTAACTGGCCGATCGGCGACCACGCGGCCAGACTGGGTATTCCCTTTAACGTCAATTGCCGCAGTTGTGGGGATGCAAATAACAGGGAAACTGTTATTCACCTTCTTTGCGAGTGTCCCGCCCTAGCTAGAGCCAGACTTCGCGCACTAGGCAAACCCTTCTGCAATAACCTCGATGAGATCTCGAAAAACAAGATAGGAGAACTGATTACCTTCTTGAACAGCTCTCGATGGATATGATAATCCATTCAAGCCCCAGGTCTCTGTAAAACTATATATATACTTCATCAGCCCTCAACGACCAGGTTAAACGAGTTGTGATATCAAAACTGCGCTTCCTGTGCTAATTGGGCCCTGTTTTTGGCAGACGGGCCACCACGTAAACCAACCAACCAACCAAAAACGAATTTGTTGCCTTATCAGTATTAACAGATATGACGAATTGTTAAAACGTTTACAAAGCCATTACTTTCACTTGGGGTTTGAATTTCGAAAAAATTGAGAAACAGGTTTTTAGACGATTTCATAAGAAGCAACTTGATATCTTACGAGAAACGAGGGATTTTGAAAAATTTGTGAAAACGTAAGCAAACCCTTCACACCCCCTTGGTTCTGGAAATTCGAAAAATCGTGAATTCGTTGGCCGTAATAATCAATTTTATATCTCATCAGAACTAGGGGATGGCAAAAATTGTGAAAACATATACAAGCCCTTGGGGGCTAAATATCGAAAAATTGAGAAATGGGTTTGTAGGCGATTATATGAAAAGTCTGTGGAAATGAAAAGCGATCTAATATCTCATCGAACCTAAGAAATATGTCGAAGCTTTGAAAAGCATACAAACCCCTTACACCCATAAGGATTGAATATCTAAAATACTGAAATTGACTGTTTGGCTTTTTTATATGGGAAACCTTAGGAAGTAAAAATGAATTCGATATATCATCAGATATGCAACCTTCTAACACCCACTTGGGGGTTAAATATCCAAAAATCCTGAAAGAATTTAATAAATAAATATGAAGACAACACGAGAAAGTAGGAACCAATTCAATTTCTTATCACAGAATTCGTGAAAACGTGTTCAACCCGTTCATAACCTCTTAGGGGCTGAAAAAGGAAAAAACTTAAAAACAAGTTTTAGGCGATTATTACGCAAGCACGTGAAAGTGAAAAGATATTCGATATCTGATAAGACCTGGGGATATAGTAGAATTCGTGAAAAAGTTTACAACCCCCTTTGCACCCCCTTAGGGGTCGAATTTTAAAAAATCCTGAAAATACTTTCTAGGTATATGAAGAAGTCGTACAATAAAAATGAATTCAATATTTGGAAAGACCTAATAGATATGACGAAAACCGTGAAAATATATGCATTCCATTTTCACTGATCAATGGATATTTGAAATTTTTATACTCTAGATGAAATCATATAGAGTATTATAAGTTTAATCCAGCCCAAAAGTTTGTAACGCATAGAACCAAGCCTCGGACGAAAAAAAGTTATATATTATTTCTTGTTTATTTGTGGCCAAAAACCTCAAATCCGCTTGACGTCCGTCCGTCCGTCCGTCTGTCTGTCCGTTAGCACGATAACTCAAGTACGCCTTCACCTAGGATCTTGAAATTTTGAATCTAGATGTTTGGTTGAATTTGTAATGCTAAGTTCGTTAACAGGCAAAATCGTCCTACTCCTTCGGGTAGCTGCCATACCAAATGTCCTTAAAACACATGCTCAAGAATATAGGTCGATAACTTCAGAAGGGTTTAAGGTACGACTTTCAAATTTGGTATGTGTTATTTTTTCAATAGTTGGAGCCAAATGTATGATTATGAAGAAAATCCTATTAGTCCTTCGTGTAGCTGCCATACAAATATCCTGTCAAAACGTCTTCACTTAATTTACGGAACTTACTATAACTCAAGTAATCTTTTAGCTATGAATTGGAAATTTTGTACAAATTAGTTTTGAGTAAAAACAAAGTTCGAGTTTACTTATCAGCGAAATCCTTTTACTCCTTCTGGTAGCTGCCATACAAAATGTCCTTAAGACACGTGTTCAACAATATTTTTCGATGACTTTCGAACGCTTCAAGCTACGAATTTGAAATTTTGTACACGTAAATGGTTCCAAGGAAAAGGATAAATATGTAAGAAATCGAGTGAGTTCTTCCTGCGCCTCCCATGAGAAAGTCCTTCAAAAAGGACATTTTTTTTCGATAACTTACCCAGTTCAAGATATGAAATTAAACAATGAATATTGTCTTTTAGCGTACGTATTGTAGCAATCTCATGGCAGTCCTTAATAAAGGACATACAACATGCACACACGTAATTCTACTTTATCCTTAACTACAATATAAATCGGAGTTCAGTATTCATCTAGAGTATTATACGATTGGCTTGCAGCCGATCGTGACTGCAGTATGTTTATACTCTAGATGAAATCATATAGAGTATTATAAGTTTAATCCAGCCGAAAAGTTTGTAACGCATAGAACCAAGCCTCGGACGAAAAAAAGTTATATATTATTTTTTGTTTATTTGTGCCCAAAAACCTCAAATCCGCCTGACGTCCGTCCGTCCGTCCGTCCGTCCGTCCGTCCGTCCGTCCGTCCGTCCGTCCGTCCGTCCGTCCGTCCGTCCGTTCGTCCGTCCGTCCGTCCGTCCGTCCGTCCGTCCGTCCGTCTGTCCGTTAGCACGATAACTCAAGAACGCCTTCACCTAGGATCTTGAAATTTTGAATCTGGATGTTTGGTTGAATTTGTAAGGCTAAGTTCGTTAACGGGCAAAATCGTCCTACTCCTTCGGGTAGCTGCCATACAAAATGTCCTTAAAACACGTGCTCATGAATATTGGTCGATAACTTCAGAAGGGTTTCAGCTACGACTTTGAAATTTTGTATGTGTTATTTTTCCAATAGTTGAAGCTAAATATATGAATATGAAGAAAATCCTGTTAGTCCTTCGTGTAGCTGCCATACAAATATCCTGTCAAAATGTATTCACTTAATTTACAAAACTAACTATAACTCAAGTAATCTTTTAGCTACGAATTCAAAATTTTGTACAAATTAGTTTTGAGTGAAATGGAAGTTCGAGTTTACTAGTGAGCGAAATCCTTTTACTCCTTCTGGTAGCTCCCATACAAAATGTCCTTAAAACACGTGTTCATGAATATTGGTCGATAACTTCAGAAGGATTCAAGCTACGACATTGAAATTTTGTATGTGTTATTTTTCCAATAGTTGGAGCTAAATATATGATTATGAAGAAAATCCTGTTAGTCCTTCGTGTAGCTGCCATACAAATATCCTGTCACAATGTATTCACTTAATTTACGAAACTCACTATAACTCAAGTAATCTTTTAGCTACGAATTCGAAATTTTTTACAAGTTAGTTTTGAGTGAAAAGAAAGTTCGACTTTACTAGTCAGCGAAATCCTTTTACTCGTTCAGGTAGCTGCCATACAAAATGTCCTTAAAACACGTGCTCATGAATATTGGCCGATAACTTCAGAAGGATTCAAGCTACGACTTTGAAATTTTGTATGTGTTATTTTTACAATAGTTGAAGCTAAATGTATGATTATGAAGAAAATCCTATTAGTCCTTCGTGTAGCTGCCATACAAATATCCTGTCAAAACGTCTTCAATTAATTTACGGAACTTTCAATAACTCAAGTAATCTTTTAGCTATGAATTGGAAATTTTGTAGAAATTAGTTTTCAGTAAAAACGAAGTTTGAGTTTACTAATCAGCGAAATCCTTTTTCTCCTTCTGGTAGCTGCCATACAAAATGTCGATAAGACACGTGTTCAACAATATTTTCCGATAACTTTTGAACGCTTCAAGCTACGAATTTGAAATTTTGTACTCGTTCATTTTTAAATGGTTCTAAGGAAAAGGATAAATATGTAAGAAATCGAGTGAGTCCTTCCTGCACCTCCCATGTGAAAGTCCTTCAAAAAGGAAATTTTTTTTCGATGAATTACCCAGTTCAAGATGTGAAATTAAACAATGAATATTGTCATTTAGTTTTGAGTAGCAATCTAATGGCAGTCCTTAATAAAGGACATACAACATGCACACACGTAATTCTACTTTATCCCCAACTACAATATAAATCGGAGTTCAGTATTCATCTAGAGTATTATACGATTGGCTTGCAGCCGATCGTGACTGCAGTATGTTTTTTATCTAAATTAGTTTTCTAGTTGATTTACATAAACATACCGAGTTTCCACTTTGTAGCATAAGCGGTTCTATAGAAAGGAAAAACACCCCCCACCCTCGTACCATACTGCTCCTATAAAAAATTATATTTTCCCAACATGCTACTAATATAGCTCTATCTAAATACCAAGATTCAGGTTTATATCATTATAGGTTGTCGAGATATAAAAATCGGAACTTTTTCCTTTTCACCCTCCCCCACCTACACTTCCAAAATTTTGTTTTCTGCTAGGGGTCTACTAGGCCTACTTCTGGTAAAAATTTTAAGCATCTATCTTATACTGTTCTTGAGATATGAGGCGTGATTTTTTAGAAAAATTCTTATCCCCGTCACTGACATGCTCCACCGCCCCCTTAAGCAATTTTATTTGTAGCAAACTACATTTGTCAACCTTTATACACAAACCAAATTTTATTTGTCTAGAGCAATCAGTTCGTGAGATATCGTAATCTAAAGTTTCTTACCCCCACCGCCGTACGCCACTGCCCCCAATCAAAAATTTGTTTCCGATCTATTCTCATACAGATAATCATTAAGTTTCAATTTTGCGACATTAACCGTTTAGGAGATTTGGATTTTAGAATGTGTCGATCTCGCCTCTTTTGCGTTTCGGACGCATTATTTTTCCCCCCACTCCCAAACCCCTTCACCTATATCGGCAATTTTGCAAATAGGTTCAATATCGAAGTTCTATATAAATTCCAAATTTCAGCCTCCTATCGTAATCGGTTGCTGAGATCTAGAAACCAAAATTTTACGTCTAAAACGCTTCCCCCTCCCCCCCCCCCCCCTTACACTCATACCCCTCCGAATTTTGTCACTTTAAAGGGGCCTACCCAGCTTATTCACAAAAAAAATTTAAATTTAATAGCTCAAAAGGTTTGGGAGCTACGAGCCTTCAAACGATTTTGCGTACGGCGGTCTACGTACGGCGTACGGCGGACAGACGGACTGACTTTTTTTTTGCTTTTTTCGTGTCTACTAGTCCTGAAACGTGAAAAAAAAAATGTTGAGGGTACCAAATTTTTTTTTTTTAAAAATCGATAACAATACTGTATTATTGAAATAATAAAGTAAAACGAAAAAAACAGTCAAACTGTTTTCATTTGATAAAAAAGTTATCACGGTAAAGTCGAGCGTGCAAAAATGGAAAGTGAGAAATCTAAACGTGGGAAAAGAGCAAGCGAGGCTCAAAAAGCTTATTTAGTAGATTTTTTGGAGGAAAATGTGGATTTAGCGAACGATAGGTGAGTTGTAAAATTTATTGAAGTACTTAATACTTAGGAAATTTTTTCACAGTGAGAACGACAATCGGGTTGCAGAGGTAAATGAAATGATAAAATGCAAAAGATGCGTGCAAACGTCAATGAAAATATTTTTTTCATTTTATCATTTCACAGAACCAGAATTGACCCCCTGTGCATCGAAACAAGCAGCACTTGATACAACATTGCTTTCGTATGCAAATAACACATACATGCATATATTCAAGCTTTGATTCGCTTCTTGTGTTTTAATACCGGGCTCAATGTAGGGATGTTGATATCGAAAAAAAATATCGATATATCGGTATTGAAAAAAATATCAATATCGGCTGATGATATATCGAAAAAAATATCGATATATCGAATATTTTTTTCCAATGTAAAATAAATTCTTATCTCCCTTCCCGTATCAAATTTAACGGTAAGGAGAGCATATCGCAAAGCCTTACTGCAAAACGAGCATATAGAGTGGAGTAAAATTTTATTATTTTATTATTTTTACGAAGGTGTATATATTGCACATCTAATTTTGACGAACAGAAAGCGTCAAGTCAGTCTCATATTACATTATTAAATAATTAAACATTCTAAATTTCCTTCTACTCTGTCTGATAGCAGAGGTGGCATGAGTGGTTTTTAAGAAAATGGATCAAAAGTAAAAAAATACAACTTTTCAGGAGAGGCACTTCTGGATCTCGTGGAGTCTTGCGGTTTAAACAGTTTTACCCTGAATTGAGTCTAAAATAAGAATTTAAAAAATAAGTTTTTTTTTTACTCCAAAAGCGATATGCTCTCCTTAATAAAGATTACGGCGGTGCGCGGCTTTTAAAACAAATCCAAAGCCAATAACTAAATGATATTTCGAAATTTAAAATTGTTCTTCACTTCACCCAATTTTCACAACAAAAAACAAGGCTAAATGCACTTTCGAAGTGATAATAAAAACATACTGCAGTCACGATCGGCTGCAAGCCAATCGTATAATACTCTAGATGAATACTAATTTCCGATTTATATTGTAGTTGGGGATAAAGTAGAATTACGTGTGTGCATGTTGTATATCCTTTATTAAGGACTGCCATTAGATTGCTACTCAAAACTAAAAGACAATATTCAGCGTTTAATTTCATATCTTGAACTGGGTAAAAAAAAATTTCCTTTTTGAAGGAAGGTGCAGGAAGGACTCACTCGATTTCTTACATATTTATCCTTTTCCTTGGAACCATTTAAAAATGAACGTGTACAAAATTTCAAATTCGTAGCTTGAAGCGTTCAAAAGTTATCGAAAAATATTGTTGAACACGTGTCTTAAGGACATTTTGTATGGCAGCTACCAGAAGGAGTAAACGGATTTCGCTGATTAGTAAACTCGAACTTTGTTTTTACTCAAAACTAATTTGTACAAAATTTCCAATTCATAGCTAAAAGATTACTTGAGTTATAGTAAGTTCCGTAAATTAAGTGAAGACGTGTTGACAGGATATTTGTATGGCAGCTACACGAAGGACTAATAGGATTTTCTTCATAATCATACATCAACACCAACTATTGAAAAAATAACACATACAAAATTTCAAAGTCATAGCTTAAACTCTTCTGAAGTTATCGGCCAATATTCTTAAACACGTGTTTTAAGGACATATTGTATGGCAGCTACCAGAAGGAGTGAAAGGATTTCGCTGACTAGTAAAGTCGAACTTTCTCTTCACTCAAAACTAATTTGCAAAAAGATTACTTGAGTTATAGTGAGTTTCGTAAATTAAGTGAATACATTTTGACAGGATATTCGTATGGCAGCTACACGAAGGACTAATAGGATTTTCTTCATAATCATATATTTAGCTGCAACTATTGGAAAATTAACACATACAAAATTTCAAAGTCGTAGCTTAAACCCTTCTGAAGTTATCGGCCAATATTCTTGAAGACGTGTTTTAAGGACATTTTGTATGGCAGCTCTCCGAAGGAGTAGGACGATTTTGCCCGTTAACGAACTTAGCCTTACAAATTCAATCAAACATCCAGAATCAAAATTTCAAGATCCTAGGTGAAGGCGTTCTTGAGTTATCGTGTTCACGGATGGACGGACGGACGGACGGACGCAAGCGGATTTGAAAAAATAATATATAACTTTTTTTCGTCCGAGGCTTGGTTCTATGCGTTACAAACTTTTGGGCTGAATTAAACTTATAATACTCTATATGATTTCATCTAGAGTATAAATATACGAAAAAAGGGTGTGACGCATCAAACGGATAGTTGTGGTAAGCTGTGACTGCGTACTTTCTGTGTACTTTCCTCCGGGTTTTTTAAACCCCTTCAACTTGAAAGACCAAGATTAAAAACCAATAACAACAAGGTACTGAGGGGATAGATCCCTGTACACAGAATAGTTGCCTGGTTGCCCCACCTACAGAATCCATGCGTCTTGCATCTTTTTGATTCGACAGAAACAGTTTTCTAGTTTCAACCTTTCTAACATCCCTCATATACATTATTATATTAGATTTTCGTGTAGGGATTGATTTGGTCACCTCTGTCATTGAAGCCTCAATTGGGCCTATTGCGACGTCCCTCTGGATTATCTACGGTTCCTCTTCGATCCCTGCTCTTTCAATGATACTTAGTGTTTTTCGAAGAGGAATAGCCAGGAATTCCGATGGTTTCATGAAACTCTAACCGAAGTGAAGAAGTCTTTTATGAGCAAGTCCCTCACAAGCACAGAGAATGGTCTCTGGTGTTTCGTCTTCATCATCGCAAATTCTGCATATTTTACTCTCAGAGAGACTAATCCTATGGAGATGCTTCCTCATGTGACAATGTCCAGTCAGAGCTAGGGATGTTAATATCGGAAAAAAATATCGATATATCGATATATCGATATTGAAAAAAATATCAATATCGGCTGACGATATATCGGAGAAAAATATCGATATATCGATATATCGAATATTTTTCCAATGAAAAATAAACTCCAATGCTGCATTTTGATTAACATTAATAAAAAAATACGGCGCACGCGGCTTTTAGCAAACCGAATGCTAATAAATAAATGACATTTGATTTCGTTGCCTTCGGTCACAGTTGCCAAATTTAGCTATTTTTAGAGTCTGAAATTCAATTTCAATTTTATCATTGCAATTTCAATATCTGAGAGTTTTTTGATTCAACTGTTGGAAATGTTGGTGGAAAGCGGAAAATTCTTCTCAGTTGACTTATGAAATCAAAATAAAGCCTTTTTTGATCAAAATAAAGTTTCCGGATAGAAATACTGTTATTTTACTTTATTATTTTTTAATAATAAAGTATTGTGATCGACCTGAAATTTCAAAAAAATTTGCTAACCTGAAATTTTGTATTTACACGTTTTAGGACTAGTGAACACCAAAAAAGCAAAAAAAAAAAAATGTCCGTCTGTCCGCCGTAGACGCCGAACGCCGTACGCCGTACGCAAAATCGTTTGAAGGCGCGTAGCTCCCAAACCCGTTGAGGTATTAAGTTGAAATTTTTATGGTAGGTGAACCCCTACGGATGCTATCTTTTGAGGGGGTGGGGGTGTAAGGGGGGATGAGGGGGGAGCGTTTTAGACAAAAAAATTTGGTTTCCAGATCTCAGGAACCACTTATGCTAGGAGGCTGAAACTTGAAACTTATGTAGTACTATGATAGTGGACTCATTTGCAAAAAAATTATCGATAAGAGTTGAGGGGTGTGGAAGTGGGGGGAGAAAACAATGAGTCCAAAACGCTAAAAAGCCGGGATTGAAACATTCTAAAGTCCATATCTCTTGAACGATTGATGTCAGAAGATTAAAATTTTGTTGCCCTTAGGGATACTTGAAGATTAGACAATGGCTAAAATTTTTAAGGGGGGTGGTGGGGTGTGGGGTTGGGGGGTAAAAAATTTTGGATTACAATTTCTTCCGAACCAATTATACCAGGAAGATAAAATTTTGTTTCTGTATATGGGATCACAAGAGGAGTCTAATGAATGTAAATTTTTTGAGGGGGGAGGTGGGGCACAAAAGTGGGGGGATAGCAATTTCTCGAAAAATGTAATTTTTATATCTCAGAAACCGTATCAGATATGATCTTGAAAATTTTACAGGAGTTGGGATCGGTAGACCTCTAGTAGGGAGAAAAAATTTAGTGGTGGGGGTGTAGGGGGTGATGGTAAAAAGGGGTAGAAAGGAAAAAAATTCTGATTTTTATTTCTCGAAAACTGTAATGAGTGGAAAGCTAAAAATTTAGGATTATATAGAGCCACTATAGTGACATCCTAGAAAAATAAAATTTTTCCTAGGAGTAGCAAGGTACGGGGGTGAGGGGTGGTTTTTTATATCTCAGAAACGGCTTATGCTAGAAAGTTGAAACTTAGTACGTATATGTAGATGTGCTATTAGAGTAATTAAAGCAAAAAAAAAGTTCAGATTTTTATTGGCGTTCAGAGGTTGAGTAAAAAAAATGGCCGTGAATCCACATTTTCACGAATTTCGTTAACACTTTTAGACATGTCAAACTATCAAAGTAATTTTACTTCTGCGGGCAATTTATATAAGCGTAACGTTCTGCAGATTTTTTTGATATTCAACCCCTAAGGGGGTGTAAAGTGGTTGTGTACATATTCACGAATTCTTATATATTCCTTCGGTATATTGAGATTTGGAATTCACTTTTACTTCTATAAGCTTTAAACGTAGTCGGGGAAAAACCCGATTTAAGTATTTTTCTCTATTAAACCCCCTGGGGGTATTGTTCAAGATTTCACTGATTCCGAAAATCTCTTAGGTTTAATGTGATCGAATTCGCTTTTACTACTATGAATTATTCTATTGATAAAAAAAATACGTAAATAAATAAAAGAAATCTGCCAACAGTCTGGGAGCAACTTTATTATTTTATGGGTAGAAGTCCGAAACGTGTTTAATGATGAGATGCGGTGTAGGTTACTTTGTGACTGACAACCTAAGAAATAACCAGGAGGCTATTTGGAACGTTATTTTTTAGGTTGTCAGTCGCATAGTAACCTACACAGCATCTCATCATTAAACACGTTTCGGACTTCTACCCGTAAAATAATAAAGTTGCGCCCAGACTGTTGGCAGATTTTTTTAAATATATTATTTTTAAAAAATAAGGAACAAAGGGGCAAAATCGAAAAAAGTATTAAGAGAAAACTTAATTTTAATTATTTATGAATGAAATATTATATATATATTTTACATATTTTAAAAATGTAAGCTTATGAGAACCAGTACTTTTCTGGGACAGTTGTTAAGACTACTCGCTCCTTAATATGCTCTCCAGTAAGCCGACTGCGATAATTTGGCACCACAATATTTATTGCCGACGCAACTCTTTCGGATGACACCGATGAGGCAGGGACAATCAGGTATTTCTGATAGTTGCCTGGTTGCCTCGTCGTACATATATTTGTATTGGCGCCTGAAGTGAAGATTTGCGTGCATGTGCCCGTATATATCACGTGCCTTGAACCTAGTTTTGACAGATATGGTTTCTGTGATCGAAATTTTTTTTTCTACTTTCAACGTTTCTGGCATCTCACATAAATAAGCAGAAATGCAGATTAAATGCAAAAAACCCGTTCGATTTCTAAAATATGCTATACTTAAAAAAAATATCGAGTCCGATAGTCGGATTTCAATATCGATATATCGATATATCGCTTTTTACAATATCGGCCGATATTATCGATATATCGTTCAAAAAATATCGCAATTTCGATATATCGAAATTTTTTTAACATCCCTAGTCAGAGCTCGCACTAGGTTACGGGTCAGATGTTTGCTTAATTTTAGATATTCAGACGTTCTGTTTTCCGAATGCTTCGGAACTTATTAGATTGTTGACATTTGATTTGGCGGTAAAAAAATTGTTATAACATTTTCACGAAGAACAAGTAATTCTTTTCTTCCTTCAAAACCAAGTGTAAAATGTAAAGTTAACACTTTGGCAGTTTCAATTTCAAGATACGTACGTACAAAGGTCATTCGATATCGTTAATAGACTGCTGAAGGAAAGATCAAAATAAGTACCTTATTGAAATTAGTTTTCAATCGTAGATTTGTTTTTCTTAGATTGGGTTTATTCATTATAATGGGGTGTGATTGAAGCCCTTTTGTCCACTCCCTTCAACCAGCACGATTTTGCAAAAAAAAAAATTGTAGCAAGCGGCAGCCCGGTGTCAGTTTTGTCGGAGCTAACATCAAAATTTTCGTCAACGTGGAAGGCATATGTATATGTAGGTACTCGCCATTTCGATTGTCGATATTATGACAATTCTTCTTGGATAGCGGGTTCTAGGAAAATGTATGTATACTTTTTTCAGGTAGTGTTAAAACTATTTGGACTAGCGAACGATATTCTGATTTGTATCATTTTTCGCAAGCAAAAACTAACAAGAAAAAAAAATTCAACGACAATTTTTATTCATACTTTTTTACTTTATTATTTTAATAATAAAGTATTGTTATCGATTTTTAAAAAAAAAAAATTTGCTTTCCTGGAATTTTTTTTTTATACGTTTTATGACTAATAAGCACCAAAAAAGCAAAAAAAAAATTCAGTCCGTCTGTGCGCCGTCCGCCGTACGCCGTACGCAAAAGGTTTGAAGGCTTATAACTCCTAAACCCTATGAGCTATTAAATTGAAATTTTTTTTATTAATAGACTGGGTAGGTTCCTTGAAGTGACCACTTTTTGGGTGGTGGGAGTATGAGGGGGGAGGTGGGGGAAGCGTTTTAGACGAAAAATTTTGGTTTCTAGATCTCAGCAACCGCATAGGCTAGAAGGCTGAAACTTGGAATTTATATAGAACATCGATAGTGGACCCATTTGCAAAAAAAATGATAATATGGGTAAAGGGGTGTGGGAGTGGGGGGAATAATAATGCATCCGAAACGCTCGAAAGCCGAGATCGAGACATTCTAAAATCCAGATCTCCTAATCGGTTAATGTCACGAAATTAAAACTTAATGAACATCTGTGGGTATATTAGGAGAATAGATTCGAAACAAATTTTTGAGAGGGGGCAGTGACGTACGGGGGTGGGGGTTGAAAAACTTTAGATTACGATATCTCACGAACCAATTGCACTAGAGAAATAAAATTTGGTTTCTGTATAAATGTTGACAAATAAAGTTTGCTGAAAGTAAAATTTTTTAAGGGGGCGGTGGAGCAAGGAAATGGAAAGGGTAAGCATTTTTTAAAAAAATCACGTCTTATATCTCAAGAACAATGTAAGATAGATGCTTCAAATTTTTACCAGAAGCAGGCCTAATAGACCCCCGGCAGAAAAGGTGAAGGTGAGGGTGAGGCTGGGAGAGGGTGAAAAGGAAAAAGTTCCGATTTTTATATCTCGAGAACCTATAATAATATAAAGCTGAAACTTAGTATTTAGATAGAACTATATTAGTAGCATGTTGTAAAATTGTTTATAGGGGTGGTATGGTACGGGGGTGGGGGGTGTTTTTCCTAACTATAGAACGGCTTATGCTAGAAAGTTGAAATTCAGTACGTATATGTAAATCAACTAGAAAAGTAATTTTGATTAAAAAAAAATTCAAATTTCTAGTGGCGTTCGGAAGTGGGGCAAAAAAATGATCAGTGAAAATGGAATGCATATATTTTCACGATTATCGTCATATCTATTAGGTCTTTCAAAATATTGAATTCATTTTTTTTCTACGGGTTCTTCATATAAATACCTAGAAAGTGTTTTCAGGATTTTTTAAAATTGGACCCCCAAGGTGGTGTAAAGGGGATTATACATTTTCACCAATTCAGCAGTATCCCTCAGGTCTGATTAGATATCGAATAACTTTTCACTTCCACGGCCTTATTTAATAATCACCTAAAAGTTGTTTTCAAGGTTTTTCCTTTTTCAACCCCTAAGGGGGTAAAAACGGGTTGAACACGTTTTCACGAATTCCGTTATATCTCTTAGGAGTGATAAGACATCGGATTGGTTTTCACTTCCTCGGGCTTTCTTTATATATGTCTAAAAACTCATTTCAGGATTTTGGATATTCAACCTCAAAGTGGGTGCAAGGGGGTTGCATATGTTTTCACAAATTCTTACATTTTTCTAGTTCTAATGAGATATCGAATTCATTTTTACTTCCAAAGGCTTCCTACATAATAGTCAAAAAGTTGATTTCGGGATGTTTGTTATTCAACTCCAATAGGACGTAAGGCTTTCGACACATTTCTCAGGATTGATGAGATATTAGATTGGTTTGCACTTCCACAGACTTTTTATATAATCGTCTTCAAACGCATTTCCGATTTCATGTAATGGCCCGAAACCAAATCACGAAAAACCTTCTAATGGCGTAACAACTGATATTATACTAGGACTAGATCTCGTCCCGGTGTATGACCCAATTATGTAATTCATATGTTATATGAGGCAGCAGCGTAAGTATTCTAGCGCGACCCCATTTTAACCGCTTCCCGAATTTTTTTTTGGGTTTTCAGTCACATAGTAACCTACACCGCATCTCAGAATTAAATTCGTTCCGAACTTCTACCGAAAAAATAATAAAGTGGCGCCCAGACTGTTGGCAGATTTTTTATATTGCGACAACCGGTCTTTTTAAAATAAACCCTATTTTATTATTCTATGATAAAAATTAACAGAAATATGAATTTTCAAAGAGGATTCGGACACCATTTTTGCGAAATCTTTATTTATTTATTACACGGATCATGGCCATTGAAAAAAAAATTATTGAGATATAAGTACTGGAGACGACAAGACGCCCTTTATGTATGAAGCACTTTGAAGCCAGATTGAACGTTTTTGTATGGAGCGTTTTGAAGCCAGGTAGCAGTGATATGCTAATAGTAGCCTAGTATTCAAAAGGTTGGTGTTTTTCGTATTCAAGACCGGAGTATAATATAAATGTGAGTAAGAAGCTAATAGTAGCATTCCAGGAAAAAATTAAATATAAATAGTATGGTAATGCCATTCAATCCATTCAATCGGAATGATTACGACACGACTTCTTCAGCATTCTTTTTCACCCTGGGGTAGTGTCTTTTCTGAGGCGAGTCCCTTTGATGCGCGTCCAAAAACCGTCATCTACGCGAAGCTAAGCGACTAGAGTTGCATTCTCGACTAGAGTTGCGTACTGACGCGAACTTGATGGTTCCACATTCACATTGGTGCTAGTTCGCACAGGTTCGCACGATAATGGAAACGTGGCACTAAGAATTTTTTAGCTGTTTTTCTGCGTTAGAGTGGTTTCTTGTGTGAAACACCAAAACAATAATCTCGACTGGCATCGATCGCTGCCCTGGCTACTGCCATTGAGAACATGGCAATTGAAAACCCTTTACTGGAGAAGCCAGTTTAAAAGGAGTAGGTCCGAAGGAGCTGTTTCGTTATCGGGGTGAATTTATCAGAGAGTGTATCATGCCAACTATCCGAAATGTATTGGTTCTTAACAGGCGATCTTATCCGAGACAAAAATGAAAATATCCAAATAGAATAGTCACTACAATAAGCAATTCACGAAAAATGTACAAACAGTGCCAGAGCCCTCTGAACTATAGCCGCGCAGCTGAATTGAACATACAAAACCAGAGTCATAACAAACATGTCAGCTCCATACAAATCGCAAGAATTTTGTATGGCGGGTGCATGACTTGGATGATAAAAACCAAGTTTTCTATTAAAGTGCAAGCTTTTGTTAGGAAAGTTAAATAGTTTATAAACATATTTAAAAATGAGAATTAGACTAGTTTTCTCATTTGGAATTGAGTTTTCATAGAAAAAATTAGGTTGAAAAAAATATCGCAATTTTCAGTAATGTCGGCTTTCCGCCATTTAAAATATGTGCAGTTAAATTGCTTATTTTTTGAAAGATAATTTTTGTTATATGAAACACATTGCATATTGCTATGATTCTGAACATTTGTTATTCAGTATCGACTCTAGAGGGTTCGTCAATTCCAAAGTTTTGTATTAAAACACCGCGCTTTGGAATAATAAAATATTGTTACGAATTCGTTCCAAAAAAGATTCTCCAATGAACTGGTATATTTTCTCGTTTTGATCCGTGACGTCACACATCACATAAAAAACGAGGCATTTCTCACGACGAACTGTCATATGTGCGCGGCCTGAGTTCAAGTCGGCGGTGACAGTGCTGAAAACACTCGCTGTTAGTATGTAACACATAGAGATATATATAATGGAGATGACAAGCAGTGACTGAGTTGAAGGCGGACGTCGTCGCATTCACTAACAAGCAAAACAACAACAATTGACATAACGACTCTGTTTTTTCTCACTCACATTTATATTATATCCCGCTCTTGAAACACGCTAAACAACAACAATTTGATATAACAAGAACGACCCTGTTTTGTCTCACTTCTCTGGCTTCAAAGCGCTTTATACAAAACTGGTGGCTTGTCGTCTCCAATATCTCTATGATTTAACATGTATATAAAATACTTTATTATTAAAATAATAAAGTAAAAGGAGCCACACCTGGCACTTGTATTATTATCTAAGTCGAAGGCTGATGTCAAGTGAATTTGGGAATCTGTCTTTGTCGCGCCATGCAAAGGAAAGTGTTTGTAACAATCTCAATCTCAAAGGATTTTTATTCTTTTCTAAATTAACGTTATATCACTTTAAAATTGCACTGCACACATAAACTCACCACCAGATATATTAAAAATACGAAAATTATAATCCATGCTATTATCATAACATTCATGGCGATATGTAATAATTTTCTGACTTTATTTAATTACAAATGAATATAAAGTAAGCAGTATAGGAAAGAAGGACACTTCTTGCATGCCGTCTTGAAAATCTGATATTGACTGAGAAAATCGTGTACATGGTTCCTGATTACGTTCAGTGCTTGAAAATACGATATTTTCAATTTGTGATAGTTAAGTGATAAGATAGCAAAATATCAAGTAAAGATAAATTTGATTTCTGGCAAATTCATCATAAAACCTCTTAACCCTAATGTGCACAACAGCCGTATACGGTATATCCTGCAAATTTTATTATTTTCTGTTTTTGTCTCAACTTCTGGCATTGGCAAGGTTCAGGGAACCTATTTAATGCTATGTTTCCACTACTCCCAAATCGCACGATTAAAAGAACTGTGTTCCCATTGCATTAATAGATTTACTTTGATTTTTAATAATTTAGCAGCAGACTGTTGTGTCAAAATTTTGAACTTATTTTGAAATATTTTACCTTTTTCAGTAATGGAAACTCGTCGTGCATCAATCGAAATCATGAAAATAAATTATTTAATTTCAAACCTTGCGTTTCGAACAAGTAATTCGATTTGGAAATCTCAATCTCGTATGGAGATTCTAAAAGATTTACTTGTAGATTTGGGAAATCGTTAGATTTTGGAGCAATGCAAACATGGCATGAGATGCGAATATTTAAAGAACATTCTAAACTTTAGAATTTGCACTTTCTGGCGGATTCTTCTGACATTTTCTAAATCTACTTGCAGCGGTATTCGGTATCCGAATATTTATTTATCAGGTATTTAAGTGCGCTTAGTTGCATTTTAGTTTAAACGGAATAAATAACTTCGTATTTTCATTTACAAAGAAGGTAGAATAAATCTTAAAATATTCAAAAATGTACATCCCTGTACCGGAATTTAGTACAGTGCCATAAATATCGCCCAAAACCTGAGAGCATAATACCCCAGGCAGACGACGCAATCGAATGATCATTCCGCATCACGTCTGTAACAATGAAATTGTCGAATTGGTCATTCATTCGATCATTCGAATTACAATTGCGAAATGGTCATTCCGAGATAAATTCGTAATTCGTTCAAGCGCTGGCAACGCCATCTAGCGTCAAGCCCTATGAAACTGGTGGAACAAGTGGAAAATGAGGTGTTCCATCGTCCAAATTTTTCTATTTATTTCATGTGTGCAATAATTACGATCCATCTCTTTAACGTTTCGTTTACAATTGCTGACATATTAGCACTTTTCTATCACTTTATTTCAACATATAAAACGTAGCCGCATCATTCCCCGGATGATCATTCGAATGTGTCGTCTGCCTAGGGTATAATTGAGATGGCATAAGGGCGACTGAAATTGATGCTTAATGAAATTTTTTTTAACATTTGTTAGTGTATGGTATTGCAATTTCGAAAAGTTGATTGCAATCAAATGATGATATGAAATTTGTTCATTTATTCTATGAAGCATTGCGAGGTATAGAAAGGAGGTCGTTGTTGAACATTAAAGAAAGGTGAACTGATGTTCCACATCCTTATAGAACTCCATTTATTATTTATTATATGTATATATTGGACTATGGACTCCAATATGCACGAATTTCGTTAACAAATTTACATAGTAAATGCAATGTTCACTCTCTGTTATATCAATATGATTTAGTCTATTCGTTAAGTATTTATAAGTCCTGTTTCAAAATTATATTATGTCCAGTTTACATATACTCGTATATTGAAATTCTGTTATAGTCGCGTTTTTAACAGTTTTATATAGGCTTTTCGGATTTGAGTACCTATAGTAGGGATGTTAAAAAAATTTCGATATATCGAAATTGCGATATTTTTTGAACGATATATCGATAATATCGGCCGATATTGTAAAAAGCGATATATCGATATATCGATATTGAAATCCGACTATCGGACTCGATATTTTTTTTAAGTATAGCATATTTTAGAAATCGAACGGGTTTTTTGCATTTAATCTGCATTTCTGATTATTTATGAGGGATGCCAGAAACGTTGAAAGTAGAAAAAAAATTTTCGATCATGGAAACCATATCTGTCGAAACTAGGTTCAAGGCACGTGATACGGTATACGGGCACATGCACGTAAATCTTCACTTTAGGCGCCAATACAAATATATGTACGACGAGGCAACCAGGCAACTATCAGAAATACCTGATTGTCCCTGCCTCATCGTTGTCATCCGAAAGGGTTGCGTCGACAATAAATATTGTGGTGTCAAATAATCGCAGTCGACTTACTGGAGAGCATATTAAGGAGCGAGTATTCTTAACAACTGTCCCAGAAAAGTACTGGTTCTCATAAGCTTACATTTTAAAAATATGTCAATATATAATATTTTATTAATAAATAATTAAAATCAAGTTTGCTCTTAATACTTTTTTCGATTTTACCCCTTTTATCCTTATTTCTTAAAAATAATATATTTAAAAAATAACAGTATTTCTATCCGGAAACTTTATTTCGATCAAAAAAGAAGAAGAAGAAGAATTTTTCGCTTTTCACCAACATTTCCAATAGTTCAATCAAAAAACTCTCAGATATTGAAATTGCAATGATAAAATTGAAATTGAATTTCAGACTCTAAAAATAGCTAAATTTGGCAACTGTGACCGAAGGCAACGAAATCAAATGTCATTTATTTATTAGCTTTCGGTTTGCTAAAAGCCGCGTGAGCCGTATTTTTTTGTTAATGTTAATTTTGATGCAGCATTGGAGTTTATTTTTCATTGGAAAAAATATTCGATATATCGATATTTTTCTCCGATATATCGTCAGCCGATATTGATATTTTTTTCAATATCGATATATCGATATTTTTTTTCCGATATTAACACCCCTAACCTATAGTACCTGATTAAATTTTTTTGAATTTGTTGCAGTGGACAACCCTACAGAGAGCACATGCTAAGTTTAATCCAGCGCAAAAGTTTGTAACGCATAGAACCAAGCCTCGGACGAAAAAAAAATTTATTTTATTTTTTGTTTATTTGTGTCGAAAAACCTTATATCCGCTTGACGTCCGTCCGTCCGTCCGTCTGTCTGTCCGTTAGCACGATAACTCAAGAACGCCTTCACCTAGGATCTTGAAATTTTCTGGATGTTTGGTTGAATTTGTAAGGCTAAGTTCGTTAACGGGCAAAATCGTCCTACTCCTTCGGGTAGCTGCCATACAAAATGTCCTTAAAGCACGTGTTCAAGAATATTGGTCGATAACTTCAGAAGGGTTTAAGCTACGTCTTTGACATTTTGTATGTGTTATTTTTCCAATAGTTGGAGCTAAATGTATGATTATGAAGAAAATCCTATTAGTCCTTCGTGTAGCTGCCGTACAAATATCCTGTCAAAATGTCTTCACTTAATTTACGGAACTCACTATAACTTAAATAATCGTTTAGCTAAATTAGTCTTTAGTCTTTAGTTTAGTCGAAATTTTGTAGAAATTAGTTTTGAGTGAAAACGCAGTTCGAGTTTACTAGTTAGCAAAATCCTTTTACTCCTTCTGGTACCTTTCATTCAAAAAATCCTTAAGACCAACACTTGTCTTAAGGAACAATATTTTCCGATAACTTTTGAACTCTATGAAATTTTGTACACAATAATTTTTGAATGGTTCCAAGGAAAAGGATAAATATGTAAGAAATCGAGTGAGTCCTTCCTGCACCTTCCATGTGAAAGTCCTTCAAAAAAGAAATTTTTTTTCGTTGGCTCATCCAGTTCAAGATATGAAATTAAACACTGAATATTGTCTTTTAGGTTTGAGTAGCAATCAAATGGGAGTCCTTAATAAAGGACATACAACATGCACACACGTAATTCTACTTTATCCCCAACTACAATATAAATCAGAGTTCAGTATTTCATCTAGAGTATCATACGATTGGCTTGCAGCCGATCGTGATTGCTTTATGTTTTTATAATGGGATCCATCAAAAGTAATGGAAATAAAATCTACACCTGCGCCATATTATATATTGACATTGTATCACTGAATTTTGTTTTTGAACTCCCCTGAGAGGATTCACGACTTATAACAAAGGGCAGCTTCCAAATTTGGTTAATTGATACATGAAAACATACTGCAGTAACGATCTACTGTAAGCTAGGGATGTTAAAAAAATTTCGATATATCGAAATTGCGATATTTTTTGAACGATATATCGATAGTATCGGCCGATATTGTAAAAAGCGATATATCGATATATCGATATTGAAATCCGACTATCGGACTCGATATTTTTTTTAAGTATATCATATTTTAGAAATCGAACGGGTTTTTTGCATTTAATCTGCATTTCTGCTTATTTATGTGATATGCCAAAAACGTTGAAAGTAGAAAAAAAAAATGTCGATCACGGAAACCATATCTGTCGAAACTAGGTTCAAGGCACGTGACATATGCGGACGCATGCACGCAAATCTTCACTTCAGGCGCCAACACAAACCTATGTATGACGAGGCAACCAGGCAACTATCTTGTGTACAGGTATCTAACCGCTCCGTACCTTGTTGTTATTGGTTTTTTATCTTGCTCTTTCAAGTATGTTTGTATTAGAGGACCTTTTTTCGATCACACATATGTAGTCTATCTCTGTTGAAATAACAAATTGCATCGACATCACTAGGGTCTCGACATGAAAAACTCGTAGTGCAAGTAGCTTCTACCAGTCAGACAGTTTTAAGTCAAGGGTCCGTCCCAAATGAGTTGAAGCAGTACCTGGATCAACGCAACATGATGAGAACACCGGATTCGGATCCAATAAAATTTTGGTTTGATAGCCGTCATTTCACACCAGTTCTGTCGGATATCAGTCAGAAATACCTGATTGTCCCTGCCTCATTGGTGTCATCCTAAAGAGTTGCGTCGGCAATAAATATTGTGGTGCCAAATAATCGCAGACGGCTTACTGGAGAACATATTAAGGAGCGAGTATTCTTAACAACTGTCCCAGAAAAGTACTGGTTCTCATAAGCTTACATTTTAAAAATATATCAATATATAATATTTCACTAATAAATAATTAAAATCAAGTTTGCTCTTAATACTTTTTTCGATTTTTCACCTTTTATCCTTATTTTTTAAAAATAATATGTTTAAAAAATAACAGTATTTCTATCCGGAAACTTTATTTCGATCAAAAAAGGCATTATTTTGATTTCATAAGTCAACTGAGAAGAATTTTCCACTTTCCACCAACATTTCCAATAGTTCAATCAAAAAACTCTCAGATATTGAAATTGCAATGATAAAATTGAAAATGAATTTCAGACTCTAAAAATAGCTAAATTTGGCAACTGTGACCGAAGGCAACGAAATCAAATGTCATTTTTTATTAATGTTAATGCTGTTATGACACTGGCTATTTTTGCGGCTTTAAAGCGGCTAGAAAATTCAAATGGAGAGGGATGGAGACTTTTACATACAATTTAGACATTGGTGTGAGAGAGATAGTCCGATCAGCAAAACTATGAGTAACTGTCAAAAAACAATCCATAACTGTCAAAAAAAAAAGCTGCAACAAAGCGCATTCGAGCAGTGTTTTGCAACATTCTAGCAGTTAATCCAAGAAAAATTCACTGGCCGCTAGATTTTCCAGCCGCTACAGACTAGTTTTTGACAAATTATGGAAAGTGTCATGTGATGTTATGAAACGCGCCAAAACCGGTATTTTTCTTAACAAACCAGTTTGTTAATTTCGTTTACTAGATGCTGCTAGCGTCGGAAAGAGCGGTATCTCGTTCTTTTAATGTTGTTCGCCTTGTCGCACGATTGTTATTATTGCACTTTTTTCTAGCGAGAAAAATAGCCAGTGCCAAAACAGCATAAATTTGATGCAGGATTGGAGTTTATTTTTCATTGGAAAAAATATTCGATATGTCGATATATCGATATTTTTCTCCGATATATCGTCAGCCGATATTGATATTTTTTTTAATATCGATATATCGATATATCGATATTTTTTTCCGATATTAACATCCCTACTGTAAGCCAATCGCATGATACTCTAGATGAAATACTGAATTCCGATTTAAACTGTAGAGCAGCAGAAGAGACCTTTAGTATACAGGGTGTAACTAGTACTGAGGTTCAAACGAAAGTGGGAGATAGAGGAACTTGTCCTAAGTAGAAAATCGTTCTACACATACTCCCGTTTTTGCACCGTTAAGGAGATAGCGCGATTTTAAGGACGAAGGATTTTCATCGTACCTGTGATCACTGTTTGATCTCTAACTTCTGCTGTACTTAGCGTAACGTAATAATTCTAAGCTCGTTGGAAAGGACACAAATTCTTCTTTCTAATTGCTATCAACTGTGTCAATCAGTGTAATACTTTTTGAGAAAAATTCATTTAAATGACACAAAAATAATAAAAAATTAAAAAAAAATACAAAAAAGTCCTGTTTTTTCCAAGAAGGACCTAATTAACCACCAAATTTTATTACATTTTCGGAAAGCCCATAAAATTTCACTATACGTTTGATAACAGAATTTCTTCATAGGTTGAATTGTAAAGGAGCGGGGCTAACAGTTATCAAGCACGCTCCCTTCAAGTAAATCTGGTTTGACACCCGTCATTCGCCGAAGGAGTATGATTAATAATAGTGAGGACGAAATAAATGCATGTGGTTGATGCCTAATCGATGGCCGATGCGCCGGGTGCTTACCGTGGGGTCCCTAGCCGCGATGCGCAGTATGCGCTCCTCCGTGGTCACAGGTACCGAGTGTCGCCGTCCTGGATGTTGTGTCTCCCGCCACGGCTGCAGTGTACCTCGTTCACGAAGGTTCCGATGAATGCTGATGAACATCCGATAATGGGAGTACCGAGATCTGTCCGGATACCGTTCCCGGTAAACTCTTTCGGCTCGCCTAGCATTCCCGTCGCACAACCCATACACGAAGTGCATGTCTGCCATTTCTTCCGTTGTAAAAGACCTCCTATTGCTTGCCATGTCGCTCGTAATGATGTCTATGACATTCTGTTTGCTGCTGCTTCCTTCCGATGCTTTTATCGCAGAAAAATCTACGTAGAACGAAGTCATTCCTGTTCCTTAAGGGAGCAGGTAAACTCCACGCCCTACTTAAATGGATATTACTTAATTAACTTAAATGGATGTTAGTTAATTTACTTAAATGGACGCTATCTAATTAGTTGTCATATTTTTACTTACCTGTAACATAATTTCCACACATAAGAGCAATACGTGTGTTGTTAACATGGTTGCTCATTACTGCATCTGTTTTGCGGTAAATTCTATGTTTAGCAGTATTTCCAACATGTGCAGGGAACTCACTTGTTGTTGCAAATATGAAGAAATTCTGTTATCAAACGTATAGTGAAATTTTATGGGCTTTCCGAAAATGTAATAAAATTTGGTGGTTAATCAGGTCCTTCTTGGAGAAAACAGGACTTTTTTGTATTTTTTTTTTAAATTTTATTATTTTTGTGTCATTTAAATGAATTTTTCTCAAAAAGTATAACACTGATTGACACAGTTGATAGATTAGAAAGAGGAATTTGTGTCCTTTCCAACGAGCTTAGAATTATTACGTTACGCTAAGTACAGCAGAAGTTAGAGATCAAACAGTGATCACAGGTACGATGAAAATCCTTCGTCCTTAAAATCGCGCTATCTCCTTAACGGTGCAAAAACGGGAGTATGTGTATAACGATTTTCTACTCAGGACAAGTTCCTCTATCTCACATTTTCGTTTGAACCTCAGTACTAGTTACACCCTGTATGTATATATACTTTATTATTATTGGATAATGGATGAAAAAAGTGATTTGGTTCTGCAAAAATTAAGTGAACTGGACGTTAAACCGTATCAAAATAATAAGGAGCTACATTCTGTGAAGGATAATCTCGTCATGGAGGAAAAAATAAAATATCAAGAATTTATTATTAGTACACTATATGTATAAAATGGTAAATAAAGATAACCCAATTATATATGGGCTCGATCAGTCAAATTTTGTGGATGGCCCATCTCAAAAACACTACTTTGTTTCTAAAGTAAGAGATCACTTAAATGTAACCATTAAAGTAAACGATATTGAACAAATTTACAAATTGAGAAAACAACACGGAACCCGTATGCCGCCAATGGTTCAATAGCACTGCTGCAAAGACTGCCGTATAGTCAAATAAAGTTAAATTCAAAGGTACACAAATCTTCGTTAATGAGGATTGGACCAAATCTGGCCGGTTACGAAAAAATTAAAGAAGAGTTATTAATTAAAACAAACGTCTTCGAGACCAATCATCCGGAGCGTTTGAAGCAGAGTCAACACCAGTGGCGGTCATATTACTTTTCCAAGATGGGGGGGGGGCCACTGAAGGTCAGTAGCTACTGTAGAGAAAATAGGTGCGGTAGCTACTCTAACATATATAAGAAATCTAGTAGATTTTGAGAGTTTTGTTAAAATTTGGAGATTTCGTCAATGTAAATTAGCTGTTTTTTGAGACCACTAGAAAAGTAGCGTATTTAATTTTTATTAGTTCTACTATCATACATATTTGATGAAACTCAATATTGGGCATTAGAATTCGAACCCTATATCTCATAATCTAAAGACTTCAGGCCAACGAAGAAGTGATCACCCCAGTTATTAAGTTACCCTACAATACTAAGAATCTACGAAAGAAATATTTTATGTCAATGTAATTTATTAGATATACCTATATAAATATAATACATATTCCCTTAGTCTCCTTATTGAGTCGATCTATAGTTTAGATGACTGCCACAATAAACTTACCTAACCTAATCTCCTAATTCAAAAATTTCTGTAAAACTATTTTATTATTATATATTTAATAATAACTTCATAAGTAGTATCTTAGGTCTTATTCGAATACCTTGCTTCGTCTACATCTACGTCTATGTTGACGTCATAGCATAGCATTACTATTATAACAGTTTAGAAAAAGCTTAGATAAACCGTCAATATGGCTCAGCTGATGCTTTTTTGCCACTTCATAAATCAAAAATTAAATTAAAGTCTATAAAAAAATCTGCCAACAGTCTGGGGGCAAGTTTATTATTTTCTCGGTAGAAGTTCGGAACGAGTTTAATTCTGAGATGCGGCGTAGGTTACTATGTGACTGAAAGCCTAAAAAAGAATTTGGGAAACGGTTAGAATGGGGTCGCGCTAAAATACTTACGCCGCTGTCACATATAACATATGAATCACAAAAATTGAGTCATACTCCGGGACGCAGTCTAAGTCGAAGTATAATATCAGTTGTTACGCAATTAGGAGGTTTTTCGTGATTTGGTTTCGGGGTATTACATGAAATCGGAAATGCGTTTGTAGGCAATTATATTAAAAAGTCTGTGGAAGTGAAAACCAATCTGATATCTCATCAATCCTAAGAAATATGTCGAAAGCCTTACGTACTATTGGAGTTGAATATCTAAAAATCCTGAAATCAACTTTTTGACGATTATGTAGGAAGTAAAAATGAATTCGATATCTCATTATAACTAAGAAATATGTAAGAATTTGTGAAAACATATGCAACCCCCTTGCACCCACTTTGGGGTTGAATATCCAAAAATCCTGAAATGTGTTTTTAGATACCAAGGAAAGCCCGAGGAAGTAAAAACCAATCCGATGTCTTATCTATCCCGTTTATACTGGGGTTGAAAAAAAAAAACTTGAAAAGATGTTTTAGGTGATTATTAAACAAGCCCGTGGAAGTAAAAATATATTCGATATCTAATCAGACAGGAGGGATACGGCTGAATTCGTGAAAATGTGTGCAACCCCTTTACACCACCTTAAGGTCGAATTTCAAAAAATCCTGAAAACGCTTTCTATGTATTTATATGAAGAATCTTAACATAAATATGAATTCAATATTTTGGATGACCTAAAAGATATGACGAAAATCATGAAAATATATGCATTCCATTTAAACTGATAATTTTGTTTGCTCCCCTTCCGAACGCCAATGGATATTTGAAAATTTTTTTTAATCAATATTACTTTACTAGTTGATTTACATATACGTACCGAGTTTAAACTTTCTAGCATAAACCGTTCTACAACTAGGAAAAACACCGCCCACTCCCGTACCATACTACCCCTATAAAAAATTATATTTTTCCAACATGCTACTACCATAGTTCTTATCTTAGTTTCAGCTTATAACGATTATAGGTTCTCGAGATACACAAATTGGAACTTTTCCTTTTCACCCTCCCCCACCCTCTACACCCTCTCCTTCAATTTTTTTTTCTGTTAGGCGTCTATTAGGCCTACTTCTGGTAAAAATTCTAAGCATCTATCTTACACTGTTCTTGAGATATGAGACGTGATTTTTTAGAAAAAATTCTTATTCCCCCCACTTCCATGCTCCACCGCCCCATTAAAAAACTTTACTTTCAGCAAACTTTATTTGTCAACCTTTATACAGGAACCGAATTTTTATTTTTCTAATGCAATTGGTTCGTGAGATATCGTTATCTAATGTTTTTCACCCCCCCACTCGGTACGCCACTGCCCCCTCTCAAAAATTTGTTTTCGATCTGTTCTCCTAGTATACCTGCAGATGTTCATTAAGTTTTAATTTCGTGACATTAACCGTTTAGGAGATATGGATTTTAGAACGTCTCGATCTCGGCATTCGAGCGTTTCGGACGCATTATTATTCTCTCCACTACCACACCCCTTCACCCATATCAGCAATTTTTTTTTGCAAATGGGTTCACTATCGAAGCTCTATACAAATTCCAAGCTTCAACCTCCTAGCGTAACCGGTTACTGAGATCTGGAAACCAAAATTTTCCGTCTTAAACGCTTCCCCACCTTCCCCCTCACACCACCCCCCTCAAAAAGTAGACACTTCAAGGGGCCTATCCAGTCTATTCAGAAAAAAAAATTCAATTTAATAGCTCATAGGGTTTGGGAGCTATAAGCCCTGAAACGATTTTGCGGACGGCGTATGGCGGACGTCGGCGGCGTACAGACGGAGTGAATGTATATTATTCATGCAACGTGGAAAAAAAAATTGTTCGGTGTAGCAAATTTTTATAATCTAGAGTATTATAAGTTTAATCCAGCCCAAAAGTTTGTAATGCAGAACCAAGCCTCGGACGAAAAAAAGTTATATATTATTTTTTGTTTATTTGTGGCCAAAAACCTCAAATCCGCTTGACGTCCGTCCGTCCGTCCGTCTATCCGTGAACACGATAACTCAAGAACGCCTTCACCTAGGATCTTGAAATTTTGAATCTGAGTGTTTGGTTAAATTTGTAAGGCTAAGTTCGTTAACGGGCAACATCGTCCTACTCCTTCGGGAAGCTGCCATACAAAATGTCCTTAAAACACGTCTTCAAGAATATTGGTCGATAACTTCAGAAGGGTTTAAGCTACGACATTGAAATTTTGTATGTGTTAATTTTCCAATAGTTGGAGCTAAATATGTGATTCTGAAGAAAATCCTGTTAGTCCTTCGTGTAGCTGCCATACAAATATCCTGTCAAAATGTATTCACTTAATTTACGAAACTCACTATACTCAAGTAATCTTTTAGCTACGAATTCGGAATTTTGTACCAATTAGTTTTGAGTGAAAAGAAAGTTCGAGTTTACTAGTCAGCGAAATCCTTTTACTCCTTCTGGTAGCTCCCATACAAAATGTCCCTAAAACACGTGTTGAAGAATATTGGCTGATAACTTCAGAAGGGTTTAAGCTACGACTTTCAAATTTTGAATGTGTTATTTTTCCAATAGTTGGAGCTAAATGTATGATTATGAAGAAAATCCTGTTAGTCCTTCGTGTAGCTGCCATACAAATATCCTGTCAAAATGTATTCACTTAATTTACGGAACTCACTATAACTCAAGTAATCTTTTAGCTATGAATTCGGAATTTTGTACAAATTAGTTTTGAGTGAAAACAAAGTTCGGGTTTACTAATCAGCGCAATCCTTTTACTCCTTCTGGTACCTTCCATACAAAAAATTCTTAAGACACGTGTTCAACAATATTTTTCCATAACTTTTGAACGCTTCAAGCTACGAATTTGAAATTTTGTACACGTTCATTTTTAAATGGTTCCAAGGAAAAGGATAAAAAATATGTAGGAAATCGAGTGAGTTTTTCCTGCACCTCCCATGTGAAAGTCCTTCAAAAAGGAAATTTTTTTTCGTTGACTTACCCAGTTCAAGGTATGAAATTAAACACTGAATATTGTCTTTTAGGTTTGAGTAGCAATCTAATTGGAGTCCTTAATAAAGGACATACAACATGCACACACGTAATTCTACTTTATCCCCAACTACAACATAAATCGGAGTTCAGTATTCATCTAGAGTATTATACGATTGGCTTGCAGCCGATCGTGACTGCAGTATGTTTTAATGCATGTTCTTATTATTTTTTAAACCTAAATGTTATAAGAAATCGGCCAACAGTCTGGGCGCAACTTTATTATTTTATGGGTGAAGTCCGAAACGTGTTTAATGCTGAGATGCGGTGTAGGTTACTATGCGACTGACACCCTAAGGAATAACCAGGAGTCTATTTGGAACGTTATTTTTGGCCGATTTTTGTTAAATTTTCTAGGCTTTCATTTCCTTTCATTACATTTTCCTTAAGGTGAGAAATAAACGATGAATAACTAAAAAAGTAGATTTATTTTTAGTTGAAATATGTATTATATTTTTTCATTGGATATTCAACAAAACAGCTATTGAACAAGCCGATTTGTGCTTAAATGTTGAATATGCAACAAAAGTGGTGTATTGAACAATTTAATTATTTTTTCCAAGTGTTTCATCTCAATCAAAGAAATTGTGGTAATTTTTAAAAGAAATTTATTATTTCGGCGGAACTGTTATGATTTTTTTTTATCCTGTTTTTACGAAAGATTAACAACTCCTACATGAAAGTTTTACAGAGCAAAAACGGTGTTTTTCACTGTCATTGTTAGTGAATAATAATACTGAACTTTTGAATTCGATTTTCTCATGCTTCACATTTGTTTTATATTGGACACTTACGACTTTCAACCGGCAATATTATAAAATCTGAAATCCGGGCGGAATCACTCAACCCGGCACTTAGCGCTATGTGAATAACTGACCTAAAAAATAGAACAGATCTTGATGCGCCAGGTTTATTGCTAAATCAGTTCGCCACACTGCACTTCCACTTTTCCAAAGACATTACTTTCTTTCAAACTACGTACCAATATTAATTGTTAATTTTTCTTAATCGTTCTTAAATTTTCACGTCTAAAGTCAGAATAACAATTCTCAGAAATAACAAGTTACTCCGAATTTATTCTTGTTACAGTATGTTGCAGTACTTTGTCTGTAGACAAATTTGCTGCGAAAACCATATACCGCAATTACACCGCTTTCAATTCTTTCAACCCATGATTTTGTTGCAACATTATTATAACTTAATAATTAATACGACACACAATAAAACTGCATTTTCTGATATTATTTTTTAAAATTTGATCGAACTAAAATTTACAAAAGGAAATTAAAATTCATTGTGAAATGGTTCGTGATCGATTTATTAATATCATTAATATTACCTACAAGAATAGACGCAATTTTTCTCAATACTCTTTTTGAGAATTCGTATATTTTACAGGAACTATCAAAAACAATAAAAAACAATACTTGTACGACATTTTGTTATTCAACTGTACCAATAACAATTTATTTATTTGATATAACAAGACATAATTCTACCATCTGCCAATTTCAATTCTGAAATATAAAATTGAACATTGTGAATATTCATAACGATTTTGATTTGCAAATGCAACGATCAAAACACAGCTGACACCAAAATTTCACTTACCGAGTTCGAAAACAGCACACTCCATCTTCTTCTCATACCCACGATCTGAATGCATTTAACTCAGTCCGGCACAAGAGGGAAACTAAATTACCCAAATTATCTCCCTCAGCTTTCAAAGTTCCAAAAAACCGCTAAAATCTAGTCAAAAATGGTATTTCTGAATGAAACTTCAATAAAAGTTATTATCAAAAATTATTTTATATTGATTTACAATTTTAGAACGATATCTTGCTTATATTTATAAAAAAATTGTTGAGCAATATTGTGAAATTACAAAATTTTTCCACGAGTTCGATTGTTTTCTCCGGCAAAACAAATTTACAAATTTACATCCCGAACGCGAATGAGCAATATTGTGCAATGAAATTATGTCCACACATGACTCCACAGCGTATCGTATCATTCCCTTAATGTGACGGCAAAAAACCGCCAAATTACCGGTCGGGTTCGTTGCGTTTCTTTGTATCACATTTTGATACAGAACGGAGATACGTTTGTCGTATCCACTGATACACAACGAGAATACGATATGCAGAGATACAACAAATAGATACCGGCCTTAAGGTGTGTTTTTTCAACTGGATCAGATCACACATGAAAAAAAAACGATGTGGATCAACCCATAAGCTAATAATTTAGCAGAGCTAACAATCCTGTTGGTAAATGCCTTGGACAAACTGTCAGCTGCACAGCAGGCAAAGTTTCGTATACTTAACGACGAAACGGGACAGTATAAAGGTCATATAACACCCATGTACAATTTTTGGGAACGATTTCCTTATATGTTTATACGTATATAGTTTGTAACAGCACTATACGTGAAATATTTACGATGGTTCTACGCATAATTTTACTTAATTATTTTTTAATAATAAAGTATTGTGATCGACCTGAAATTTCAAAAAAAATTTGTTACCCTGAAATTTTGTATTTTCACGTTTTAGGACTAGTAGACCCCAAAAAATCGAAAAAAAAATGTTCGTCCGTTCGCCATAGACGCCGTACGCAAAACCGTTTGAAGGCGCATAGCTCACAAACCCGTTGAGATATTAAATTAAAATTTTTATGGTGGGTAGATTGGGTGAACCCCTACGATTGGTATCTTTTTGGGGGGTGGTGGGCGCGTTTAGACGAAAAATGTTGGTTTCTAGATCTCAGGAACTGCTTATGGTAGGAGGCTGAAACTTGGAACTTATGTAGTACTATGATAGTGGACCTATTTGCAAACTGGTGATAAGGGTTGAGGGGTGTGGGAGTGGGGAGAAAAACAATATGTCCGAAACGTTTAAAAGCTAGGATTGAAGCATTCTAAAATCCATATCTCCTGAACCGTTGATCTCAGAAGGGTGAAACTTTGTAGTTATCTTAAGGGATACTAGGAGAGTAGACAAGGGCTAAAATTTTTAAAAGGGGAAGTGGAGTGTAGGGGTGGGGGTGAAAAACTTTAAATTCCAATATCTTCCGAATCAATTGTACCAGGAAGATGAAATTTGGTTTCTGTATATAAGGTCACAAGTGGAGTCTACTGAATGTAAACATTTTGAGAGGGGAGGTGGAGTACAAAAGTGGGGGATAACCATTTTTCAAAAAATGTAATTTTCATATCTCAAGAACCGTACCAGATATGATCTTAGAAATTTTACGGGAGTAAGGCCCAGTAGACTTCTAGCAAAAAAAAATGTTGTTGGTGCTGGCGAAGGGGGTGACGGTGGGAGGGGGTGAAACGAAAGAAACTCTGATTTTTATTTCTCGAAAACTGCAAAGCATAGAAAGCTAAAAATTTATGACTATATAGAGTTACTGCAGAAGTATCCTAGAAAAAATTTTTTTATAGGGGTAGCAAGGTACGGGGAGGAGGGTGGTTTCTCATATCGCAGAAACAGCGTATGCTAGAAAGTTGGAACTTAGTGTGTATATGTAGAAGTACTACAGGAGTAATTAAAGTAAAAAAAAAAAGTTCAAAATTTTATTGATGTAGAGAGCTGGAGCAATGCGGTGTAGTCACTATGCGACTGATAACCTAAAGAATAAACAGAAGGCTATTTGGAACGCTATTTTTCAGGTTATCAGTCGCATAGTGACCTACACCGCACCTCAGTATTAAATACGTTTCGGACTTCTACCCAAAAAATAATAAAGTTGCGCCCAGACTTGGCAGATTTTTTCGGTTGTTTATACGTAAAATTATCATTTCTTTGACATACAAAAGAGATATAACTCGCCCAATTGTGCATAAGCTTCCATTTAGGTAGCACATTATGTGCTGATATATTTTCATTTCTGTATCTTATATACAAAAAGGAAGAATACAAAATTTGTCGCGTATAACAAATACCTAGTGTCAAATTTCGGCTTCTTGCATTCCAAATTTAAGAGACAGAACTCAATATAAATTCCAACTTTAAATAATCGTAAGACTGAAAATAAATTGAATCCTAAAAACAAAACGCATCAATACAGTTTGATTAGCTTTGATAAAATTTAATTGTTTTGTAATGTCCTTCTTCCCGAGAGAAAAAATAACTGCTCACTCTTTTCTCGCAACTTTATCATTTTTGATGAAGATCGACGAACAGCCAAACGTCACCTTTTTATCGATGAGAAGAGTAAGAAGAGTAAGAAGCTAGGTATGCGTCGTAACTAAAATTTCATTTTTTATAAATGGTACACACGCATGCGATGCCATTTCGACGTAAGTATATTCTACGAAAGTTCTGTTGCTTCTGACAGATGCGTAGGACTACGTGTGTTGTTTCCCTTTATTTCATGTAGCGATGAAACTCTGTAGAAAATGCATTGAAATACAAAGGCTTTTTCAATCAATTTGTACATGCTGTCTCTATCTTACACATAGACTAAAAAAATTTTAGTACACAATTTATTGAGTTCCCACGACTTTTCGACGAACCTGTTCTGCCTGCTAGGTGCAAATACCTGCTACAAATTGAATTTACTGGTGTCATTATCAGCTGAGTCACAGCGCGCCATCTGTGAAAATGCTAAAATACTGAAAATTTAAATAAGCTTTAATATCGAAAAATTTATCCAACTTTAATCCCATTATGATTTTGGATTATCTCTTTGTTTGTTGTAAACGGAGGCCTTGGAGTGATTATTTCGACTTAAAAAAGTCAAAATAACCGAAGGAAAGGTTGAGGATCGGGAAACAGTGGTCCAATTCTCGCCGCATAAACAAAATTTTCATCTTTTTAATTCACTCTTTAACATATTTTATTTACATGTCAGTCCGAGTCAGTTTCTGTCCTGTTTGAGTCCTGTCATATTTTTTATTTTAATTTTTAAATTTTAATTTATTTTAATTTCATTTGTATTGTGGTCAAAACTTTTGCGGGCCATTGTAAATCAATGGCAACAACTCCGCACCACCAAACTTATGAACAGACGCTTTTGAAGAAAAGAAAAAATAAATTCTTCGAGTGAAACGTAATTTGTTGCGTCCCAGACCTCCACATAGAAAAATTTAAAGTTGCACCCAGAGTGTTGGCCGATCTTTTTTCAACTGGTGTAGCCCTACCCATTGCCCCCCATACCTTATTATGTATTGCAAAAACATATAACTTCTTTGTTTATTTAAAATATATAATTTATTTATACATTATATTACAACACCATTTTATATAACATACAATAAGAAAATTGATCACATTTATACATATAACTTTTTAACAATGCAATTGTAGATTATGATAAAACATATTGTATGGCTTAGGCCGTGTTCCGATTCACACTTACATCCAGTGTTGCCAACTGATTTTTTGTTAAGTAAATAGATTTTTTGCAGCAAAGTAAGTAGAAAAATAGGTAGGAAATAGGTAAGTAGATAAAGTAATAAGTATTTTTTTGTAATTAAATTTTGATACTAATATGTTATATGTACAGCAGAAAAATAAAATTCACATTATTTATATTGTACACGAAAAGTATAAACTTTTGTTTTATTAGAAGTCAATTAATATGTCCCGAAATCCCTTAAAATATACACAAAATGTCTTACGGATAAAAGCTACTTTTATGAAAAAGATATTGTTACATTAGTGGCACTTTAGATAGCCAAATGCAACATTATACCTTACGTGTAAATATAAAAATCTATGAATGTTAAAGAATATAAAGTTATTATTGATCGTTTCATTTGAAATTATACATATTTTCCTTGAATTTGTTCAAAATTTTGGGTAATATTTTCAAATCAAAACAGTTTGACTCTGAAATTTTAAGAAGTACCTTGGCTTGTAAACATTTTTTGATTGACGTATTTAAACTAAAATAATTATATATAGATATCATATAAATATAAACACGTTCGACATTTGCGGATAAATGTGGAAAGGTCAAGATATTAAATACAAAATTACATAAGGTTACAAAAGCCTTCTGTTCACCTATCTGGACAGAGGAAAGATCTTGCCAAAACACTTCTAGGTATATCTTTTTCTACATTAGAATTATTTTGTTCCAAAAAATTATTTAACAGTCTAAATTCATCATGGAGTTTTTGTAATTTATGGTCTTCAACAATAATGTCCTTTCAATGTATAGTTCTCACTAAAATGCCTTTCTTGTTGATTTTACTTAATTATTTTTTAATAATAAAGTATTGTTATACAGTAGTACAGTGGATTCCGTTTACACAATATAGGATAAGGATAATATAGTGCATTAAATTTTACTGGAAAAGGGTTTTAGAATTTTGTTGTAAAGTAAGTAGAAAGAGGTGTCCAGTAAGTAGGTAAGGAGATAAGCATAAAAGTAAGTAGATCTACTTACTTTTAGCTAGAGTTGGCAACGCTGCTTACATCCCACTTACATCGCGCTTACGGCTGTCATCGGAATGGTGATGTCATATTACTGCATTCGCTGACGCTTAAGGACTAGTTATAATGAACGCGTGAGAACGGAAGCAAACATAAATTTTACACCTGATATTTGAAATGCGTGATTTCATTTAACAGAACGTAAACACATGTAAATCATAAGTATTCATTAAGTCGTATGCTCTTAAAAATGTCAAATTTACGTACGTAAATTGAAGCTCAAAACTTATTAGTTCGCGTATAATGATCGTAAGCAGGTGAAATTTTCTTAACAAACATCTATTATAATTTGCACTGTGTACACACATACATTTTAATTTTTCGAAATGTAGACACACACTCTAAACTGTCGTACAGAATGACTGGTTTTAAATACATGTGATTATATGGACTTGCACAGAATGGATGCAATGGGCCGAAAGCTGTCGCAACCATAGATATATATACTGGAAATGACAAGCAGAGATTGAGTTGAAGGCAGACGTCGTCGCATTCCCTTACATGCAAAACAACAACAATTGACATAACGACCCAGTTTTGTCTCACTCACTCTCTCTATTGAAACACGCTAAACAACAACAATTTGATACAACGACCCTGTTTTGTCTCACTTCTCTGGCTTTATACAAAACCGGTGGATTGTCGTCTCCAGTAGCTCTACGGTCGCAGCCAAGTTGATAAAATTTTAAATTGTTGACATTTTTCTTAAATTTCTTCTTTCCCGTTATTTGTAAACGGGAGGTATAACTGTGTAGTTGGTAAACGTTCTGATCATTCGTGGGTGTAAAACAATCATAATATATTTGATTTCGATTAATTTCCGTACCCGGCTCCTAATAATTAAACCTATGCATTTAAATTTGAATTAAACTCTTATGTATCGTTTAAAACATCTCCATCATTACGCAGAATTATCCAATCGTAGGTAATATCCATAATCGTTTTTCATTTGACAGTTGACTCCGACATCAATCCAGCCATTGTGTTCGTGCAGCGTTTACTTGCAGTTTACCTCGTTTCCTTGCATTTCTTTGCGATATTTTGACATTCCAGTCTGACTACGATGCGTTCATTCTGTTTCGCACTTAAGTAACGTAAAGTGGCCTATTGCCGACCACCTTCCTAATTCCGACCATTTTGGTTTTTTATTAATATATTTTTATTATCGCGAGTAATACGGTAAATTCTAGGATCAATATATTTCCACGTGTGTTCTCTATCCATTTGCTGTGCATAAAGGGATCTGCATGTCCTTTCTTTACATTGTGGTTTAAATTAATCGGCGGTGGACCAAAAAACATGAATTTTAAGCCTAAAATCGAAATTTTTGGTTCTTTATTTTTCGTAAATTTAAAAGACTAGCTTTCATCAGAGTGAGTAATTAAGGTCTTATTGGCTTTATAAACATTTAATTAGTATTGAAATATAAAAAAATAATTTAAATTCATAGAATTTGTGAAACAAACAAATAAAATGAAGTGGTCGGAAATAGGCTTCTCTGATTTCATGTAATGTCCTTATTCCGACCAGTGGTCGGTATTAGGGAATATCAAGGGAATATTTCAAAAAATTAAAATATTATGTTTATATACTATAAATAGTAAAAATCGATATTTTATGATTATACTATTATCTTTACTGTCTTTGATCCCAATTCCGACCTACTCAATATATATATTTTAGATCTCGAAAGTTCACATGAAACGGACCTATCACCTTCTTGTACTGATATATATTGCAGAATATATACCTTTTTCGTTTAAGAGTTTTGGCTTTATTTGACGGTTTAAGTAATAAATTGGTTTCTATTTAAATATTAATACCTGCAGTATGTTCTTTGATGCGAAATTTATGTTTCTATATTAGTTTTTCCTTAGATTAAATCTACTAATATCACTGGTCGGTAATTAGGACATCCAATTTGATCGGTTTACCCATTTCCGACCTAGTAGCCGTACAGCAGGATAACAAGTTTACTCAGTGGAAATTACATTTTAATTTTGCGATTTATCTAATAAAATTAAACATACATATATTTCTATATATAAAAAAATTGAGGTTTGTTTGTTTGTCCCGTATGAGTTTCTGTACCACTCATCTGATTGTGATAAAAATTTTGGTGATTTGTTGTGCGCACGCCCGCGAAGATTTCTGAATTAGTAAAATCATTTTACAATTATTGGTGGTACGCGAGTCGTTTCAATAATTGACTGTTTTTATATATTGTAGTTTCGAGGCAGTTCGTGCGTTTTCGGTGTATTATTTATGCCATTGACATATAGTAAAGTTGGAAATTTCCACCTGGTTGAAATTAAAACAATCCTCCAAGATAGACAAATTTTTGGCAGCTGACTGTTGCATTACGATTCGTGTGTAATTTTATCATCAGGACCACAGAAAATGAATAATTTTTTTTCAATGAATGTTTTGATTGTTTGTTTGTCCCCCATTGAACGGAGCAACGGGAATAATACGGGTACTGAAGCAAAGGGAGTAATGGAAGTAATGGAAACACCGCTCGTACTGCAATGCGTGTCGGGATATTATTTCGTTGTGCTCGCAAACAAAAAAACATAATAATGTATGGGGAAAGCAGTACAATAATGCAGATCGTAGTAGAATGTTCTTTAATACAGTGTTGGAAGTATACCGTACACACCAGAACTAAGCCACGGGACGCGGCTAGTACCTGTAGTATATTTGGAATTGCAGTTTGCCTCACAATACCACAGAATGTGTTCAGATTTTTACCTCCGTTTGGTAGAACCTGCACTGACTATCAGTTACTATTGCTAACATGGGATTGCAAATTCGCATACTTCATGTAACTGTTAAATTTTCCATTTTTGATAATTTAACGAAACAGCTGAATATAATTTGAACCTGTTTCAAAACAACTGTTTGTGTGTGCCTGTTATTTTGTCTTTTGTCGACAAAGTGGCGCTATTGACCACAGAACCTGAAAAAATAGATGATCCAAACTACACGATAGATTTCACAAATATTTTTAAAATAATAGTCACACTACTCCTTAAAATATTTTTTTAGGTTATGTGCTCTGTTAAGAAGATATGCGACCACAAAATTGGTATCGCAAAATCCCAAGTAATTCGGTATTGGCCTCTCGGAGACTGGACAGTGTAGCCTAGTATTGACACTTCTTTTTTTTCTCCCTGAACCTTATGCCTCCATCTTGTTGGATCAGGTTGAGACTCCACAGAAATGTCCACTTGGGCGAACAGCGGATCCGTCTCTTATCTACTATTTTATTGGTCTCTATACCCTCATGACCGGTATCCAGTATTACGAACGTATCCAATATTTAGTCCGCCTCCCCTAGTGGCTTTTTCAGAATCTTGTACAATTTTTATTTTTTAAAAGGCCTTGAGCCACATGTTCTCTTTATCAGATAAAGATAAAATGTAAAACAGATTTTACTTTATTATTTTTTAATAATAAAGTATTTTTTCATTACTTGGAATCATTAATTGAAATCATTTCAAATATATTATATATTCCTATCTATATAAAGCTTATATACATTTTATGTTAGTATAATCTTATACACTTAATAAAAAAAATTAATGGAATCTGGATTATATATTTATGTTGTTTTATATGATAGAACACCTAGGTCGGAAATAGGCTAATGTGCGGTCGGTATAAGGAAATAGTTGTTTATGTGGTCGGAATTAGGAAGATTGCCATCATTATGAAATTAATTATTTCCAACCATGTTTTATATCAATATATAAATATATCATACCAAAATTGAATTTATTCAGTATCGGTAGAATGTTATGAATCCGTAAAAAAAATGTTTAAGAAGAAACATATAATTGTTTGCTTTATATGAATAAAAAATATTTGCAGGGTCTTAGGTGGTCGGAAATAGGTCATTTCACGTTATCTGTAAATTTCATGTCGGATATGTGTCTTAACGGAAATGGCACTTCCACTTCATAGTTTGTGAGGGAAGATGAATTAATTCCTCTTGATGATGTGGAGAAAATTACTTTACACAAGTTTTGCTGATATCTGCATTGAGTGAGCGTTGCTCACATAAATATCTGTGATACACTGCTAGTATTCATATCACCATATCGTCAATAATAGCAGTTTATCAGCCAATAATATGCACATACGAGATAAAAGCCTTCAATGTATATAAATTCAATAATTTTTGCTAATATCCCAAACCAAGCATTTTCTGCCAGTCTATGATGACTATACTCGTAGTAAATAAATAAGGTTTTTTTTATTGCTGTCAGCTGCTCTTAGTCAATAAATAGGAACAGCGAATTCAAAAAAAGCGCCAATTTCTTAAGATGTTTAATGCGCCGCTTATAATGAGTATTGCCATTTCCACTGCAACTCTGTCTTTTAAGCATCCATTCACATACTTTTTTCTTTAGATAGATGGCAAATACCATACCTTATGTTTATCAACCCCAGCAATCTGCGTATAATACGATTTCAATACCATGAAAAATATACTAACACTGTATCAATGGTATAACGTATAACTTTTAAGAACAGAACAGACACAAGGAATTTAATGCACTATAAGAGGGAATCAGAACATAGCCTGAGTTTTCAGGAGCTTATTGTTTTAAGTCCTCTATCTCTGCTTTTATATTGCAACGAGCCTTTTCCTCTAAAATGTCTTGAAAACTTTGAGTTGAATAGATTGTTGGAATAATCAAAAATGTTTGCAATATCTGAAAATAGGAAAGAGGTTGATTGTTTTACATAATCAAAAGTAAAAAATCTAAAGTTTTCAAACCTTTAAACGCATTTTTTTATAGCTTGCATCATCTAAATGAGAATATTCTTTTCTTAAAAGTTGAGTATAGTTTTTATAATCTTCTTCGGGCAATCTGAAAAATATAATAATATTGTATAAATTATTGTTCCTATTTAATGTACATGTGATATAATCCCAGGCCGGGTCGTAAACAAAAGAACAAATGGACAGTATTGACGTCCAAGCACTACATTGTTTATGGAGAACACAATGTATACAATTTATTTACTTATCAAAAGATTCATCTGTCATTAAGAAGATGAACGACTAAATTACATTCTATTAAATAAAAATACTTTATACAATTTTTCTTTGTTATTTTAATAATACAGACACTTATTCTGGAAACGGCAGATTTTTTATTTTATGTTATTGAAAAATGAAAACGTTCGGAAACTCCTTTCCCGATATAGTTTAAAGACGTCTTTTCCGGGTGTTTGGAAACTTATTTCAAGGCAGAAAAAGTCCAAAATTATTATATTGCAAATGTGATCATCTCAAATTTCTCTTTATTTATTGCCGATTACTTTCTGAAAAAAACTTTATTTCATTGTGGTATTCAAGTGTCGAATTTTCGAGAAAGTGACGCGTTTTCAATAATTTAAAATTGGGTAAATCACACTTCACTTTCCTGCCGGCAGGTTCCAAAATAAGGGACACAGAATTATGATCGCCCTGCTACTCTGAACATATTGTTTTCACGTTTTAGGACTAATAAACCTCAAAACTTCAACAACATTTACCAGTCCGTCTGTCCTCTGTTCAATTTAAAAATGTTGTTTACTTCCTTAAGGCACCGTGAGTTCAATGCGAAAATTTTGTACCCCGTTTTGATTTTCCATTCTTCCAAGTGAAAAACCAATTCCAATCGTTTTTCGATAGTATATTTTCGTTGATCAGCGTATCAGTCATTAATCGAATGGTTCTTTTGATCACCTTTACATGCGGGAATATGATGTCGCGTTTCCACTATCGCATTCATATGCATTGGACATGTGCATTGGATGCGAATGCATAGGCGATAGTGGAAACACTACATTCGTATTCAATACGAATCCCTATGATGTGCGTCTAAGAACCGCCATCGACGCGAATACACAGGCGATAGTAGAAACACTACATTCCTATTCAATGCGAATCCCTACGTTGTTCGTCCAAAAACCGCCATCGGCGCGAATGTTGAGTTGAGGGGTTCAGTTCAGTCCCAGCGTGCATGCCGATTATGTATGAACTGCGGGTTATGAGGAAGAAGATTATGAGAATAAACCAGTAGGAAATTTACCAGTTAGGTCCACCTGAGCTCTGCCTAGCATTAACCGTTACTCTTTCAGTTAAAACGTATACGTCTCGGCACTTGGGGCAACGTCAAATAATTTTTGACATCTGTTTTGACATTTTGGTAGTTCAGTCTTTGGCAAATTGTTGGTAAGGTGCATCATGAATAGATTATCAATCGTAGAAGGTGTAAAAATTGTTGAGGCCTATTATGGAAATGGGCGCTCAAACAAAAATGCATTCCGTACTCTTCGTGATTTTTCCGGTCAGCACAATCGTCCTACCGCGAGAGCAATTGGGCAAATTGTGAAAAAATTTCAAGAAATTGGGTCTGTGGCAGATGTGAAAACACCATTGCGTGCTCGTGCCGGTCGTTCATTGGACAACTTTGCTGTAGTTCGTGAGAGCGTGGCAGAAAGCCCAAATACCTCTATTCGTCATCACGCACAGGAATTGCGCTTGTCCTCGGCCACTTTGCATCGGATTTTGGCGAAAAATTTGTCCCTACATACCTTCAAAATCCAACGCATGAACTGAAACCTACTGACCATTTGAAGCGCCTTACGTTCGCCAATTGGATGCATGAGCAAAACCAGGTTGACAATGGATTTGTGACCGAATTCTGATGAGGCTCATTTCCATCAGGGGCTACGTCAACAGAATTGCAGAATATGGGCTGATGAAAACACAAAAAGTCACTGTGGAGTGTGCATTTTGCGCTGGTGGAATGATTGGCCCGTTTTTCTTCGAAAATGCAGCTAGCAAACTCTGTCACAGTGAACGGGGAACGATACCGTGTCATGATCACCGAATTCTTGTGGCAAATATTGGATGATTATGACATCGACGACATGTGCTTCCAGCAAGATAGTGCGATGTGCCACACAGCCAACGCAACAATGGAATTATTGCAGCAGAATAATCTCTAGAAACAGCGAAATCAATTGGCCACCGAGATCGTGAGATTTGACTCCGTTGGATTTCTTTCTTTGGAGTTATATCAAAAGCAAGGTTTACGCCAATAACCCCACCACCATTCAACAACTGAAGGGCGAGATAACAAACCATATTGGTCTAATTGAGGAGCAATTATGCTGTGATGTCATAAAAAATTTTGGACAAACGGGTCGAGGTGTTCCGTAGGAGCCGTGGCGAGCATTTGTAGTGATATTCTTTTCCACACTTATATACCATGGACCAAATAACAATAAAAATTTCATTAACTCCATCATCCACTTGTTTTTAAATCCCAAGGAGCAGCTCCGTCGGTCTACGGGGCCGCTGTTTTTATTGTCGACGTAAACAGTTCAATCATTCGAATAAAATACCGAAAGTTTTTTAACGCAATTAACAAAATTGAAATTTATTTTATTTTAATTGTGCACTATTTATTTATTGTTTGGGATGTAGTGAAACAAACCCGAAAATAGTAAGTATTTAACACGGGGGCCCTTCAGTGGACGGAAACTGATTTTATTCCCTGTCTAAGTCGACTAAAATACAGACTTCTACCCCGCTTTGTGTTTTATTTTAACCAGCCTCACCAATGACTCCAGCTGCAACCAGCTCTACTTGAAACATTTTCCATAATGATACCGCAACCTAAATGTAACTTTTGCCTAATTTCACTGTCGCACTATCGAGCCGTGTATACAGCAGACTGTCGCACTATCCACTCTCACACTATCGTACTATGCTCTCGCGAAAGTACTATCGTTAAAAAGTATCACCGTGAAAACGAGGCTTAAGTCACGAGAATTTTATTTTTTTGTACCAGATTATCGGCAGCTCTTAAAATCATAAATTGAAGATTTAATAGTCCAATAACTTAATAGAGCTACAAGATCTACATTTTGTAATAAAAAAAAAATTTAAAATAACAACCAAATACCATATTTTTTATGTCCGGATTACAGACTAGTAAACAGACTTCGTAGTAGGTATGTAAAAAAATGTTTCGTCTGAAAAATTTGTTGGTCGTGTAAGCTATTTAGGAGAATATATCGAATTTACAAATGTACTTATGATGGAAAAAAAACAACTATGCAATGTTGCATTGCAATCCATTCGGAAAATCAAAGTATCCTCCAAAATCATTGCATCTACGAGCTGTGAAACTATGGATGATTTGTGGAGAACTTCTCTTGAATTTGACGGTAAAAATTTGTGCTATCTGCAGAAAGTGGATTCAAGCCACTGAATATGATGTGTTTGACCAAAGACAATGTCCCATTCGTTGCAAAGAACCAGCAACTTATACAATCAATATTTAGGAAAATAACTTTTCGACAAACTAAAGAAAACTATATTCGAAGAAAGCTTAAAAAGAATCGCATAACAATTTTTTTTTGGATTAAATGATGAAAATGAGATGATTGAGAAACTAAAGGTGAAATATGCAATCACAAGAGACAAGGAATTATATTTATTCCTGTGTCATAATAACTGGATTAGAACAAAACAATTGCAGAATTCCCCGACACACCTTTGTATATAATAATGCAAAATTAAAAAAAAATTTTAAAATTCTTAACACTGGAGAAGCTTTCCTTCCAATATCATCAAGACAGTGGAGGAATTTCACGTTAAAGAGGGCAAAGTCGAGTGATGCCTGGTAAGGAATATATCGTATTTATTAAAGATGTGGCAAAAAAAAAAAGATCACGTTCAAAAATGTTTGGTTTTGTACAATGTGAAAGAAGTGTGTACCAGCACTGTAAGGAAACTTATCCTCAATTGAAGCTATGATTTTCAAAATTTCTGTTCCTGCGCTTCAAATACTGTATTTTGGCATGATCTTCAGGAATGCATTCGGTATGTGTGTATGTTATCCATCAAAACGTGAAGATTATCGAATCTTGCTCACGGAATATGTAATCCTCCTGGTTTTAGTTTTAATTTTAAGAAGGGGCGAAGCGCTGAGCCACCGCGCACACTAGGCACCAAAAGGGCTCATAGCGATCCTTTCAGAGCCTCGCAGGTCACTAAACATCCCCTAAACAACCCAGATCCCTAAAGAACTTGACTAGCTTGTTATGCCCTATGGACCTCAGATCCTCAAATTGTCAAAGAAAAGATTGCCCAGCCACCTCAGTCGCCTCTTTGCAACCGCCTGACACTAACACAAAATGTGGGTGATGTCCTCCTCAGCATATAGGTCAATGCAGTACCTGCACACGTCAGAGTTAGCGATCCCCATACGCATAGCATGCTTCCCCAGCAAGCAGTGCCCTGTCAGTATACCGACGAGTAGCCGCAGGCTTCCTCTACTCCATGTCAATATCTCCCTAGTCTTCCATCTGTCCAACCTTGGCCAGAGTGTCCTAGAAATCCTACAGCTCGTTAGCGTCTCCCATCTAGAATTCGCTGCGTCCGCGGCACAATCCCTGATACGTGCTTTGATTCCATTTAATGGTGGACAAACCACCTCCTCTACCATCCTGGCTGATGCCGTTCCTAGTCTCGCCAGCTCATCGGGCAGTTCGTTCCCTGGTATGTCACTATGCCCTGATACCCAGCAAGTCGTACTCAGTACCTTGACCACTTCTCGACAGCGCTTTACTGGCTGGGATTTGATAGTCCCCGATTTCAATGCATTCAAAGCCGCCTGGCTGTCAATGTAGAGTGAGATGTCCCGACCGCATATCCACCCCATCAACATGATGTTACCTGCCTGGAGTACTGCCAGAATTTCCGCTTGGAATACAAGCGTTTAAGACGGAAAATTTTGGTTTCTAGATCTCAGCAACCGCTTAGGCTAGGAGGCTGAAACTTGGAATTTATATAGAGCATCGATAGTGGACCCATTTTCAAAAAAAATTATGATATGGATAAAGGGGTGTGGGAGTGGGGGGAATAATAATGCATCCGAAACGCTCGAAAGCCGAGATCGAGACATTCTAAAATCCATATCTCCTAATCGGTTAATGTCACGAAATTAAAACTTAATGAATCTGTGGGTATACTAGGATAATAGTTCGGAAACAAATTTTTGAGTGGGGGCAGTTGCGTACATAGGTGGGGGTGTAAAACTTTAGATTACGATATCTCACGAACCAATTGCACCAGAAAAATAAAATTCGGTTTCTGTATTAAGGTTGACAAATAAAGTTAGCTGAAAGTACAATTTTTTAAGGGGGCGGTGAAGTATGGAAATGGAGGGGATACGAATTTTTCTAAAAAATTACGTCTCATATCTCCAGAACAGTATATGATAGATGCTTAGAATTTTTACCAGAAGTAAAATTTTGGGTGTTAGGGTTTAGAGGGTGAGGGTGGAGGAGGGTGAAAAGGAAAAAGTTCCGATATTTATATCTCGAGAACCTATAATGATATAAATCTGAAACTTGGTATTTGGATAGAACTATAGTAGTAGTATGTTGAAAAAATATAATTTGTTATAGGGATAGTATGGTACGGGGTGGGGGGTGTTTTTCCTAACTATAGAACAGCTTATGCTAGAAAGTTAAAACTCGGTATGTACATATATATAAGTCAACTAGAAAAGTAATTTAGATTAAAGAAAAATTCAAATATCCATTGGCGTACAGAAGGGGGCAAACAAAATTATCAGTGAAAATGGAATGCATATATTTTCACGATTTTCATCATATCTATTAGGTTTTTTCAAATATTGAATTCATTTTTATTTTACGGATTTTTCATATAAATACCTAGAAAGTATTTTCAGGATTTTTTGAAATTCGACCCCCACAGTGGTGTAAAGGGGTTGTATACATTTTCACGCATTCGGCCATATCCCTCCGGTCTGATTAGATATCGAATAACCTTTTACTTCAACGGGCTTGTTTAATAATCACCTAAAACTTGTTTTACAATTTTTTCCTTTTTCAACCCCTAAGAGGGTATAAACGGGTTGAACACGTTTTCACGAATTCCGTCATATCTCTTAGGAGTGATAAGACATCGGATTGGTTTTCACTTCCTCGAACTTTCTTTATTATATATCTAAAAACTTATTTCAGGATTTTTAGATATTCAATCCCAAAGAGTGTGCAGATATCGAATTCAGTTTTACTTCCTAAGGCTTCCTATATAATCGTCAAATGTTGATTTCAGTATTTTTAGATATTCAACTCAAAGAGGACGTAAGGCTTTCGACGTATTTCTTACGATTAATAAGATATCAGATAGGTTTTCACTTCCACAGCCTTTTTATATAATCGCCTACAAATGCATTTCCGATTTCATGTAATGGCCCAAAACCAAATCACGAAAAACCTCCTAATCACGTAACAACTGATATTATACTACGATAAGCTAGTCAAGTTCGTAAGGGATCTGGGTTGTTTAGGGGATGTTTAGTGACCTTCGAGGTTCTATGGGCCCATTTGGTGCCTAGTGTGCGCGGTGGCTCGAGCGCTTCGCCCCTTCTTAAAACTAAAACTAAAACTACTACGAATTAGACCTTGTCCCAGAGTATGACCCAATTATGTAATTCATATGTTACATGTGACAGCGGCGTAAGTATTCTAGCGCGACCCCATTCTAACCGCTTTCCGAACTTTTTTTAGAGGTTTTCAGTCACATAGTATCCTACACCGCGTCTCAGAATTAAACGCGTTCCGGACTTCTACCCAAAAATAATAAAGCTGCGCCCAGACTGTTGGAAAATTTTTTGCCAGTGGCTTTCCACCATACCAGTGCCCTGTACGTCAGAATGGGTCTTGCAACCGTGTACAGCCAATGTACCATATTTGGTTTCAGACCCCAGCTCTTTCCAACGGCCTGTCTACATGCAAAAAGCGCGTTGTTAGCCTTTTACTTTATAATTTTTTAATAATAAAGTATTGTGATCGACCTGAAATATAAAAAAAAATGTTCTACCCTAAAATTTTGTATTTACACGCCGTACGCAAAATCGTTTGAAGGCGCGTAGCTCCCAAACCCGTTGAGGTCGAGTCGATTCCACTACTGTAGTGGAATTCTGAGCAAAGGCGGTTGGACTCGCCTTTTACGATTTTCTCGCCCATATCGTTTTGGCCCTTGTCGGTTTTAGCGATTTTGTGCAATGGGACAAAAGTAAGTGACGAGTCAAATTGAGATGGTCGTGTGGCATGAGCAGTGGGTTTATATCAGTGTGTCGCTGGTTCGAATCTCCGGGAAGACTTTTTTTTCTTCCTTTTTTATTATTTTTCGCTTATTTGAGTTATTTGGGATACCCCAAATCTGCTAGCTCCAACTATTGGAACCGTACAAGAGCCATTAAAACGATTGTTGGTCGAAATCTTCAAGTTAGGAAGTTAAAATTTTGCACACATTAACAGTCCATTGATTTAATCGAAAATTCCGAATATAATACAAATCGAATGAGTCCTTCGCGTAGAAGCCTACAAAAGTCTTTCAAATATGTATGCAAGTTACAGAAACCACTACCAATATTGAACGGTAACTTCAGAACACTTTATAATTTTGAAATTTTGAATACGGCGATTTAATAATAATTGCAGCTAAATGTGTGAATACGAAAAAAATCTCATGAGTCCTTCGTGTAGCTGTCATACAAAAATTCTGTTAAAATTACCTAACTTAATTTACAGGTCTCAAGTAATCGTTTAGCCACGCAGTCAACATTTTGTACAAATTAGTTTTGAGTGAAAATAAAGTTTTAGCGTACTTGTCGGCGAAATCACTCTACTCCTTCGGGTTGCTCGCATACAAAAACTCCTTAAGACAAGTATTCAAGAATATTTTCCGATATCTTTTGAACGTTTCAGTGTAGGTTATTTAAATAGCGTACACATTCACTTTTAAATGGTTCTAGGTAAAAAGTCCTTCATGCACCTGCCATTTAAGGGGTTATGCCACTCTAGAGTTTTCGAAAAATCGATTTTTTTTTTTTTAAATTGTTCCTTAGGACCTCAGAAATGCTGTCCCAAAATATTATGGCCGAAAAAAGTCTCTAAAGACTTGGTTTTCGAATTTTAGTACAAGGCCGCCTGCAAAATTATTCATGATTTTCAACTACTCAAAACTTCAAACGCGTTTATCTCAAAACTACATTTTTCAAGCTGGCCGGAAACATAACTCGGATAATTTTCAACCGATTCAGTTGAAATTTTGAATATATCTTTAAAACTATATTGTCCATGGAAGTACGTAGGATTTTTTTTTATATTGCATAGTTCATTTGTTATTAACAATTTTCTGACGATTTTTTAGGCAAATTTCACACTTTTCACTTTAGAACTGCGCCATTTGGCTAAAAATCAAAATATCGAAAAAATCCTTCGTACTTCTCTGGCTGTTATTATATGTGATCGAAATAAATTTATTAGCTTATCATAATTCAAAAATTACACTAGGTGTCCGGCCATGGACCCTGGAAAAACAGAGACGTCACCGCAAAAACTCTGCACAGCCGCCATTTTGAATTTAATTGCTTAAAAAAAATTCCTGTACATAGTCAATAACATGTATTATAAATACCCATTTTCGTAATCTCGATTTATTTTGTAGTTTTTCTGAAAAAAAATCCCGAAAAAGACTTTTTTTCAGCCTCTAGAGTGGCATAACCCCTTAAGAGTTCTTGAAAAAGGAAAAATTCACTTTCGGTGATTTTCCAAAGTTCAGATTTGAAATTGAATAATGAAGGTATTGTCTTTTACTTGCGAGTAGCACCTAATTGAGAGTCCTTATTGAAGGACAAACCACATGCCTCTCTTTATTGTACTTTATCCCCAACTACTATTAAAGTCAGAGCTCAGTATTTCATCTAGAGTATCTACCATACGATTTGCTTGCAGCCGGTCGTGACCGCATTATGTTTTTTAATTACAATTTATTGCATAACATTAAAAAATAATGTAAACAGACAACTCGGCTCCACTAGGACTAGGCGAGAAAAATAGGCGAAAAGAATATGCTTGAGAGGCGAGAAGTGATTTCACGAAATCGCCTTTTTCTCGTCAGTTGCTCAATTTTGTGGCAGAATGGCAGTAGGCGGCAAATTATTAGGCGAGACGCCAGTGCACAAAATCGCTAAGCTGTCAATTTTTGGACGATATTTTGGGCGACTCGCCCTGTACAGAATTCCGGTACAGGTCTATTTTAAAAGGTAGGCGTATTTCGATGTCCCTCAAACGAATTGAATAGACGTGTTAACATCCTACCTGTACCAAATTTACTCTACGTATATAGCTGGCCTTATGGAAGCACAAGGCAATCTGATGTACCAATTGACTGCAACCATCGGTTGGTGGTTGAGTAATGTGCGGATAAACAACGACTAAACACTTTAGTCGGGCAGATAAGAGTGTGTGCGGCTCGATGTGATAAAAAAGTTGCCCAACTATTTAGTCTCAAGTATGCGCTAGGCCTAAATGTATCGCATACAATTAAACAATTTTGATATCAGGGTGTTGGATTTAATGCATGTGTTTGTACTTTCGGGTAGCGCATTCTTGCAGGGCATATGCTTATTTAACTTAGTATGTGAACTAAGTGCACCCGCAGATTAAAGATTTTTAATCACGCGATAGTTTAGTTGAATGGCTAATGTCTATGAAGCTATATGGAAGGTCGCACACCGATCGTTTAGTTTCATCCAAACTAAATAGTTTAATATGCAAGCCAGATGCCTTTCAATCGATGTGCGACTAAACTATCGCATTAGCCTCTACATACTCTACTTATGGACATGCGCACACGGACCATATTAAAAATTTCACAAACCGGTTTCCTCTCTTCATTCGGTCGTGTCTTGTGTGTAGATCTGCCTGGTCTGATGCAGATTACAGTATTAATACCCTGCCAGCAGTGGCTGTAGATTGATACGAGAACCAATTGATGGTGGATTTACACCCACCCTTGAGGCGAGCCACTACCCCCATTAGGCCGGTTTTCGTCGGCGGTATTCTTTGCTGTGTTCATAGCGATTTACAATGAACTTGCCTCTGCGGCACAACTTTCCTATAAGTGCGAAACGAAAGATATTCGATGAGCTGCGAATTGCGTGCTGCCACAGTTCATTTTATGTGTGTATACATGGAAGCGTGCGTCGGAGATAGAGTTGAAGAATGTTAGACTTGTGTGATTCCACGAGCCATCTGATTGGTTGATTTTATAGTGGGGATAGGGGCTCGCCTCTGAGTGTAAATCCAACATGACTGTGACTATCGGCCAGTAATTTGAGTAATGTGCGCAAGGGCAAGGATTAAACAGTTTAGTTGAACAGGTTAGATTATGCGAGATTAGATCAGATTAAACAGTGTTTAATCTTCAGTATGTGGTAGGACTATATTAGAGAAGATCTCTGATAACACGTCATGCGATTGAAAGTGTTTGCAACAATTTTGTCTGCACTCGTATATATGTATGTACAATATGGTCGTGATGCAATTCGACGTTATTGGCCTTAGCCCACCCTTTGGTAACACACAGTACGTTTGAGCGGGAAAGCGGGTTTTTGTTATAATATTTTATGTATATAGTTACCCCAAGACGACGAGATCCAAGTCCTGCAGTATTTCTAAATCCTGATCGAGTTCACCGTACGGTTCAATAGTTTCATTACCCAGCAAACGAAGTACTGTCTTCACGGTGGTCTCCTTAAAACAGTTAACTGATTAGTATTTAGAACAGCTTAGATGATATCATTGAATTGAACTCACGTCATTGATTGCAGCCTCATTGCAAAACTCCTGAAATACTTCGCAATTTTCCTCGACACAATTTCGTCTCACGTCAAACTCGAAATATTGAAAATAAACTGCAAGTACTACAAACTTATTTACACCACCCAGGTATTTGGCTTTTCGTTCCAAGAGTTCGTTCCAATTGTGAAATAATCGCCCAGATTCCGACGACATTCGCACTTTGAATTTCTCAAGCCAACGAATGGCTACGTCGTCAGCAACTTCCATATACCTACAAGTCGAAGTCCAAATTTCGTCCATTTTCTTGAATTTGTTATAAAGGTGTGTAATTATTTTAAAGCAAATCCACTCTTCTAATTGTTGTGAATCACTATTCCGAATAACCCTTTTATGTTGGCATGCGGGTAAAATCGATTTTTTAACGCACTGTCATCATCCGAATAATAGCCTATTGAGGCGCATGTCTGTTCTCACTATCAAATGTGAAACGGAAATCTGTATTTCACCGTTTCGTCATTTCAAATTGTAATCAAAACAACGAAAGAACAGTGTTCAATTAATTTTCCAATTACCCAAAATGGAAAAGTATACAAGACAATTAAAACGTGCTTATTAGAGTTGCCGTTAAATTTGTATGGCATAACAATTTTGTATTTTAATACAAACGCACTCTATTACGGCTTTTCGCCGTAGAGAAACCGTTAGGTAACCCCAGCACAAAAGGGGGCGAACGGGCCTTGTCCGGCTCAACCCAGAGACGGGTCGTGGCGCCAATGATCCTTTATTTAAGGCCCCGTCCTAATCTTTTCCTCGACCGAATCACAATTTCTGGGAAAAGTCTCGCGCACACGCACCACGCACCTAGTAGACCCCAAAAAAACATTTTACAACGGAAGGCGAGCTGAAAAAACGTTACACCAATAACACGAAAAACCACAAATAGCCGATATAGTGAAAGAAATATATATGTAAAATCTGATTGTCAGCTTATCAAATACAAAATCTACCCATTAATTACCTCGCTAAAAGTTTACCTAAATCCCTACGCTACCTTATACCCTATGGCGTAGTGTTGCTTAAACATCGATAGTCTATCGATAGTATAGATAGTTTTGTACTATCGAAACAATCGATAGGTTTTAAAAACTATCGATAATTATCGACGCAATTGGCATAAAGATGATAAACAGCATTACTCGTACGTCGTACACCCGACACCTTCTTTCACATTTTTTAAAATGTTTATTTTTTATATATCACGACTTTTTGTTGTACCGAAAAGATTTTTTTACAACACAAACAATTTGTGTGTTCGTTGGAGATTTTTCGGAGACTTTGTAAGAGGGTAATTTATACATAACCGCTGTCAAAAACTAGTCTGTAGCGGCTGGAAAATCTCGTTCCATGGTGTTAGCAAGGTATAGGGGTGGGGTAGAGCATAGAGAAAGATCTAATAGAGAAACAAACCCATAGCCGTTCTCTACTGATTTGTTTTTCAAACATTCGATTTGAAATTTCTAGCCGTAAAAGCTCTTCCATCCCAAAAAGCTTCACTAAGCACTAGTTCAAAAGTTAGTCGAAAAGGGGAACAATTTTAAATGATGTTAAGTTCATTCATCGTTGTTTCAGTTTAATTCTGGTGAAATTTTATTTTATATGATAACAAGAGGGTAAGAAATATTGAAGTTAATTTTACTTTATTATTAAAATATTAAAAAAAAAATGTAATTTATTTAAAATAGACCCCTAGCAGAAAAAAAAATGTTTGTGGTGTGAGTGGGGGAGGGTGAAAAGGAAGAGGTTCCGATTTTTATATCTCGATAACCTATATTGATATAAAACTGAAACTTGGTATTCAGATAGAGCTATATTAGTAGCATGTTGGAAAAATATGATTTTTTATAGGGGTAGTATGGTACGGGGGAAGGGGGTGTTTTTGCTATCTATAGAACGGATTATGCTACAAAGTTGAAACTCGGTATGTATATGTAAATCAACTAGAAAAGTAATTTAGATAAAAAAAATTCAAATATTTATTGGCGTTCGGAAGGGGGCGAAAAAAATGATCTGTGAAAATGGAATGCATATATTTTCACGGTTTTCGTCATATCTATTAGGTCTTTAAAAATATTGCATTCATTTTTATTGTACAACTTCTTCATATAAATACCTAGAAAATGTTTTCAGGATTTTTTGAAATTCGACCTCTAAGGGGGTGGAAAGGGGGTTGTATATTTTTTCACGAATTCTGCCATATTCCTCAGGTCTGATCAGATATCGAATATCTTTTCACTTTCATGGGCTTGCGTAATAATCGCCTGAAACTCACTTTTAAGTTTTTTCATTTTTCAGCCCCTAAGAGGGTATAAAAGGGTTGAACAAGTTTTCACGAATTCCGTCATATCTTTTAGAAGTGATAAGAAATTGAATTGGTCCTTACTTTTTCGTGTTGTCTTCATATTTATCTATTAACTCCTTTCAGGATTTTTGGATATTCAACCCCCAAGTGGGTGTAAAGAGGTTGCATATCTGATAATATATCGAATTCATTCTTACTTCCTAAGGTTTCCTATATAAGCGCCAAAAAGTCAATTTCCGTATTTTTAGATATTCAATCCTAGGGGGTGTAAAGGGGTTGTACGCTTTTCAAAGCTTCGACATATTGCTTAGCTTTCATGAGACATTAGATCGCTTTTCATTTCCACAGACTTTTTATATAATCGCCTACAAACCCATTTTTCAATTTTTGGATATTCAACTCCCAAAGGGTTTGCATATGTTTTCACAATTGACCTAAAAACCAATTTCACAATTTTTCGAATTTCAAAAACCAAGGGGGTGTGAAGAGTTTGCTTTCGTTTTCACAAATTTTTCAAAATCCCTCGTGTCTCATGAGATATGAAGTTGCTTCTTATGAAATCGTCTAAAAACCTGTTTCACAATTTTTTTGAAATTCAAACCCCAAGTGGAATTAATGGCTTTATATACGTTTTAACAATTCATCACATCTCTTAATTCTGATAGGGCAGCAAATTCATTTTTACTTCTATGGGCTTTTAGTGTACATAATATACCGAAATTCGAATAGTCTACACCGGCTTTTCCAATGTTTAATCGGCTAAAAATCTATATTTTAAATATTTTTTTTTAACAACAAAACCAACTTTTCAATAAACCTCATAATTTCGAACAACTGATGATATACTTCGACTTTGACCGCTCCCGAACTTTGACCCGAATATGATAAAGTTTCGCCCAGACCATTGGCAGATTTTTTTTTTAAATGGATGATATTACGTGGTGCAGTAATCTCATTAGAATTGGAGTAAATGTTTACTGATTTCCGTTTAATAGACTTTTATGTCATTTTGTAATTGTTTTTTATTATATCTACATATATTGTTGTATCCGCGATTTTTATGCTTTAGTAATGTTCATATGGTATATGTTACGTTACGTACTCACGAAAATACATATAATATTAATAAGTTCTCTCACAAGAAATAATAAGAAATAATTATATCGGTTTTTATTTAAATCTGGTCCAATTCCTGCGAGTATATTTCATGGACGGAATAGTGTGAAAGTATCCGGTGTGAACACGAATAAGATTTAAGCCCCATCCAATATTTTACTAATATTCATAAATTTCAATCATGCTCGTACATGCAAACAGAAATTTTATTTTTTTATGCATATGAGTATTAAAACGAGGTATAAAAACAACACGTTTTTTTCGATTTTTGTGAACTTGTTCTTTTAAAATTACACGTATTTTCACCAATGTATCCAACTACCTATATTAGTTCATTTTACTTTATTATTTTTTAATAATAAAGTATTGTGATCGACCTGAAATTTCCAAAAAATTTTGTATTCTCACGTTTTAGGACTAGTAGACCCCAAAAAGACAAAAAAAAATGTCCGTCTGTCCGCCGTCCGCCGTATGCCGTACGCAAAACCGTTTGAAGGCGCATAGCTCACAAACCCGTTGAGATATTCAATTGAAATTTTTATGGTGGGTAGATTGGGTGAACCCCTACGATCAAAATGTTTTTGGGTGGTGTGGGTGTAAGGGGGGAGGAGGGGGGCGCGTTTTAGACGAAAAATTTTGGTTTCTAGATGTCAGGAACTGCTTATGATAGGAGACTGAAATTTGGATCTTATGTAGTACTATGATCGTGGACCTATTTGCAAAAAAATGGTTGATAAGGGTTGAGGGGTGTGAGAGTGGGGGGAAAAACAATGTGTCCGATATGTTCGAAAGCTGGGATTAAAGCATTCTAAAATCCATATCTCCTGAACCGTTGATCTCAGAAGTGTGAAACTTTGTAATTACCTTAAGGGATATGAGAGTAGACAATGGCTAACATTTTTAAGAAGTGTGAAACTTTGTAATTATCTTAAGGGATATGAGAGTAGACAAGGGCTAAGATTTTTAAGAGGGGAAGTGGAGTGTAGGGGTGGGGGGTGAAAAACTTTAGATTACAATATCTTCCGAACCAATTATACCAGGAAGATAAAATTTGGTTTTTGTATATAAGATCATAAGTGTATATAAGATCATAAGTGCAGTCTACTGAATGGAGGTGAAGTACGAAAGTGGGGGATAACCATTTTTCAAAAAAATTAATTTTTATATCTCAAAAACCGTATCAGATATGATCTTAGAAGTTTTACAGGAGTTAGGTCCAGTAGACTTCTAGCAGGAAAAAAAATGTTTGTGGTGCTGGCGAACGGGGTGACGGTGGGAGGGGGTGGGACGAAAATAATTCTGATTTTTATTTCTCGAAAACCGCAAAGCAAAGAAAGCTAAAAATTGACGACTATCACTAGTCACTGTAGAAGTATCCTAGAAAAATAAAATTTTTGATAGGGGTAGCAAGTTACGGGGGTGTGGGTGGTTTTTCACATCTCAAAAATAACGTATGCTAGAAAGTTGAAACTTTGTATGTATAGTATATGTAGAAGTACTACAGGAGTAATTAAAGCAAAAAAAAAGTTCAAAATTTTATTGATGTACAGAGCTGGAGTAATGCGTTGCAGATCACTATGCGACTGATAACCTAAAGATTAAACAGGAGGCTATTTGGAACGTTATTTTTTAGGTTATCAGTCGCATAGTGACCTACACCGCATCTCACCATTAAACACGTTTCGGACTTCTACCCAAAAAATAATAAAGTTGCGCCCAGACTGTTGGCAGATTTTTTATTATTGTATTATGTAAGATATTATAATAGTACAAACAAATATAATAGATATGTATCGATATCTCATTATTTTTGCTCTTCACTAACCTTTAAATATTATAAATTCATACATTCATTTAATAAGGCATTCGCCATTAGTACCTATATACCTACGTATTTTGTTTACTCGTCATTATGCATAATGTTAAGCTCCTAACTTGAAGAATCGTTAATACGTGTTTTAAGGACTTTAGTATAAGAGGTACTGGAAGGAGTGAAATGATATCGCCCCTTAACGAACTTAGTCTTACAAAACGTATTTGATCGTGAAAAAATGTGACCGTCATCCGCTCCTGAGCTATCCTGCCAACAAACGAACGGACAAGGTTTTTTTGGAGTTTTTGGGCATTGCTGAACGAAAAATAATAATCACCTTTTTTATCTGTGGTTCCATGATCCACGTTACCTACCTTTCGGTCCTGAACAATTTTTTTACATATTTTTTTCAAATGGCTTCACAGTCAAAAATCTAAATAAGTTCCAAGTTTCAACTTTCTTTTGTAAGCGGTTGCTCATGCTCCCTCCCCTTTCCTCCATCTTATCCGCAGTCTCCAAAAAGTCACCACTCTACCCTGTCTACCCACTTAAAAAATTTCAATTCAATAGATCAAAGGGCTTGTGAGATCCTCGCATTCAAACACGCATGGCGGGAAATTTTGAGGTCTAGTAGTCGTAAAACGAAAATTTAAAATATCAGGGTAGGGGAATCGTTCGCATTGAAGAAAGCTTTCAAGTACGAAAACAGTAACCTCCTTACACTTCCTCCAAGGTCGCTTTCATTGCCCACAAATAACGGATCAGACAATGTTAGAGAGTTTTCTCTCTATTAGTACTTACTCTATGGGTAGAGATGGCTCTTTGAGCCGGTTCAAAAGATCCAGGTGGATCTTTTGCACTGCCGTACAAGGGGACTGCAGATTAATATTGAAAAACCGAAAACTAATTTAAAAATAAAAAAAAAATTATGAATAAATTATGAGCTTTAATGAAAATACTCAAAGTTGATTATTTTAAGGCAATGCTGGGGGTATTGCGGGAAATAATAGGAAACTAGTTTTAAAAAATATTGGATTTGACGGCATAAGAATTGAATGTCTAAAAATGTTAAAAGATTTTATCTCAAAGCCTCTAACACACTTAATTATTTTTAACCTTTCGAAGAGTGTATTCCCTAAAATTTAGTATACACTCAACAATTATTGACTTATGCAATTATTGACGTTGCAAAATAGAAATTAATGAGTTTCTTTAAAAGACTTAAAATATTGAACGAAAGTGAAAATATTTCTATGGCAAGAGCGAAGCGCACTTCAGCCAAACATGAACGCGAAACTCTTTTCGCGTTCATGTTTGGCCTGCGTGCCTAAAAGGATTAAAACTCTCTAGTTTTAATCCTTTTAGGCACGCAGGGCTACGCAAAAGGTAGTTGGAGCCGCCAAACATGAACGCGAAAAGGGAGTTTTAATCCCTTAAGCCCTGCAAATTTTGAGATAGCGATATCTTTTAATTTCAAGTCGAGCGGGGAGTGAAACAAATTGAAATTGACTTAAAAGTGGAAATAGCATATATGAAAAATGTAAATTTTCATTTTGGAGTTTTGGTGTCCTGTAATACTTCTTCTTTAATCTATCTTCCATCTCCTCTTTTCAATTTATAATCTTTAATCTTTAATATTTCATCTTTAATCTTTAATCTTCAATTTTCAATCTTCAATTTTCAATCTTCAATCTTCAATCTTCAATCTTCAATTTTCAATCTTCAATCTTTAATTTTCAATCATCAAACTTCAATCTTCAATTTTCAATTTTCAATTTTCAATTTTCAATTTTCAATTTTCAATTTTCAATTTTCAATCTTCAATCTTCAATCTTCAATCTTCAATCTTCAATCTTCAATCTTTAATCTTTAATCTTTAATCTTTAATATTTGATCTTTGATCTTTGATCTTTGATCTTTGATCTTTAATCTTTAATCTAAACTCACTATCCTCCACCATTCATCCTCCATCATCCATCCTCCATCATCCATCGTCCATCATCCATCGTCCATCATCCATCCTCCATTTTCCATCCTCCATCCTCCATCCAGCATCATCCATCCTCCATCCTCCATTCACCATCATCCATCCTCCATCTTCCATCCTCCATCCACCATCATCCATTCTCCATCATCCATCGTCCATTGTCCATCCTCCATCCTCCATCCTCTATCCTCTATCCTCCATCCTCTATCCTCCATCCTCTATCCTCCATCATCCATCCTCCATCATCCATCATCCGTCATCCATCATCCATCATCCATTCTCCATCCTCCATCCTCCATCCTCCATCCTCCATCCTCTATCCTTCATCCTCCATCCTCCATCCTCCATCCTCTATCCTCCATTGTCCATCATCCATCCTCCATCCTCCATCCTCTATCCTCTATCCTCTATCCTCTATCCCCTATCCTCTATCCTCTATCCTCCATCCTCTATCCTCTATCCTCTATCCTCCATCCTCCATCGTCCATCGACCATTCTCCATCATCCACCCTCCATCCTCTATCCTCCATCCTCCATCTTCCATCATCCATCATCCATCCTCAATCCTCTATCCTCCATCCTCCATCCTTCATCCTCCATCCTCCATCCTCCATCCTCCACCCTCCATCGTCCATCGTCCATCGACCATCCTCCATCATCCATCATCCATCATCCATCATCCATCCTCCATCATCCATCCTCCATCATCCTTCATCCTCTATCCTCTATACTCTATCCTCAATCCTCCATCCTCCATCCTCCATCCTCTATCCTCTATCCTCTATCCTCCACCGCAAGATCTGCCGTGAAGATCTGCAAACCACAAAGATCCGTAAAGATCTGCTGAGCCGTCGAGATCCGCGAACCGCGAAGATCCGTAAAGATATATCGTTTTTTTCAATTGTGATCTGATCCAGTTGAAAATAACACACCTAATAAGAAATTAAATTCATCTGAGCTTTGCCAGTTTTCACGCATACGCGTGTACTACCATCTAGCGGTAGTAATTTTCAATTTTTACTAGTTTTCACGCATACACATGCGTGAAATGTATGGCGAGCTTTTAGAAAACTCTCATGTACGCAGCATATAGATAGAGCAGCCGTGTCTATGTGTGTTGGCTGCAGTAAAGATACGTAGTCGGTGCTTGGGGTTTTATTGAACCCGACAATCACATTCGACTGAACGTTCTGATTTTGCTAGAGACCAAATTTATGATGAAAAATCTAAAATCAAATGAAATCTTGACAACTTATACGTTAATATAATTGCAACAGATATGTTGCCCTACAGAACCTCAGATCACCAAGGATTTAAAAGATTTACATGCTAAATATGAATTGCCCGATAGAAATACCCTAAAACTAAGCTAATTCCAGAGTACTATAACGATACACAAAATAAACTAAAATTGGCGCTATCGAAATGTACTGATGTAAGCTTAACAGCAGATATGTGGACAAGTACTTCTAATGAGGGAATTCTGGCTGTCAATTGCCGCTTCATCCAAGGCGAAAAATTTATTTCTCATTTGCTGAAAAATTGCAGGTCATCACACAGCAGAAGTAATAGCAAAGGTAAATTACTTGCTATCTTAAAATCTGTTTTTATTGCTCTTGTTAGTTATCGGGACGTTCGGTCGAATGTGCTTGTCGGGTTAAAAACCCCAAGTACCGACCGTACGTTCTTTACTGCAACACGGCGGCTTTATCTGTATGCTGTGTACATGAGAGCTTTCTAGATACTCGCCATACATTTCACGCATGTGTATGCGTGAAATCTGGCAAAAGCTCAGATGAATTTATAATTTCATTGATCATTTTCAAGTCAGACGTCGATGACGTCACTATGCGAACGGACCTCCGTTGAAAATTAATACCACCAGATGGCAGTACACGCGATTAAAGTGTGTATATGCTAATAATGTGTATATGCTATATTATGAAAAACCACCCCACCCCTATACCTTGCTACCACCAACGAACGAACCCGTTCTGCCTGCTGGGTACAAGTACCTGCTACAAATGGTGCATTATGAAAATGTTGAAATAGTGAATAAGCTTTAGAGCGAAAAACTGATCGAACTTTGATCCCATTATGATTTTGGATCATCTCTTTGTTGTTGTTTTCAATGTAAAACGAATGATTTTTCTTGATCCAGTTGAAAAAAGCGCATCTATTGGCAAAAGGCCCTCATCAATGTGTGGGGAAAACAAAATCATGTCGATGGACGTGATGCTGTTATGACACTGGCTGTTTTTGCGGCTTTAAAGCGGCTAGAAAATCCAAATGGAGAGGGATGGAGACTTTTACATACAATTTAGACATTGGTTTGAGAGAGACAGTCCGAACAGCAAAACTATGAGTAACTGTCAACAAAAAACAATCCATAACTGTCAACAAAAAAAAGCGGCAACAAAGCGCATTCGAGCAGTGTTTCGCAACATTCTAGCAGTTAATCCAAGAAAAATCCACTGGCGGCTAGATTTTCCAGCCGCTACAGACTAGTTTTTGACAGCAGTTATGTATAAATTATGGAAAGTGTCATGTTATGTTATGAAACGCGCTAAGATCAGTATTTTTTTATAACAAATCAGTTGTTAATTTCGTCTACTAGATGCCCGTAGCATCAGCAAGGGTATTTTTTATCGGTAATCTCTTTTCTCACTTTTTGGATTTCGGCGGACAAAATACCACCATTTTCATAGTAGTGAAGAAGCAATTTGCTCATATCACGGGAATTCAACTTCCATTTCCAAGGTATGAAATGTAAAATATAGCACAATTGTACTCTTCTTTCTGTACTCTTCATCTTTGTTTTGATTATTTCAGATTGTTCTTGCCACGGACCACGCCCGTCATAATTGCTCCGAGATATTTCTCGTTGATGCTCAGAGCTCTGAGTTCAAACTTGTTGATACCCACTTGTTTAAAAATCCGAAATACTTGAAGTATTTTCGTTGAGTTAATTTAGTTAATTGAACGGATTATCGTTGAATTAACTGTAGATTCATTGTGATTGTAGTAAAATTCGTTTACTTTTTTCATCAATCAGACTTTATTTAGACAATCAATTCCAACAGATATGGATTCTAATGATTGGCGATTCTTCAAACTTACAGCAGAAAACATGGAAATTGTCAGATCTTGACCTCTTGAAGATTCACACATTCTTCATTTTTCTGGGATGATTGATAAATTAACTGATTTTCCGCTGCCGCAACCACCACAAATGTATTTGTTGGCTGACGGTATCAAATCCATCCCGATGAATCAAGAATACATTCAATTCGTCTTAATTCCACCACCAGAAAATGATGATGAGGATATAGGTCATTGGGTTTGTTGGTATTTCAATGGTAAAAACGTATTTGTATACGATTCTGCCAACGGTCTATGCAAAGATCAAAATATTCATCGGGAAGCTTTTTCTTCACATCGATATGAAAAAATTGAAATTCCCTAAAGTACAGCAACAACAAAACAGTCAAGATTGTGGAGTATTTGCGATTGCCTTCGCTATGTCCATTTTATTCGGTTTGAAACCTGAAACAGTTCAGTACGAATCCTCAGAAGTGCTGCGAGATTATTTGGTATCTATTTTTAAAAACCGAATCATGGCACATTTTCCTCAAATGGAGAAATTGACAAAAAACGTTCCTACGCTAGATCTTGCTATACAACCACGAAGAAACGCCAGAGATCACCGTATATCGTACAAGGCTAGCAAGCAGATACTCGCGAGTGATCGAATCACAAGAGATTCAAATCTGACGCACGAAGACTGTGATTCAAAAAAGTCTTTGTACATACCACCGAACTATGAGAAAATTTACGACAGACAGACTTGGAGCACAGAAGTTGATTCAACGCAAGAAGTATTGCACACAAAGTTGAACGATAACAAAACTAACGAAGAAGGCAACTGGACATTGGTCAAGAGAAAGTTCTCATCTTCGAAAGAACACATTTATCAAAAAGAAAGTTCTCAAAATGAAAAAAGTTGTTTTGTATCCCAGAACCGTTTCGCGGTGCTAAATTTGCCGGGGTCATATTATGTTGACGCATCAACTGATTCTACATTTGAAGCAGCGTTCCATACAAGGAAACGAAGGTCATCACCGGAATCAAATACCAAAGATGAAGATCTTAATGCTGTGAAAAGGAGAAAAAATCGAATTTGGCAGGGACAGCGAAAAATTGAGTTTCAATGCTTGACCGCATTAGATGAGCGAAAAATAAATGAAGGGGAACGTCTCACAGACCAACATATGACAGTTTTTACTTCTATCGTACACAATCTGACATCTTATTTGCCATATGAAACCTTGCCTTTGCAGAGACTTGACAAAATACAACTGGTTGCTATCGATACAGATCATGTGCAAATTTTACCCGGTAATGATCACTGGATTTTCAGCTATTTCAATGCTTCTTCTAAATCACTCTTCATTTATGATTCCCTGAATCGTAGGAAGGATTATTTCCTCAAATGAACGAATTTTCGGTCCATTTTCCAAAAGTGCAGTCACAAAGAAATATAGACTGTGGTGTTTTCGCTATCGCTTTCGCTGTATCAATTCTATACGGAGTTCCACCCGAAACTGTAACGTACGATTATGATAAGATGCGGTCACATTTATTATACATTTTACAAAATCGTATTCTAGAGCACTTGTGGGGGTTCTATATTATATTATGATTTGGGGAATTACTTGCTATTCGAGAATAAATGAAAACTACTGATCTTCGATGTGGTTATAGACTGACTAAATTATTCTAAAATTCACTTACCAACTAACTTAAAACTAATTCTATATAATTCATATTTTTGTGATTGTATAAGTAAATCTTGTTGTACATAAATTGTTTTAAAATATTGTTACGTGTAAGCCTGGCAACCGCGCAACCGTGCAACTCGATCGTTTCACATAATGAAAACAACAACAACAACAACAGAATACCTAGTTGCAAAATAACCCAATCAGAAACCTAGCTGAAGATAAGGCGAAACAACACGATTGTATCTCCCTTCTTATCGAATGCTCTCCAATATACTAGAACCCTTTGCATACATCACTGAACGAAATCGAAGATCAAAATCGAAAGCTCTAAAGCCTTCGAAAAAAATCCACATCATCGGTGAACATTCAAGTACATCCTAGACTGCAACCGCCTAGTATATAAGCAGGTGAAGCTCTCAGCGAAGACACAGTAATTTTGATTACGTCGACTGTGACAGCCAGCGGGTACACGCGACCGTGTTGAGAGAGAACGAAAGTGAACGAGTCAAGCGATATATGGTATAAGCGGGCGGTATTGCCATACAGTGCGAATAGAATTTAAAGTGCGATTAATAAATTATCATTTATTTTTATTTTAACCGAATTGTGTTTTACTTGAAATCCCGGCGAACCCCTAGCTCGCAATAATATGAAATTCTATTGTTACAATCTCGAACGATTTACTGCAAAGGGTCGCTGTCGGAACTTTTGATGAAATACCGGTGCAAAATATCGGATTGCTTTTGTTCATAAAATTTAATTCTTTTGATAAATTACCGGTGTAAAATATCGGATCGAAAAACTCATTTTTGAAATTTACATTTCGATTGCTCTAATGAAAATAGGATTTGCAATTTTTTCTGAAATTCGGAATTGGTCGAATTTTCGGTTGGTTCGCTACACACTTTCGCACTGAGCACATGGAAAATCCCTTATTAATAGATGATCTTATGACTTGCTCGTCCATGCACACCGATAGTGCATTTCATTACCCTTCTGGAAATAAAGATGGGGTATCCAGCTTTGTTGGTTCTGCAGATATGAATTGCGGGAATGACGCGCAAACCACAGATATGGATTCAATTGATAAAAACGACTCGTCTCCCGCTTATTTACAAAAGTACAGGAGTATCAAACAAGTCAAATTTGATTTAGATAAATTGAATATATCAACATCATCTTGTTCATCAGACGAATCTTTTCTATCTGAGAAATTTTGTGTAAAACGAAAAAGACAAACACTGCTTCCAAAGTATAACAACAAGAATAAGAAAATTCATAACCAATTTCATTTAGAGTATCACACAGAAAACAAATCGAACCGTGACTGTTGTTATGATGAACTCACTTCTGACGGAATCAAACATGTCCTTAGTGATAATTGCACTGATTTGGAACGAAATCAAAATAAGAAGGGACGATCTGATACATAGTAATAAAAAACTAAAACATTCCAAAAATGTAAAAAAAATTGTCGGGTCCCTCCCAAAGTATCCCTCTCCCAAAGTCCCCCTCTTAAAGTTTCCAGCCAACACAAATTGTGTTTGTGTCCCTCTTACAAAGTCTCCTCAAAATCTCCAACGAAAACACAAATTGTTTGTGTTGTAAAAAAATCTTCTCGGTACAACAAAAAGTCGTGATATACAGGGTGCTTGGCACTCCGTGTGCCACCTTGTAAGGGGTTATTCCTTGATATATTTGGAGAAAAAAATTGTTCTACAGGGTGGGTCAGTTTCCAATATTGTGTTTTTGACCGGTACCCACACTCACTTAAAACGTTATATCTTGAAAACGAATAATCACAAGGCAAAGTGTAATAACTCGTTTTTTAGGCAATCCAATTACCTTTCATTTGATGTAACAATCTAAATTGTAACTGCACCCAATATTGAGATATTTACTCGAAAACACAAATTTTTGCTACGTCAACCCTTAAAATTCAGTGATCAATGTAGTTTTTCTCAGAAAACCCCATTATAAAAATGTCATTTTAATTTTATTTTTTTATGAGCCGTATTATTACCTACAAAAGCTGCATACATATGTATGAGTTACGATTAACATTTTGGAAGTAATAGGTAAAAATACATATCGCATAAAAATTAAATATTTAAAAGTCAGTCCATAAAGTGGACCACGTTTAAAAACCTGTTTAATTTGTCGGTAGTACTACAGTATTTTTATTGCACATTTATTACTATTTAAAGTATGAAGGAAAACAATGAAATGTAAGTGAGTTTCAACATAATTGATGCTTTTACCTGGACGTGGTAGGTACTACTGGATGCGGTACTATGCCTTTTTTAATAGGGTGTCTTACAAAATAAAAAGCCTATAAAAGCAAAACTACCTTCATATTTTTCTCAGTTTTAGTTACGTTGCTAAGAGAAGAAGGTGTCAGTAGTTTTTAAAAAATAATTTCAAAATGCCTGAGTACTCCAATGAAGAATATGCTGACATGATGTTAATTTATGGAGAGTGTGACCAAAATACACGAGCAGCGCGAAGGCTTTACCACCAGAGACAACCTCATCGACGGATACCTAGCAGGAGAGTATTTCAAGACGTTTACAGGAGAATTAGGGAAACTGGCAGCGTTAGAACAAGGAAAGTAAATGCAAATCCTGCGCCTATAATCGCTGTTTAGATTGATGGAAGAATACTGCAAGCAGTGCAAAATGATCCATCGATCAGTATCCGACGCTTGGCATTGCAGTTTAACATATCTACTTGGAAGGTTTGGAGTGTTTTAAAAGTAGAACGCTTCCATGCCTACCATCACACACCAGTACAGGAGCTGCTGCCCATTGATTTCCCCAAACGGATGGAGTTTTGCAATTGGCTACTTGAACGACAAATAGATGACGACAATTTTTTCAAAAATATTCTGTGGACGGATGAGTCCCAATTTACCAGAGACGGTATCACAAACTTCCACAACCTACATACGTGGGCTGAGTGCAATCCACACACAAAAAGAGCGGCATCATTTCAGCATAGATTCAGCGTCAATTTATGGGCAGGTGTGATTGGTGACGATTATTGCCTAATAGGCGTACTCTAAATAGCTCCAATTACTTACAGTTTTTATCAAATGATCTAGAGGACTTGTTGGATGATATCCCACTGGTTCGATTGGCTTCCATGTTTTACCAACACGATGGTGCTCCTGCTCATTACGGCCGACAGATCACAGAATGGTTAAATTCCAATTATAGCAATCGCTGGATCGGTAGAAATGGACCGATACACTGGCCTGCAAGATCTCCTGACCTTACTATTATGGATTTCTTTGCATGGGGACGGATAAAGGACCTTGTCTACGCAACGCCAGTAGAAACATTGGAAGATCTAAATGTCAGGATCGATGCGGCAGCAATAGAAGTAAGGCAGCAGTTGAGGAATATGAATACCAAGAGAACACTCGCCAAACGAGCTTTATCGTGCATTCAAAATGAAGGTGGCCATTTTGAACATTTATTATAATAAAAATATTTGAAATAAAAATATTTGAAATAAAAACCATTATTAAATTCTTTCAATTCAAGCAAGTAGCGTAGATCAACATGCACATGCACTGATTTTTTAAATATTTAATTTTTATGCGATATGTATTTTTACCTATTATTTCCAAAATGTTAATCGTAACTCATACATATGTATGCAGCTTTTGTAGGTAATAATATGGCTCATAAAAAAATAAAATTAAAATGACATTTTTATAATGGGGTTTTCTGAGAAAAACTACATTGATCACTGAATTTTAAGGGTTCACGTAGCAAAAGTTTGTGTTTTCGAGTAAATATCTCAAGATTAAGTGCAGTTACAATTTAGACTGTTACACCAAATGAAAGGTAATTCGATTGCCTAAAAAACGAGTTATAACACTTTGCCTTGTGATTATTCGTTTTCAAGATATAACGTTTTAAGTGAGTGAGGGTACCGGTCAAAAACACTTTTCTTAACTACCCTCCACTAATATTGAAAATTGACCCACCCTGTAGAACAATTTTTTTCTCCAAATATATCAAGGAATAACCCCTTACAAGGTGGCTCACGGAGTGCCAAACACCCTGTATAAAAAAAACATTTTAAAAAATGTGAAAAAAGGTGTCGGGTTGTTGAGTTGTCATTAGACAGCTCGACCATTTCTGTGTTTACGCTGATTTGTAATCGCACCCACAACTGGCACCAACTGAGCGGCATCGAAAAACCGTTTACGGTTATTCGGTAAATGCCGGAAGCGGCAGGTTGGGATAGCGGTGAAGAAAAGGGGAACGTGTGGAGCTCGAAAAAAAGGCAGTCGACGGTGGGGCCAAGTCCAACGTGAAATCCGTGAAATTGTTTACTTTCGTACCGTTAAACATCTACGAATCGCGTAAAACCACTTTATCGAAGAGTTACAAGTGCATTTACGTGTCCTCGAAACGTTCTGGCTAGTGTTTTGAATGCATTGTGCAAATATTTTCGGTTTTTTTCTTCGGAAGTTTTGGACCTTCGGAAGCGGCTCTCACGAAAAACCGGCAGACGGCGAAGAATTTTTTTTGTCGTCATCGACATTAAATTCGGTTCGATTTAATTTATTGTCGTAATTGAGTGTTTCGAAAAGTGTTGGCCTGTTAAATAAAATGAAAGAAAAAAGATCCGAACCGAATCCGAAATAACGGCGAATTTCCGGCGAATGTTTTGAGAGACTGTCCGATGTTTCTGACGTGTGTGCACCATGAAATTAGAATTGCATAAATTGCGTGCATTAATCGTTCTGTGTTCGGCCTAAAATTAAAGTTTTAAATATTATTTTGAACCTGTGAAAGTGCAAAAGAAAGAGTTCTGTAGTGGTGCCGTGATGTAGAATTTTGTGAGGAATTCGGTCAATTTCCAACTCTCTTTTGCCCAGTTAAATTTTATTGTAAATCTGTGGAAATCGAAACGGCGCTCGAGTTTGTGCCCTCCGAAGACCAGCTGATAAACGGGCGAAGATTTTAAATACTTGTGAGTCGTCCTGTGTGAGTGTGAAGATCATGTGATTGTGATAGACGAAAGTCTTTGAAAAGCCAATCCTACGTATTTTTACCTGAGATGCGCGTACACATTCGGTTAATTTTACCGCGATAGTCAATGGAGTTTTCTTAAAAATAAATCGATTGAGTTTAAATGTGATAAAAGTAATTGCTACTGTATGAACGGTGGATTGAATAATGTAAAGACGTCGGTTAGAAATGAATTTAAACTTAGAATGAATTAATAAAATAACAAAAAATATAAAAAAAAAAAAAAAATGAATTTAAAATAATTAGTAATTAAAATAATTGAATAAAAAAAAAATTTTAAAAAATGAATAAAAAAAATAAAATGATAAATAAAATATAATAAAAATTGACATGACTGACAGGACCGACGTACAGAAATAAAAAAGTTTAAAAAAAAAAAAAGGCAACGTTTAAATCATAATAATATTCATCAAGAAACAAATTAATGGGGTGAGTTTATTTTTTTTTCTATATTCTTTTATCCTTTTTTTGCTATATTTTTTTGGTGTATTCTTTTATTTTCCAGATTTTTTTTGGTTGTATATTTTTGGCGGTTATATTAATGTTTTTTTTTATTCTGAAAAATGTTTAGAGGCTAGAAGAGCCATTTAAAATGAACCCGAGCGTTTGAGCTCCGCCCTGAACCTCAATAAGGGGCCATGATAGATGTTGTTTTTGGACAGTCATGGCTGAGGTAGGGTGGGCAGGCAGGGCGCTATAACACCTAAGCGCCCTGACAAATCGCGAAGTCGCGCACTCCACCGCTTCTTGGTCTTTCACGACCTATTGGGAAGATAGTCCCATTTTAAATCCCTGGAGTAAGCCGACACGAAATTTTTTGTTGTACAGGCCAAGGGTTTATGGACTGAAATCTGGGCAAGAACCCCCCCCCCCCACAACTGCCGTAGCTAGTCCCGGCCGCCAGCAAGCGTGTCGCTTCCGCTCGGATTTCAGCCACCAATTCAGACGTAGGAATTGGCCCACTCTTCCTGAACCTTCCTTTCCTTCGAATATTTTGACTTTTTCAAGTCGAAATATTCACTCCAAGGCCTCCGTTCACAACAAAATGGCGCCCAACGTGGGGCTCGACACAGCTACGCTTGGTGCACAAAGCGTAGCTCATCAACACGCGCGAGTTCCGAAAAATTCCGTGCAAAAAGTTGATGGGCAAAAAGGACTTAAATTTCGTCGTTCTGCGACAGTATTTTCGCCTGAACGGCATCAACAGTCCAAGTGTACAGCTTTTCTGATTTTTCCACAGCAAACCATCTCATCGGTCTTGTATGGAGACATTGTAGAACTGACCTATTGACGAACCGTTTTGGCAACCTTTAGGCGCCAACTCGGTTCCATAGGAAAGGGAAACATTGTCTGTATGCGAGATTGATGTGATGTAAGTTGGGTCAGAATTTATTTTCTTGACTCATTCCACCTTTGGTTCGTAAGTACCCAATTGAGAGCTGGGCATGCCTTGTCTTGGCGGGCATGTCGTCAGACAATTGGGCACAATACTTGCGAAACATCAGTGAGTTTGGTGATAGAAAATATCGTCGAAATTTCGGATAAGTCCCCTATTTCCTTATCCTTCCTTTTAGAGTTCCTTTATAAAGTAAAATATTTTTTTTTAAAAATAACGTAGTATATTTTTTTGGTAAAATTAAATTTTTTTGGTAAGTCTTCGGACGAAATTTGACTTAGATTTTTTTTTGCTTGCTGATTTTGATTTTTCTTGTTGCTATTTTTCTTCCCAATTTTTTTTATGTTGCATTTTTTTCTCGCGATCCGGATTTTCCCGATAAGTCGAGAAAGACAGAGATCGACTTCGCGATTTGCTGCATATGAGGGGAGGGAAAGGAGCGACGACGTGAGGGTTCATTTGTTTTTTTTTGATTTAGTAAATTTTTTCATTCATTCATTTATTCAATCATTCGTGCGTTGATTCACTCGTGCATTCAATCGTTCGAATATTAAATTTTTTTTGGACATTCACTCACTCGTTCAGTATTGTTCAATCGCTCAAGTAATTTTTTTTATTATTCAGAGACTCACTCGTTCATTCATTCATGATTGATTCATTCATTTGGCAATCATTCATCCACTTGAATATCTAATTTTAGTCCATTTTATCCATACAATCATACATTCACACGTTCACTCATTCATACAGTCGTTCAATCATCCACGCAATTAATCAATCAATTGTTCGTTCATTCATTTACTCAATATTCATTTAATCATTCAGTCGTTCAATTGGTTAATTTTTATTCACTCGTTCATTTATTCGATCTAATTTCAATCAATCATTTTTTTTTTAGGAACTAAATTTTTTTTTCAACAACTCACTCGTCATACTCACTCGTTCAATCATTAATTTTTCTTTATAATTCATCTTTTTATCACTCACTCGATAATCATTCACTCATTCATTCACTCGTTCACTAATGCATTCACTGATTCATTCACTCGTCAATAACAAATTTTTTTTAATAGCCACTCATTCATATTCACTCGTTCAGAGACTCACTCGTTCAATCAATCATTTTTTTTTAACTAAATTTTTTTTCAATAACACACTCGTCCAATCGCTCGTTCAAATTTTTTTTTCTCGCTTTATCAGTCGTTCAAATATTAACTCGTTCATTTAGACATTCATTCGCGATTTATTTAATTGTATTCAATCATTCACTCGATAATAGCTCACTCGTACAATAATTCACTCATTCATTAACTCAATCGTAAATACTCACTCGTTCAGAGACTCAATCGTTCATCACTCATTCGTTCACTCATTCATACATCCTTTCAATCATCCACGCATTTGTTCAATCACGCGTTCATTTTTTTTTGCTGAATCATGCCACTGGCGCGTTCACCATCGAAGGCGACGGATTCAGTTTGCACGACGTGTCAGGAGGTCGTGGAACTGAACCGAGAAGCCAGGACCAAGTGTGGCCATATTTTCCACATGGAATGCTTGGAATCGTGGGTTCAGAGCAACAATAACTGCCCCAATTGCAGGCAGTACCTTGGGCCGCAGGACTATTGGTCGGTTCGGGGCGTGGAGGGCGCAACTGCCAGAACCGGAGCTGTAACACGCAGCAAACAGAAGTTAGCAGCTCCCAAGTCTCCGACAGGCGGAATTTCACCTAGTAGGTTAAATGTAGATTTTCCGCCGGAGACAGTCGGCGGTCGTGTCTTTTACGCCCCTGACGGATCAATGGTGCAGGAACAAGGGGTTGATCAACTTGCGATTCCAAGCACCAAATCGCCAGAAAGGGAAGTGGGCGAACGGCCACGTTGGTCAGACGTACATGACGCGTTCATTCCGGCTACGATAAATCCAAGTCCGCCTGTGATCCGGACTGAACTCGGAGTAGAACAGTTAGTACAATTGATTAGGACGGTTATGCGAGAGGAGCGGGCAGCACAAGAGCCAGTGGGGGCCCACTATTCGGCAGCAGATCGAAACTCGCGTGCCATGACAGGGAGGGTAGTTCAGCGGATCGAAGCGGCCGCGGGGGCCAGCGATCGCGTTTGCCACGACCCTAATTATCGCCAACGCAATTCCTGCAGCCCATTAAGGCATTGGCGTCTTCGCTTCAACGGAGATCGCCAATCCCTACGCGCAGAGGAGATGATTTTTAGGGCCGAGACTCTCGCGATGAGCGACTTACGCGGCAACTTGGATCTGCTGACGCAGGGTTTCCATCTGCTGCTGGATGGTCGGCCCAACAAATGGTACTGGTTGTGGCGACGGTCTAACCCCAATGCATCATGGGGTACCCTGAAGGATGCATTCTTACAGGTCTGGGGAGAGCGAAGCACGGATTGGGAGGTGCGCAAGCAGATGCTTGGCAGACGGCAAGCGCCAAATGAGCCCTTCATGTCTTTTGAACAGGACATGACGGAGCTTCGCACATTGCTGCGCACTCCCATGATGGAGTCCGAATTCGTGGATCTGGTGCGCGGAAATCTGGTGGCCAGCACACAGCAACAAATGTGCTTCCACTCAGTCCTAACGATGGACGAATTACGTCGGTTAGTGGGACAAGTGGAAGACGTGCGTAAGGCTACCAGACCATCCCTCTGGAACCAAACCAGAATCCACGAAATACAGGAGCAAATCGACGAAGGGAATCCGGATACGCCTCCTTCAGTCGACGTGGCCGGACTATCGAACCCCCTGACTTGTTGGAACTGCGGGAAGGAGGGGCATGGATACCGTGAATGTGGGGAAGCTACCAAAGGCATCTTCTGCTTTGGATGTGGGCGGGCTGACGTGCTAAAGCCCAACTGCATCCATTGCAAGGCGGGAAACGGCCGAAGGGACGGCAGGACAACGGGTTCCTACCGTCCGAGCACTGCAACCCGACCGCAGTAAGAAATAAATTTCAAAACCCCGATCCTAACTCCCAATTTAATTTAGAACTCCCTAATAAAAAAACTTTAAGCCATTTTTCAACCCCTTCAAACAACCCTCCAAATTTTACTACCCTTACCTCAACATTTTCTGAACCTAACTCCCATCCTTTTAGCGTAAAATCATCCCAACCTAACTCCTCGTCACCTAACACTCCGCACGTCACGATACTAGGAAGACAAAGCGATAAGACGGAGCCGGCTGTTTCTCGGCCTGAAGATGACCTTAAGGATGGTCATCCAAGACGTCATTCCCTCCATCCTCACAAGCCTTACCATCTACGGCTGAAGGAATATATGGAGGCTCGAGAGCGAATTTTTTCATCTACTCCAGTCGCGAGTGGTGATCAAGTATCATCACTAATGAGTGGAGCGGGTCGCAGAAAGTCAATCTTGCGCCTTCGTATATTCTGGAGGATGGTGCGTGAAAAAAAGAAAGCTATTTTGTCGACGATCATTACCGAGCCGTTTGACGTACGTCCGTACGCTGTGGTATCCCTGTACGGAGTGGACGTTCAAGGACTCCTCGATAGTGGGGCGAGCATCAGTTGCCTGGGGGCAAACTCCCTACAACGCCTCCAAGATGCACAGGTGAAATATCGACCAGTCTGTCAAGAGGTGAAGACAGCTGATGGTGCTGCACAAAAAGTTTTGGGCACAGTAGTTACCGAAATTACCTTTCGTGGTAAAACTAAGCCCATCACTCTATACATCGTGCCGAGCCTGTCGCAGGAACTATACCTTGGTGTAGATTTCTGGCGATCCTTCCAGCTTCCTCCTAGCATCATCAGCGCGGTCGATACTCCCGATACTGCATCGCAACTGATAGCTCCGGATGCCCACCATTTAACGTCCACAGATGTAGAGAGGTTGGAAATGGCAAAGTCCAAATTTCCATCATACGAAGTTCAAGGACTGGGTGTGACCAACGTCGTCGAACATAGTATAGACGTTGGCGATGCTAGTCCCATCAAACAGCGGCACTATCCCGTGTCTCCTGCGATCCAAAAACTCTTGTATGACGAGATCGATCGCATGAGAGCACTTGGCGTGATAGAGACCAGCCAGAGTGCGTGGAGCTCGCCTGTGGTTCTCGTGAGGAAACCAGGCAAGGTCAGGTTATGTTTGGACTCGCGCAAAGTCAATAGTGTGACGAAGAAGGATGCTTATCCATTACCACACATTGACGGTATCTTAAGTCGTTTGCCGCGAGCCAACTTTATAACCAGCCTTGACCTGAAAGACGCCTTCTGGCAGATTCCTCTCGAGAACAAATCCAGAGAGTACACTGCTTTCACGATCCCTGGCCGGCCTCTATATCACTACACTCGCATGCCCTTTGGGTTATGCAACGCGCCGCAAAGGATGTGTCGTTTGATGGACAAAGTCATCCCACCCGAGTTGAAGGAACAGGTATTCGTATATTTGGACGATCTGCTGTTGATTTCTGAGGATTTCGACTCACATTTGATTTTATTGACTGAAGTCGCAGATTGTTTGCGAAAGGCTGGCTTGACTATAAACGTCAACAAGAGCAAGTTTTGTCTGAGAGAGGTGAAGTATCTCGGATACATCGTTGGAGACGGAGGCTTGAAGACAGATCCGAACAAAGTCTCAGCCATCGTCGATTACCCTTCGCCAAAGTCCGCACGTCAAGTACGACGCTTCCTTGGTATGGCAGGCTGGTATCGACGATTCGTCCCCAACTTTGCCGCTACCGTGTCACCGATCTCAGACACCCTAAAGAAGTCCAACCAGTTTGCTTGGACTACAGAGGCACAAACTTCCTTCCTATTAGTGAAAGACTTGTTGACGAAAGCCCCCTTACTGATTAATCCAGATTTTAAGAGGCCTTTCGTAATACAATGCGATGCCAGTAAATCAGGTGTGGGTAGCGTTCTCTTTCAGGAAAACGACGACGGATCGGAATCTCCTGTGGCGTATATGTCACAGAAGCTCACTTCCGCTCAACGCAACTACAGCGTAACCGAACTCGAGTGTTATGCAGCTGTGTTGAGCGTGAAAAAATTTCGAGCCTATGTAGAAGGGACGGCGTTCAAAGTCGTTACGGACCACGCAAGTCTCAAATGGCTCATGTCGCAAAAAGACCTACAAGGACGGTTGGCAAGGTGGAGTCTAAAACTCCAAGGTTACGACTTCACAATCGAGCACCGACGAGGGAGCCTGAACGTTGTACCCGACGCTCTCTCTCGCGTATACGAAGAGGGATTAAATGCGCTGATCGACGTGGCACCGATGGTGGACATGGATTCTCCAGAGTTCTCTGGCAAGGAATATAAAGAATTAGTGTCCACTGTCGATGCGAACGCTGATCGGCTTCCTGACGTATGCGTGAGGGACGGTTTCGTCTACAAGCGCACAGAGCCTCACAACGGTGACCCGATTGCTGAAGACAGGGCCTGGAAGTTGTGGATTCCATCGAGCCTTACGTCAACTGCGATTGCTCAGGCGCACGAGGCAGATACCACGGTCCATGGTGGTTATGCCAAAACGCTAGAGCGAGTCAGGCGATTTTTGTACTGGCCCGGGATGGCTACACAAGTACGCACCTACGTTCTGGCGTGCGATACTTGTAAAGAGACAAAGTCCCCGAACAGACCTCTACGAGCGCCTATGGGAGAACCGTTCCAGACGGATCAGCCATTCCAGCACCTTTACATCGACGTACTGGGACCATATCCGCGTACCAAACGGGGTAAAATAGCCATTCTTATCGTCTTGGACCACTTTACGAAATTCCCCCTATTACATCCTTTGGGGCGAATCACTGCCGAAGAGATCACCAACTATTTGGAGGGGCAGGTCTTCCATACGTTTGGAACACCCGAAACGATCCTCTCCGATAATGGCTCTCAATTTAGGTCGAATGTGTTTAACTCCATGCTGAACAAATACGGAGTTCAACACCTGTACACCCCGAGCTACTCACCGCAAGCGAATGCTTCAGAACGTGTCAATCAGTCCATCCTGGCCGGTATTCGAGCATTCATCACTGATGACCAAACACGATGGGATGAGAGTCTAAGCAAAATTGGATGTGCACTTCGGAGCTCACTCCACCAAGCCACTGGATTTTCTCCCTATCAGGTTTTGTTTGGAAATCACATGATGTTGCATGGGAAGGACTACGAACTGCTGAAGCGTTTGCGAGCGTTGGGAGAGTCAAATGTACAGCTTCGACCTCGAGAGGGAATTCCTATCGTGAGGCAACTGGCGCAGACGAAAATAAGGGTCGCACATGAGGACAGTAGCAAGCGTTATAATCTGCGTGCTGCTAAAACACAATTCTGTGTAGGACAAGAGGTTTACAGAAGAAATTTCTCCCTGTCCACAGCCGCGCAGAATTATAACGCCAAGCTGGCGAAGAAGTTCCTCAAGTGCAGGATTCGTCGTGTGCTAGGCAACTCACGATACGAATTGGAGGATCTAGGAGGCAAGCGTGTGGGGATCTATCACTCCAAAGATCTGCGGCAGTGATTCGAGAGGTTAGGCCCATAATTGCCCGGCTCTCAGCGTGAGCATGAGGTTGTTGAGTTGTCATTAGACAGCTCGACCATTTCTGTGTTTACGCTGATTTGTAATCGCACCCACAACTGGCACCAACTGAGCGGCATCGAAAAACCGTTTACGGTTATTCGGTAAATGCCGGAAGCGGCAGGTTGGGATAGCGGTGAAGAAAAGGGGAACGTGTGGAGCTCGAAAAAAAGGCAGTCGACGGTGGGGCCAAGTCCAACGTGAAATCCGTGAAATTGTTTACTTTCGTACCGTTAAACATCTACGAATCGCGTAAAACCACTTTATCGAAGAGTTACAAGTGCATTTACGTGTCCTCGAAACGTTCTGGCTAGTGTTTTGAATGCATTGTGCAAATATTTTCGGTTTTTTTCTTCGGAAGTTTTGGACCTTCGGAAGCGGCTCTCACGAAAAACCGGCAGACGGCGAAGAATTTTTTTTGTCGTCATCGACATTAAATTCGGTTCGATTTAATTTATTGTCGTAATTGAGTGTTTCGAAAAGTGTTGGCCTGTTAAATAAAATGAAAGAAAAAAGATCCGAACCGAATCCGAAATAACGGCGAATTTCCGGCGAATGTTTTGAGAGACTGTCCGATGTTTCTGACGTGTGTGCACCATGAAATTAGAATTGCATAAATTGCGTGCATTAATCGTTCTGTGTTCGGCCTAAAATTAAAGTTTTAAATATTATTTTGAACCTGTGAAAGTGCAAAAGAAAGAGTTCTGTAGTGGTGCCGTGATGTAGAATTTTGTGAGGAATTCGGTCAATTTCCAACTCTCTTTTGCCCAGTTAAATTTTATTGTAAATCTGTGGAAATCGAAACGGCGCTCGAGTTTGTGCCCTCCGAAGACCAGCTGATAAACGGGCGAAGATTTTAAATACTTGTGAGTCGTCCTGTGTGAGTGTGAAGATCATGTGATTGTGATAGACGAAAGTCTTTGAAAAGCCAATCCTACGTATTTTTACCTGAGATGCGCGTACACATTCGGTTAATTTTACCGCGATAGTCAATGGAGTTTTCTTAAAAATAAATCGATTGAGTTTAAATGTGATAAAAGTAATTGCTACTGTATGAACGGTGGATTGAATAATGTAAAGACGTCGGTTAGAAATGAATTTAAACTTAGAATGAATTAATAAAATAACAAAAAATATAAAAAAAAAAAAAAAATGAATTTAAAATAATTAGTAATTAAAATAATTGAATAAAAAAAAAATTTTAAAAAATGAATAAAAAAAATAAAATGATAAATAAAATATAATAAAAATTGACATGACTGACAGGACCGACGTACAGAAATAAAAAAATTTAAAAAAAAAAAAAGGCAACGTTTAAATCATAATAATATTCATCAAGAAACAAATTAATGGGGTGAGTTTATTTTTTTTTCTATATTCTTTTATCCTTTTTTTGCTATATTTTTTTGGTGTATTCTTTTATTTTCCAGATTTTTTTTGGTTGTATATTTTTGGCGGTTATATTAATGTTTTTTTTTATTCTGAAAAATGTTTAGAGGCTAGAAGAGCCATTTAAAATGAACCCGAGCGTTTGAGCTCCGCCCTGAACCTCAATAAGGGGCCATGATAGATGTTGTTTTTGGACAGTCATGGCTGAGGTAGGGTGGGCAGGCAGGGCGCTATAACACCTAAGCGCCCTGACAAATCGCGAAGTCGCGCACTCCACCGCTTCTTGGTCTTTCACGACCTATTGGGAAGATAGTCCCATTTTAAATCCCTGGAGTAAGCCGACACGAAATTTTTTGTTGTACAGGCCAAGGGTTTATGGACTGAAATCTGGGCAAGAACCCCCCCCACAACTGCCGTAGCTAGTCCCGGCCGCCAGCAAGCGTGTCGCTTCCGCTCGGATTTCAGCCACCAATTCAGACGTAGGAATTGGCCCACTCTTCCTGAACCTTCCTTTCCTTCGAATATTTTGACTTTTTCAAGTCGAAATATTCACTCCAAGGCCTCCGTTCACAACAGGGTCCAACAAAAAGAGATGATATTCACAGAGTCGGTTTTCTTTCTATTAATATTTACACTTACGCTTGTATACAAATTTGTGATATTTCCACTTACGCTTGTATACAAATTTGTGATATTCATTTTCCCAAGAAACTCGACAATCGCTCGTCGTGTGGCAAAAAGATGATGTGGAAAGTTTACTTTTTGGTTGCTTTTAATCTGGAAAATTTAGGCGGTGATATTTCTAGGAGCGATTGTCGGGTTTCTTGGGAAAATGGATATCACAAATTTGGATACAAGCGTAAGTGGAAATATCCCAAATTTGTATACAAGCGTAAGTGTAAATATTAATGGAAAGAAAACCGACTCTGTGAATATCATCCCTTTTTGTTGGACCCGACACCTTTTTTAACATTTTTTAAAATGTTTTTTTTATATATCACGACTTTTTGTTGTATCTATATAACACCGTTCTTGAGATATGAGACGTGCTTTTTTTAAAAAATGCTTAACCTCTCCACTTCCATGCTCCACCTTCCCCTTCAAAAGTTTTACTTTCAGCAAACTTTGTTTATCGACCTTTATACAGAAACCAAATTTTATTTCTATAGTGCAATTGCTTCGTGAGCTATCGTAATCTAAAGTTTTTCACCCCCCACCTTCGTACGTCACTGCCCCCTCTCAAAAATTTGTTTCCGGTCTATTCACCTAGTATACCTACAGTAGGGTTACTGTATACACACTCACACCAAAACAACCTCTAAGAGGGGTTTGGCAGATGCGTACCAAGATGAAAAACCAGTAAATTTAAATTTTTTCCATGTTTATGGGATTTCGCTTTATAAACATTCGAAATGATTGACTTTTCGCTGCAAAATTGTAAATTTCCATAGAAGAAATAAAAGAAATAGGGAAATTTTCCATTGAAAACAACAATTTCGCGCACACACACTTCCATATCAAAGAAAAACACGTACTAGAATTGTGGAAGGGAACCGACAGCTCTTTTTCCGACTCTTCACATATTCGCACTAACACACTTCAAAAACGCAATTTGATAGCAATTCTCATTAGTACAAAAACAGGCGAACTAGTACATAAACAGGCGATTTTTGAGAGGTTAAATTACAATTTCTAGTACAGAAACGACCGAATTAGACGTATCTGCCAAACCCTAGGTAGAGAGTGTTGTGTATATAGTGACCCTAACCTACAGATGATCATTAAGTTGTAATTTCGTGACATTAACCGTTTAGGAGATATGGATTTTAGAATGTCTCGATCTCGCCTTTTGAACGTTTCGGACGCATTATTTTCCTCCCACTCCCACATCCCTTCACCAATATCAACAATATTTTTGCAAATGGGTCCACTATCGAAGCTCTATATAAATTCCAAGTTTCAGCCTCCTAACATAAGCGGTTGCTGAGATCTAGAAACCAAAATTTTTCGTCTAAAATTTATCTTACACCGTTCTTGAGATATGAGACGTGATTTTTAAGGGGGTCGGTGCAAAAAATATGAAAAAAAAAATTATTTTTTTTATATGTATTATTATTCTACACTCATTTCTGCACATCACACATAAAACCGTACCTTTCGAGTAATGGGAACTGACTCAAATTTTACTCTGAAGTGGGGGAAGTCGAATATAGGTGTTTTTTTCAATTGGATCAGATCACAATTGAAAAAAACGATGTGGATCATCCCAAAAGCTAATTTAGCAAGGTTAACAATCCTGTTGGTAAATACCTCGGATAAACTGTCAGCTGCCCTGGAGGCAAAGTTTCTTATACTATACGACGAAACGGCACTGTACAAAGATCATATAAACAAAGACTTTTTCAATAATTTTGTACATTCTGTCTCTATCTTACACATGGACTTGCATTTCCGTACAAAATGTATTGAGTTTCCACGACTTTTCGACGAGCATGTTCTGCCTGTTAAGTGCACATACCTGCTACAAATTGAATTTACTGGTCATTACGCTGTAGAAATTTACCAATTATAGCTATTTTCTACTTTTAAATTAAAAGCTTATTTTGTATTTCATGAGACACAATTTATTTTCAGGTTAACTCTTAGACGCCTTGACAAAGAGTGGCATTTTTGAACAAACCAGACGTAGTTCTTCTTTTTCCGCTGTGGCGCTGTTATCGTTAAAGTGCTGATGTTGCCACATTATTCCCCTCTAAGTGCATTGCTCAATGTACGTCTAGTTGACATCGTATATATTTAATACATAATAAACAAAAATAATAATTCTACGTTAAACATGCAATTGTCAAATTTTAAAATTAAAATTATTTAAATTGAACTTTTTCTTTGGTCCCGAATATGTCTTCAATACTTTTGTTGCGGTGTTACTTGTAGATGTCGGAAGCTGAAGTTCATTTGGATTTAAAGAGAACGCCGGCTTGAGTCATTCCGTTGAAACATTAACTTCTTTTTCATCAATTTTTATTGTATATACCTTTTCGCTTAGTCGTCCTATTGCTTCGTATGGCCCAGAATAAGGTTGTTGAAGTGGTTTCTTCACTGCTCCTACACGTAAAAATACATGAGAGCATGTGTGTAATTCCTTGTACACAAACATGCTATCCTGACGGTGATGTGTTACTGGTATAGGTCGAAGTCTCTGCATATCTCGTCTGAACTTCTCAACAAAGATTTGTGGATCGCTGGGAAGATCTTCGTCGAGAAAAAATTCACCGGGAAGCAGAGTTACCGCGAGGCGGTTTTTCGGGGTAGCAAAATCTGCTACCTTTTTCAAAAAAGAGGTAGTAGAAACCGATTTTGAATAATAATACAATTACATTAACATATAGTAATGTAAAATAATAATGGATTACATTCTTGTGCGTTGCATTTTTCTGTTTTCAATTTACTTTCGAGAATTATCGCAAAAACGTATTGTTTCATGACTTGAAATAGTATTGCAGTAAATTTTAAAATTAGAAAAAGGTAGTAAATCTGCTACATATGTAGTAAAACGGTAACGCTGCCGGGAAGTCGAATTGTTGTTCCGTAGAGCATTTCAGATGGTGAACAACTAAGTCCCTCTCTATAAGCTGTTCGTAAGCCCAGTAGAACGGTCGGTAATGTATCGACCCAATTATTTTCAACTTCATGACACATTTATGAAGCCTTTAGCGAGCGATGCCATCGCTCAATTATTCCACTCGAGGATGGATGGTATGCCGTAGTTCTTGTCCTTTTACATCCAGTCAATTGAACCAAGGCTTGAAAAATAGCAGACTCGAATTGACTACCTCTGTCAGTAGTGACAAGTCGTGGAGAACCGAACCGTGTGACTCAGTTCGTATAAAAAGCAGTCGCGACTGTATCCGCAGAAATATCCGGAATCGGTATTGCTTCCGGCCAATGTGAAAAACGGTCGATCATAGTGAGTACATATCCATTACCTTTAGAAGTCGGTAATGGACCCACCAAATCTATGTGTACGTGATCGAATCGCTTATTTGGTGCAGCGAATTTCGACGGAATATTAGTAACGTGCCTATTTACTTTAGACCGTTGGCAATGTAAGCAGCTTTTCGCCCAGTTGATAACATCTTTGGTCATTTGTGGCCAAATGAATCTTTTCTTCATGAGACGAGAGGTAACTTTTCCGCTCGGATGTGAAAGACGATGCACTAAGTTGAAGGCGCGTTGACGTAGCGATCGTGGAATGTACGGACGAATTTCACAAGTTGACGTATCGCAATATAAATCTTTGTCATTTTCAATGACAAATCGCTGGAGTCGAAGAGAGTTTTCAGACGTCAAAAGTTCTTGTAACTCTTCATCGTTGCCTTGTTCTTCAGCTATCTCCTTTTGATCGAGGTCTACCGGCATATTGATTCCTTCAATCCTTGATAATGCGTCAGATACTGTGTTTTCCTCGCCGTTGATGTAAATTATTTCTGTTGTGCATTCCGAAATGAATTGTAATTGTCTAGCTTGACGAGGTGATGCTTTTTTTAGAATTTTGTATAAATGCGTATGATAACGGTTTGTGATCGGTCTTAATCACAAAATGTCTTCCTTCAACGGGTGTGTCAACAAAGTATTTTCTGCTAGCAGATTTTTACTTTTCTCGAAGGCATCTTCTGCTTCCGTTGCCCAGGTAATGGGACGTTTGTCATTCTTCTCCCTTTCTTTCAAGTAAGCGTTGAGTGGTATCAGTAACTCGGCTGCATTCTTAATGAATTTCCGGTAAAAATTCAATATACCCAAATAGCGACGTAACTCCAGAATGTTGTTTGGTTTCTTAAATTGTTGTATTGCCTTTATTCTAGTCGGAATTGGTCTTGTACCTTCGCAGTTGATTAAATAGCCGAGGTATTGTACTTCTGTTTTCCCGAAGTGACACTTTGCTACATTAATTTTAATCCCGTATTGCTGTAGACGCTTAAATAGCTGTCTTAAATGCTCAGAATGCTCTTCTTTGCTCGAAGATGCAACCAATATGTCGTCCAAATATCCATAGCAGAAATCTAGTCCACGCAATACTGTGTCTATGTACCGCTGAAATGACTGTGCAGCATTCCTTAACCCGAATGGCATTGAAGTAAATTCAAATAAACCAAACGGAGTAATAGCCGCGGTTTTGGCAACGTCTTCCTCAGCAATCGGCAAGTTGTGATAAGCACAGACAAAATCAATTGTCGTAAAAATTGTTTTTCCAAACAAGTGATGATTGAAATCCTGTATGTGTGCTATGGGGTATCGATCTGGCACTGTGATGTTGTTTAAACGACGAAAATCCCCACATTGGCGCTATTCTCCAGATTTTTTTTTTCTAGATGGAGCGGGCTGGCCCAAGGACTGTTCGATGGCCGGCGTATGCCTTTTTCAATCATATATTGAAATTCCATCTTTGCCGCTCTAAATTTTGCAGGCGCAAGGGCCTTGCGGCAAGGCGACGAGCTCGTTCGACGACAGGAGTTCCACGTGTGACGGTATGATGCTTGATCGGATGAGACTTCATTATGTGAATTCGGCCAATAAAGAGTTGAAGTAACTGCCGTGTGCTACCGTGGTAACTGAAATACACGGCTCCTGTACTATTTGTGCAATAGCTTACAGACGCGTGATTCCATCGACTAAACGGCGGTTTTTCAAGTCCACCAATAGATTATTTGCGCGCAAAAAATCAGCACCAAGAATTGGGTGTGCGACGTCCGCTTGATAGAATACCCATTTGAAATTTCGCCTCAATCCTAGGTCCAGTGTTAATAATTTTTCTCCATACGTGCTAATCTTGGAACCATTTGCAGCATACTGTTTGAACGCGGTTGGTTTCGGTTTGCCTTTTTTATTATATGGTATTACCGAAACGTCGGCACCGGTGTCTACCAGAAATAATGTACCGTAATGTCTATCTCGTATGAAGCTGATCGCCTGCCATAGCCTTCATATCCCTGTACAGTTGTGACGGTCTTTTGTCGCCCAGTTCCATTTCCGTTAGAACTTTTGTTAATTGGCTTTCTGGTGTATCGGTGAAACGGTTTATTAGCTGTCGTTTCAATCTTCGTACTTGTTGCTAGAAGGTGGATGTTCTACCACATCAGCCACTTGCTCTAAAACAGACGAATCAATCGATGCCACAAGCGCGTTAAATTTGGCATTGTCAAGTACGACTCGATGTACGGCAAATTGTGCTTCGACTTGTGCGGACCACAACATAGGCCGACGCTGCCAAAATGGCGGTAATTTTAACGAGTGCACTGCATCGATACGTGGTTGAACAAGCATGTGTTCGTCTAAATTCCGTCGCGGCGATAAAAACTCTGATAGTCGAGTTTTCGGAGTCTCAACTTCGGCAGGAATTACGCTATCCCCCGGGTTTGTCTGCGGCGTTTTTACTTCGCTCATCGCGTGGTATTTCAAGTGTCAATATAGAAAAAATGTATGTATACAAAATTAACGGCGCTTACTCAAAGGTTTGCATACGCAACGTTGTGTTCAGTATACCGGCGGGTTACCAATTGTAGAGATTTACTAATTATAGCTATTTTCTACTTTTAAATTAAAAGCTTATTTTGTATTTCATGAGACACAATTTATTTTCAGGTTAACTCTTAGACGCCTTGACAAAGAGTGGCATTTTTGAACAAACCAGACGTAGTTCTTCTTTTTCCGCTGTGGCGCTGTTATCGTTAAAGTGCTGATGTTGCCACAACGCTGAATCGCGTGGCACCATCTGTGAAAATGCTGGACATTTAAATAAGCTTTAAAAACGCAAAACTGATCCATCTATGATCCCATTATGATTTTGGATCATCTCTTTGTTGTTGTTTTCAATGTAAAATGAATGATTTTGATCTTGATCTAGTTGATCCCATTATGATTTTGGATCATCTCTTTGTTGTTGTTTTCAATGTAAAATGAATGATTTTGATCTTGATCCAGTTGAAAAAAACACAGCATGTACTTTTTTGTTTTTAGGCTCTCCTGAAAAGTAGTGCTTTTTCAACTTTCGGTACACGTTTCTCAGTAACAACACACAGTAGCGTCTTAATTTTTTTTTTAATTTTTTTGTGGTAATATTGACTAGCTTCATTTCATACATGAGCAAATTAAAATATCGCAGAAAAACTATCATTTTTTCAAATATGAAAGAAGAAAAACAGTAAATTATTCATTCCCTTTTTCTTAAATATCTCGACTTTAAGTGAACATTTTTTAATTTACTCATGTAGTAAGCTTTTAAATACACTAAGCAATAAGTGTGCAATCTGACTGTTATGAGTTAAGTGGAAGCTGAGATTCAGGTACCGAAACATAACGCGTTTCGCCATACAAAATGTGCTAGAAATGGGAGCTAGAAAGTTGCAACGACCCCCTTAAAAAGATTCTTACCCTCTCCACTCCCATGTTCCACCTTCCCCTTCAAAAAAATTACTTTCAGCAAACTTTGATTACCGACCTTTATACGGAAACCGTATTTTATTTCTCTAGTCAATTGCTTCGTGAGCTATCGTAATCTAAAGTTTAGCATATACACACTTTAATCGCGTGTACTGCCATCTGGTGGTATTAATTTCAAACGGAGATTCTGTGCACAGTGAAATGTATGGCGAGTATCTAGAAAGCTCTCATATACACAGCATACAGATAAAGCCGCCGTGTACATGGGAGCGTCCGGTCGGTACTTGGGGTTTTGAACCCGACAAGCACATTCGACCGAACGTCCTGACCTCCTGGTGACTTTTCAGCTTTCTTAGAATACATTCATGACACTAGTTTTGATTGTTGCGCGCATAGTAACAGAAATCGGGCGCTCCCGATTTTTGCGACACCTTTGCGGGGGTGCTGACTGAGTGTGTCCTACTGTTGGGGTGTCTGACCATTGTTTTTTTGTTTCTCATTGTAAAAACTACCCCGTGGTAAATTTTCAGCTTTCTTAGAACTTTCATGACACTTGTATTGATTGTCGCGCACATAGTAACAGAAATCGCGCTCGCATGACATTTATACTTTCGGCGACTGCTGACTGGTTCCGTTCTAGCCAAATGAAGTCTGACTGTTATTTTCATAAATTATATATGTATAACAGATATTTACTGATCCTAATTTCAGCTTTCCTAAAACTCTTGCGAGGACCCGTTTTTTTGACATCTTTGCGGGGGTGCTGACTGGGTGGTCCCACTGTTGGGGTGTCTGACCATTGTTTTTCAGTTTTTCATTGTAAAAACTACGTCCTGGTAAATTTTCAGCTTTCCTAAAACTTATTCATTTTCTGATTTATTTGACATCTTTGACAGCTCACCAGAGCCAGGTGTCTCCACGTCAGACCTGCTGACTCTAGTATATTCACATACACCCTAAATGTAACCAAATACTAAAATATTAGCTTTCCTAAAACTCTTGCGATTTTTTGTCGCGAGCTCTCCGACTATAACGCAGAGATTCAAAAGAAACTTGACGCATTGAGGGCAAAGTATAAAGCCATTTTCGGCTCATGTCTTCAACGTAGTCTACAAGGAAACCCTTAAAAATCTGAAAATTCAACTTGTAACTGTAAGTAGATTTTTTTTAAGGTTTCCTTGTGGAATATTTGACAAATTAACAATTAAATAAAAATAACAATTGTTTTTATATACAATTTTAAGAAAACTGCAGTGTTATCATTAAGTCTTCATCCATATTCCAGAAAGGAATCGTGGGGAGGGTGTATCCGATCGGCGCGTGTACAGAAATTTTGATTGAAATTTCTTTAGTTTATTTTAGGCGATTACATAAAAAGTCCGTAGAAGTGAAAACCGATTTGACATCTCATCAGACCTAAGAGAAATGGCGAAAATTGTACCTATATAAAACATATACAACCCCTTCACACCTCTGAATATCCAAAAAAATATAAAATAAAACCACGTGGTCTGATCATGTTATTCTTTCGAATCGAAAGTGAAACCAATTCGAAATCGAGTTGCACGAGCGCATTTTTCGTTATCGAACAGATTTTCATTCTAATCGAATTACATAATAAGCCCTCTGTATACTTTCGAATTTCATCCGTTATTATTACACTAAATTTCTTCTCTTACGTCACTGGTCCGCATTCTTTAATTATCATACGGTCGAATAGACGAAGATATAGTCAACTCAATTAAGCTAATATTCATATAAGGTAGTGTCTTCCTTCCATATGCGTTTAAAATTTTGGGTTTTTTGTCTACTCAAATTTATTGTCATTAATGTTATTAAAACAAGTGCCTTCTTCTGTATTTCGTTTAATCACACATTATCTAAGTTGTACATGATAACGCTTAAAATTAATAAACTACAGGTTATTAGCGCAAATTATGAAAGGTAGCGATGCGCTGCATTTCCTTCTTCTCATCCTTCTTGGCGGCTTCTGGAGCAGCAGCAGTACCTCCAGCTGGGGCAGAACCGACACCGGCTCCAATGCTGGTGATGAAGACCTTGACATTGACACCATCCAGGGCCTTGGCGAAAAGACCGGGCCAGTAGGGCTTGACTTCGTTGCGCCATAGAAGAAGAAGAATAAATATATTTCTTGATAAGGATGATAAATTTACTTTCAACCTTATTTTGCACATATCACAGTAACGAAAGTATAAAGGCCGGTTTACATGGCGGTTGCAAATAATTTTTACTGAGATTGTGAGGGAGAAGGATAATCTTCAATGAAAAACTGATCAGGAGTGAAACGAACAGATATTATATCCAGCAAAAAATATTGACGATATTTCTATGAATGGCTTTGTGCCAACAATTTTTTGTAGTGGTTGCTTCTACTGCATTGAAAACTCGATAAGCTAGCTCCCTCACAATCTCAGTAAAAATTGTTTGCAACCGCCATGTATACCGGCCTTAAGGAGTAATACCTAGTCGAAATTTTTTTTTTTTTTCCATTTTTTTTTTTATCGGCTTAAATGGGTTAAAAACATGTCAAGAGTGATGTCTGACATCATTTTTTATTGAAAACAAATTTTAAGTGGTCGTAAAAGACGAATTTTCGAAGCAAGGCGGAGCGCTTGAAAATGACAAATTGAGTTTCGGAGTGAGTTTCGCCCCTTTTACTCGTTACCGACGGTGCAAAGGTACACTATATAGTTTCTAAATGAGGTATAGATGGCGTAAATATGTAGTTTTAAGCAAATATTGAACATACGTTGTCTGTGTAGCCAAGCCTGTATCTTTAAAATTTCATGTAGTAAACACATTGTGAAACTTTAAACGCGTTTTTCTCGAAACCATGATTTCAAAAACGGCTAGCAGTAGAACTCGAGTAATTTTTATCCGATCGATATGAAATTTTGGCTGTACCTTCTTAGATAGATTATCTAGTAAAGTACACACGATTTTTGAGTTTCATAAACAATTACGACTTTTATAAACAAATTAAGGCCAATTTTTTAGTTGAAAAATCGATTTTTTTTTCGAAGTGCTCGCAAATTTTCAAAAATCAAAATTTCTGAATATCCATGTGTACTTTACTAGTAAAACTCGTGCATATCATGAAAAAATTTCTTTCATTGTTCCAGATATGTTCGTTGAAGACTTGTGCTGCTAGCCGCGGGACGCTTACAAAAAATCGACCTTCGTTCCGTGCACTGCTCAGCCGCCATTTTTTCATAAAAATTAAAATAAAAAATTTTTTTTTATAGTTCAAGATAAGTGTAATGATCCCTCAATATTTCGCATTAATCGATTTTTTAACAAAGACACAAAAAATTAACAAAAAACCGTCTTATTTTTGCTTCCGACTAGGTATTACCCCTTAAAACATACTTTTATACTTCACGAGAATAACATTTGCAAGTTTCTAAGCTAGCAGGGAATCAAAAATATATCATAATGTAATGATAAGTACACACAATTCTAATGCTCGGTCATATATTTATAAATGCTAACACTGCATAATATTTGAATAAGTAATGAAATCGCACTCTAATGACACGGTCCGAATTACGCTCACGGTGCTTACATTACCAACAATGCTTACAGTCGGTCCAAATTGTATGTACGCTTACGACGCATATAATTCGGACCGATCGTGTGCACACAGTGTACTCACAGTGCCTATCCTCGAAACCGTGAGCAGTGTAAGTGCCAGAAAATTACCCCTCCATGCAAATTTTATGCATCGTGAGCGCAATTCGGACCGGTCGTATGCGTGCCTAAAGCGCAGAAAGCTTAATTCGGACCGCGGCCTAAATCAGCTGCATATTAAAACGGATTTAATTGATCTGATTTATTAATTGTTTATTTGAATGAAGTAAGCAGGTTATTCTGTTATGTTGACATTTATTTTGTTTGTTACAACGTCGAATAAGCACGTTGTTGCGCTTGCGCCACCAATCGCTAGTAGCGACCCTGTCGATAATAACGAGAAGCTGTAGCAGTTTATTTCCATATTTACTTCAAAAAGTGTGTCTACCCCCACCAGAAAAAATTGCATTGAGTTTCCAGACCTGTATGTACGACCGTGTTGTCATTATTCCCTGAAAACCGTTAAAGAAATCGCAGAAAAAGTCAGCGGCAGCAACCTATTTACAAAAATAGACAGTGAAAAGGGACTTTGACAGCTAAAGGTGTCCGAATGCAAATCTAAATACCGGCCCCATGAGGAACATATCGGTAGTTAAGATTGCAATTAATTTGCCTACGTCCGAATTGGTGGCTGAAATCCGAGCGGAAGCGACACGCTTGCTGGCGATTGGGACTAGCTTCAGCAGTTATGGAGGGTTCTTGCCCAGATTTCAGACCATAAACCCATGGCCTGTACAACAAAAGATTTCGTGCTCCAGGGTGATTTAAAACTGGACTATTTTCTTCATAGGTCGTGAAAGACCAAGAAGCGATGGAGTTGCGCGGCTTCACGATTTGTCAGGGCGCTTGATGTTATTAGCGCCCTGTCTGCCCACCCTACCTCAGCCATGACTGTCCGAAAAATCAACAAATCCGTCATGGCCCTTTACAGAGGTTTAGTTTCGGGAGCTCAAACGCTTGGGTTCATTTCACAGCGGCTGTATCGCCTCGCGGCATTTCAACAACTACAAAAGAAATATGAGAAAAAAAATAATTCAGCGCTTACTAATAAGGAAGTTAATTTCCAGAATGGTGAAGCCAACCAGCGCATGCCACAGTACGGTCCAGTACCAACTGGTCAACAAAATATGGCATAGGCAGGCTAGTCTTCGCGCGTAACCCTCCGTTACCAGGCGCATGTCTACGTTGTGTTAAATTTTCATAGGTTTACCATTTATTTTCTCTTCCTTTGTGTTTTCAAAGTTAATAATGCATTAAAATTAGAATTGGAGCAAAGTGAAAAAAAAAAATTTGCCCACAGTCTGGGCGCAACTTTATTATTTTATGGGTAGAAGTCCGAAACGTGTTTAATGATGAGATGCGGTGTAGGTTACTATGATACTGACAACCTAAGAAATAACCAGGAGGCTATTTGGAACTTTATTTTTTAGGTTATCAGACGCATAGCAACCTACACCGCATCTCAGCATTAAACACGCTTCGGACTTCTACCCATAAAATAATAAAGTTGCTCCCAGACTGTTGGCAAATTTTTACTCAAACTCTTAACGCCAATAAAAATCTGAACTTTTTTTTTGCTTTAATTACTCCAACAGCTCATCTACAATTACGTACTAAGTTTCTACTTTCTAGCATAAGCCGTTTCAGAGATATAAAAAACCATCACCCCCGTACCTTGCTACCCCTATCACAAATTTTATTTTTCTAGGATATCTCTATAGTGGCTCTATATAATCTTAAATTTTTAGCTTTCTATTCATTACGGTTTTCGAGAAATAAAAATCAAAATGTTTTTCCTTTCTACCCCTTTTCACCATCACCCCCTACACCCGGAACCTAAATTTTTCTCTACTAGAGATCTACCGACTCCAACTCCTGTAAAATTTTCAAGATCATATCTGATACGGTTTCTGAGATATAAAAATGGCATTTTTTGATGAATTACTATACCCCCACTTTCGTACTCCACCTCCCCCCTCAAAAAGTTTACGTTCAATAGACTCCTCTTGTGATCCCATATTCAGAAACTAAATTTTATCTTCCTGGTGTAATTGGTTCGGAAGATATTGTAATCCAAAGTTTTTCACCCCACACCCACCTTAAAAATTTTAGCCCTTGTCTAATCTTGAAGTATCCCTAAGGTCAACCACAAAGTTTCAATCTTCTGACATCAATCGTTCAGGAGATATGGATTTTAGAATGTTTCAATCCCGTCTTTCAAGAGTTTTGGACTCATTGTTTTCCTCCCCACTTCCAGACCCCTCAGCCCTTATCGACCATTTTTTTGTAAATGAGTCCACTATCATAATACTACATAAAATCCAAGTTCCAGCCTACTAGCATAAGTGGTTCCTGAGATCTAGAAACTGAAATTTTTCGTCTAAAACACTCCCCCTCACCCCCTCCCCCTTACACCCCCTCCCCCTTACACCCCCTCCCCCTTACACCCCCACCCACCCAAAAGATACCAGTTGTAGGAGTTTACCCAATCTACCCAACATAAAAATTTCAACTTAATACTTCAACGGGTTTGGGAGCTACGCGCCTTCAAACGATTTTGCGTACGGCGTCTACGGCGGACAGACGGACACTTTTTGTTTTTTTGCTTTTTTGGTGTTTACTAGTCCTAAAACGTGTAAATACAAAATTTCAGGGTAGCACATTTTTTTGAAATTTCAGGTCGATCACAATACTTTATTATTAAAAAATAATAAAGTAAAATTATTAAGACCTACCCTTTTCGTTTTTATCACTCGTACTGATTTTAATTTACGTTTTGTTATAGCTATTTAGATATTTAGTAAAAAAAATTCATCGCGTATGTTTAGGTATTTAATTTATGTTTAAAAATTCATCGTCTTGTTGTGCCCAGCACCCTACCGGTACCGAAATTCCATGTTTGGATTTACTCTCGATCACCAATTACCGGCAGGTTGACGTGCAATTTGTTAACAGAATGAAAAAGCACAAACAACCGCATAGCTTGCAGTTTGTAAACAAACGTAAAAAACGTAAACTGCATAAGCTCGTTCTGTCGGCAACCTGCTGGAAATTACCGGTGTCAACACATTGTGTATTATCATTTAATTAGTCATAAGTAAATTTCAGAGTTCCGTCTCAGGTCTTAGCGCCGGCATGCATTACAGAAACGAAATTGCAACTCTAGCTAAACAGTCGACTGTTCGGCTAGAGTTCCCAATTCCGTTACGCAAAGTGCGACCCGGTTAAGGTTTGGATTGAATTCCAAAACAAAGTTAACCGAGTGACACAGAATTGACTATTTTCCCAAAGTGGAACACGATACTCAATTCCGTGTCAGTCGGCACCTTTTTAGTATATGTTCAGACTTCACTGAACATGGCCATACTGGCCACTATTGAGCACGTCGTCTGTAAAACACGGGCGGCTGATTTTTTACGACACCGTCTGTAGAGGCTCGGAAAGGGACACAATAAAAGATCCACGGCCCTATATAAGCCATGACGGAGCACGCTCGCGTCAGCTAAAAATTTAAAACATACCTTGAGATACACGCCGCTTCGACGTTACAAGAGTAAGTAAACAGCTCAATAATCAAAATCACTGTTGTTCTCCTGTTCTTCTTTCGAAGATTCAAGAAAGAACTTACAAGAAAACAACAGGTCCCTTCAAAAATACAAGGTCTACTTCAGGCTATTCCTTGAAAGCGGATTCTGCTTCCAAGGAATGATTTGAAGACAGACAGCAGTACAATCGGTCGCGAAAATCAAGAAACAAAGGTACGGAATAAAACTACAAAACCTACATAAAACATAAAAACCGAACCATTCAATAAAGGCCAAAACACTCACAAAACCGGCATTTTTTATTAATTTCTTTACCTTTCCCGATCCATTTTAGGAAAAGAAGAGTTCGGACGTGATAGTGCGATCATTTGGTCCGTCGAGCCGGATTTGTGAGCTATTTTTGAATTCTTATTTTGTCTGGAATATCCACCGAAAAGCGCAAATTTTCAGTAAATTTCACTAAATTTGCAATTTTGCAATATGACAGCCGGCACTTGTCGGCAATCGAGTGACAAATACACTCAACACTGTGTTACACGGTGCAACAAAATTATGTAGTTTGCGTAAGCAAACACATCAACACAAAAATTGCCTCAGGCAAATCACCTCACTAACAAGCTGCTAGCCTATAGCACTTGCAAATCAGTCCTCAACACTGAAAGCATTACAACAAAAATGCTGTGTTGGGTACTAACATTCTAAAACTTTGTTTTGGTTAGCCGATAACCAGAACTCACAAATCACGTCACACAGCACAACAACAGTGCGGTGTTGGCTCACTAATACTTCGAGCGATTCGCATCGAATCGTCCCAAGTCGAAAACAAACCAAAACAAATCACTTAATGGCGTAAAACTCTATTGCCAATTTAAAACACCAAAATCACAAGCCACTTCGTTGATTTTTTAACATTTCGGCAACGCAACGCACAGATGAAATTATTAAAGCAATCAAATTGCTACATAAAACACATTGAACATTGCCCGTCGAATTCACGGATCATTTCGGCAATATTGTTTTGAAAAGCGCACTCGAATTTAACGCAATCAAAACAATACTCTAGCCAACATAATCCTTTAAAAGGGCGGCAATCACTCCAAAAACTCAAAGAAAAAATACACCAAACAACTCGATTTAACCCGGTAAACCGAGTTGCAAACCAACAAAGTTCGAAAATCAAAACAAAATTATTCGAGTCGATTCGACTCACAAAAATTACCGGCGACGTCGTCGTAAAGTTCACGATACTAACAATACTGAATTCGCACAGTACGTGTTCAATTCGGCAACATCGTTGCACCTCGCTCCAACGCATAGACTTTGTAATAACAAAGGATTGCGTTGCACTTCATTGCACACAAGTGCAAGTAGCAAGAATGAAAGTAGAATCCATAACAAATCTCATACAAGAGAAAGTAGGACAACCCATTTCAAGAAAAACCAAGCTTAATCATGGAAAAGCTCATGAAGGAGCAGGACGCCTTGTTCAAAATGGTGAGACAATCAATCGCCAATTTTAAAAAGACAGGAGAGACAAGGCGCACTGCTGGTTACATCTCCGCTCGTCTCAAGGCCTTCGAACAAACCTGGTCTGAATGCACCAAAACCACTGATATATAATATATGGATACCTCATCGGCTCATTTCCCTATACGATTTGACATATTGAAATAGCCGACGAAATCGTACCCTCTCGCTCCTTCTTAAAAATTCGAACTTCGAAAAACATGGGCAACAACTTAAATAAAATTAAAAACTTTTCAATTTGAATTATTAGTTCTGACAATTCAAATTGTTCGATTTGATGGTGAGAAGTTGTGTTTTGCGCTCGAAATTCATAACACAACTCACAGTTTACTTCAATTTTTTTATTAATAAATTTCTTGGGAAATAAAAGCTTCAGGAATATTTATAACGGTTGAGCATGTAATACGTTATTTTTGAATTTGGCGCCATACCGATAAGTACATGGTATTATATTCGTACTGCAGTAGCCAATATTACCTGTACAATTTACACAGCTTAGTTGCAATTTTATGAACTCATTTTCTTTCATTGCATTGTTTATCCAAAAAAGTATTTATCAAATTCAAATTATTTGATAATTTTTCAATTCGAAATTACACCTAAAAATTCGGATTTCATTTTTCATGTTGGCTAATCTGATAGTTCTGTCATTGTTTTCCTTCTCGCCTTAATACATGCATACCGTGCTACTAACTCTTTCCTTCTTAAGATTCAGGTCATCCGTGGCTCAATCCTAATTTGCACCCCGGATAACTTTCGAAGTTTCTCTAAACTTAAAATGAATTGAATTTGTGAAAGAAACATAAAGAAATGTTTCAATCAAAAATTATTTTATTTGCATTACCAATTTTAAATCCAATGAATGTTTAAAATCATCAAAATTTTGTTCAATAGTGCAGAACCTCGGGTTATCATGGACACCTTTTTCGGATATTGACATTTTAAAAACGTCGGCCATGTGAGATAGCAAATCAAGGCCTCCATTTGATATATCTCAGTGACCAAAACACATAAAAGCATTATGATGGCTACAAGCGAGACTGAGTCAGCGACTTTGATAAATACGTGGAACTTTACGCAACCACTGAAGAAGGCGCATTCTCGTATATTGGGAAGCTTCGGGATCGTGCTGCAATTCTAAAACAATCATGCGTTTCCGAAACCCAAACCCCTGAGACCCAAATTCCCAAGATTCAACCCTTGATAAACTTGCCTCGAATCGATATTCTAAGATTTGACGGCAATTACGAAAGATGGCGCGTTTTTCACGATTTGTTCAAATCGCTCATTCACAATAATGATCAAATTCCACAAGTACAAAAACTTCACTACCTAAAAAGCAGCGTTTCAGGCGATGCTAACAGAATTCTTAGTCAATTCGATACAGCAGAGGCCAATTACACTGCTGCGTGGGAATTATTGATCAAACGCTATGACAACAAACGCATATTAGTGAACACGCACATCACAAAATTAATGGATATACCCGAAATTCGCTCGGAAACCGATCGTGAGATACCGTCAATCTTCACGATACAGACGCTAGGCGTAAAAACAGTAGACTGGGACCCAATCATTCTACACATCTTAACAAAAAAACTTCCGTACCTAACGCATAGTTTATGGGAACAACAAGTTTCCAATTCTGAATCACTACCAACGTATGACGAATTTCAAAGCTTCATAGAAGCCAGACACAGAACTCTAGAAGTTCTATCAGAATCTCGAGCAAAATCGAATTCTGCGGGAAAATCCAAGAATTTCGCTAGTTCTCCAATGCGTAAATCGTCAACTTGTCCATACTGCAATTCCGACCACCCCTTATTCAAATGCCAGAAATTCCATGGCATAGACGTATCCGAAAAATGGAAATTCATACGGTCTCAAAATCTCTGTTCGAACTGTTTAGGCACGCATTCGATCAGTACTTGCACCAACACGTATAGGTGCTCCAAATGCAACCGTCGACATCACTCGACGTTACACGAAGACCGTAAAAATCCGCCACAAAACGATGCGCTAACAACTGAAGCGACTAAGGAAACAGCCAAACCAGACGCTTCAGCATATCCGTCAACATCAAACTGCAACTTTAATCAGTTAAAACAATAAGCCCTCTTGGCCACGGCCATAGTTGAAGTCAAGACAGCGGATGAAAGTAGAATTGAACTACGAGCTCTGATAGACTCAGGCTCAGAAGCTCTTTCATATCCCAATCGGCATTTCAACAAACGCGAATGAAGGCAAAACCAACATCGCTAAAGATCACAGCTCTCAACGCGACTAACGTGAGCACCGCCACTAAAACGCTCAACCTAAAAATTCTCAACAAGTTGGGAAAGAAAAGGGAAATAAACGCACAAGCTTACGTCATAAACAACATTACGAAAGTTTGTTCAGCAAACTCTCTATCGGCCACCGAATGGCCTCACCTCAAAGGAATCACCCTGGCAGATCCAAAATTCATGGAACCAGGGTCGATCGATTTGCTCCTCGGAGTAACGGTGTACGCTCAAATTCTGCGTCCAGGATTCAAACAAAGCCCCCAAGGTGTTCCTGTAGCGCAAAAAACATCCCTAGGATGGATATTATTTGGCCAAGTACCAAGCAGCCCAGTGAACTCTAATAACGGATTCACTGGTTTTACTACAATCGCAAAATCTAACGCATCTATTTATAAGCAAGGATTTAAGAAAACGTCAAAAAACAGAAGAAATATCGACGACACGGCAACCTACATCCGATCAGAAGCTGAGTGAAGAATCTCAAAGGTCTTCACAGGAACGGTTTCCGGATGGCTCATACCAAATGAGCATTCCTTTCAAGCCAAGCATTCTAAAGTTAGAAAATTCAATGCACATGGCAGGGAATAGATTGTTAGATCTCGAACCAAAATGTACAACCAACCCAAAATCAAGGGAACTACATGCAAAATGTGTTGTGATCGGAGGCCTTGGAGTGGTTATTTCGACTTAAAAAAGTCAAAATAACCGAAGGAAAGGTTGGGGATCGGGAAACAGGGGTCCAATTCCGCCTACGTCCGAATTGGTGGCTGAAGTGCAAACTGGAGCGACATGCTTGCTGGCTTCCGGGCTAGCTGCGGCTGTGGGGGGGTACGTTGTTTGCACCTCAGACCATAAAACCCATGGCCTGTACAACAAAAATTTCACGCCGACTTACCCGGGTGATAAAATTGGGATAAGATTCCCAATCGGTCATGAGAGACCGAGAAAACTCCCTTTAACTCGACTGGCGCTGCTGTTATGCGCCGTCTAGCCCACCCTACCATAGCCATACTGATCCTTGAAAGAATGATATATGTATGGCCCCTAGAGAGAGGAATGAGGGGGCGGAAGGTCTTCAAACAAGAAGATCCATCCTATAGGCACTCTTATTTAGCCATGTTTACAAAAAAAAACTATATACAAACAAAACAAAAAAAAAGAAAGAAAAAAAAAAAACCATAGACTAATGAAAAAAATTACCTTTTTTGATTACTGCATTTTCCTTGTTTAGGTATTTAAAGTTTTATTATTTATTTTCTGTCCGCGTCAATTTCTGTCCTCTTGTTGTCTGTCATATTTTTTTAATTTTTTTAATTTAATTCATTTTATTTTTTCCAATTTTTAATTTAATTCATTTTATATTTTTTTAATTTTTAATTTAATTTATTTAATTTTCTTTATGTATATTTTATGTTATAATATTTATTGATTTGCATGACTTTGTTTAATTTATTTATAAGTTTTCTTTACTTATTTCAACTTTATTTTTAATTTAATTTATTTCCTCTTTTAATATTTTGTTTCGTGTTTATTCTTTTTTTAAATTAAATTTTGGTGGCCGAAGACTTTTGCGAGCCATTGTATACGCCGACTTCGCACCACCAACACACACGCAACGATGATTAAAAAAAAAAAATTCCGTGTTTCGGATTATTGCTTTGGACACTTTTTCCACTTTAGAATCACAAAAAAAAAACGGCCATAAATCGAGGGAAACTGAACGCGAGTTCTACGTGCGCGAATTCTTTTCCGTTCCGCCAAAATCTTCACTTAACCTATCATCTTTTTTCCTTTTTCTCCGGTCCCGCCAAAACTTTTTCCCGCGCCAAAAAACTTAACCTTAACCTTATTTCATTTTTATTTTGCGCGTTTATATCCTATTTTCTTTTTTTTCGCACCCGTGCACTAAAATCTAACACTTAACTTCTTTTCTTTATCATTCTTCACTTTTTCGGCCCCGCCATCAAAAATTCTTCTTTTTTTCGCCCGTACGCGCCAAAAACTTTTCGTCCCGCCAAAAAAAACTTAACCTCCAATTCCTACTTTTTCCTAGCTGTCAGCCAGACTCAAAAAACCCGCCACTGAACTAACTTTTGTTTTGTGGAACCGGTGTGGATCAAAGTAATGCCACTGCATTAATTGGTCCGTCCATTCATTATTATATTATGTACTATTAACATTAGAATTAAGTATTCATATTATAAATTAGAATTTAAGCATGAATTAATTTAAGCAAAATTAGAGAAAAATTATTATCACTAATTTTATAAAAATGTTCACTGAACATGGCCATACTGGCCACTATTGAGCACGTCGTCTGTAAAACACGGGCGGCTGATTTTTTACGACACCGTCTGTAGAGGCTCGGAAAAGGACACAATAAAAGCTCCACGGCCCTATATAAGCCATGACGGAGCACGCTCGCGCCAGCTAAAAATTTAAAACATACCTTGAGATACACGCCGCTTCGACGTTACAAGAGTAAGTAAACAGCTCAATAATCAAAATCACTGTTGTTCTCCTGTTCTTCTTTTGAAGATTCAAGAAAGAACTTACAAGAAAACAACAGGTCCCTTCAAAAATACAAGGTCTAGTTCAGGCTATTCCTTGAAAGCGGATTCTGCTTCCAAGGAATGATTTGAAGACAGACAGCAGCACAATCGGTCGCGAAAATCAAGAAACAAAGGTACGGAATAAAACTACAAAACCTACATAAAACATAAAAACCGAACCATTCAATAAAGGCCAAAACACTCACAAAACCGGCATTTTTTATTAATTTCTTCACCTTTCCCGATCCATTTTAGGAAAAGAAGAGTTCGGACGTGATAGTCCGATCAGTATATAAGTTTTTTGTAATTAGCAATAAGCTTTCAGTTATTTTAAAACTAGAAATAACGGACGTCTCGCTACCGAAATAAAGTATTTTTTTAACTCATCTACAATTTTTGTATTTAACTAATTTAAAGTTTGGCACAGTAAGTATCCAGCCAATTAATTCCTTTTACCTTTCAAGCCCAAAAACTCAAAGGCAATTTGCGTCTCTTTCCGAGGCGCTTATACCTTATTTTCCCGGTTCTTACTGCGGCGTTCTCACGAATGCCCGAACCACTTTTCAGCTGTTAAACATACTCTCCGATTCTCCACTCAACACAACTTACTGTCTGTGATATCCTGGGGATATCGCGGACACAACAGTATCTATTTAGGTATTTAGTTTATAAAAAAAATTCATCGCGTATGTTTAGGTATTTAACTTATTATTTATTTTAAAAACAATTCATTGTGTAAGTTTTCGTAGTTAGGTTATTTAACTTCTTTATTTATTTTAAAAATAATTCATTGTATTTATTTAGGTATTTAGTTTATAAAAAAAAACAATCGTGTACGTTTAGGTATTGAATTTATGTTTAAAAATTCATCGTATTTATTTTAAAAAAAATTCATCGCGTATGTTTCGGTAATTAACTTATTATTTATTTTAAAAATAATTCTTTGTATATATTTAGTTGATTAGTTTTATTTTAACAATTCATTGTGTATGTTTTCGTAGTTAGGTTATTTAACTTCTTTATTTATTTTAAATTTTCTGTCTGTCTGTCCGGTCCTGTCATTGACCATGCCTTTTTTTTACTAGCCGCGTACCGCGGCTACGCTTACGTTTGTTTGGTGCTATACTATCGTTACTCCCGTCTCTGCCATTTCTTCCGTTGCTCCCATTTCTCCCGTTGCTTCCATTTCTCCAGTTGCTCCGTTGCTCCCGTTACTCCATCCTCTATTTTCCATCCTCTATCCACCATCCTCCAACTTCTATCCATCATCCATCATCCTCCATCCACTATCCTCTATCCCCTATCCAACATCCATCGTCCAACTTTACCATTTAGTAATAGGAACGCATAGCTAATACACCGGGTTATTCCTTGAAATATTTGGAGAAAAAAATTGTTCTACAGGGTGGGTCAATTTTCAATAACAGTGGAGATACAGGGTGGTTAGGAAAAGTGTTTTTGACCGGTACCCTCACTCACTTAAAATGTTATATCTTGAAAACGAATAACTATAAAACTCGTTTTTTAGGGAATCTAATTACCTTTCATTTGATGTAACAGTCTAAATTGTAACTGCACCCAATCTTGAGATATTTACTCGAAACACAGATTTTTGCTACGTGAACCCTTAAAATTCAGTGATCAATGTAGTTTTTCTCAAAAAACCCCATTATAAAAATGTCATTTTAATTTTATTTTTTTATGAACCATGTTATTACCTACAAAAGCTGCATACATATGTATGAGTTACGATTAACATTTTGGATGTAATAGGTAAAAATACATATCGCATAAAAATTAAATATTTTAAAAGTCAGTACCATAAAGTGGACCTCGTCTAAGAACCTGTTTAATTTGTCCGTAGTACTGAAGTATTTTTATTGCACATTTATTACTATTTAAAGTATGTAGGAAAACAATGAAATGTAAGTGAGTTTCAACATAATTGATGCTTTTCCCTAGAAAAAATTATTCCAAATTGATCCAAACCGGTTGGTCTGAAGCGAGTACAAAAAAAAATGCGGTGAAACTCGCCGCGCAGGAAAACAGTGCCGATGCCAAATATTGGAGCACGTGAAAACGAATCGCGAACGAAAAAAAATTCTGATCGTCGCCGAATTTTACGAAATGCAAAAAAAAAAATCAACTAATCTACGAGTTTGTGATATATAAAAAAAATTCAATAATCGCCGAATTTATCGATATAAAGGAAATCAAATCGTCGCCGAAGTTTCAATATAACATATACCTCGTTCACGTGGTCAACGACGTACCGCTACGTAGCACTTCGTAGTACCACGTGAACACACGAAATTTTGCTACGGAGCGGTTTTTCTACAACGTAGCAAAACCGCGTAGAGTAGTGTAGTGGATTTGCTAATCCTTCCCACGAGAACACTTGCCGTTGCGCTCCGTATTACTTTTCGAGTGAATTGTCAAAAAACTGTGTTGACAGACAACTTTATTTGTTTGGATTTTCTCAACGATTCTAATACCAGTACCTTAATGACTCAATTTCGCTGAAAAATAAAAGAAGAAGGGTTATTTAAGAAATAAAACGACGAATGTAATTTTTTTTAAATAAAATAAATACCAGTTGTGACAGCTGTCAATTAATAATCAAGAGTGCGAAACGTCAATTCACTTCACGTGAACACTCATATATCAACCGGATTTCATAATACGCTACACTACACTACGCTACCACGTGAACGAGGTAATAGATAGAAGAAAAAACAATGCTTTCAACGCCCAAAGTTCGCGCTAACATCAAAAAAAAATCTTCGCTTAGTATTCGCGAAATCTTCGCCTAAAATTCGCGTACTAAAAAAAATAATTCAATCGACTCAATATGAAAATGAACCCTCACGTCGCACTCCTTTCCTCTCCCCTCTAATGCAGCAAATCGCGAAGCCGATTTCTGGCTTTCTCGACCCATCGGGAAAATCGGGATCGCGTAAGATAAAATTCAACAAAAAAAAATGGAAGAAAAATAGCAACACGAAAAATCAAAATCAACAAGCAAAAAAAACTCGAAGTCAAATATCGTCCGAAGACTTACCAAAAACTTTTCCGAAATTTCAACGAAATCTTCAATCACCAAACTCACTAATGTTTCGCAAGTATTGGTCCCGATTGTCTGACGACATGCCCGACAAGACAAAGCATGCCCAGCTCTCAAAAGGGTACTCACGAAACAAAAGTGGAATAGATCATGAAAATCAAGTCTGACCCAACTCACATCACATCAGTCCCGCATACAGGCAATATTTCCCTTTCCGAGTTGGCGCCTATGGGTTGCCAAAACGGTTCGCCGATAAGTCCGTTCCACATTGCCTCCATGCCAGACCGATACGATGGTTTTCTGTGGAAATTCGGAAAAGCTGCACTTGGACTTGGACTATCGTTGCCGTTCAGGCAAAAATTCTGTCGCAGAACGACGAAATTGAGTCCTCTTGCCCACCAACTTTTTACACGGAATTTTTCCGAACGCGCGCGTGTTGATGAGCTACGCGTTGTGCACCTAGCGCATTTGTGACTGGCCCCACGTTGAACCAATATGACATTTTCAGATTCAAACAACATTTGTGCGAAGTTCCGTTCTGAGGTACAGATTTTTTGGGCTAGATTAAACTTTTTATAAGTAATTTATCTATTGATTTCATTTAGTGTATAAAAATATTATTTAAGAATCGAACCGACTGCCCTTTGAAAACGTATTTTTGCTTCAGACCCTCGTTTATACATATATTCTATTCATTAAGGTGCTCTTACACAAGCGATTAAAATTGCTCAATTTGCAGCAATTCCAGACAATTTTGACGTCACGAAAACATACAGCAACATCAGCAACTGACGATATGGATCAATTGGTGGTCAACTCATTGCTCAACAGTGACTAGCGATATGGAGCAATACTCAGCAATTTGGCAATGAGATCATACACGGACAATTCAGTGCATGCAATAAATCAGTCATGACTGAAGACGAAATTTTAGTAGCTGCGTGTGCATTAGTTATTATTCATTATAAAAAAAGAAGAAAAAAATCTGCCGCTGCTTTCTGATTTTAATGTGTTACGGCCTTAAGGAATAACCAGGAGGCTATTTGGAACGTCATTTTTTAGGTTGTCAGCCGAATAGTAACCTACACCGCATTTCAGCATTAAACACGTTTCGGACTTCCCCATAAAATAATAAAGTTGCGCCCAGACTGTTGGCCGATTTTTTTTAGTTTTAATTACTCTAGTAGCACATCTACATATGGGTACCAAATTTCAACTTTCTAGCATAAGCCGTTTCTGACATATGAAACCCCCCCCCCCCCACTCCCGTACCTTGCTACCCCTACAAAAATTTATTTTACTGGGATGTCTCTATAGTAGCTCTATACAATTTTCAATTTTTAGCTTTCTATTCTTTCCGGCTTTCGAGAAATTGAAATCAGAAAATTGTTCCTTTCCACCCCCTCCCACCATATTCCCTACTCCCCCTCCCTCAAAATTGCTCCGCTAGAGGTCTACTGGTACTCCTGTAAAACTTTCAAGATCATATCTGATACGGTTCATGAGATATAAAATAATAATGTAATTTTTTGAAAAATGATTGTCCCCCACTTTTACGCTTCGACTCCACCCTCAACAATTTTACATTCAGTAGACTACTGATAACTCCATATACAATCAGGAATTCCATGCTATTAAAAGCAAACCATCCACTGCCTTGAGAAGCACAACTTTTTTTTTGCTCGTTCCTGCTCTCATTTTTGAAATGAGGATAATTGGAATTTTCCAAATTAGCGAAAATATAACAATTATAGGGCGAGCAATATCAGCAATCTGTGAAAACATTGCCACATTGCCGAAATATTGTCGTTATGTCAATTGATATTGCCCTGTGTTGCTCCATTAATCGCTCCACTAGTTTTGGCAATAGTCGTGGGGCATTTAATTGCTTAAAAAATTGCTCGTGTACAAGCACGTTTAGAAAATCAAAGACACATTATTGGGCAACTCATCAATAAAAAATTTCAAAAGTAACGAAAAAATTATTTTTATCTTCTAAGCTCCCTAAAAACAAAAAAACCATATAAATAACGTTATATATGTAATTCAATTAGTATTCTTTGTACGAATTATATACAACATTTTCGATTCTTCTTCTAGGACTTATATAAATACCAAACTAATTGAAAAAAATCATAAAACTATGAGAACGCCCCTTTTTCGTAAATTGACGAGTATTATTCCATTCCAATAAAATTAATTGGCAATTTTGAGCTTGAATAACAAAACTTTTTTGAAAACATTGTTCTTGGAAAAATTTTATATACACAAATATACTAACATTAAACATTACGAGACAGAGAGACTAAAATAACTTTAAAAATTAAAGCAAATCATGTATATTATGTCCGATTCAATATAATACTTAAATTAGGCCCATTACGTCCATATGGGTCTTTGGGCAACATGAACATGTCTTTACACCAAGTATAACCGATCACTCGCGTTTCAATTACTTTTTTAAAGGCCGGGTTCTCATTTAATAAATCGCGATAGTTATCATTCGACACAACAGCCGCATCGAATTCGACAGCTAACTGAAGTATAAAACTGTAAACAAAAAATTAGATTTAGCAAATAAATTAATTTAATAATTCTTAAATTAAAATACAACTTTTGAGTCTTACCGATCATCATAACAGCTAGTACTTTTTCCTGGCAAATTTTTGCAAGGGGTTAAAACTATTTTTCCACCTCGATGGAGTAGTATTAATAAATCGGGATCGGAAGACCTATCTCTTTGCAAACGATATTGCGGTACTACCGCTTGTGCTTCATGGCCCATCTTTTCAAAGTACTGTAAAGCAATCTCTATTCCCTTTACAGAAAATCCTTTATTACACGAATGGCTTAAGGGAAATAAAAAATACGGAATATTTTAAAAAGCAGCGGTAAATGAAATTCACACTAAATCAATAAATAAATATCTTACGCATAAGCAACATTACTGCCATCGATAATGATCATCCGTTTCCCAGGTCTTCTTTTTTCTTTATTAGGATTATAGGTATTAGAATTATATATCTCATTTCGTTTACGTTCTGTTGTAGTAAATGCGAAGTCGTTTTTTATAGCCTTACCCGGTGGTGTTTCAGGCTCTGATAAATACGATAGACCCAAGTTTTCTTTAAATTTCTTAAAAGGTTGTGTTAATCTATTAAGAAATCCGCCAGGATTTTTGGTTCGCTTTACTGGAGTTTCAACATGCTGTAATATTATTGTAATTTTTCAGATTAACAATTCAGTATCAAATTATTTCAGAAGTAAAATGTAGATCAACAATTAAAATTTTTGTGCAATCAAATAATTTTTTTTAATAATTATAGTACTTACCACATAATAATAAATTACTTATGCATAATATCAGTATCTATTATACATACATTCATACTTAGTATGTATTTCCTCAGATATTTGAAAATTCAGCTTAGAATTTTGTTTGAACCCGAAGTGCGCCAAAACAGTGCCAACAGCAATTCAGGGCACCACTGGCAGTTGAAGGGAATGCAATTAACAGCGCATGCTGCCAACATGAAAGGTATCAGTAAACCGAAAATTTAGGTGACAAAATTGCTGTGGAAAATGGAGTCCGAAGTAGAGCTCCATCTCTTAGCAGCATAAAAGCAAATCCATACCACGACAAGGTTGAGATTTATGATGACAGCAGCAATATTCAATTACCATTTCACGATCGGAATTGTAACCTTATTTTACTCCACTTGAGAAAATGAAGATGTGCTTCCGGTTGAGGTGCAGAATCTAGGGAACTACGGTTCAATAAATAACAATCACTTCATCCTCGGTGATAACGTGCCCCACAACGAGGGTTGCAGTAGAAGCATAGAGATATTGGAGACGACAAGCCACCGGCTTTGTATAAAGCGCTTTGAAGCCAGAGAAGTGAGATAAAACAGGGTAGTTATATCAAATTGTTGTTGTTTAGTGTGTTTCAAGAGCGGGACATAATGTAAATGTGAGTGAGAAAAAACAGGGTCGTTATGTCAATTGTTCTTGTTTTGCGTGTAAGTGAATGCGACGACGTCCGCCTTCAACTCAATCGCTGCTTGTCATCTCCAGTATATATATCTAAAAACACAAATTGTTTGTAAACAAATTTTCTAGCGGTATGAAATGGACAGTAATATTATTTCTCTTATTATAATAACCAGGCTAACTTCCCTACACTGCTGGCGCGCGAAGTTTGTAGGCTTTTCGAGCACAAACCCAAAAATATTAGCTTAGATTATTAATTATTGATGAAAAAGTTAAGATATTTTAAAATATCTTGGAGGTACAATCAACTGCTGTCTCTTTTGATTTTTAATTTCTGATATTTTGGAGATACGATCAACTACAACCTATCTAGAAGATTTTAGTGTATTTGGTCTTTTATTTGAAAGAATATCGTTATAGTACAATAAAATTCTTCTTTGCTTTAAGTGTGTGAAAATTGTCATTTTAGATTTGCATAATTTGATGAAAATATTAAAATATATGAAAAAAGATTGGAGGTACAATCAAGTAGAGTTAATTTGCATGAGTTAGTCGTATTTATTTTTGTTTGTAATTTTTTTTATTTTAATTATTTTTTTTTTCATTTATTGGATTAAAAAAAACATTTTCGGTACAATCATATACAGACGAAGTACTATCTAATACCAATAGCAGCCATGTAAAGACCGACAGAAAGAAAAGATTTGTAATATTTTTTTTACTTAAGACCGGTTTACATGTCGGTTGCAAATAATTTTTACTGAGATTATGAGGGAGCTAGCTTATCGAATTTTCAATGGAGTAGAAGCAACCACTACAAAAAAATGTTGGCACGCACACATTGACAGAAATATCGTCAATATTTTTTACTGGATATATCTCTGTTCGTTTCACTCCTGATCTGTTTCTCATTAGAGATTTTCCTTCTCCCTCACAATCTCAGTAAAAATTACTTGCAACCGCCATGTAAACCGGCCTTTATGACTCGTTCGAATGGCTAAAAATTACATGAGTTGTTTCTCAAGCTTGTATTAGAACTAGATATGGTACATCTTTGTCATATATTGACTATTTTCACTAGTAAATGTCATATTGTCCAGTCAAATTTTTGTCGACAACGCTGCATTTGACAGCGTAGCATGCAGTTTATCACCAGACGCGTTCGAAAAATAACTCGAGTAAAAAAAATCGTTCGAAAATGTAGAGTAGAGTCAATTTTACTCTAATGACATAATAGAGTTGCGTTCGAAAATGCCAGAGTAGAATAGAAAGGGGTAATACCCTGGATACACAGTTCGTATACAAATCATAATATCGTCAATATCACCAGTGTATCACCCAATATTATGCATATAGTACGTCAACGAGCTGATATCTACATAATATCCAACCTGTTTCCTTGTATATAAATTCAATAATTTTAGCCGATATAGCCTTCTTTTAACTGCCATCAGCGCCATCTGCTACTGAAATCAACTGAAATTTCAATGAATGACAGTTGCGGATTTTTATATTCTTCCGTTAGTTAAAATTGTTTGAGCGTGTTTTAATTTTTGTGTGTGATGTGATGGTCCACTTTGTACATTTCTTTATTAGCAATGAAAGTGCTTTTCGCCGGAACCTCATACTGCAACGTTTGACTCGAAAAGCATATTTTTCTTCACTGCTAAAATTTCGGAATGCACTAAATGTCAAAGTATAACATGTATGGGTTGTGTATCATGCCATCTTGTATTGCATATCATGATTTGAATAAAGTAATTTGTATACGAGCAGTGTATCCATGGAATAACTCTACTAAGACCGCGGTCCGAATTACGCTTTCTGCGCTTTTAGCACGTTTACAACCGGTCCGAATTGCGCTCACGATGCACACAATTTGCATGGAGGGGTAATTTTCTGGCGCTTACACTACTCACGGTTTCGAGGAGAGGCACTGTGAGTACACTGTTACAAGGAGTTCGAAACGTCATATATCACCCGAAGCATGAAGTGGTCACTATTTTTGAATACATTACGTGTCAGTGTAAAGTTTTGTCGAAAATCTTTAGTTGCAGCTATAATACTTTGGAATACCACTTTCTTTTCTCCATTTTTATAAAAATCATACATCAAATGAAATTGGCTTCAATCTCATGCCAACTCAGAATATGACTCTCGGGTAACTCTATCCGTTCCTAATTATCAGAATAGAGTTAACTCTCATTTGAGTGTGTTAGTTAACTCTGAAGGTAATTCTAACTCTACCCGAGTTAATTTCCGAACGCATCCCAGCGAATGTTTTGATTAATTAAACATTTGTTTTGGTGAATGTTTTCACAGTACATTTTTAACTGAAAATACTAGTGTTCCGGGTAAAATATTATTTATTTTTATTTTTTCTGTCTTTTATCTTTTCGGACTCTACTGAGTCCTTTATCAAACTAGAACTTCTGGAACCAGTTTCGTCTTTTAGGTAAATTTATTTTTCATTTGTTCACGAAACTCGTTCTTCTCCATTAAAGTGGTCAATGGGAAGATTAAAAATAAAATAATTAAGTATTACACTATTGTTATGTTATTATACTTCATCTTCTCAAACATTAGTCCTTTAAGCCACAACCAGAAATATTAATTACACTTTCAGTTTAGTCATTACATGCATACGACAAAAAGTTTTTCGAATTATACATACATTTCTATTTAATTAAATTTACAAACCTGTCTTTTGTTACTCTCATTTTTGCTATCCAACGGTATGAAATCCGAAGTATTTACGATCGTTGGTGTTTGTGGTACAATCTCTTCACTTACAAATATTACAGAATTATCAAGTTTACGTTTTCTCTTTTTCATTCGTTTCGTCATTTTAGGTGTAATACTTGAAACGAAAATAACATCTTCTGTAAGGACAGTCCTGTTTCGGGGTGTATCTGAATCTGAGTTAATTGTTTCATATAAAGGAATGTCAGTTGTGGCAAAACTGGCAGTGATGTCTTCATAATACATTGATAAACCATCGCCCCCTTGTTCATTATTGTTTTCTGTCTCTGTACAATTAACGATTTCTATTTTCTTCTTTACTTCTGATATCGTATTTTCTAAATCTGTACTAGAATCTATTTCACCATTCTCCAGACTAGAAACAGATAAATCTTTTAGATTATCAGTAGTTTCAGTAATATTACTCTCTTTTATTGAAGCACTAACTTCGTCGACTTCTTTTTCGGTTTCTTGAATCGGAACGGAAACTTCGTCTTCATCATCGATCACAATAATTTCTGGATTATCCTCTATTAGAACGCAATCGCTACAGTTCTCGATACTTTGACACTCTTGGGTATCATTCTCCTGCAACATAGATATGCTTACAGATCTGTCACGAATTCGCACAGATCGTCTAACTAAATGCGGGTCTATAGTTGTTTGCTTATTATCGTCCTTTTCAAGCAGCTTCCGGTAAAGATTCGTTCCGGCTACCAAATTGAGCTTGGAGTTTACATTTAATTTTCTTCGCGTACTAACCTGAGTATAAAAAAAATTAAATTGTTAGGATTTTTGATACAGATATTTTGACATAAAATAAACATGCCTGTTTCGATGAATTCAATTCTTCCGCATTTCTTGTTTTATTTCGATACGGAGTTGATGTATTACCAATCTACATGATTACACACATTGTATAAAAATCTGTTAATTCTACTTAGATAATGTGAAAAATTAGTTATCTATGTAATCTACAAATTACTTAAATACGTACGGACATAAGAATAAAAATCTGCCAACAGTCTGGGCGCAACTTTATTATTTTTTGGGTAGAAGTCCGGAACGTGCTTAACAGTGAGAAGCGGTGAAGGTTACTATGCGACTGACCATCTAAAAAATAACGTTCCAAATAGCCTCCTGGTTATTCTTAATTTTACTTAAGAGCTAGAGGTCTACTGGCCCCAACTCCTGTAAAATTTTCAAGATCATATCTGGTACGATTTTTGAGATATAAAAATAAATTTTTTGAAAAATGGCTACCTCTCCACTTTAGTGCTCCACCTCTCCCCTCAAAAAGTTTACATTCAGTAGACTTCACTTGTGATCCCATATACAGACACCAAATTTTATCTTCCTGGTGTAATTGGTTCGGAAAACATTGTAATCAAAAGTTTTTCACCCCGCACCCCACCACGCCTCCCCACCCTCCGCACACGGAGCGACTAGTTTTCAACTCTAATTGCAAACTGGTTTCATATTGACCACACACACACAATCAGTTTGCAACCAAAATTGAACCTCACATCGCACACGAGCGCAACTTATTTTGGATCAGTCGTACCAAAGTTGTTATCATTAAACAATTGTTTCCTTTAATTTGTGGTGTAGCATGTGCAACCATGCAACTAAACTGTTTTGCGACTATCAAGTTAAACACGTACCTATATTTTATTATAAAGTTATACATATGTATGTAACTTTTGTGGGTAACAATATGGCCAATCCAAAAATGAAATTAAAATTACATTTTAATAATGGGGTTTTCTGAGAAAAAAAATCCCATTGATGAAACAATTTTTAGATTCACAGTATCAAAAATTGGTATTTTGAAGCAAATTTCTCAAGATCGGGTACAACTACAATATCAACGAAAACATCGAATAAAAGGTAATTGGATTCCCTAAAACACAACTATAACATAGTGACACTAGGGTCACTAGATACACAACACTCTCTACCTAGGGTTTGGCAGACACGTCTAATTCGATCGTTTATGTACTAGAAATTTTAATTTAACCTTACAAAAATAGCCTGTTTATGTACTAGTTCGCCTGTTTTTGTACTACTAAACATTGCTATCAAATTGCGTTTTTGAAGTGTGTTAGTGCGAATATGTGAAGAGTCGGAAAAAAGCTGTCGGTTCCCTCCCACAATTCTAATACTTGTTTTTCTTTGGTATTTTATTATTTATTTTCTTTGGTTTCCGTATTTCTTTCATTTCTTTTATGGAAATTTACAATTTTGCAGCGAAAAGTTAATCATTTCTATTGTTTATAAAGCGAAATCCCATAAACATGAAACAAATTTAAATTTACTGGTTTTTCACCTTGGTACACATCTGCCAAACCCCTCTTAGAGGCTGTTTTGGTGTGAGTGCGTATACAGTAACCCTAAGTGACATGTGATTATTAGTTTTGAAGATATACCAAATTATTTGAATGAGGGTACATGTCCGAAAGACTTTCGTTTACCTCCCTGTGCCTCCACGGATAATAAAAACTGACCCACCCCGAACAACATTTTTTTTTTTCAAATTATAACAAGGAATCACTCATTAATTATTACCGATCAAGTACCAGACACCCTGTATAATAGTCACAAACTCATTTCACGATTTTTTGATATTGGACCACCCAGGTGATGTAAAGAGCTTGCATGTCTATTCGAATTCTAATATACCTCTTAGATCTGATGAGATATTAAATTTCTTTTACTTCCTCGGGGTTCCTACATAATCGACTAAAAATTAACTTCAGGATTTTTGGATATAGAGCCATGGAGGTGTAAGAGGGTTACGTTTTCACAAGTTTCAAAATCTCTCAGGTCTAATGAGATATAAAATTGTAATGTCCTTAAAACCTATTCACAATTTTTTGAAATTCAACCCAAGGGGATGTGAAGAGGTTGCTTAAATTTCCACAAATTTTGCAAAACCTCTAGTGTCTGATGGTTTGTAAATGTTTTCATATCTATTAGGTCTGATGAGGCAGCAAATTGATTCTGACTTCTATAGACTTTTAGTGTAAATAATATATTATATATTTAATCGACTAAAAATTGTAGAGATCGTAATCAGAATTAACTAAATTAACAATTTTCTAATTTAGCGATCGTGATCACAATGAAATAAATTCACAATTTATTCGGATAAATTACCAACATCTTGTTATCAACAGCACCACATTATCAAAATTGACCAGGACACAACAAAAATCATCACCGGTCATTCAACACAGAAATAGCAACAATCAACAAAACCCATCAATCCAAATATCGCCGCAAGGCACATTTCTGGACATCAACAAAACAACACCATCATGAGCAGCAATCAACACCTGGTATCGTAGTATCATCAACAAAATTGACAAAAATCAAAACTATGTGGAAAGATTCATGTAAGTACTTTAAACGTATAATACTTGTTGGTGCCCTTTTGTTTTATATGTATAAGTGCATAAGTGATTATTTTCTTTTTGTGCCTCTATTCATCTACGAGTATACGAGTATAACAAAGAGAGCCAATTTCGGTTTTGCTTTGTAAAATAATTTAGAATTTAATAATTTTGCTTTGTAAAATAAATTAGAATTTAAATTCGCAACTAGTGCATACCTACAATTTGAAAGTTTTTTTTAATCCATTTTTCGGTTTTGTAAAATAATTTAGAATTCCAATTCGCATACAATTTAAAATTTATTTTATGCATATTTCGGTTCTGTGAAATAACATAGAATTCTAGTACGCCACTCGTTCATATAAATTTGAAAGGTTCTTTTACACGTGATCTTGTGATACATGATTACGTTTCGCCTTGTATTTGTGCTATACGATTACATTTCGGATTGCATTACGTCCTGTCCATACCATAGATCACATTTCGGATTTCACACACATAATATTTGATCAAAATACCGAACGGGCCTTTTTGAAATTTTTGTTTTGGATCAACCGACTGCATGTAATCTTGGGAACCGCAGACCGTGCGAGCAACGGACATTATTTACGCCGACCATAACAGCAGCGCCCCCGGTTGATATATATTTATAAAAAAATTATTAGCGTACCCCTTCGAATAAAACCAACCTGGATAAAATCGAGCAAATGGTTTTTGAGATAATAATTTCTAAAATTCACCTATTTTGTCTGCTTTCTACTCGGATGTTCCCCCTTAAACTGGTCTTGTGAATTTATTTTGTTTATTAGTTTGTCGCTAATTTATAATTGCCAATTAAATGTTTACGCAATAGTTTAATTTTATATTCAAAATTTCATTTGGTGTTTTTTTAATTTGTTTATCCGTGACAAATATAATATTTGCGAGTTTTTATTTTTATTTTGTGTTCATGCAAGGGGTCATCCATTGTGCAGCTATACAGGGTGTCCGGTACTCCGTGGACAACCTTGTAAGGGGTTATTCCTTGATATATTTTGAGACAAAAATTGTTCTACTGGGAGGGTACATTTTCAATATCCGTGGAGATACAGGGTGTTCAAGAAAAGTGTTTCGGAGCTGTACCCTCACTCACTTAAAACGTTATATCATGAAAACTAATAATCAGAATTCAAAGTGTTAGCTTCTTTTTTAGGGAATCGAATTACCTTTCATTTGATGTAACAGCTCAAATTGTAACTGCACCCGATTTTGAGATATTTACTTCAAAACACAAATGTTTGCTACTTCAACCCTAAAATTCCGTGATCAATGCAGTTTTTCGCAGAGAACCCCATTATAAAAATGTCAGTTTAATTTTATTTTTTTATTTGTCATATCATTGCCTACAAAAGTTGCATACACTTGCATTCAATAAGCTAAGTAAATAAATAAAGTAAAATTATGATTCCAAAAATATTGCACTTTTATGCAAAAAAGAAGAACATGTTGATCTATACTCTTTGCATGAACTGAAAGAATTTAATAATAGTATTTATGCTTTAAGGCCGTGACACATTAAAAGCAGAAAGCAGCGGCAGAAGCAGAATTGGTTCAGAAAGCACAGAATCATATGGCGCCTGTTTAAATGAAAGCAGCGGCAAAAGCAGAGACGAAAACAGTGCTGCTTTTTCGTTCTAAATTCTAAAATTCTGCCTCTGCTTCAGTACTGCCAACGTAAATCCCTTAAGAATTGGGAATGCTGTCAGCAATGAAATGTTAAATGTGTAAAATTTGTTTCCATATACTCGTATTTAATGATCATTTTAAGCGAAAAGCTCAGAAAAATCAACGGAACCAAAATATTTTCGTTCGCTCAAACATAGAGTAAGTACTAATAGAGAGACAACTCTCTAACATTGTCTGATCCGTTACTTGTGGGCAATGAAAGCGACTTTGGGGGAAGTGTAAGGAGGTTACTGTTTTCGTACTTGAAAGCTTTCTTCAATGCGAACGATTCCCCTACCCTGATATTTTAAATTTTCGTTTAACGACTACTAGACCTCAAAATTTCCCGCCATGCGTGTTTGAATGCGAGGATCTCACAAGCCCTTTGATCTATTGAATTGAAATTTTTTAAGTGGGTAGACAGGATAGAGTGGTGACTTCTTGGAGACTGCGGATAAGATGGAGGAAAGGGGTGGGAGCATGAGCAACCGCATACAAACGGAAGTTGAAACTTGGAACTTATGTAGATTTTTGACTGTGGAGCCATTTGAAAAAAAATATATAAAAAAATTATTCAGGAACGAAAAGTATATAACGCAAATCATGGAGCCACAGATAAAAAAAGATAATATTTTTTTTTTGTTCAGCTATGACCAAAAACTCCAAAAACGCTTGTCCGTTCGTTTGTTGGCAGGATAGCTCAGGAGCGGATGACGGTCACATTTTTTTCCGATCAAATACGTTTTGTAAGACTAAGTTCGTTAAGGGGCGATATCATTTCACTCCTTCCAGTACCTCTTATTCCAAAGTCCTTAAAACACGTATTAACGATTCTTCAAGTTAGGAGCTTAACATTATGCACACATTAATGTTTCAATATTTCCACTTAAAAAACAGAATATCAGGCAAATCGAACTAAAAATTCCTGTTACAGAATTCGCTAGCAGGATACAGGAAGTTAAAATTATGAAGTAAATTCAGACTTGTTTTTTTAAAGAATAGTTAAATATGACGAATGTTAATGACGAACAAACAAAATACGTAGGTATATAGGTCCTAATAGCGAATGGCTTATTAAATGAATGTATGAATTTATAATAATTAAAGGTTAGTGAAGAGCAAAAATAATGAGATATCGATACATATCTATTATATTTGTTTGTACTATTGTAATATCTTACATAATACAAATGAACAAAAATAAACTTATATAGGTAGTTGGATACATTGGTGAAAATAAGTGTAATTTTAAAAGAACAAGTTCACGAAAATCGAAAAAAACATGTTATTTTTTATACCGCTACCATTAAATATTATATAATTACTATTAATAATATTATATACCTTATACTATTATATTACAGATGAATGGGGAAAAAAAAGGGGACATTATTTTAAACATCTAATATACAAAATTATTAAATCAAGTACTTTTTTTTGCAAACAAATAAGAAAGACCAATGACCAGCACATACATAAATACTATATAATAATGTGCTAATGTACATAAATTGCAAATGTATTAATAAATTAATGTTTTTATAATAATAAAAGGTTAATGAAGCACATTATGAATGAAATATCGAGATTAATAATACCTTAAATAATAGAATAATAAAAATTAAACAATATAGTTAATAGGTTAAATACATCAAATTTAAAAAAAAAACAATTTCACAAAAGCCATTATGTGATAAAAAAAACATGCTCTATTTATTTCGCACCAATACGGCCCATTTGGAAACCTAGTAAATGCTTTTTTAGAAAATGTCGCTATTAGTCAGCCGTCATAAATAAATGTTGATGTCACAATATTTTTAAGTTCTCCCAGGTTTTCTTGAAGAACCCCCATATATCGAATTATTAATATTTATTTTTGAGGGCTGAGTAAAAATAGGTTTTTTTTTAACTCTTCTTTAATATTTTCTAAAAAGCACTTATTATGTTTTGAAATGGGAAAGCCTAACGAAATATTATAATAATACTAATACTTGCATCCAAACATTAACTCTAATAATATATATTAATATTTTTAGTTTTTAGAAGTTTATTATCCATGTTAAGCTCGTATATTACTGCATATTTAATTTTTGATAGTATTTTTTGTTTTCTTTCTAATTAAATTATTTTTTTCGCAAAAGGACCGAGTAGAAGGATTTTCCAAGCGAGATCTCCATATGCAATGCTTTCGCAATAATACTAATATAGTATAGTCCACAAGATTTCTAATAGGACTAAGGCATGGGTACTTTCCATAGTCAGTACTAGTACTTTCAGTTGTGCTATGATAAAATAAATGGGATTTTGTTGCTGTAAGGCACTCATTTAAAATGTGTGCTTTAATATTTCGCATATGAGGAGTATTATCGAATGTTTGTTTGAAAATATTTAATATTACATCAAAAATTTTCATGAAATAGTCTGAAGGATTTTTTAAATACAATTTGTGCAGATAATTTCCATCTGATTTTTGTCCTTCAATGGGTGGTTGTGTTTTATATACGACTTCATCGAGTTGGCATTCTTCATTTCTTCCATAGTTTCGGTAATATAATAATTTTTCAGAGGGATTTGTTGAGTTGATGTAATCTTTCGTAAATCTTTTTTCGCAAACCTCGCAGTTATGTTTATTGAAAAATTTATATAAAACAAAACCAGCAAAATATCTCCTAGAAGCAATGTCAATAGGTTGTGGAATAACTTCAATTTCAATGTCTTCTGAATTTAATATTTCCGGAAGAATATCATCAATATAGTCTTGGGTAGGTGGGGACGTGCTGTCCGACTTTCTGCTTTCAGCATTATCCTCGCCAAAAGAACTACTACCTGCGTTCGAGGATGGGTCTACATGAGGAAAATTTTTTTCTTGCATGATCTCATGCCAATCAACATTCAAGAACTCGTCCTTATCAAGCTCACAGTTGGATCTAGCAATTTTACCCATGATGTAGTTCAGTTCACTAACCGAAGGATTTGGATGTTTATCACACATTGATCGAATCAGGGAAAATAAATTTTCGACAGCGCCTTGATTGACTCTATTGAGGAAAAGGTGTTCAACATTAAAGTCACCCAAATTTTCCAACAATAACAAAATACCGTTGATGGTTTGAATCAATCCTCTTTTCCATGAAGAAATATTCTCGGCATCCTGAATATGGATATTACGGAGATATTCCTGCATTTCTACCAGATAAGCATATGGTTTCGTTCCTTTAGCAAGTAGTTTTGCCATTAGGTTATTTGTATGCATAGCCTTGCTATTTAGCACATCGAAAAGACTATTCATCTTTCCTATAAAATAAGCAGTACTTTTCGGTATATTTTTTGGAACGGTCTTGAAATGACCTAAGTCGTTATAAGTAAGAATCGAAGCAGCCGTAGATCCACTCAAAGTTTGTACAGCCACAGGAACAGACATCTGCTTATCTCCTATCGGGTGAATGTGAGGTGGTGTCAATCTTGTGCAGGTTTCGTTGGGCAATGAAGTTCTAACCCGTATAATTCAACAATAACGTCCCACAAAATTATGTTTGAACAATCTACAATTTTTCCAAATATGTGGAATGTCATAAAGACTAAAAATTTTTTGATCTTTATAAATGAAATATGGTGAATCTTCTGTAATCCTTAAGCTCTTGTACAGAGCTTTAGCTTTAGCTATCTTGGTCACACGTTATGCACACAATATTAATACCAATATTTTTGGCGTTTTCTATTACTTCAAACAACAATTCCTTAAGCCTATTGCCATTTATCCCATTGACGGACGCAAAATACCCGAGAACATGTTTCCATGGCTTGAGCAAACCACGAACCATGAAAACTAAAACATGTTTTGCCAATTGGTTTTTGCGATCTTTATCGTCATCATAAAATCCTTCTACTTGGTCAGCATTTGTATTATATTTAAGATCTTGTCTAATATACACTTCATCAAAGACAAGAAAACCGAATAATGCTTTAAATTCCATCTCTTCTAAGGTTTGCGAAATAAAAGGATACAATTCTTCATTGTGCCCAGGTTTAAGATGTTTTATAGGGATCCCATTGATAGAAGATGTTTTACAAGGAAGATTTAATTGCAAATCATTTCTTATAAATCGGTAGCATGTTGGAGAACGTAAAAAAATATTTAATGCAATTGTTCTTTCATCGTTGGAATAATAATTATTTTCCTCGTCAATAGTTTTAGAACTGTTTTCGTATTTTTGTTGTAAGCCTTGGAAGTGGAATCTATATAATTCGAGTTATGATCTTTAAATGTATTAGAGGCCTTTCTTTGTGAGTTGATTATTTTTCTTTTCAAAATTTTATTTTGTTTTGTTAATGCGACTTGTTCTTTTTTAAGTTCGTTAATGGACTGAATATAAAATTTTATATTTTTTGCGTATTTTTTGCAATTTGAGCAAGAAGTTTCGATTTCGTCGTCAGAAGAACTCTTGCGTATTTGCTCAACTGGGGTCCGACAGCGAATTTGTGGTCGATTTGTAGGTTGACAACTATTTTCTTCCTCTACTTGAATGCCTTCTGGATTTCTTGTTTCATAAAATGAAGGCAGATTTAATGTTGGCGTATTTGCGGATTTGCATATAACCGGTACTGTCCACGAAACGAATGAGTAAAATGATTTTCGCAAATGTAAAATCGTTTCCCGAGATTATCTTCATTTAAAAAACAAAGATCAAACCATTTTTTTCGTTTCTCTTTATTTTTGGTTATATAAAAATGTAGTTTCGGGTTATCATCTTTTGCAATGTTGCAAGTGGGAATTGCACATTTGATACCAGTTCTCTTCTTTTTGTTAGAGGTACTTTCCATTATAAGCTAAACAAAATTTTCAAACTAACATTTCAATAAAAACATACCGCATTCTAGATAGGGCAGAAGCCAATCGTGTCATGCTCTTGATGAAATATGCAGCTCCTAATTATAATTTAAGTTTTTAATTATGGAAAGAAACTACAGTGGATGCCGCTTATTGTAATCACTTTGGGACCAGCCAAAAACAATAACATTAACCGGATGATAACAATAAACGAAGAAAAAAATAAGCGATGAATTCTGTTTGTGGAAAATGGAACCCAACTGTTTTGATAACAAAATGCGGCTTATAACATTATCCGCGATTACAATAAGCGGCATCCACTGTATAACAGAAAGTATGTGGCCTCAGATGCCATATCCGGAATCAGGGGAACTCGGACCACATTAACTAATCAGTGTGCATTAGTGAGGGTGGCTATTATTTAAAATTTTGCTTATGCTATCCCACAATAGTTTCAATTAGTGTAAGTTTGGCTAAATTTATTGTATTCTCTTATTTCATCTAGAGCATAAGCACGATTTTCAACTAATTCATGCAGGCATGAGCACGGACGAAATTTTTGGAGTCTATAATCAAATTTTGAAAGAGGTTTTCAGAAAACCAATTCAAATTTAACGTAATTAAGTATCTCGTTTTAATAATCATATGCATAAAAAATAAAATTTTTGTTTGCATGTACGAGCATGATTGAAATTTATGAATATTACTAAAATTTTGGATGGGGCTTAAATCTCATTCGTGTTCACACCGGATACTACCACACTATTCCGTTCATGAAATAAACTCGCAGGAATTGGACCAGATTTAAATAAAAACCAATATAAATATTTCTTATTAAGTCTGGTTAGAGAACTTATTAATCTTATACACATACTCAAAAAAGTCTGCGTACATCTCATTAGTAAATTCTGAATGATGTTGGAATCGTATGAATCAATAATGTGATCTTGATTTAATCATTTCGATAAAAAAGCCTAAACTGCAAGAAATGTATTGAAGCAGGTTTGATTAAAAAATTCCCAAAATTAACGAAGATATGGTAATTTCAATACTTGGAAGTCTGTGAGCGGCCCCAAAAAAGTCTGCGTACACATCACAAAATTTGCGATTCCCCGAAATGTGCAGTGGTTATGCCTACATTTTTTCATTGATACGCGTGACGATACTTCATTGGAAAATTGTTTGAGAGTTTTGCGTGAATTAAAGACTATTCTGTAATATGGAAGTTAAAAATAAGGAAATCAGTGTTAGTGAGCGTAAAGTGATAGTGAAATTGCGTGAAAACGGAAAAAGTTTTCGTGAAATCGCAAAATTAGTTAGAAGAACCCATTCCTCGGTACAAAGGGTTGTTGCTAATTACGAAGAAACCGGTTTGATTATTTCACGGCATCGATCAGGACGTCCTCCTAAACTTACAGCACGTGAACGTCGGAGTATTATTAATGCTGTGAAAAAAAATCCCCGATTAACGGCGTTCCAAATTGTGCAGGACATAAAACAGAAATATAATAAAACAATATGCGATGAAACAGTGCGCATAATTCTCAGGAAAGGCGGTTACCATGGTCGAGTCGCACGTAAAAAGCCGTTCATATCGGAACGAAATCGTCGAAAGAGAATGGAATTCGCCAAAACTTATGTAACTATGCCAAAAGAATTTTGGGAAAGCGTTCTTTTTTTGGACGAAAGTAAGTTTTGTATATTTGGGATAAAAGGACGCAAATTAGTATGGAGAAAACGCTCGAATTCAATAAAGAAAATTTGATTCCCACTGTAAAGCATGGTGGCGGCGGTGTGATGGTTTGGGGGTGTATGGCAGGCAGTGGAGTGGGGCAACTAGTTTTCATAGAATCCACAATGGATAAATACGGGTACCTTAATATTTTAAAAAATAATGTTAAGCAAAGTGCTGAGAAATTGCGGCTGGGGAACGCATTTTACTTTCAGCACGATAATGACCCCAAACATACTGCTGAAATAAATAGGCTTTGGTTGGCCTACAACGTCCCAAAACTCTTAGGTATACCTCCTCAATCACCAGATGTAAGCCCAATTGAACATTTGTGGGATTTACTTGAAAGAACATGACAGCATGACATAACAAGCAAAGAGTCATTAAAAAATGTTATTTTGAACGAGTGGAACAAAATAACGGCCGAAGTAACATCAAAGCTTGTTCACTCCATGCAAAATAGGCGAAAGGAAGTCATTTATAGGAAAGGCTATGCTACTAGATATTAAGGTTCTTAATCTGATAAGCTAATATAGTGCATTTCAAATGAAATGAATAAATTTTTTCAGGTGTACGCAGATTTTTTTGGATGCATTTTGATAACTTCTTGGAAGAAACTTTTTTATTTTGGTTATTCTAAACAGCGAACGAACTCAGTTATATATTTATCTTTAAGGGCTCATATACCCCTGAAATTTTCAAAAAATTGATTTTTTTTTTCTTACCGATTTTTATTTTTTATACTTTTTAGAATTAAAAAAAAAATTTAAATTTAGAAAATTCCACTCTATTACAAAGTTATAGCAATAAATGTCACCAGACATCGGTTTGGTACGGCTTCCTGGCTAATTGCCGCGCCACTCTCAACAGCAGCGTTTAGCATTTATTTTTTCGTAAAAGCTGGGTTTCATAGAAAACAAGGTCATTTATAGGACCATCTGTGAAAAACATGAAGATACAAGAGGAAGAAGGTGTACAGTACGAAGCTGGAATGGGAGACTAGCCGTAAGTTCACATTGTACCTATCAAAAACTTTAAACGCATTTTTCTCGAAACTATGTTTTTAGACATGGTCGGCACGATAACTCAGTCAATTTTCAATATTTTTCAACTTTTTTTTTTTTAAATCTTGATAACTATTTTCTCTATAGTCTGACGAGAGGTTTTTTTAATTTATTGCTTGGAAATTTTTTTATAAATTATTAAACGCAATTTTTTTTAAAAAAAACTGATTACTAAAGTTTGAAATTCTGTAACTTATTTATTTTTGAAAAAAAAAAAAATTCCCTCTGTGAGACTATAACTACTACATTATTTTACAAGATTCTTTTTTATTTTTGCAAATTGAATTATTTTTGGTGAAGTTATGATGCCGACCAGGAGGCGCCATGGTTTTCATAAGTAGTCCGTTTATACCCGTAAAAAACAATGTTAATATTAAAAAATAAAAAAAAATTTTCTTTTTTTTATAGCTGAATAGTTAATAAGATATGTGAACTCAACAAATAAATTTTTTTTTCACCATACAACCTTTGTAATAATTTTTCAAATTTACTCGGTTTTCAGCGCGTGCAGGGGTATGTGAGCCCTTAATGAAAGTCATAAACAAAAATTTTTAAATTATAAACAAATGGCAAAGGTTTTTATATTGATATGTTTGCTACGACCAGCAAGTGTACGCAGACTTTTTTGAGTATGTGTATGTATTTTCGTGAGTACGTAACGTGAAATATGCCATATGAACATTACTAACGCAAAAAAACCGCGGATACAAAAATATACCTATATAGAAATAAAAAACAATTACGAAATGACATAAAAGTCTATTAAACGAAAATCAGTAAACATTTACTCCAATTCTAATGAGATTACTGCACCACGTAATGTCAACCATTTAAAAAAAAAATTAACTTCAATATTTCTAACCCTCTTTTTATCCTATAAAATAAAATTTCACCAGAATTAAATTGAAACAACGATGAATGAACTTAACATCATTTAAAATTGTTCCCCTCTTCGGCTAAACTCAATCTTTTTGAACTAGTGGTTAGTGAAGCTTTTTGGGATGGAAGAGCTTTTACGGCTAGAAATTTCAAATAGAATGTATGAAAAACAAATCAGTAGAAAACGGCTATGGGTTTGTTTCTCTATTAAATCTTTCTCTATGGCTCAAACAAGAGACTAAAATACTTGTGACTGTTGACAGTTAGCATGAACACATTATTCCGTGCTTCTACCTTCGGTGGTGCTTTTATTTAAATTCATCAAAAAGCAGCACTGACGACGCTGCTGTTTCTGCCGCTGCTTTCTGCTTTTAATGTGTCACGGCCTTTATTTCAAAATTTTTTAATTACAATAAATGTTCAAAATGGCCACCTTAATTTTGAATGCACGCTAAAGCTCGTTTGCGATTGTTCTCTTGGTATTCATACTCCTCAACTCCTGCCTTACTTCTGTTGCTGCCGCATCGATCCTGGTATTTAGATCTTCCAATACTACTGCCGTTGCATAGACAAGGTCCTTCATCTGTCCCCATACAAAGAAATCCATAATAGTTACATCAGGAAATCTCGCAGGCCAGTGTAGCAGTCCATTTCTACCTATCCAACGATTGTTATAATTAGAATTTAACCAATCTGTGACTTGTCGGCCGTTATGAACTGGAGCACCATCGTGTTGGTAAAACATGGAAGCCAATCGTGGAATATCATCCAAAAAGTCCTGTAGATCATTTGTTAAAAAATGTAAGTAATTGGAACTATTTAGAGTAGACGGAAGCCTAATAGGTCCAAGGAAATCGTCACTCGTCACCTGCTCATAAATTGACACTGAATCTGTGCTGAAATGATGCCACTCTTCTTGTGTGTGGATTCCTCTCAGCCCGCGTATGTAGGTTGTGGAAGTTTGTGATACCGTCTCTGGTAAATTGGGACTTATCTGTCTAAAGAATGTTGTTCATAAGATTCTCGTCATCTATGTATTTGTCGTTCAAGGAGCCAATTGCAAAACTCCATCCTTTTGAGCAAATCAATGCGTTGCAGCTCCTGCACTGGTGGGTGATGGTAGGGATGCAAGCGTTCTGCTTTTAAAACACTCCAAACTCCCCACTTATAGATGTTCAACGGCAATGCCAAGCGTCGGATACTGATTGATGGATCATTTTCAACTGCCTGCAGTAATCATTCATCGATCTGAACAGCGATTATCGGCGTAGAATTTGCATTTACTCTGTTTGTCCCAATGCTGCCAGTTTCCCGAATCCTTCTGTAAACGTCTTGAAATACTCTCCTGTCAAGTGTCCGTCATTGAGGATATCTATGAATCTACAGCGATCGCGCCGCTCGTGTATCTCCCTGACACTCTCCATAGATGAACGTAATGTCTCCGTATTCTTCATTGGAGTACTCAGGAATTTTGAGATTATTTTCTAAATTCTACTAATACCTTCTACTTTTAGCAATGTAACTGAAACCGATAAAAATATGAAGAAAGTTTTGCTTTTATAGGCTTTTTATTTTGTTAGGTACGCCATTAATAAAGGCAAAGTACTGTACCCAGTTTTATCAACCACATCCAGGTAAGTGCATAAATTATGTTTTAACTCTTTTACATTTCATTGATTTCCTCGATACTTAAAATAGAAATAAATGGGCAATAAAAATTCTTAAGTAGAACCAAGAATTTAAACCGGTTTTTTGAACGAGGACCACTTTATGTCATATTTAATTCTTAAGCGATATGTTACTTCCAGTAAAGTAAAACGTAACTCATTCATATGTATGCAGCTTTTGTAGGTAATAAGTAGGCCGTGTACCGCGGCTACGGTCGCTGCGCTCACGTTTGTTAGGTGATATACTATCGTTACTCCCGTTGCTCCCATTGCTTCCGTTGATCCCGTTGGTCCCATTTCTCCCGTTGCTTCCATTTCTCCCGTTACTTCCGTTGCTCCGTTGCTTCCGTTGCTTCCATTTCTCCCGTTGCTTCCATTTTTTCCATTGCTTTCGTTGCTCCCATTTCTCCCGTTGCTTCCGTTGCTCCCGTTGCTCCCGTTGCTTCCATTTCTCCCGCTACTTCCGTTGCTCCGTTGCTTCCGTTTCTCCCGTTACTCCATCCTCTATTCTCCAGCCTCCATCCACCATTCTCCATCCTCCATCTTCTATTCATCATCCATCATCGACCATCCTCCATCTTCCATCCTCCATCCTCCATCCACTATCTTCTATCCCCTATCCAACATCCATCGTCCAACTTTACCATTTAGTAATAGGAACGCATAACTAATACATCGAAAACGAACGAACTGCCGCGAAACTATATGAAATACACTCAAATGTTGAAATAACTCGCGTACCACCAATTGTAAAATGATTTTGTTAACGCAGAAACCTTCGCGGACGTGCGATCAACATATCAACAAAGTTTGATCGCAATCGGATGCATGGTTTAGGAAGGCATACGGGACAAACAAACAATTAAAACTAAAATCGCGAAAAAATTTGGAAAAATGTAAAAAAAAACAATTGTTTTTGATTTGATCGGTACCAAACTTCACAGGAACCATCGCGGGACTATTCTACATGTTCCTTGAAATCAAAATCGGTTGAGCGGTTTAGGAGTTCATAGAGAACAGACGCACATACATACATACATACATCCTCTTTTATATATATAGATATGACAAATAAAATAATTAATTAAACTGGCATTTTTATAATGGGGTTTTCTGAGAAAAACTACATTGATCACGGAATTTTTAGAATAGAAGTAGAAAAATTTATGTTTTGAAGTAAAAATATCTCCAGATCGGGTGCAGTTACAATTTGAACTGTTACATCAAATGAAAGGTAATTCGATTCCCTAAAAACACTTTGAATTCTGATTATTAGTTCTCAAGATATAACGTTTTAAGTGAGTGAGGGTACAGCTCCGAAACACTTTTCTTGAACACCCTGTATCTCCACGGATATTGAAAATGTACCCTCTCAGTAGAACAATTTTTGTCTCAAAATATATCAAGGAATAACCCCTTACAAGGTTGTGCACGGAGTACCGGACACCCTATATATTTAAACTTTGATTCAATATAAGAATTCAGGCGCGAACGCAGGGTGAGGGGGTTGGGCGTTCAACCCCCTCCCCCCCCCCCCAAGAAATGATTTCATTCAAAAATCACAAGGAGGCGCGAACGCAGGGCGGGGTTTTGTGGGTCCAAACCACCATAATAAATCACAACTATATATAACTAACAATACACGGCTCGCAAATTCTTTTACATGTTAATTGCTTTAGCTGAGTTAAGTTGTAGTTTTCATACGAATTTCAATTCAACTTTTAATTCCATGAAAACTGGATATCTAAGCTTAGTGAAACATGTTGCGGCAAATACAGCAGTTAGGTTATCGAGCTCTGCCCTATTCATGCAGAGCTCTATAGGGCATAGTTATATTCTCGACGAATTTCTGGGAAGTTCGGCCTATATTAGCACATACTTGATCACAGGGATAGATTTTGTGACGCCCAACGAAATTGTGTATCCAAGTAAAGTGGACTGGAAGAACAATAAGGTAATACGCGTATATATGGATGGATCAAAAATGGAATGCGGCACTGGCGCAGGCATCTTCTCTAAGCAGCTGAGTGCAGGGAAGTCGTTCAAGCTGCCAGATGTATGCAGGGTGCGGAGATTCTTGCTGTGTTGTAGGCAGTAAACATCCTGTTAAGGGGGGTGAAATAAAATCAGGGTATCTGTTGTATTGAATGTAAAAAGTAGGCGTTTGTATTTTGACATTCAACAATAGAATAAAATATTTTCAATTCGCTTTTCACAATTAACTCGATCGGTTCTGTTTTTATTTCGTTTCAACTCAATTGTCTACAGGTTATGGGCCCAGACACGAATTTTTAAACTCAGGAATTAAGAATATACGTATTTAAAATATCATGGCAAACTTTCAAATAGCTTTTGAAAGATTAAAAGGACGAGAAAATTTCAATGTTTGGAAAGTCGGTGCTAAAGCGCATTTAATCACGAAGGGACTATGGATTTGCATGACAACGTTAGTGGAAACAAATTCATCGGCAGATGCAAAGATGAAAAGGCATTAGCTGAGTTAACGCTTCTGGTGGATTCAAGTTTGTATACGCATTTAGAAGAATGTAAGTATGCTAAAGAAGGCTGGGATGCGTTGACAAGTGCATTCGAAGATACAGGTGTTGTGAGAAAGGTGACTTTATTAAAACAGTGGATCTCATTAAAACTAGAAGACTGTGATTCGATGCAGGATTATGTGAATCATGTTTGTCATTGCGCTCCAAGGTGAAATCAGCTGGTTTCAACATAGATGAAGAAGTTGCCGATTCGATTATGTTGTGTGGTTTGACAGATGAGTTTAGACCCATGGTCATGAGTATTGAAACGAAGAGCTCGGATATTACTGTTGATTTTGTGAAGAACATTTTACTGGAAGAGATTGATTACGATAAAGGAGTTCAAGGAAAAGCTCTTATTGTTAAAAATAAAAAATTTTCCAAAAAGAAATATGGCAATAAAAATAGTACAATTAAAATAAAGTGTTTCGAATGTGGTGGACCACATTTTAAGAAACAATGCCCGAAATTAAAAGGTGATAATGTACTATTTACTTCATTTGTGGCTCAGAATGCATCATCGAGTGATTGCTTTCTCGATAGTGGTGCGACCGCACATATGGTGAAAAGTGATACGATGCTGGTAAACAAAAGTACCCCAATAGTAAAAGAGGTAAAAGTTGCTAATAATCAAAAATTGCTAATTAATAGTGTTGGTGATATCAAACAAAATGTCATAAATGATGGACGCACTAGTGAAATAACAATTAAAGGTGTGCAATATGTACCTGAAATTTGTGCAAATTTATTATCTATAAGTCAGATTGTCAAAAAGGGGAATCAAGTATTATTTGACAAGAAAGGTTGCAAAATTTTTAATAAAGATGAAAACATAATTGCAACAGCTGACTTAGTAAATGACATGTTTAAGCTTAATGTTACGAGAGCCAATTCATTTTTTGTTGAAAATGAGAAAACCAATATCAATTTGTGGCATCGTAGACTTGGACATGCCAGTTTTAATAGCATGGATTTTATGAAAGATTCACTTACGAATTTTGACTGTTCATCTACCAGTACTAAAAGTTGTGAAGTTTGCATAAAGGGTAAACAAAGTCGGTTACCATTTAAGAGCGAAGCAAATCGTGCAAGCAAAATGCTTGAACTAGTGCATTCTGATGTTTGCGGACCGATGTCAGTAAAATCTATTGGTGGTCTTCTTAACTTTCATTGATGACTACACAAGAAAAGTGTTTGTTTACCATGTTTTGAAAAGTAAAGAAGAAGTGTTTAAAAATTTTGTCGAATTTAAACACTTAGTCGAAACACAAACTGGGTGTACATTGAGAGTTTTGAGAACCGATAATGGTACTGAATATGTTAATTCAAGATTTACAAATTTTTGTTCGCAAAATGGCATCGTACATCAAAAATCAACTCCTTATTCTCCTCAGCAAAATGGATTGGCTGAACCGATGAACCGGACTTTAATTGAAAAAGTTAGATGCATGATTATTGATGCAAAAATTTCAAAAAATTTTTGGGCCGAAGCCGTGATGACAGCTGCTAAGATTATCAACAGTTTGCCATGTAAGGGAACTGGAAAAGTTTGTCCAGATGAACTGTGGACCGGTAAGAAACCGAACTTGGAAATAATGAAAGTTTTTGGCTGTAAGGCTTTTGTACACGTACCCGATGTCAAACGCAAGAAGTTGGATGAAAAAGCAGTGGAATGCATTTTTGTTGGATATGCAACAGATACAAAGGCGTATCGATTATATAATGGGACTGCCAAAAAACTTATCATCAGCCGTGATGTTACATTTATTGAAACTGAAGATATAAATACCAATTTAGAAGAAAGTAATAACTTGCTTATACCACTTAATAATGAGAATGATAATGATGATTCCAAATCAAGGGAGGAATTGGTCAACGAACCTAATTTGTCAATCATTACAATCGGCACAGATGGAGTTGGCACAGACGGAGTTGGGACGGATGGAGTCAATGATTCGTTGGATGTGAGCAACTGGGAAGACGAAAACGTTTTAGTTTTAAGTGAGCCAATTCCGCGGCGATCAGCAAGAAATAAGGATAAGGAAAGACCAAATTATGCTTGTGTGGCGTTTGATACGAGTGATCCAACAAACGTTGGCGAAGCTATGTCAGGACAATCAAGTCATCTTTGGAAAAATGCCATGCAAGAAGAGATGAATTCGCTAATTGAAAACGGTACATGGCAATTAGATAATTTACCAAAAGATAAAATGGCGGTGAAATGTAAATGGGTTTTTAAAACTAAGAGAAACTCAGATGGAGAAGTCGTCCGATACAAAGCAAGACTTGTTGCAAAAGGTTTTACACAAGTTGAAGGGATCGACTATTATGAAACTTTTTCGCCAGTAGTCAGATATTCATCGATACGGTTTCTTTTGGCGCTAGCAGTAAAACTTGATTTGAATATCAGTCAAATGGACGCAAGTTAGACAGAGAGTCTATATGGAACAGCCAGAGTTTTTTGATGACGGTTCAAAACGGTATTGCCGTTTAATTAAGTCTATATATGGTTTAAAACAATCAAGTAGATTGTGGAACGAAACCTTAACGGAAGTATTATTGAATTTTGGATTGAAGCGCTCGTCAGTTGATCAATGCATATTTTATTCAATAAGTAATAACCACATTTTGATAGTCGCAATATATGTGGATGATTTCTTGGTATTATCAAATAATGGTGATCAAGAAAAGCATTTGAAAGATGATCTTTCTAAACATTTTAAAATGAAGGATTTGAGACAGGCGTCTTCTATCCTTGGTATGAAAATTATACGTGATGCGAAAAATGGTTCAATTTCTATTAGTCAAAGAAAATACGTTAATGATATAATTGAACGTTTTGGAATGGGTAATGCGAAACCAGTTTCATTACCGATGGATATAAATGTGAAAATATCTGCTGAAATGTGCCCGAAAAGTGATGAAGATAAATAGGAAATGTGAAATGTACCATATAAGGAAGCTATTGGTAGTTTATTGTATGCAGCACAGGTTAGTCGGCCTGATATAAATTTTGCAGTAAACATTCTAAGCAGGTACAGTGAAAATCCAGGAAAAGCACACTGGGCAGCAGTTAAATGATTATTACGATATCTTAAAGGCACAGCGGATAAAACAATTACTTATAGTAAATTTCCGAATGAAATGCAAGGATTCTGTGATTCGGACTGGGCCAATGATTTAGACAGTAGGAAATCAACCACTGGTTATGTGTTTTTGATGCAGAATGGAGCTATATCTTGGTGTACAAAAAGACAACAGACTGTTTATATCTATGGTAGCCGCCATACAAGAATCGATTTGGTTGAAAAACTTGGAAACGGAAATGTTTCCGAAAATATCAGCAAATATTGTTATTCATTGTGACAATCGTGGTGCCATTCAATTGGCTACGAATAACACATATTCACCGAGAACTAAACACATCGATATCAAAACAAAATTTATTCGGGAGAAATTGACTGACGGAAGCATTAAAACGGAAGCATTAGAAGCCTTCAGCCGCAATTTTTCAACACTCATTTTTTTAAATTAGAGAAAAGGAAAATTTTATTCAGGGAGGATGTTGTATTGAATGTAAAAAGTAGGCGTTTGTATTTTGACATTCAACAATAGAATAAAATATTTTCAATTCGCTTTTCACAATTAACTCGATCGGTTCTGTTTTTATTTCGTTTCAACTCAATTGTCTACAATATCTCACTCTACATTGACAGCCAGGTGGTCATTATGGCGCTGGAATCGGTCACTATTAAATCTCAGCTAGTAAAACGCTGTCGAGAAGTGCTGAAGGTACTTTGTAGTCAGAACAGACTACTGATTTGCTGGGTGCCAGGGCATAGTAATATACTAGAGAACGAAATGGCGGATGGGCTCGTGAGAGCGGGATCTGCATCAAATGGCAGGGTTGAGGAGGATGTGAGTACACCGATATGCGGCACCAAAGCGCAAATTGGTGAGCGTTCTAAAGAGGCGGTGAACACCAGGTGGGCAGGACTGGCAAGCTGCAGGATTTCCAGGGCTTTGTGGCCCGAGCTGGATAGTCAAAAAAGAAGGAATATATTAGCTTGGAATAGAGGAAATTTACGGCTGCTCGTCGAAATACTGACTGGTCAATGTATGCTGAGGAAACATGTCATGCGGGTAGGAATAGTTGATCAGGTACTGCTATGATCTGTACGTTGAGGAGGATATCACTTACATCTTGTGTGAATGCCCAGAGGTTGCTTGAACGCGAATGAGATGGCTGGGTAGTCTTTTCTTCGACAAGATCGAGGATTTGAGGTCGTTAGCGCACGACTAACTGGTCAGGTTTTGCAGGGATTTAGAGTATGTTTGAGGGGAATGAGTGGTCCACGGGGTTTTGAAGGAATTACTATGGTGCCTAGTGAGCGTGGCAGTTCTTAGCGCTGCGCCCCTTCTTAAACTGAACTAATAAAAACTAACTCGCCATGGAAATGGCGATGTGGTGATGTGCGTCAAAAACCGCCATCGACGCAAATGTAAGCGATTCTCGACTTGAGTTGCAAACTAACGCAAATGTGCCGTTCCCACTTACGTATACGCGCTAGTTCGCATCATAAAATGCACATGAAGGCGATAGTGGAATGGAAACGCGGCATATACCTCGTTCACGTGGTAGCGTAGTGTAGTGTAGCGTATTATGAAATCCGGTTGATATATGAGTGTTCACGTGAAGTGAATTGACGTTTCGCACTCTTGATTATTAATTGACAGCTGTCACAACTGGTATTTATTTTATTAAAAAAAAATTACATTCGTCGTTTTATTTCTTAAATAACCTTTCTTCTTTTATTTTTCAGCGAAATGGAGTCATTAAAGGCACTGGTATTAGAATCGTTGAGAAAATCCAAACAAATAAAGTTGTCTGTCAACACAGTTTTTTGACAATTCACTCGAAAAGTAATACGAAGCGCAACGGCAAGTGTTCTCGTGGGAAGGATTAGCAAATCCACTACACTACACTACGCGGTTTTGCTACGTTGTAGAAAAACCGCTCCGTAGCAAAATTTGGTGTGTTCACGTGGTACTACGAAGTGCTACGTAGCGGTACGTCGTTGACCACGTGAACGAGGTAATAGTGATGTGATCAGTGTTGCCAAGTATTTTTCTTGGTTGAGCACTAAAATATGAAATTTTGAGCGTTAATTTTAACTTAAAGGCACTAAAAATGTATTTTTTCATATCAATCGCAGGAATATTCAAATAACGCGTAAAACTAATTTTTGTTCGCTGAGACGCAATTTTGGGCACCAAATTTAATGCTGAAAGCACTAAATTGGCATCACTGGATGTGATAGTTGCGCAAAAAAACAAAATTCTAGTTAAATATACGCGCGCGCGACTATTCGGAGCTGAATAGTTTCGGATTGATTTGCGTTCAGTCAGTTCAGATTCAATCGTTCTTTAGTGGTTGCATTGTTTCAAACTTATTTAAAAATGAATTCGAATACGGTCATCACACAGTACTTTAAACGGAAAAATTCTAATACTTCAGCGGAACCGACAGCTTCCGACAAATCAAGTCTTCAAAATGAAACCAAAAAACGGCAAATTACCAAAGAGTTGCAGGTCGATGTTAATTACAATGTAAGTTGGAGGCTCATATGAATTTCAGTTGTTGTAGTTTTAGTCAGTATATGCTTGATGCGAACACATTTGTCGTTTTTAGAGGATCGGAAGTTTAAGTCATTACAGTACTGTACTGACTTTATATATTTAATTAATAAAAACTGCAGCCTGTTGCAATTATTGGATAAGGTGCAATTATTGGCCCGTACAATATGAAGATTTCTAGGAGGGTCATGTAAGCTGTTTGGTAATTCGCTATTTATCTATTTATCTATGTTCTTGCTCTTTTTTCTTATGTAATATGTATATCATTAGTGTTACCCTGCGTCTACACTGACAATTTATCTGGCAATGGCAACGGCATTATTGCCATACACAAATTGACAGTGTAGACGCATCAAACGCATATGTCAATATTGCTCTCAGCATTGCCATGGCAATTTTGAGGATAATATTGCCAGAAAACGAATCGTTTGACAGAAGTTACCGTCGCTTGTGAAAATAAGTCGACTAAAGAAAAAACTATTGAATTAATCAATAGTTTTCGAAGTTATGATTGCTTTGCTTCACAAACTTGACACTTCGAAGTCACTCGCTCAAATGAAAATTGCCTGGCAATCAAATGCCCATTGCGATTTGACATTTAACTCAATGGCAATATTGCCATTGTCATTGCCAGATAAATTGTCAGTGTAGACGCAGGGTTAGTTCCAACTAAATTTGAATTATGTATTTCAACGCAGAATATAACGCGAGTTTCATAATTCTAAAAAAAAGGAGAGTAAAGTAATGGAAATGTTTCTAAGTATTGAATATTGCATAATTGAATACCTAAAGCCCCGAACACAATGCTCCCGTTCCGTCACGACAAGTAAGGTTATGTGATCCGTAAAAGTTGAATTTTGGTCAACTTTTCCGTTCCGTTCCGTTACGACCGTTGTGTGCATTTACATAACCAGCCCATAAGGTCTACTTTGAAAGCTGAACGGAACTGAACGGAACGGGAGCATTGTGTTCGGGGCTTAATGCTACAATGATCGAGTCACTACTGTATTTTAATCTGGGATTTTACTCCTGTAGTATACATATTTAATAAGTGATTAACTCAATTCCATTTATTGGAATATTGGAGTTACCAACTATATCATGCCGTTTATAATTTAATTCGATATCTACTACAAAATGCTGTGGCTAACCACTTTGTGCTCTGTAATTATATTTAATAATTTCATCCTAAGGATCTTGCAAATGATGACGTTGTGAGGTTTTGTCGACGACAGTTAAGCGATAGGGAAAAATATGAGCTGCTTGTACACTCATGGGTACCTATGCACCTAGCATTTCAGTTTCCTATTTCTGGTGAACGAAATTTGAATTTCCAACACTCCTGGTTCGGTACATTTCCATGGTTGGTATATTCTACTTGTGAAGATGGAGCTTTTTACCGGTATTGTGTTTTGTTTTGGTCGGCAAAGGATCCCATCAAGGCACTAATATTTTAGTGCTAACCCCGTTTAGAAATTGGAAAAAAGCTCTTGAGAAATTTAGAGAGCATCAAAACAAAACGTATCATAAAGATGCAATGGTAGACGGACAAAACTTCAAGTTAATATATGAAAATGAGAAAAATTACGTGATAAGCGAAATTGACAAGAGCCGAAGACAACAGCAGCTTGAGAATCATGAAAGGTTAATTCCAATAATTCGAGCAGTTTTGCTTTGCGGAAGGCAGGGACTTGCTTTGAGTGGTCATCGAGATCACGGCTCGTTATCCATAGATATGCCAACAGAAAATGATGGAAACTTCAGGGCGCTTCTTCGTTTCGCGATACAAAGCGGAGATCAGATTTTGGATAATCATTTTAAAGCGGCAGGTGCGAATGCGATGTACATAAGTTTTCGTATTCAAAATGAAATTATTACTGCGGCAGGGAAGTTAATCACAAAGAATATCATGAAACGTATTAATGATTCACAATGTCTTGCTGCGATAGCGGATGAAACTACGGATGTGAGTGGCGTCGAACAATTCTCAATTTGTGTACGATACGTCGATAAACTTGGTGAGGAGTACAAAATTCGAGAAGATTTTTTGTGCTTTGTACCTGTTGAAAATGTCACAGGAAAAAGCCTCGCGAATACGTTGCTTACCACGTTAAAGGATATCGGCGTGAATCTGTTAAATATGAGAGGACAAGGTAAGATGCGATATTGGATTGGTTCTATAGAAAATGTGTTCTATTTTGCTAATTTTTTCCTTAAATTTGAAGGTTACAATGGAGCGCGTTCAATGAGCGGAGAGTTTAAGGGTTGTGCTGCCATAGTACAGCATTCCTATCCGCAAGCTATTTACATGCATTGCGCAAATCACAACCTTAATCTGGCCATTACACATGCATGTAATATACCGCCCATTCGAAACTGCATTGGGTCAATGAAAGAACTTGTTAACTTCTTCCGTCTTTCCACTAAGGCTGGTGCGATTTTAAAGGATCATATCCTAGCATCATGCTCAACTGCAAAGCAAACACGACTTCTAAAATTTTGCGAAACGCGTACGGTGGAACATTTAGACTCACTGAGCTTATTTTACGATGTGTTTGAGCATATTTGTTCTGCATTGGAAGATCTAGACGAAAGAAACACGAAAAGCGATGGACCAAAACCCCATGTCTTGCTCGCTTCAATTCGATCGCCTCAGTTCTTAATGGCGTTATCAGTGCTGAAGCCGATATTTAGCTTAATGAAAAATCTCAGCCTGTTTTTGCAGAAAGAAGATTGCGATTTGACCCGCTGCGTTGATTACACAAACGACGTTTTTGATGAAGTTGAAGAGATGCGCTCAGCTCAGAAAATAGCTGAAATCGTCGGAATAAATTTAGTTGTCCCTCGACTTGTTGGGCGGCAGAAAAATTGGGATAGAGGTATATTTTCGTCGTTCCGTCTTCGTTCATTTTTGGATCATTTATTAATTAGAGCAGCTGAAATTAAGATTCCTGAAACATCGCGCACTTCTCTCAAAAATACAAAACGTTCTGCCGAATAAGTGCTCAGAACTGAACTCTGCGGGAATACAGATGACGGTTAGGATTTTTCAAACTGAATTGCCAAATGATGTTACGGTATCTATGGACGACTTCATAGCTGAATTTACGATGTGGCGCCGGTTCTTTTTTCAGGCATTGTTTTAATACGCCAAAGGAAAGGCGTTCGGTAACGTTCATCGATGCCCTGAACGATTGCGATCCCTTATTGTACAGGTCGATACATCGATTTCTGCAGATCGGCGCGACACTTCCCGTTTCTGTTGCGCCAAGCGAACTTTCATTCTCGTGTCTCCGCAGATTAAAAACGTATCTGCGAAACAAGACGGGCGAGGAGCGATTAAACGGTCTGGCTTTGCTAAATGTGCATCGGGATGTGGAGGTGGAATGCCAAGAAGTGATTGAAATGATGGCAAAAGTTCCAAGAAAAATGGACTTCAATTTATAAATAATGAAATTATCAGAAATATAAAATTTCTATCATAATAATATAAATATGATTATTATTGTTCTTCAATATAAATCCTTGAAAAATTAGTTTTTCGGGTAAAAAATACTGTTCCGTTTATTGTAGCGTGACATTTCGGACTCGACTGAGAAACGGGAAGTTTGATACAGGACTTAGTAGAGTGCGTAACGTCGCACAAAAAGAATCGGTTTCGTTTTCTTTGTTCCCGTTGTTAATTGTTGGAACTGCTGAAGTTATTATTGCTGCAATCTTTGATTTTGAATTGAGTCTTGTAGTTGCTGTTCAGGAACGAATTGACCATTTTTGAATATATATTTTCCATTGTTGGTTGAGTGCTTTGTTATTTCAAATTGCATCAATCGTCTTAAGCTCTAATTTATCAGCGTGTTATCGACTAAGATCACCAATTGTAACGGCATTCTACTTATTTCATATATATATTATAAATAACTTAATTTAAATAAACTTTTATATTAATTATTTAATGCACAACTTGGAGGAGGGTGGTCTATCATCAACACACACATGTTGTTTAGAAAAATGAATTTTTTAAAATTTTTAGTAAAATTCGGTTTTTCTAAAAAAATATCATTTTTTATATTGTTTAATATTTATACACGACGCACAATATATTATGTAAAATCTATTGATTTAAGTGTTCTGAATTTCAAAATATTTTAAAAAAGAATATCCTAAGTACGAGTATTTGATTTTTAAATTTAAAATAAGTTGAACATTACAAACGCATTCACCAAACATATAAATCCTTTTTATAATTATTATTCTACATAATCATATAATTTTTTCGCGCGATCCATGGTGGTTATGCCAAAACGCTAGAGCGTGTAAGGCGATTTGTATTGGCCTGGGATGGCTACACATCTACGCACCTACGTTCTATTACACCAGAAGATTTGCACAAAACAACAATAAAAACAGCCTTCGAACTTTTCAAATTCGTGCGCATGCCGTTCGGACTTCGAAACACAGATCAAAGCTTTCAACGGCTCATGCACGAAGTGTTAAAAGGGTTAAGCCTCAGTTATAATGCTTCCGATCCGATCCGATCCGGCAACGTCGGAGGAGAAAAATTTCAAGGCACAATGATTCCGTTCCGACATTCGTCAAAGTGACACTATCGAGGTGTAATTTTGATTTTTAGTGAGGCGAAAGAGGTGGTGAAATTCAATAATTCACCTCTTAGCGTCGGAACGGATAGAAGTTGAAAGTTGGTCAACTTTACCCCTCCGTTTTGTGTCTCGGCTAATTACCGGAACGATTGTGACTAGGCGTTCCGAAATTCCCTTTAAATGTGTGTCGGATGAAGAAACTCAACACTCTCCGTTTCCCGAATCGGATCCGATCGGAACCATTATAACTGAGGCTTTAGACTTTGTATTCGTGTACATCGACGATATTCTCATTACCAGCAAAAATGAACAAGAACATTGTCAGCACTTACACACATTATTTCAACGACTCAGGGATTATAGTATACGTATAAAGACCAGCAAGAGTATCTTGAGTGCGACTTCCTTGGATTTCCTAAGCCACAACATAATAAAATACGGAGTCTTTCCATCAAAAGAACAGGCGGAAGCCATCATTAATTACCTGCCACAATCAATCAAGCAAATTCAGAAGTTCATTGGTATAGTGAATTATTATCACAGTTTTTTACCAAAATTAGCACAATTATTTCATGAACAATTAATTTGCTTGCTAAAGGTGAAAAATAAAAGGAACACGCATGGCCAAGTGCGTTGAAGCTTACGAAGGTTAAAGTTTATATTTAACAGCACTGTGCGTTAGAGCAATTGCGTTGCAAATGTTAACTCGAAACTGAAAAGCGTGGCAGAAAAATGTGCGTTCAACGCACAGACGCATAAATGCGACTACAATGGAAATCCACCTTTAAAGTTCGAATAGCTTCGTGTCGCATCCTATTCGCCAGATTTATTATTCTCGGATTATTTTCTCTTTTCAAACTTAAAAAAATGGCTCGTTGGTAAAAGATTTGCCAACTGAGAAAAGGTGGATCCCGGTTGTTTTGAGGAGCTAGACAGTTCTCACTATAAAGAGGGTATCGAAGCTATCCAACATCGCTAGGAAAAGTGTATCTTCCTGAAAGGAAGATACATTTTTTTGAGTTTTCTTGTTTATTATTAGAAAATAATAAAGTAATAAAAAATGAATTTTACTTTATTATTTTAATAATAAAGTATTGTTATCGTTTTTTTAAAAAAAAAATTTGGTAACCCAAACCCTATGAGCTATTAAATTGAAATTTTTTTCTGAATAGACGGGGTAGGCTCCACTTTATGGGGGTTGGCGGTGTGACGGGGAAGTGGAGGAAGCGTTTTAGACGGAAAATTTTGGTTTCTAGATCTCAGTAACCGCTTATGTTAGGAGGCTGAAACTTGGAATTTATATAGAGCTTCGATAATGAACCCATTTGCAAAAAAATTGCTGATATGGGTGAATGGGTGAGGCAGTGAGGGGAATAATAATGCGTCCGAAACGCTCGAAAGCCGAGATCGAGACATTCTAAAATCCATATCTCCTAAATGGTTAATGTCACGAAATTAAAACTTAATGAACATCTGTAGGTATACTTGGAGAATAGATTGAAAACAAATTTTTGAAGAGGGGGGGGGGGGCAGTGGCGTACGGAGGTGGGGGTGAAAAACTTTAGATTACGATATCTCATGAACCAATTGTATTAGAAAAATAAAATTCAGTTTCTGTATAAAGGTTGACAAATAAAGTTTGCTGAAAGTTAAATTTTCTAAGGGGGCGGTGGAGTATGGAAGTGGAGGGGTTACGAATTTTTCAAAACCATCACGTCTCATATCTCAAGAACAGTGTAAGATAGATGCTTAGAATTTTTTACCAGAAGTAGGCCCTAGGCCTAACCCTAGTATAGAAAAAAATTTTGGTGGTGATGGTGTAGAGGGTGAGGGTGGCGGAGGGTGAAAATGAAAAAGTTCCGATGTTTATATTTCGAGATCCTATAATGATATAAAGCTGGAACTTGGTATTTAGATAGTACTATAGTAGTAGCATGTCGGAAAAATAGAATTTTTTATAGGGGTAGTATTGTAAGGGGGTGGGGGTGCTTTTCCTAACAATAGAAAGACTTATGCTGGAAAGTTGAAACTTGGTATGTATATGGAAATCAACTAGGAAAGTAATATTGATTAAAAAAAATGCATATCTCCATTGGGGTTCGGAAGGGGGAGCAAAACAAATGACCAGTGAAAATGGAATGCACACATTTTCACGATTTTCGTCATATCTCTAAGTTCTTTGCAAATATTGAATTAATTTTTATTCTACGGATTCATCATATAAAACCTAGAAAGGGTTTTCCGAATTTTTTGAAATTTGACTCCCAAGGTGGTGCAGCAATGGTGTTGTATACATTTTCACGAATTCAGCCGTATCCCTCAAGTCTGATTAGATATCGAATAACTTTTCACTGCCACAGGCTTGTTTAATAATCACCTAACACCCGTTTTCAAGTTTTTTCCTTTTTCAACCCCTAAGTGGGTATAAACGGGTTAAACACGTTTTCACGAATTCCGTCATATCTCATAGGAGTGATAAAACATGGGATTGGTTTTCACTTCCTCGGGCTTTCTTTACATATATCTAAAAACTCATTTCAGGATATTTGGATATTCATACCTCAAAGTGGGTGCAAGGGAGTTGCATATATTTTCACAAATTCCTACATATTTCTTAGTTCTAATGAGATATCGAATTTATTTTTACTTCCTAAGGCTTCCTACATAATCGTCAAAAAGCTGATTTCAGTATTTTTAGATATTCAACTCCAAGAAAACGTAAGGTTTTCGACATATTTCTTAGGATTGATGAGATATTAGATTGGTTTTCACTTCTACAGACTTTTTATATAACTGCCTCCTAATCACGTAACAACTGATATTATACTAGACTTAGACTGCGTCCCGGAGCATGACCCAATTATGTAATTCATATGTTATATGTGGGAGCGGCGTCATTATTTTAGCGTGACCCCATTCTAAATGCTGCCTGACCTTTTTTTTAGGTTTTCAGTCACATAGTAACCTACACCGCATCTCAGAATTAAACGCGTTCCGAACTTCTTCCCAAAAAATAATAAAGTTGCGCCCAAACTGTTGGCAGATTTTTTAACTTGATATAGCTGGAGAAGCATGTTTTACTGAAATTTAACACCTACAGCTATATGATTAGGGTTGTTCGATTTCGATTCTATTAATCGATTATTTTTTCTAAAAAAAGCAATTTTACCAATCGATATGAGTGATGTTGATTAATCGACATAATCGATTAGTTAACGTTAATTAATCGAACAAATTTCAACAGTAAAAAGATTCGATATTCGACAGATTTGGCAATATTTTACTACGAAATAGTTGCAATAGGAAAAAAATTGTGCATTCATGAAGAGATCCAGCAAAACACGTTTGGTAACAACAACCCAGCAAGCAAAACTTCGTTGAGAAGATTGCTTCCTATGTTAAATTATAGGAATTTTTTTACTCCTGCTGTTTCTTCCGGTCTCAAATTGAGTTGGCGATTCTTTCTATTATACTTAGTTCATAACAAAATTAAAAAACCCTTTTCCAGTAAAATTTAATGCACTTATCCTATTATATTGTGGGTCATTCCACCAAGAATCGCCAAAGGTGTGACCTTACCATCTCCGATTCTTTTAAAAAATTTTGTACTTGAAGAACTAGTGAAGAAAATAATTGAAATTCAATTTTTTGTTTCTATCTCATTTTTTTTGTTAGTTATAGTATGTTAAAGTTTTCGCAAAAATGTTGTCCAATTCCTCTTTGAAAATTCATATCTCCGGTAATTTTTAATTCAATTATTTTTTTCACTAGTTCTTCAAGTACAAAAATTTTCAAAAGAATCGGAGATGGTAAGTCACAAATTTCGTAATTTTTGGTGATTCTTGTGTCAAATATCAACGGAATCCACTAGATACCAAAATCAACAAGAAAGGCATTTTAGTGAGAACTATTCATTGAAATAACATTATTGTTGAAGACCATAAATTACAAAAACTCGATGATGAATTTAGACTGTTAAATAATTATTTGCAAACAATAATTCTAATGTAGAAGAAGATATAGAAGTGTTTTGGCAAGATCTTTCCTGTGTCCAGATAGGTGATCAGAAGGCTTTTGTAACATTATATTAATTAATTAATATCTTGACCTTTCCACATTCATCCGCAAATGTAGAGCGTGTTATTTCATAACCAAAACCATTAACTTATTTGGAAATTTAACGGACATTTAGCTCCACATGTAAGACAGTGAGGAGAAGATAGAAAAATTCTTCATATAAATATTAATATGCACAATTTAATATCTTTTCTATGTTAAACGTATAATGAACCTAGATATTGCAAGTCAAATCTACCTGTAAAGTCTAGGTATACGTATACGACACCCTGGGACTTACGAATTACGCGATTAATCGATTAATTGATTAGAAGGCATTAATTAATCGATTGATCTTAATCGAACATTTTAAAATAATCGATCTTGCAACAGTCGATTGTTGAGCAATCGATTCCCATCCCTATATATGGTTGACTGTAACTATCGGCCGGTGATTTCAGTAATGTGCGCATGGACATTGTTTGGTTGGATAGATAAGAGTGTGCGCGACTCGATGTGATTAAACAGATGCCCAATTATTTACTCCCCAGTATGCGCTAGACCTTAAGTTGTGTCTTCGCTAGGTGCTTCTTATGGACATGGAGATGGACGAAACGAGAAGATTGGCTGGTCGTTTGTCTCGCTTCTCTCCGTGTTCGTACAGCTGTGAGTTCTTCGTTCTTCCTTCAGTAATTTTCATTCACCTTTCGAATTGAACTGCAGGTTTGCCAAAATGAGTGAGTTACTTCACGCACTCATTTCAATTAAGTGTTCTTTCAGAGTAGTTTACTCGTGCCCGACCCATCTCTAATTGAACGTCTCGCAGACAGTATATTTTTTACAACAGATGTGTGACCGAAATATAACGAACACTTTTATTTTAAGTTAGCTCCTTCTGTAAAAATTCGAGATCATTTCATAATCGAGTACATGCTTATTATATGGGATTTTTTGGATAAAGTTTTAGTTCCATGTATTGTAGTGGTAGATTTCTATTTATACAAGTATTTTAAATTATGAAAATTAAATTATATTAAAATCTCATTTTAATGGATACAATACAATAATAGTCTTACCATTATAAAAAAATCTGCCAATGGTCTAGGCGAAACATTATTATTTTCCAGTCAAAGATTAGGAGCGGTCAAAGTCGGAGTATATCATCAGTTGTTTCGAATTTATGAGGTTTCTTGGGAAGTTAGTTTTATTCTTAAAAAAAATATTTAAAATAGAGATTTTTAGCCGATTAAACATTGGCCCGTGCATGGTAGACTATTCGAATTTCGGTATATTATGTACACTAAAAACCCATAGAAGTAAAAACGAATTTGTTGCCTTATCAGACTTAATAGATATGACGAATTGTTAAAACGTATAAAAACCCATTACTTCCACTTGCAGTTTGAATTCCGAAAAAATTGTGAAACAGGTTTTTAGACGATTTCATAAGGAGCAACTTGATATCTCATGAGACACGAGGGATTTTGAAAAATTTGTGAAAACGTAAGCAAACCCTTCACACCCCCTTGGTTCTTGAAATTCGAAAAATCATGAAATTGGTTTTTAGGTCATTACACCAAATGCCGTAATAATCAATTTTATATGTTATCAGAACTAAGGGATGGCAAAAATTGTGAAAACATATGCAAACCCTTCTGGGTTGAATATCGAAAAATTGAGAAATGTGTTTGTAAGGCGATTATATAAAATGTCTGTGGAAGTGAAAAGCGATCTAATATTTCATCAAACCTAAGAAATATGTCGAAGCTTTGAAAAGCATACAACCCCCTTACACCCCTTAGGATTGAATATCGAAAAAAACTGAAATTGATTTTTTGGCGCTTATATAGGAAACCTTAGGAAATAAAAATGTGTTCGATATATCATCAGATGTGCAACCTCCTTACACCCACTTGGGGGTTGCATATCCACAAATCCTGAAAGGAGTTAATAGATAAATATGAAGACAGCACGAGAAAGTAAAAACGAATTCAATTACTTATCACTTCTAAAAGATATGATGGAATTCGTGAAAACTTGTTTAACCCTTTTATACCCTCTTAGGGGTTGAAAAATGAAAAAACTTAAAAATTTGTTTCAGGCAATTATTACGCAAGCCCTTGAAAGTGAAAAGATATTCGATATCTGATCAGACCTGAGGGATATGGCAGAATTCGTGAAAAAATACACAACACCTTTTCTACCCCCTTAGGGGTCGAATTTCAAAAAATCCTGAAAATGCTTTCTAGGTATTTATATGAAGAAGTCGTACAATAAAAACGAATTCAATATTAGGAAAGACCTAATAGATATGACGAAAACCGTAAAAATATATGCATTCCATTTTCACTGATCATTTTGTTTGCCTCCCTTCCGAACGCCAATGGATATTTGAAATTTTTTTTATCTAAATAACTTTCCTAGTTGATTTACATATACATGCTGAGTTTCAACTTTGTAGCATAAGCCGTTCTATAGATAGGAAAAACACCCCACCCCACGTGATTTTTTAGAGAAATTCTTATCCCCTCCACTTTCATGCTCCTCCGCACCTTTAAAAACTTTTACTTTCATCAAACTTCAATTGTCAACCTTTATGCACAAACCAAATTTTATTTGTCTAGTGCAATTGGTTCGTGAGATATCGCAATCTAAAGTTTTTTACCCCCCACCACCATACGCCACTGCCCCTCAAAAATTTATTTCTGATCTATTCTTCAAGTATACCTACAGATATCCATTAAGTTTCAGTTTTCTGACGTTAACCGTTTAGGAGATATGGGTTTTAGAATGGTTCGATCTCGCCGTTTTTGCGTTTCGGACGCCTTATTTTTCCCCCCACTCCCACACCCCTTCACCCACCCATATCGCCAATTTTTTTGCAAATGGATCCACCATCCATCTATATAAATTCCAAATTTGAGCCTCCTAGCACAAGCGCTTCACCTACTTCCCCCCTCACACCCCACCATTAAAAATGTGGTCACTTCAAGCGGCCTAGTCTATTCATAAAAAAAATTTCAATTTAATAGCTCAAAGGGTTTGGGAGCTACGAGCCTTCAAACGATTTTGCGTACAGCGGTCGACGTACGCCGGACAGACGGACTGAACATTTTTTTTGCTTTTTTCGTACCTACTAGTCATGAAACGTAAAAAAGAAAATTTCAGACTAGCAAATTTTTTTTTTTAAAAATCGATAACAATACTGTATTATTGAAATAATAAAGTAAAATACTTACATTTTTGAAGCACCATTATACTCCGTTTAATGGTTGTAAATGCTATAAATGATCGTTCTAAAATTTACTCCCAAGTTAATTTGTCAATCATAGTCGATCCTTTCAAGTTTATTTATTTTTATAATACTATGTAAAGGATTAGACAATAGGATCATAACAATTTTATATTTTAATACAAACGACCCCTTAAACTTTTTTGCTAGTCTGTCAATGTCAAAACGTCAGTTAAGGTTTGCATTTTTATCATGGTGAAGTTCACGAACGAGCAACGTTTGGAAATGATCTCAATTATTATCCAACTTCTTGAAGCAAATCGCGCATTGAGTGTTATCGAGATGCGATTGTGATATAATCGTGATGCGCACCAATGAAACAGCCGCAAACGTGAAAAGAAGTTCCTTTTAGTGGTGTTCTACGTGAAACCCGTCGGTTTTTTTTTGTGTAAAAATTGAATTCGACCACGTTCAAGGTCGATATCGTCGCAGCTCAAAGCATTCGGTAGAATTTGGGTTTTGTTCGTCGAATCAGTCAAGGGAAAAAATTTTCGAAAAAATAAATCAAATATGAGCAACAATAGAACAATAAATAGAAGAAAGCAAAATAAGTAAATAAATAAATATGCAACAAAAACTAAAAATAATAAATAAATTAAATTAAAAATAAAAGTAAATTATAAATGATTAAAATATGACAGACAACGAAAGGACAGAAACTGACTTGACAGATACGGAAACAATAAAGTAAAAATAATATAAGATAAACGGAGAAATTATTAATAGAATTCAAGGCGGGAAAGAAACAAAAGGTAATTTATTTTGTTGAATTTTTTTTTTGTTTTTCTTTTTTTTGATATAGTTTGTTTTTTTTTTTGTTTTTATGTTTTTGAATTTATAAAGATGAGTATGGTTCTCGGTTGAAGACCTTCCGGCCCCTCATTCCTCTCTTCAGGGGCCATATGTTATAAATTCTTTTGAGGACAAGTATGGGTGGGCTAGACAGTGTACAACAACAGCGCCAGTCGAGTAGAAGGGAGTTTTCTCGGTCTCTCATGACCGATTGGGAATCTTATCCCAATTTTATCACCCGGGTAAGTCGGCGTGAATTTTTTTTGTACAGGCCATGGGTTTTATGGTCTGAAATGCGAATAACGTACCCTCCCTCCACACTATGGCAACTACATGAAGGACTAATATGATTTCCTTCAAAATCATATTTTTAGTTTCAACTATTAAAAAATCAATACATACAAAAATGCAAAGTTGTATCTTAAACCGTTCTGAAGTTATCGGCCAATATTCTTGAACACATGTTCCAAGGACTTTTTGTATGGGAGCTATCAGAAGCAGTGTAGAAATTTTGCTCACTAATGAAATCAAACTTCATTTCCACTCAAAACTAATTTCAACAAAATTCCAACTTTGTGGCTAAACGATTTCTCGAGTTATAGTGATGCCCCGTTTACACGGTGATAGTTTTTGCGATAGTTGATGTCATGATAATTACTATCGTCATAACTCTCATCATGTAAACTTATCGATAGTTACTATCGCGCTATCATGATAGCACTATCGCACTATCACGTTTGAGGAGATAGTTGATATCACTATCGCGATAATTTTATCTTGACATTGACAAGAAAATTTATTTTGACATTCACAAAAAAATATTTAATTTGACAACATAATAAAATTGGTGCTTATTGAAAAAAATATTGCTATATTCAAAGGTAAGGACAGTTGATTTGTTGGTCTGCTCTTCAGCTTTTAGGCCAGTCAATGAAGACATTAAAAATCGATCATTTAACAATAAGTCCGATCTTTTTGAAATTGTGGGATATGATTAAGTTTGTTGTTAAAGTAATATATCTCAGTTTACACTCCTCTCCGAGGTCCGCAACATGCTCAAAATGGTTAAAAACGCAGTTTCGTTATGTAGACTACAAAAAAATTACAAACGTTTTGCAAACTTAGGATAATGTTGAACAGGGTATTTTCGATATTGTATTAGATTCGCAACCCGTTTTTAGGGCCGCAAAATATAATATTATTACACAATTAATATTTTGAACAAAAATGACCCCAAGGAAATTGCAATAGTTATGCAAATTAAGATCATATTTTTTACTGGCATCAGGAACATCTGTCTAGATTTGCAATCCTTTTTTTTGCATGCAACATACTTTTAACAGGATTAATGGCAAAAAAAAAGGATTTATTGAAAGAAAAGCCAAGAAGAAAATTACCACAGTTTTTAAAATGGGTTGCGAATGTTGCAATTAATGTACTGAAACTCGTGTTTAGTTTGCACCCTCGTAGGTGACATGCAATCTGGCAATTTTAGTAACAATAGCAATTCCGTGTTTTTTTGACCTCCGAAAAAATTGCAGAAGTTTTGCAAGATTTTTCAAATATAACGCTGTCTTATTGACTGCTTTCCAACGTCAATATATGTGAAATTGTACTCGTGATCCACTAACGCAAGCAACACAATACTAAATGACCTCTTGTAGTTGTAATACAGAGATCCTGAGTTCGAATGACACTGAATGACTGAATCACAACACGTTTACCATCAATGGATCCAACACAATTTGGAAAGTTCCATGACGTGTTAAATCCACTTATAACTTTGTTCCAGTCACACACTGCATAAACAATGTAACTACCTAATTTTGCTGTCGTACTATCGCGTATCGTGTATACAGCAGACTATTGCACTATCATAGTCTGACACTATTGTGTAATGCTCTCATAATTGTATAATACTATTATTAAAAACTATCACCGTGTAAACGGGGCTAGAATTCCGTAAATAAAGTGAGGATATTTTTACAGGATATTTGTATGGCAGCTACTCATGGACTGATGGGATTTTTTCGTATTAATACCTTTAACTGTAATTATTGAAAAATCACCGTATTCAAGTCGTAGCTTAAGGGGGTCGTCCTATGTGCCGAGTCAAAAAAAAAAAAAATTTTTTTTTACTAAATTACTTTCAAATTATTCCTAGTATATGTATGTATGTAAAAGGATTTCTCCGAATTCGAAGTCGTTATAAAGTAATAGCCGCATAATGGAGCAGCTGTTCGAAGCTCGCCCGGGCCACCACTGATCTTTAATTGGGTTTTTCTCAAAACTGCATTTTTCAAATTGGCTGCCACGATTCAGAAAAAACTACTGAACCGATTGCGCTGAAATTTAATAATATAATAATTTAATATTATGTTCAGCTGATCCCTAGTTACAACTGGTACCAAAACCTTAGCGATATCTGTCATAGTTTTTTTTGCTGAAGCTAAATTAATAAAAAAAACGCGAAAATTTGAAAAAAAAATTCAAAGTTAGGCTAATTTGTTATTTATAATAATTTTCAAAACCGCCGCGCAAAAGGTAGTTGGAGCGAAAAGGGAGTTTTAATCACCCAAAAACAATAACTTTTGTAAATTTTTTCAAACTTTTCGCGCCTTTTCCCGCCATTTTCCAATTCTGGTGGCATGCGAAATGTCATAGTGAAGTCCAGCTGACATGAAAAAGGTAAGTAAATTCGCAATTTTTAAATAAGTATATCTTTTAGTTTCAGGTCGACCCGGGGTTGAAAACAACTGATATTGGTTTTAAAGAGCCAAATCCATTGAAGAAAAATATAAACTATCATTTTGGAGTGCCCCTTATAAAACGAACTATTTCCAAAATTTCAAACGTTTTGTTGAAATATGAATAAATATGTGGTAAAAATTTCAAAGTTGGTTCTTTCATAATCTGCAAAATAAAAATTCCCGAAAAAAGCAAAAAAACTGGCCGTCACATAAGACGGCTCTGAAGTTTAGCCAATATTGTTGAACACGTGTCTTAAGGACGTTTCGTATAGTAGCTATCCGAAGGAGTAGGTTGATTTTACCCGTTACTGAACTTATTTTTAAACATTTTTTGGGATTCCAAATAATATATAACTTTTTATAACTTAGTTTTGGGCCCGACCGGATTAAACTTGTAATACTCTCAGATTTCATCTAGAGTATAAACACATTTAAGCTAGTATTAGGTCTGTTCTTTTTGTCCAGTGTAGTGTACTCAGTGTACACTTTCTGCCCTAATGCTGTTCTTTTTGTCGGTGTGACGTCAGAGGTGGCTGTTCTTTTTGCTAGTGTAGTGTACTCAGTGTACACTATCTTACACTGGGTCGGGAGCCGGTGTAAGTTCTTCTTCTTTACCATCTGTCAAAATTGATGGCTCTATGCAGATAAAATTGACTTTGTGCAATTATGAAAATACTGTTTTGAATGAATATATGCAAGAATATTGAATGGCAATAAATTTGCATTGATAGAAGTGAAAGAATAAAACAAATAAAAAAGTTCGGAATTTTAGCTGTCATTTTTCTACACTAACCCGTTCTTTTTGCGCGATATACACCCTACACTTTCAGTGTAAGTTGTATCTTATTTTCAGTGTAAGTTACACTAAAATGTGAACTTAACCTGGCAAAAAGAACAAACCTATTATACTGTATGACCACACTGTCAAACCGCAGTAATAAGCAATGAGAAATAGCGAATTCGACCGAGCGGATACTGTGAGATTAATTCGAATTCCCTATTTCACATTGCTTATTACTGGAATATGACAGCGTGGTCATACAATGTAATACTAGCTTTACTAATCAACGTGGAGAATGCAGTCTGAAACTGAATGTAGTCAAAAATTGAAAGTGTTTTGAAGCTTTACCATTTTAAATGAAAACAAAAAACTTGGAAGAAAGTATGCAACGTGCAAAAGCGTGATAAACATCCAACATTAATATTAATACGATTCTACATGCATAACTACCTCAAATTCGGACTGACTGGGAGACAGCAATCGCTTCGGCAAGCATTTCCGAATTGCTCTTAGTAGAAAACGTTTCTTGCTAGAGTTGGCCCGTCTCCTAGAGTTTCGGATGTTCTGTCGATCACCCTTCAATTTACTACTGTCTTGCTGTTTTTTACGCGACACGTTGTGTTTGTTGCGAGTCTTCATAATCTTTCATTTTAATCTGTACTTCGGCTCAATGTCAAAAACCGTATCAGTTATATATTTAATACTAAATAAACAACTCAAATTGAAAATTTATTGCTAGAATTTTATAACATAACCGACAATTTTTTAACTATTCGCAAGCTATGTCAAAATTTTTTGTTATTCCTTCACAGCCCACAGGTGAGTTTGTAATACTCTAAAGTTGGCAAACCTGATTCGATGTATTGTAGTCGCGTTCGTTAAATTGCATTTGATGAATTTGAAGGCGATGTACACATTGCACATGACCGAACGTATTTTTCGATACAACTTTCGTTTTTCGGCTTATTTTGAACTCACCAGCAGGCAGATCATACCTGTAGAAAACTAATCGAAATTATACACATTTTCTACGGCCAATGAGCTCCATGTGTAAAAAAGGGTCAACAAATGAAAACAGTCTTCATAGAAATGTACGTAAGGTCCGAGCAGGCAGACCATGGCCATCGAATAGTCATGAAATTTCTACGCATTTTCAACGAACCTTTAAGTCCATATGTACGATGGAGATAGCATATACTCTGCTATTAAAAATGTCTCCGTATAAATGTAAATTCAATACATTTTTAGGTAGTTTCAGGATCTCAGGGCTTAACGAGGTGCATTTATGTTTTCCTTTATTTCCAGCTTCAGCGCACGAGCCAATAATGCGATGAAGGTTTCGAGCTAGGATCATATTTCTGATGTTACATTTCAGGTACATTATTCAATTAATTTTTTTACTTTTGTCTTACACTTAGAATAGAAGGATTAGAAATTTGGCTGCCTGTTCAACATCAAGACGTTATAAATCAAATTTCGAATTCTTCATTTCTCTATATAAAAGGCGGAAATGAAAAAAATGTGTGAGTAAATAAGTTAACATCACTCGTAGAATTGAAGTGAATTTTGTACGTACAAAGAACGTACGTATGTTACGTATAAACACCTAGAATATTATACGTAAAATCGCAGTAAATATTCTACGTATATAATATACGTACGCGGACATCTTACCCTAGAATTCGACGGTATTTATCTGACTTTTATACGGTCTTTTTTTCGTATAGTAAACGTATAGTATTGCCTGTGGGATTTTCGTAACCTGTAGTTAACATCGACATCGAGTTGCCTAACTTTGTTATTTTTAACACATCAAACTGTTATTTCATATGACCAGAATGAATTAATATTAACTTAAAATTCGCTTTTAGTTAGTTCGCTGCTTCGTATGTACAAATACGAACACTTTTGCGAAAATTTTAAATTCAAATAAAACTCAAACTGGCGTAGACAGTGGGCTCGTATACACCGGTATTAACATCCCAACAGGCAGATCGTACCTGTAGAAAACTAATCGAAATTCTACACTTTTTCTACAGCCATTGAGCTCCATGTGTAAGAAAGGGACAGCGAACGAATCCGTCTCCGTAGAAATGTAAGTAAGGTTCCTGACCAGCCAACCATGACCATCGAATGGTCGTGAAATTTATACACATTTTCAACGGACATATAAGTCCATATGTACGTTAGAAATGGCGTATACTCAGCTATTACAAAAGACTCCGTATAAATGTAAGGAAAACTTAATAGGTTTTCTACACACATCTATCACAATATGTAAGAAAGGGATATCACCTACGTAGCCACACACTTACAAGAAGCAAGAAAACTTTCAAGCGTCAAGTCAAATAAAACTTTGATTGCGACGCATTCCGTGTTTAACCATTCGACTCTCCATGGCGATACGAATTTCATCGCCAATAGTACATATTTGTACGGATTTTATTACATGTTTTGTTTTTTTAAAAATGTTTCAGGATATTCCGAGGCTCGACGAGCTGCATTCATATACGTAGAATCGACGTAAATATTCTACGTCTAGTGCTCTTCCAAACTATACGTATAGTGGTGCGTTGTCGAGGAGGAAAATCACCTTGTCATATCTTTGTTGATATTCCGGCCTTTTTTCACGCAGAGCACGGTGCAATTTGATCAATTGTTGGTGGTAGCGGTGGGCATCGACAGTTTCACCAGGTTTTAAGAGCTCATAGTAGACGATACCCTGCTGATCCCACCAAACGCACAACATTGTCTTCCGTCCGAAGCGATTTGGTCTTGCGATAGATGTTGATGGTTGACCGGGATCAACCCACGATTTCATCGCCAGTCACAATCCGATGCAGAAACTACTTTCTTCTGTGTCTGGCAGATAACATTTCGCATGTGTTTTGGCGTCGCCTATCTGCCTATCGTTCAATTCATGCGGCACCCATTTTCCGATCTTCTGAACCTTTCCCATGACGTAGACGCATGGAAATGACTGCTTGAGTAATATCCAATTGCTCGGCAAGCGTTTTTTGCGATTGGGTATCGTCCTCGTCCAAAAAGAAAAATTTCCCCTTTTTATATCTCGACAACCAATAATTTTTTTATGGGGTACGAAGGTGGGGGTTGTTTTTCCTATCTATAGAATGGCTCATGCTAGAAAGTTGAAACTTGGTGGGTGTATGTAGATCTACTAGTTAGACAATTCAGTTAAAAAAATATCCATTGGCGTCAAGTGGGCAAAAGAAATGATAAAAGAAAATGGAAGGCATATATTTTCACGAATTTCGTCACATCTCTTAGGTCTTCTTAAATATAAAATTAATGTTTATTCTACGGATTTCTCACATAAATGCCTTGACAGTATTTTCAAGATTTTTGCTATTCGACCCCTAAACCCCGAATTCTGCTATATCCCTTAGGTCTGATTATACATTGAATATCTTTTCACTTTCACGGGCCTTCTTTCATTTTTCAACTCCTAAGAGTTTCTTGCGTTTCGGACGCATTATTTTTCCCCCAACTCCCACACCCCTTCACCCATATCGGCAATTTTTTTGCAAGTAGGTCCACTATCAAAGCTCTATATAAAGTCTAAGTTTCAGTCTCCTAGCGTAAGCGGTTGCTGAGATCTAGAAACCAAAATTTTACGTTTAAAACGTCTCCCCCACTTCCCCCCTCACACCTCCCCCCCTTTCAAAATGTGGTCACTTCAAGGGGCCTACCAAGTCTATTCATAAAAAGAATTTCAATTAAATAGCTCGAAGGGCTTGGGAGCTATGAGCTTTCAAACGGTCGACGTACGGCGTACGGCGGACAGACGGACTGACATTTTTTTTTTCTTTTTTCTTGTCTACTAGTCATGAAACGTGAAAAAAAATGTTTAGGGTAGAAATTTTTTTTTAAAAAATCGATCACAATACTGTATTATTGAAATAATAAAGTAAAAGAGAAATTTCAAATGGTCCATCTCTCACATTTAAAGTTCGAGATCCGCCGTTTTCCAGAATAAGCGTGATTATTAAACGAAAACTTGGTTTTTTTATTTTGAATTTATTGTTAAATAAAATGTACATATTTGTACGGATTTTATTACATGTTTTGTTTTTTTAAAAATGTTTCAGGATATTCCGAGGCTCGACGAGCTGCATTCATATACGTAGAATCGACGTAAATATTCTACGTCTAGTGCTCTTCCAAACTATACGTATAGTGCTCTTCAAAACTATACGTATAGACTTACAGAGCGGCCGCGGACATCGTACACTAGAATTCTACGGTCTTTATCCGCACTTTCTACGGTCTTTTCTTTCGTATAGTATACGAAACTTTGCCTGCTGGGATAGTCAACGCCGGCTTGAACTTAAGACGTGCACATGACATTTCGTCGTTAGAAATGCCCTCAGTTTTCAGCTGATGTATGACGTCACGGAACGAAACGAGAAAATATACCAGTTCATTAGAGAAACTTTTTTGGAACTGACTACAAAACTACAAAACTTTGAAATTAACGAACCTTCTAGAGTCGATACTGAATAACAAATATTGAGAATCATGTATTTCATAAAACATAAATTATCTTTCAACAAATAAGCAATTTAACTGCGCATTTTTTAAATAGCCGAATGCCGACATTGTTGAAAACTGCGATATTCTTTTTATCCTAATTTTTTCTATGAAAACTCAATTCCAGATGAGAAAACTAGTCTAATTCTCATTTTTAAATATGATTATAAACTATTTCACTTTGCTTTACCTAACAAAATCTTGCACTTTAATGGAAAACTTGGTTTCCAAGTCATGCATCCCCCAAACAAAATTATTGCGATTTGTATGGAGCTGTCATGTTTGTTATGACTCTTATCAGATGTTCAATTCAGTTGCGCGGCTATAGTCCAGAGAGCTATGACATAGTCCGTATTGAGGTTTAGTTTGAATTAGCAAGCGATATAAACACAGGTGACTAATAATATGCTCAGACTACGAGATTAACGCGTTTAAATCGCGTTGAAATAACTTCCCGAACGCGTTTATGAAAACACGTTGCTACAACGCGTTTAACAGAAAACATGTACTGCGACCCTCGTGGCAATCGAAGTAAACATCGAAATAAACTATTTAATGCTGCAGAAACTTAATTTTGTGCTTGTGCAACGACTGCTTTAGCTAATTAATTCACTTTTCATTCCTGCTATACAAACACTTTTGTTTCAAATAATTTAGAAAGCATAAATTTGCCAATGAAACACAGCTGAAAATATATTTTTGAAAACAAATCACATCAAGCTGTCATGTATCAAAATAAAACTAGTTGCCTAGTCTGAACACTACTTTTTTAACACGTTCATTTTGACTACTTAAACGCGTTTAAAACGCATACTCTGTACAGGGTATTAAGGTCTCAACAGAACACAGACCTCAACTGCGACTGCGCAGTCCCTATCTTAAAGAGCCGTACAGAATGAACGCATCGCAGTCGGATTGGAGTGTCAAAATAACGGGGGAGGGGGGGAAACAAGTTTCAAATACATGTGATTGATTGTAGCTGCACAGAATGAATGCAATATGTCGTAAAGAGTCGCAGTAAGTTCGTAACATTTAAAATAATCGCAAGTGAATGCATCGAAATGTCAAATATGACATTATCATAATCTAAAACGCACTGTATAATTTTAAGAAAAAAATAATAAAAGGGAAAGTGAAAGAGATTTTGATGAGCATTGAAAATAATTCACCGATTTTCGAGTCCATATCAATTTCGCTTTGATTTTTGACACTAATAGAACTGCGAACTCAATCCGGTCATTGTGTTCATGCAGCGTTTACTAGCGGTTCACACCGTTTCATTGCATCTTACATTTTAATCCGACTGCGATGCGTTCATTCTGTATGGCTCTTTAGAATATACAGGATTGTATGGAAATGTACACAATAACTTCACCTGCGACTGCGCAGTCGTGCTACGCTCTAATGCTGTTATGACACTGGTTATTTTTGGCGCTTTAAAGCGGCTAGAATAACCAAATGGAGAGAGAGAGAAAATTTAACATACAATTTAGACATTGGTGCGAGAGAGACAGTCCGAACAGCTAAAATATCAGTGACTATCAAAAAAAGCGGCAACATAGCGCAATCTGTCAAAAAAAGTAGCAACATAGCGCATTCGAGCAGTGTTTTGCAACATTCTAGCAGTTCAAGCCAAGAAACAACCACTGGGAGCCTCATTTCCAGCCTCTACACGCTTTTTTTGACAGTTCGGTACGTATATTTATAGCAAGTGCCATGTTATGTTATGAAACTCGCTAGAACCGGTATTTTTCTTAACAAACCAGTTGTTAATTTCGTTTACTAGATGCCGCTAGCGTCGGAAAGAGCGGTATTTCTTTCTTTTAATGTTGTAAAATTGTTACTGTGTGCTGTTTTCTCCATAATTTTTTGAGGTCGGAAAATGGCATCGAGTATTTCCCACCGAATTATTAACAAAAAAAGTGTCTCGTCTGCAACTTCAGATCTGTGATCTGTAACCATAAAGTAAGGATGTACATTTTAGCAAAAAGACTTACATGCACACTACTGTGCCAAATTATGGCAATTATGATTTTGACATTTGTCGAGCCGGTAATTGTTTTCTTAACAATTTTGTAATGTGAGATGAATATCAAAAAAGGTGATAAATATGTTTAGAATTTCCTTTGAGGTGCATGCATAGATCATTCTGCTGTTTATTCGCTCGACATGAGAGATACGTTGCAATTGACAACCCGCAGATCGGTTTTTCCTTACAATAGCTGTCGCGAAAATTCACATATTGTACTTTTTCTCAACTAAAAGCGTACAAACAGCAAAAAACACAAGAAATTTTAGGTTAGAAATTTCTGTCTGCCAAAAACTATTGCCATAATTTTGCTATAAAGTCGAAAATGTTGTCCCTTTCTTCCTTCTTAAAACTGATTTGCTGTCTCTTTTTAGATTTCTGCTACAGATCTGTAATGTCGGAGTAATGAAAACTATGTCTCAGTAATGAAAACCAGCCTTTAGGCGTTCCGAAGTTATATTCTTAAACACGTGTTTTAAGGACATTTTGTATGGCAGCTACCCGAAGGAGTAGGACGATTTTGCCCATTAGCGAACTTAGCCTTACAAATTCAACCAAACATCCAGATTCAAAATTTCAAGATTCTAGGCCAAGGTGTTCTTGAGTTATCGTGCTAACGGACAGACAGACGGACGGACGGACGTCAAGCGGGTTTGGAGTTTTTGGCCTCATATAAACAAAAAATAATATAAAACTTTTTTTTGTCCGAGGCTCGGTTCTATGCGTTACAAACTTGTAATAATTATAGTAATTAAACTTATAATACTCTCAGATTCCATCTAGAGTATAAAAAGCGTGATATGTACTTACACGGTTTTTTAATTTCTTGTATCGTGTGCGTTTAGTGTGCGTATACTGGCTATTATTCAGAGTGTCCGGCACATGAGTTGCAATATTTTAAGGAGTGATTTTGAGAAAAAAACATGTTCTACAAAATGGGTCAGTTTTCAATATCCGCGGAGATAAGGATGGTAAATAGAAGTCTTTCGAACATATACTCTCCTCATAAAAACTGTTATACAGGGTGGCGCGCGGCAGACGCATGGATTTGAAAAGGTCATTGCTCCCTTCCTAGCGGTCGTAGAGGGTTGATAGTGGGGTGGTTCTAAAGAGGGGGAAGGAAGGTTTGTTAGCACTTGGTTTCAGTCACCAAGTTGGAGTGGCCTGTTCAACATCGTGTTTTTTGTGTGCAAGCCTATTTTTCAAACAACCTGTCGATCGTCTGTGTGCAGCGTACCTTTCGTTTACAGTTCCCGATTGAAATCGAATTCTTGCGTGGGTTAATGCCTTCCAGGATAGCGGAAATGTGTCCACGATAAGAAGGGACCTTAGAGAACTGAGAACTCTACCCCAGAAAACATCGAGAGGGTTCGAGCTGCAATTGAACAATCTCCCACGCGTTCAATTCGTTAACAGGAAGGTGCCCTTAGCATTTCGAGACGTTCCATTCAACGAATCGTTAAAAAACATCTTCACAGCCCCACATTTACGTGACAGATTCCCCGGGCGCCTCATCACCCTAAGAGGCGATTTGAACTGGCCAGCGCGCTCACCTGATTTGGCGCTCTGCGATTATTTCATGTGGGGAAACCTAAAATCTCTTGTTTACAACGATCGTCTCACAACCCTAACAGCCCTCAAAAGACAACATTCGCACCCGCATCCTCCAAATTCCTGTGGCAATGCTTGAAAGAGTGAACGAAAACTTAAGAAAAAGGCTTACACAATGTTTGGATCGTGAGTGCCGCCATTTGGCAGATACATTGTTTAAAACTGTATGAACTTAAATCTCCCATGTAAATAAACCAGGAAAAAATAAAAAAAATTGCCATTTTCGAACAGGCTGCGTTTTATTGATGTCTCAAATCCATGCGTCTGCCGCGCGCCACCCTGTATCTTCAAAACTAGTATTCACAATTTGACAAGTTATAGCTTGCTTTTTAGGGAATCGAATTATGTGGGGGAAAAAAACCTTCGAAACGTTCGAAACGCTCGAAAGCCGAGATTAGACATTATTCAGTCATTCCATATCTCCTACATGGTTAATGACATGAAATTGAAACTTAAAGACGGACTGTAGATATACTAGGAGACTAGAAATAAAATTTTGAGTGGAAAGAGCGGCGTCCAGGGGTGGAGGGTGAAAAATTTAAGATTACGACATTTCACGAACCCATTACGCTAGAAAAATAAAATTTGGTATGTACCAGGTGTATAAGCTTAAAACGATCGTTTTTTAGTCAGAAAAACACATGTTTTTTTTCAAAGAAAACAAAAACATATTTATTCGAAATACTCACCCTCGCTAGCTACACATTTCTCCCATCTCTCGGGCAATTTGTGGATACCACGCCAAAAAAATTCCTTCTCTTTCGAAGCAAACCACTCATCAAGCCATTTTCGGACGTCTTCGTAAGAACCGAAGTGCTGCTCAGCGAGCGCGTGGCCCATCGACGAAAACAAGTGGTAGTCAGAAGGGGCAAGTTCTAGTGAATTAGCGGGAGGGGGTAGCACCACCCAGTTGAGTGTGTCCAAGTAGTTGTGGACCAGTTTTGACGTGTGCGATGGTGCGTTGTCGAAGAGGAAAATCACCTTGTCATATCTTTGTTGATATTCCGGCCTTTTTTCACGCAGAGCACGGTGCAATTTGATCAATTGTTGGTGGTAGCGGTGGGCATCGACAGTTTCACCAGGTTTTAAGAGCTCATAGTAGACGATACCCTGCTGATCCCACCAAACGCACAACATTGTCTTCCGTCCGAAGCGATTTGGTCTTGCGATAGATGTTGATGGTTGACCGGGATCAACCCACGATTTCATCGCCAGTCACAATCCGATGCAGAAACTACTTTCTTCTGTGTCTGGCAGATAACATTTCGCATGTGTTTTGGCGTCGCCTATCTGCCTATCGTTCAATTCATGCGGCACCCATTTTCCGATCTTCTGAACCTTTCCCATGACGTAGACGCATGGAAATGACTGCTTGAGTAATATCCAATTGCTCGGCAAGCGTTTTTTGCGATTGGGTATCGTCCTCGTCCAAAAAGAAAAATTTCCCCTTTTTATATCTCGACAACCAATAATTTTTTTATGGGGTACGAAGGTGGGGGTTGTTTTTCCTATCTATAGAATGGCTCATGCTAGAAAGTTGAAACTTGGTGGGTGTATGTAGATCTACTAGTTAGACAATTCAGTTAAAAAAATATCCATTGGCGTCAAGTGGGCAAAAGAAATGATAAAAGAAAATGGAAGGCATATATTTTCACGAATTTCGTCACATCTCTTAGGTCTTCTTAAATATAAAATTAATGTTTATTCTACGGATTTCTCACATAAATGCCTTGACAGTATTTTCAAGATTTTTGCTATTCGACCCCTAAACCCCGAATTCTGCTATATCCCTTAGGTCTGATTATACATTGAATATCTTTTCACTTTCACGGGCCTTCTTTCATTTTTCAACTCCTAAGAGTTTCTTGCGTTTCGGACGCATTATTTTTCCCCCAACTCCCACACCCCTTCACCCATATCGGCAATTTTTTTGCAAGTAGGTCCACTATCAAAGCTCTATATAAAGTCTAAGTTTCAGTCTCCTAGCGTAAGCGGTTGCTGAGATCTAGAAACCAAAATTTTACGTTTAAAACGTCTCCCCCACTTCCCCCCTCACACCTCCCCCCCTTTCAAAATGTGGTCACTTCAAGGGGCCTACCAAGTCTATTCATAAAAAGAATTTCAATTAAATAGCTCGAAGGGCTTGGGAGCTATGAGCTTTCAAACGGTCGACGTACGGCGTACGGCGGACAGACGGACTGACATTTTTTTTTTCTTTTTTCTTGTCTACTAGTCATGAAACGTGAAAAAAAATGTTTAGGGTAGAAATTTTTTTTTAAAAAATCGATCACAATACTGTATTATTGAAATAATAAAGTAAAAGAGAAATTTCAAATGGTCCATCTCTCACATTTAAAGTTCGAGATCCGCCGTTTTCCAGAATAAGCGTGATTATTAAACGAAAACTTGGTTTTTTTATTTTGAATTTATTGTTAAATAAAATGTCACCCTTTTATCTACAAAGTACAATTTTAAAATTTTTGAATTCGATTCTCTAATTTTTATATAATGTTTTTTTTGCTCTCCTGTAAAATCTTTATTTATGGAGTTGTCCGGTTTGCAGATTAGGGTATCGATATGATGCCAATTTAGTGCTATCAGCGTTAAATTTGGTGCTTAAAATTTAATCTCAGCGGACAAAAATCGTCCGTGATTATTACCCCGATTTTTAGCTCGGGTACTCATTTACAGCTGAGCGAACTGGCAGTCCGGCACCCAATCTCATTCTCGAAAATTACTTGTCGCCAAGCAGATTCGAACATGGTACCAGGTGCGCCGAAGGCAAGTGCTCTAGCCACTAAGCCACCCAGACTACTTGCTCGTTAATTAGTGACAAAAATATCTATCCAACGCTTTTTTAACGTTAATTGAATATTTCTGAGATTGATATCCAACAGAAGCCATAGAACTGGAATGTGCAATCAGTGCTGTCTTTAAATGCAATTGCAGTATTTTTATCGCATTCTTTTGTTTATTTTATTTTTGTTACTTCTGTTTTTGTCATTTGAGTAAAAATGCCTTCTTTTCTTATACACTTGACTGTATTTTGTACCCTTTACCTTAATTTAAATTTAGGTTCAAAGTGAGGTTTAAACAAATACATACCACCAACAATACACCACCAATTACAATATATCAGAAGTGATACATACGAAAAAGAAAATTTTGTGCCTTAGAGTTGGGACTCAATTCTCAAGTTCGCTCGAGATTCGTTTCACTCGAGATTTACCATGAGTTCCCAAATTGTCGAATGAAACGGCTCGGCTGGTATTCTCGAAATCTCACCGGCGTCTCACGATCGAGCATTATCGAATATAAGCTAAGAGTGGTCTTTTACGTACGACGTTCGGATGTCGTAACAGTGAGTGAACATTTGTAAGTACTTATGCATAGTAAAAATAATAATAGCAATGAAAATTAACTTAAACTCAGTGGATATATAAAATACTGAGTAATATACTATATAAATATGATTATATTCCAGAAATAATGGGTGATATGATATATAACTTTTTATTGGCTATGGACCTAATCAATTTTTAATTCATTTTTGAATTTGATTTGAATTTTTCGTTCCCACTGTCAATTCTTTCTATTTCAGTTTTTGTTTTGTAAGAATTTTTAGTACCAAAAAACCTAACGAATAAAGAACCGTATAGAATGAAAGCAATCGCAGTCGGAATGGAGTGGAAAAAACAAGTTTCAAATGCATGTGATTTTATGTAGCTAAACAGAATGAACGCTATGGGTCGCATATAGTCGCAAGTGAGTACGTAATATTTAAAATGATCGCAAGTGAACGCATCGAAATGTCAAATATGACAATATCATAACCTAAAACGCACTATATTATTTAAAGAAGAAAATAATAAAATGGAAAATGAAAGAGATTTCGATGAGCATTAAAAATAATTCACCGATTCTTGCGTCCATATCAATTTTGCTTTGATTATTGACACTGGTAGAACTGCGAACTCAATCCGGTCATTGTGTTCATGCAGCGTTTACTTGCGGATTACAGCGTTTTATTGCATCTCGTTGCGACATTTTGACATTCCAATCTGACTGCGATTGCGTTCATTCTGTACGGCTCTTAAGATTCACTTTTGTGACTCATATATATATAATTAAGAAATAGTTAAGTTAACGTAAAATAAAACAAAACAATAAACCTAGTTGAACTAAAGTAATATTATATATTTTCCATTGCACTAATCTGTTCCTTTAGTATTTTGAAAATCCCTCCTATTTTAAAACTTCAATCTTTCCATTGAATTCGGTCGCTGATTGGTCGATGTTTGAAAACAGCGATTGGGCAATGCTGCCTTCCAGTAGTGTACGAGATACTCACTGAGATATATCAAATGGAGGCCTTGATTTGCTATCTCACATGGCCGCCCAGTTGGTCGCGTCTGCGAGATTTCTCGAAGACATGTCGGCCTGTCTGCGAGATTTCTTCGAGACGCCTTATGGGAAAAATACACGGTATCGAGACAAATGCACCCCGAAATCTCGAAGACATGTCGGCGAATGTCGGGATAGCAAAATGTTTTCACAATCAGCGCCATCTATATATTAATAGATGTTTCTATATCTTGTGCTCATACTTCTTATAATAAAGTAAAAAAACAAAATATTTAATGAAAAGTACTCTTTATTTAGTAATTAAAAAAAACATCACTGAGAACAACAATAATTCACTTTATAATGCATGCAAGAACACTTTCACCCACAACATTCGACCAAGAGGTGGTGAAATGCAAGAAGATTAACATCATCTGAAAAGAGGAAACTCAAATTAAACTCGGTTGAAACAAACTTATCAGAATAAAATTATCACATACCACTATTCAGACGTACTCTGTGCGAATTGAATAAATACGTACGACAAAATTTATTCCGAATTTAGTTTGCCATGATTTTTCTAAGCGGCAGACGTCATCTCAAGTCTTCGATCTCTTCGCTTCTCTGCGGTCGTTTTCTGCACTTCAAATACATCGTGGTGGGAGCACATGTTTGTATTGCTATTTCTTTCTATCTAGTATTGAAGAAAGGTATGCGATATGATTCCTAAGGCTCAAACCATCGAGATTATGTCTCGAAAGAGACAAGCGACCAACTGGGCGACGTTTCTAAAATGTCAATATTTCGAAAAAGGTGTCCATGATAACCCGAGGTTCTGCATTATTGAACAAAATTTTGATGATTTTAAACATTCATTAGATTTAAAATTGGTAATGCAAATAAAATAATTTTTGATTGAAACATTTCTTTATGTTTCTTTCACAAATTCAATTCATTTTAAGTTTAGAGAAACTTCGAAAGTTATCCGGGGTACAAATTAGGATTGAGCCACGGATGACCTGAATCTTAAGAAGGAAAGAGTTAGTAGCACGGTATGCATGTATTAAGGCGAGAAGGAAAACAATGACAGAACTATCAGATTAGGCAACATGAAAAATGAAATCCGAATTTTTAGGTGTAATTTCGAATTGAAAAATTACCAAATAATTTGAATTTGATAAATACTTTTTTGGATAAACAATGCAAGGTATTGAAAGAAAATGAGTTCATAAAATTGCAACTAAGCTGTGTAAATTGTACAGGTAATATTGGCTACTGCAGTACGAATATAATACCATGTACTTATCGGTATGGCGCCAAATTCAAAAATAACGTATTACATGCTCAACCGTTATAAATATTCCTGAAGCTTTTATTTCCCAAGAAATTTATTAATAAAAAAATTGAAGTAAACTGTGAGTTGTGTTATGAATTTCGAGCGCAAGACACAACTTCTCACCATCAAATCGAACAATTTGAATTGTCAGAACTGATAATTCAAATTGAAAAGTTTTTAATTTTTTTTAAGTTGTTGCCCATGTTTTTCGAAGTTCGAATTTTTAAGAAGGAGCGAGAGGGTACGATTTCGTCGGCTATTTCAATATGTCATATCGTATAGGGAAATGAGCCGATGAGGTATCCATATATTATATATCAGTGGAGATACTATTCGAGAGCCATCACAACCAATCTTGAGAATAGCTATTTTCTATTTAGTTTGATTTGATCATTCGAACGAAATCTCGAGCGAATTCGAGAATCGAGCCCCTGGAATAAACGCTCAGTTTAGTGCTCGCCCATGAAAAATACAGTGTTGCCAATGTTCACATTTGTTGCCTGTGGCTAGTGTTACAGTATACGCACTCACCCTAAAACAGCCTCTAATGCTGTTATGACACTGGCTATTTTTGCGGCTTTAAAGCGGCTAGACAATCCAAATGGAGAGGGATAGAGACTTTAACATACAATTTAGACATTGGTGTGAGAGAGACAGTCCGAACAGCAAACTATGGGTAACTATCAAAAACAATCCATAACTGTCAAAAAAAAGCAACAAAGCGCATTCGAGCAGTGTTTCGCAACATTCTAGCAGTTAATCCAAGAAAAATCCGCTGGCGGCTAGATTTTCCAGCCGCTACCGACTTGTTTTTGACAGTTCATTATGTATAAATTATGGAAAGTGTCATGTTATGTTATGAAACGCGCTAAGATCAGTATTTTTTATAACAAATCAGTTGTTAATTTCGTTTACTAGATGCCGGTAGCATCAGCAAGGGTATTTTTTAGCGGTAATCTCTTTCTCTCTATATTGGTCGCCTTGTCGCACGATTGACTTTTATTGCACTTGAAACTAGCGAGGAAATAGCCAGTGTCATAACAGCATAAGAGGGGTTTGGCCTACGAATAAGAATATAAGGCAATGAAATGGGCCGAGAGAAATGAAGGAGAAACGAAACTGCTTTTGATAGAGTGGGTTTGCTGTTTGTACCCAGTAGGAAATTTGAGGAGAACTCCGTGAGGGAGCAAATAAGGAGGTATCTACTGTCACTAACAATGGAGTAAAAAAGGAGATTAACAACAAAATTATGCAGAAAACCGTCACTTCTCCTTTTTTGCTCCGAATGGATGAAAATGGGAGTAAGAAGACTATTTTTGAGTTTTCATTTTTCCCGGAAAGCGACTCATTTATGTGATGTTCAGTTTTTGTTTTAAGATCGTTAGGTATTTGGTTTGAGAATTTCCATCGAGCGCGACGCGCCGCGCTGTTTAGCTTTAGTTTGTTTTCGTTTTGTGAAAAGTGGTATACGAAGATTGTTTGTGGTAAGTAAAATTTTAACATTTTCGTCTTGGTTAGTAATTGACATTTGACGAAGACGCGCTTAGAGTTTTTTTAATATGTAGAATGTAGGAATGTGTTAAATTTCACCTTTAGAAAGTCTATAGCAAAACATCCTGTGCTACAAAGTGCTTCTCTGAAGTTCAAATTTGTGCTTTGTTTCCGTCGCGACCTGTTCATACTATCTGTAGATTAAGAAAATCTCAGAAACTACTTTCAAATTAAAGGATAATTCAATGGCCTGTAAAATGTATTTTAATGAATATTACACTATAATTAGTATCGGAAATATTCTAAAAGAGTTTGTAAGCTTTTTGCAGTTTAGTGAGAAGGAAATGCCACGAAAATAAAAAGAAATTTCAAATTCCTAGAGCACTCTATAAATATAGTGTAACGGTTTTATGCTTGAGGTGAAACTTAAAATAATTCCCTACCCCCTAGTCCAAAATTTGAGCTGAGTTGATATTTCCAGTAAAATACACTTCATTTCGAAATCCGTATATCAGCTAATAAATTTCTCAAATAGGCTTACTTCAATTTTTATTATAAAAATCTTAAATTTGTCTTACGTATTTTGATGCGCTGAATGATTTATTTCATAGACAGTGTCGATTTAAAAATGAATCGCATCGCAGGTGTATCAAAAAGGCATATGAGACGTCTTGTAAAAGCGGAATATCATAGATGTTCTCAGGGAAACCGTACTAATGTGACACAAGACCAATAGCTATTAATGAAATTTCCGTAGATAATCAAAATTCCATTCCCATAGAGGAAAGGTTTGAAAATGATCCCAATTTCAATGAGCAAGAACAAACTACTAGCAAAGACTCTGCAAATTTACGGGACAATTTATTAACTTGGGCAGTTACATATAGAATTTCAAGAAATGCATGTGACGATCTCTTAAAAATACTTTCTGAAGCAGGACTAAATTTACCTTTATCTTCTAAGACTCTATTTGATATAAAAAAGTTTCCAATGGAAATATGTGAGATTTCACCAGGCCAATATTATCATCTCGGTTTGAAGAGAGCGCTAGAGTTATTAAATTTAAAAATAACAGATCCTCTACAAGAGCTCCTAATTGATATTGGTTTAGATGGCCTCCCCTTATATAAAAGCTCCTCGATAGTGTTATGGCCTATATTGGGATGTATATCTGAAAATCGACAAGTGTCTCCTTTTGTAATAGGAATATATGTTGGGCCTTCGAAGCCGATAGATGCTAATAAATATTTGGAGAAATTGGTTGAAGAAATGCAGTCTATTCAAACCACTTTGAAGATTAGAATTAGGATTTTTACATGTGATTCTCCAGCAAGAGCTTTTGTTACTGGCACTGTAGGTCATACCGCTGCTAAGGGATGTTCTAAATGTACGCAAGAAGGCAAGAAGATTCAAAATACATTATCGTACAGTATAACGGCTAAATCATCCAGAACAAATGATGACTTTCAAAATCGGACGGATAAATTATATCACTTGCTACCATTCCAAAACAATAGACACGTTTTGGAGAAACTAAATATTAAAATGGTTTCACAGTTCCCTCTGGATGTTATGCATCTCATAGATTTGGGTTGGGTTGAGTTGTAAAAAAAAAGGTAACTTTCATAATTAACGGGAAACATAATAAAAATAAATTATCTAAAGAGCAGAAACTCGATTTAAATACCAGGATACTTTCTCTAAGAAAATGCGTTCCTAAGGAATTCTGTAGAGAACCTAGGAGCTTCGAAGAAATAAAAAGATGGAAGGCTACAGAATTTCGGCAACTGGTTTTATATACAGGAATTGTCCTATTTAAAAATACAATAGACAACGATATATATCTTACCTTCCTACTGCTGCATGCTGCATATAGATTAATTTCGTGTCCCGCAAACTGCAGAAAAAATTTGGAATGTGTACAACAGATGCTACAAGCGTTTGTCGAAAATTTCGCTTCCATATTTGGAACTGACAAAGTTTCATATAACGTTCACAACCTCTTACATTTGGTGGAATGTGTTCGAGATTATGGTAACGTTGACAATTTATCCGCTTACAAATTTGAAAATTTCATGCAAAATTTAAAAAAGGACTGCAGAAAATCAACACAAATATTGCAGCAATTACACAATAGAATTATTGAAAGAAGTTTTATAAAGAAAAGGTCATCTACACAGTTTGGACCACGTAAAACGTCAAACAGAAAATTTAATATTACTGCATCACCTATATATTCACGTTATTACTTTGACCTATTCTTTCTTTCTTCATCAAAACCAAATAACTTTTGTTATACAAAAGACATGATTCCCGTAAAAATACAAGGTTTTTTTACTGAAGACGAAATCCATTATATTATTGGGTATACATTTGCTGACATAAAAAGTTTTTTCGAAGAGCCTGTTGATTCGAAAATGGCCTTAGGAATTTGTCTTGCTGCGTCGATTAACACCGTAGAACAAAAGTTTAAAGTGGATGACGTATTATGTAAAATCTTTTGCATACCTATTGAAGAAGGCTTTGTTCTTATACCTATCTTACATCGTTGCGAACAATAGGTAACTTCACATATTTATAGTTTTATTTAAAGAAAAATGGAGCCTAAAAAGTACAAGCTTAGTTCTGAATTGTATAACCGGTGCGTTCCAACCCCCCTACACCGAAGCAATGCTGTGTTACAAGAAGTAGGCAATACTTTACAAAATGAAAACATTGGTAAGTTTAAAATGTTTAATGGAACATTTCTATTTTATGTAAATTAATCATCCATAATTTCTTTACATTTTATATAGTCATTCTGGAAGAGACATTAATTAAAAAAATAACCACGCTAGAAGAGAAGGTAGAAAAATTAACAGGGATGCTACAAATGCAACAGGAGCAATATTTGAGTAGGCACACTATACTCCTGGAAAAAATTTCTGAACACCTATTTCCTAATAAACGGAATTACAATATTTTCCCACTTAAAACCGTGGACGAACTTCGAAACACTGAGGAGCTAATCGCAAATGAAGCTCCAGAAGATATTGTAAGTTTTAGATGCATACAATACAATATTGTATCTGGTACTTTTTTTGATTACATTCTTATCAATTTTCGCTATTAGATCCTTTACATAAAAGAACTGGTTGGAAAAAGACCAATTTCAAAGGTTTTCCATAAAATTTTTGTCGATGATATCCTTTTAAAAATTAACTGGGATGGTGCAAAAAACAAAGTTGCCTTGAAAAGCTTCAAGCTTTTCAGTAACTATTTTTTCGGTGAGCTAATTTAATTATTAGTATTTAATCGTATACGAAAATATATCTACAGAAGTATGTTACTATTATATTATTTAACAGGCAGTTAAAAGTACGGAATATGGATACGGGCAGTTTGAAGAAGAGTTTAAGAAGGCATTCAAATTGTCGAAAGCCAGGTTCTACAGAAAAACATATAATGTCAAAAAACAAGCATGAAGCAAAAATTTCTATTATTATTATTATTTTATTAATAAATTTCGTATAAAAAGACTACATTTAGTAATATTTTTATTTATGTATTGCAATATAACTTATTTATACACTGTTAAGCTTTGGTCTAGTTCAACATCTCTAAGAAATTGTTCATAGAAGGTACATATGAGGCAATAATTGTTTTTTACTCTCATTGGACCTCGAGAGAGAACTCATTTTAATGTCCCACGTACATTTTTTTTAAATAAACTACTCCACTTACATTGCAGATCAGATTCAACAGGAGAAAAGGAGCACAAAGCGAGGTGTTCTAGCCTCTCTAAAGACGTGCAACAGACATCGTTTTAAACTCCCTTTCAAGTATTTTTGAAAGCTTTCTTGGGAGGTGTAATGGAGATCTGATTTCAGCGGACATGCTCTTGCAAAAAGGAGGTCAAATGGAGGAGAAAATGATGTCTCCGAACCTCCCTGAAGAGTACTCCAGGATTAATCCCGGGGTACTACTATTTACTAGTGGGCGCGAGTACTCCAGAATTAGTCCCATTAGAGATCTCGTTTTAAGCCTTACCCTTACCTTATCCTTACCACTATTTTTGAATGCTTCCTTAGGAGGTATAATGGAGATCTGATTTCAGCGGACATGGTCTTGCAAAAAGGAGGTCAAATGGAGGAGAAAACGAGGTCTCCAAACCTCCCTAAAGAGTAGTCCGGGATTAATCATGGGATGCTCCCATTTCCTACTGGGTATACATAAAAACACAAACTCGGTTAAAATTGAGCATATGTGGAGTAGGGTTACTGTATACGCACTCACACCAAAACAGCCTCTAAGAGGGGTTTGGCAGATGCGTACCAAGGTGAAAAACCAGTAAATTTAATTTTTTTTCATGGTTATGGGATTTTGCTTTCTAAACATTCGAAATGATTGACTTTTCGCTTCAAAATTGTAAATTTCCATAAAAGAAATGAAAGAAATACGGAAATTTTCAATTGAAAACCACAATTTCGCGCACACACACTTCCATACCAAAGAAAAAGAAGTACTAGAATTGTGGAAGGGAACCGACAGCTTTTTTTTCCGACTCTTCACATATTCGCACTAACACACTTCAAAAACGCAATTTGATAGCAATGTTCATTAGTACAAAAACAGGCGAACTAGTACATAAACAGGCGATTTTTGTGAGGTTAAATTACAATTTCTAGTACAGAAACGACCGAATTAGACGTATCTGCCAAACCCTAGGTAGAGAGTGTTGTGTGTGTATCTAGTGACCCTAATGTGGAGTAGGGTCACTATATACACAACACTCTCTACCTAGGGCTTGGCAGATACGTCTAATTCGGTCGTTTCTGTACTAGAAATTGTAATTTAACCTCACAAAAATCGCCTGTTTATGTACTAGTTCGCCTGTTTTTGTACTACTGAGAATTGCTATCAAATTGCGTGTTTGAAGTGTGTTAGTGCGAATATGTGAAGAGTCGGAAAAAGAGCTGTCGGTTCCCTTCCACAATTCTAGTACGTGTTTTTCTTTGATATGGAAGTGTGTGTGCGCGAAATTGTGGTTTTCAATGGAAAATTTCCCTATTTCTTTAATTTCTTCTATGGAAATTTACAATTTTGCAGCGAAAAGTCAATCATTTCGAATGTTTATAAAGCGAAATCCCATAAACATGGAAAAAATTTAAATTTACTGGTTTTACACCTTGGTACGCATCTGCCAAACCCCTCTTAGAGGCTGTTTTGGTGTGAGTGTGTATACAGTAACCCTAATGTGGAGATATGTACATAAAAGGTTAAAGATAGTGAGAGAAAACCAGAAATATTTCAATGTGTTCGTGTTTTTTTAATAATTGCGCGAGCAAAGCGGGAGAGAGACGATAGGTGAAAGGTTCTTATCGGTTTTGTTCTCTCTCGAAATATGATGAAATGATTAACTTTTCGCTGCAAAATTGTAAATTTTCATAAAAGAATTGAAAGATATACGGAAATTTTCAATTGAAAACCTCAATTTCACGCACACACACTTCCATACTAAAGAAAACCAAGTATTGGAATTGTGGAAGGGAACCGACAGCTTTTTTCCTACTCTTCACATATTCGCACGAACACCCTCCAAAAACGCAATTTGAGAGCAATTTTCAGTAGTACAAAAACAGGCGAACTAGTACATAAACAGGCGATTTTTGTGAGGTTAAATTACAATTTCTAGTACATAAACGACCGAATTAGACGTATCTGCCAAACCCTAGGTAGAGAATGTTGTGTATCGGCACTACTTGGAAATAGGTGGCAAACGGCCAAAATCAACATTAATATGTACCTACGTGCATAGTTACCTGAAATTCGCACTGACCGGGTAACAATAATCGCTTCGGCAAGCGTTGCCGATTTGGTCTTAGTCGAGGCTTTTTCTTGCTGGAGCTGGCTGGGCTACTAGAATTTCGTGTTTTCTGCCGATCGCCCCTCAATTTACCACCGTCTTGATGTTTCTTTCTCGGCACTATTTTTCTTTTAAGAGGGCTGTGCTTGTTGCGAGTCTTCATTATCTTTCATTTTAGTTTGTACTTCTGTTTAATGTCAACACCCAGTGAACAATACACTCGTTTCCAAATCAGTTATATATTTAGTAAATAAATAATTCAAATTGGAAATTTATGTCAAGAATTTTATAACAACCGAAAATTTTTATAACTATTTGCGCTATGTCAAAATTTTTTGTTATTCATTTACAGCTCACAGGAAAGTTTGTAATACTTTAAGATTGGCAAACCTGATTCGATGTAATGTAGTTGCGTTCGTTAAATTACGATTGAAATTACAACTCTAAAGCCAGTGACCAGCATTGCCAGACGCCTGATAACTACCCAGCAGGCAAAGTTTCGTATACTTTACGAAAGAAAAGCCGGATAAACACCGTAGAATTCTTGGGTACGATGACCGCGTACGTATAGTTTGAAAGAGCACTAGACGTAGAATATTAACTTCGTTTATACGTACAGATTGGAAGAACAATATACGAGCAAAGTTTACTTCGTTCAGACATATAGTTTGAAGGAACATTATTCGTCTAATAGGCGCACGATCGGCGTAAACCGAATGCATCGGTTTCATATTTTTTTAAACCTGAGAAGAAAATTTTATTTTAGCTTTAGCTCTATTTTTTTTTTATTTAGCTTTTAGATCGGTAATTTTGTTGCCCATGTTCAACCAGAATACATGATTCCTTGCGATCGATAGTGTCCTTTTCATGCCTTGATGCCCTGCGTGTAGTTGAGCTAGTATGTTTGGTTTTTCGGCAGCTGGTATGATGACTTTGCGGCCCTTGAACATGACGCCATCGTATTCCGAAAGTTCATCACGAAAATTCCAATATAGGCGCGCCGGCTCTTGTACCATTTGCTGCTGCTCAGGCCATCCAACTCACACATAATGTCGCAATATACATAGCGATACGTCTTTCTCGGTCGCCTGCTGTATTCTGTCTACTGCCTGGTCGGATACTGCTAAAATTGCGAAGACCTCGAACTCTTGTGTCGTTGGAGGTTTGCCGTTGTCGATGTTTTGGCTAAGTAAATCTGCGCTTAACATGGTTTCTCCTTTTCTGTAGACGACGGTCGGCGAATATGGTGCAACATCGAGAAGAATGCGTTGTAGTCGTGGTGGTGCATTCGGTATCGGCTTTTTGAAGACCGACCACAAGCCTCTTGAGTCGAGGCTTGTGGACGGTCTCAACTGTTAGCTGCTTACTAGGGTTACTGTATACGCACTCACACCAAAACAGCCTCTAAGAGGGGTTTGGCAGATGCGTACCAAGGTGAAAAACCAGCGCGACGCAGCTTGACGCCGCCAATAAATAAGCAAGGCAGATAACTATTCACTGTCTGCGTCAGTTTGAGTTTTGAATAAATTTCAAATTTTCCAAAAAGCGTTCGTATTCGTTCATACGAAGCAGCGAACAATTAAAAACGATTTTTAAGCTAATTTTAATTCAGTCCGGTCATATCAAGTAACAATTCGATGTTTTAAAGATAAAAAAGTCACTTGTCGATTTCGAGGTTAACTACAGGCTACGGAAAAGTTCAGAGTTGACGAACATTTTTTGATGGTTGCGTAAAGCTGCCTTCGTCTACGTTCGTTGTGACTACCACAATGGAAATACACCGCGCTCAACTTTTTGACAGCTAGTCTGCCTCGGACTGCGTTGCCGTTGTGACTTAGGGGTAAGGCTAGTCGTCCACTGGATCCGTGTTCGTCCGAATTTAATTCGTCCGAACTAATTCGCATGATTTCAAACATTGAGATCGTCCAGTAGGTGCATCCGAAGTGATGCAAAATTTACATTCTAGTATTGAACGGGCAGTATTAGGTGTCGGACGTTGTGTTCTTGATTAAAAATGGATGCTATTTTATTGACAGAAAGCTCTTACTATCTACGTAGACGTAGTCGAAAACGAAGAGCAGTTTGGATCAGCGATATTGTCGAAAAAAGATAAAAATTAGGTGAATTTCATCACTTATTTGATGACTTAAAAAATAGAGATGAAAAGTTTTTCAATTATTACCGAATGAATCGTAGTACTTTCGAGTACATTTTGAGCAAAATTAATTTGACAGTAACAAAAACTTCAAATTTTCGGGAGACTATCTCACCAGCAGAACGATTGACAGTAACTTTACGGTAAATTAATAAATATTTTATTATAAAGAATTCTTTATTAATTCAACATATAAATACATAAAATATATTCATTTGAAAACTGACTACTTTGTTCATTTGAATATAATATAAAAATAAAATTTACTTCATTCTCTGCTATAGTATATAAGATTTTTACCATTTTATTTAAAAAAAAATTATCATTAATTATTCTTTATTGATATAATTAGTTAAGAAAGTGTTTCAAATAGATTATATTGTGGCTGTTGAATAATATTTTGTGTAGAATGAATATTAGAAAGAGGAAGTGGTGGAGGTTGTGTATCGTATAAATTGGATGATGAATTAGAAGAGCCACTTGAAGACAGCTGATATGGTGAATGCGGTGTGCGAATTACTTTTTCTTCTATGAATACCTGTTGTATTTTTGACCTTACTACCAATTTTCGATCATGTGGAACCTCTTTTAAATAAGGTAGAAGGCTTAGTAAGAATTGAAGATCACTATCAGATTTTTGTTCTTCGGCATTCTTAATGTATTGTAATTTAGCCCTTTCTATTTCCAAAAATTTGTCATCAACAGACTTATATTTAGATTTCTTTATCGGAGGCTTAAAGGGTGTATCAGATGTATTAGTTCGTTTTTATGCTGCTTCTGTATTTTGTGATGCAGAACACTGCATTACATCTTGCGTGACTTCGTCTTCTACAGATGTACCTTGACAAGAGATGCTTTTTTGTGTTTGTACCAAAGGCTCTAGGAAGACTCTATTATCCGAAGATTCAGATTCGTTATCTGACTGGTCTACATTACTTTCTCTTTCTTGAGATATATTTCCGTCAAGCCTTCTTCGTTTCATCGAATCTGAGAGGAATAGTAGGTTTTTGAAATATGGCCAAGTGGAAGATGGGCTAGAACTGGCACTATCACCAGATTTATGTGTTGATGTTTTCCTTAGTTCCTTTCGGAGAGTATCTCGAATTCCTCTCCAACGCTTCTTCACTTCTTCGACTGAAAATTTTAATGATAAATAAATAATTCAAATAGATATAATAATTCAATTAAAGTAATGCAAATTTTTGAAAGATCGAATTTTATTTTAAAAATATTTTCCTAGGTATTTGGCAACAGGTTCATCTTTTAATTTATTCATTCCGAATGTCAGACGTAACAGTTGGAAGAATTGTTCAAGAAACTTGCCAAGCTATTTGGGATAATCTTTATACGAAACATATGCCATTTCCAGCAGGCGACTGTCTATCATCGATAAGAGATCAATTTTGGGACAAGTGGAAATTTCCGTCGGATGTATCGACGGAAAACACATTCGAATTAAGTGCCCACATCACTCAGGAAGTACATATCGCAATTATAAGCAGTACTTTTCAATAGTGTTACAAGCTGTTGCCGGACCAGATTATAAATTTATTGCCATAGATGTAGGCGCATATGGCAAAGAAAGTGATGGTGGAATCTTCTCACATTCGAGTCTTTATAAGAAATTAGAAGAAGGAGCGTTAAACACCACTATTCAAAATCCCTTGCCAGGAACAGACATTACAGTGCCCCATGTTCTTTTAGGAGATAGGGCATATCCTCTCAAAACATATCTTATGAGACCATATCCGATGACAAAGCTTGGGCCAAGGGAAGAAATATTCAATGAACGGTTATCACGAGCCCGACAAGTTGTTGAGTTTGCATTTGGTATTATGACTAGTAAATGGAGAATATTACAAAAAGCAATTGAAGTGACACCTGATCATGTTGATACCATTGTTAAATGCATTTGTTTGCTGCACAATATCGTAATCGATGGACAAGGCGAAGAATTTACGACTTTGTTTTCCCATTCTGGTAGAAATACTGTATCAAACCGTCCAAGGTTTAGCACAATAGGAGAAAACAGAGGTTCCTCTTCAGCATATATTATCAGAGATAAATTCAAAGCATACTTTTGTTCCGGCGAATCAAATTAATACATTTAAAATCGTTAAGAAGTTTATTTAAACACATAAAATATACGAGTATTTTTATTTCGTTAAAAAGCGTTATTTATTTATTGTACTTACCTTCTTTTTCCATTTCCACAGCAACCTTATTCCACAATTTGCGTTGGACATGTCTCATGTGATATGACTCTCAGAGTCATATCCCACAAAGGGTTTCTGTCAAATACCACAGTAATTAACTTTTCCACATCCATAATGAACCACTATACGAAAGATACGACAACCAAAAGACTTCTTTAACAACGCGTCTTCCAGCTAATGCAAATGCGAACTACTGCGAAAATCCCAATCAAATGGGATCGTTTGCAATTCGCAACATTTCGCTTGTAAACGCGCAATTTGATGCGCATGCAATGGACGACGCTACATGCAGTTTAGTTGATTGGGATTGTTCGCACATTTTCGTCCGAATTCGGACGAATGAAATTCGGACGAACACGCACGACGACTAGCCTAAGCCTTCGAATACTGATGCGTTTGTGTCAATTACCTTAACCCGCATGATCAGGCCTGTCTGTTCGCAGCTTGCTTTGCCCATCACTGGAGTCACATCTTCGGAAACGACAATGTACTTCAGGTTGAAGGTTTCGCCTCTGATTCGTGTTTTGGTAACTATCTCTCCCTCCACTTTGATCTTCTCTCCTCCGTATGTGATTATCCACTTGGTCCTCGACTCTCGCATGACAGCTCCAACTTTGTTGACCATTTTTCGTGGCAGCACGTTGCATTGTGCCCCAGTGTCCAGCTTGATCTTGACGCTGACTTTTCCACCTGTGATCTGCTCGAACCAATTTCTGTCGTCGTCCATGTTTGTCTGGCTGCGTTCGTTGTCAATTGCGTTGATATAAAAGTCTTCGTTGTCTTCCTGCTCCTCGACCATATGCATTTTTCTTGCGTTTTGTTTTCTCCGTCGGCTTTGGCTTTGCACATCGCGTAGTGACCTTCACGACTGCATTTGTTGCATCGTTTCTTGTATGCCTGGCATGATCTTGGCCCGTATTGTTGGCCACAGCGCTTGCAGTCGAAAAAATCGGCTGGTTTGAATGTTTTTCCTGATGTTTCTTGACGGTGATTGGTCTTGTACTTTGTGATAGCGTGAATATCAGATGAGTCTGCGTCTTTGAGTCCACGCAGTTGCTTTGAGGCTAATTCACTTGCCCTACAGCGTTGTGTGACTCAATCCAGCGTAGAATCGTCATCTGCCAAGAGTTGCTCCCGCAAGGCCTCACTCCGTATTCTGTTGAGTTGTCGCTGGACAACTGCAAAATTTCCTGCTGGGCGGTTGTGAGCGCGATCGAAATTCAGCATTTCGCTGAGATTCGATCGCGCCCGCAACTGCCGCGAACTTCGCACCGGAGAAGGGAAAGGAACCGTTAATCGGTAGATGCCGGCGTGCTAGCGGGATTTTTTTTAGACGCGACACGCTAAAAACGCTCTGCTTCGTCACGATAATTCAATCGTTTTGATGAAATTCCCTAAATTTAAAAAGAGGTCGTGAATTATGTTCATAAATTGTGCGAAGTGTAAAAAGTCTCGTCAAGCTGGGAAAAAATCGAGAGAAGACGTCGGTGTCGGGTTCGGTACGGTTCGAAAAAAAAACAGGAAAATTGGAGTCCGAATCGAGTGCTTGAGTGATTAATTTCACATAGTTTAACACTGAAACGTGGTGTGGTTTAAATTTTCATGTGAACTAAATTATCCGTCTAATGGAACAACAGTCCTTTAGAATTTTTGTCTACATTAAATTTTCCCCCGTGCAATTTTAAGTGGCAGTGTAAAGAAGAAATAAAATCAAAAAGTGATATTAAGTTAAATATGGAGTGAAATTGTGCGTCTTAAAATTTCCTCAAAACGTCGTAGCATTAGATTACCACACGAACGCGACGTGGATAATTTTTTTTTTTTTGCTGTAAAATCCCTTAAAATTCAACTGAACGAATTTCCGCTGTTCCACAATTTATATGAACAAATAAAATGAATTGATTTTTTTTAAATAATAATATATATATAAACCTAAAAATTGTTTACGTTCGTGTTCGAACTAGAATAAATTAATAAAATGAATTAGAAATTTAAATAACAAAAATAAATTATGAAAAAAAATAAAACAACATGACTGACAGGACAGGACGGACTAAAAATAAAAAATTAAATAAAGTAAAAATTTGAATAAATAATAAAACAGAGAAAAAAAAGGAACTAGAATGGAAATGTAAATAGGGGGGATTTTTTTTTTTTTTTATATTTTTTTGGTTATGGTTTTTTTTTCTACTTTTGCAGATTTTTTTTTTGTTTTTTTATTTTAGTGCTTATTATGAGTGTTACAGCGGGTGGCAAACCGTTACAGCGGGTAGCAAATTTACACCGAATTATTTCCCTTTAGCACACAGTGAACGCACTCACCGCGAAAATATCAAAAGACTCGCACCTCCGCTTTTTCTTTTCCTGTTTGGCGGCCGCGAGAAACAAGAGTTTCTTTTTCCTATTATACAACAAGATACCTGAGGTTTTTAATTGAAAGTGAAGGAACAGCCAAATAAATTTGTAGTATTCTTCCTAATCATTTGTCAACGAAATATATTCAGTTAAATCGACCGAAATCGTTTTCATTCGAAGTGATCGACCACGAATACGAATACTAGCAAATTTCCGTACCCTCACATTCTACAAATTTATCTCAACAATTCTAACCTGTTTTACTGCACGTAAAAGACGCGGCGCCTAATATGAAGGCATTTACAGCTTCAAGGAAAATCGGTAGGACTCCGCCACCGAAATCGAATCAAAGTGCTCTCGCGAGTTTCAACTGTAAATCTTGCACCGAAATCGATACCGACGATATGGTTCAATGCGATTTATGTGACCGGTGGTACCATTTTTCATGCGTCGGTGTCACGGAGTCAATAGCCGAGAAAGATTTCATATGCAAAAATTGCGAAGTTAGCGCTTTAGTAAACGACGAAGCCACTTCTACTAGACGCTCTAGTGTTACTTCTAGATCCTCGAGCAGTTCCATAAAAAAGAGAACCTTGCTAAAACTTCAAAAGTTAGAAGAAGCCAAATTGGTCGCAGAACAGTTTCTTGACAAAAAGTATGCACTACTGGAAGAAATCATCAGTGACGATGAAGGGCCGCTATCTTCAGAGCATCAGAAAATTTCGAAGGACGTTCAAAACTGGGTAACAAATTCTTCAGCGTCAACATTGCAGTCAGTCGGTTATACTGTAAATCCGTCGTCTAATACAACGGAATCAACTCTAACTGCAGTGCCATCAACTACAAATGATCATCTGAAAACAGCTGAGCCTTCTGTCAACCTAACACCGTATTCATCGAGATCGGATGCCGTAAATCCAACCAGCAGTTATACGACAGCGAAATCAGCAGTGCCGACTACATCAACGACGCGGAAGTATAATGATAAGTATCTTTGTAACGTTACTGATAATTATAATTATTTGCTTAGCCAGTGTAAACCTTCTACTTCAAACTCGGGTATCTCGCGCGGGCAAGAGCCACTAGTATTACCGGGCCATAATTCCAATGCTTTCACGTCGCGTCCTCGCTTATCAAGTTGCGTAACAGGCAGTGCTTATTCTTACGGAAATATATTCCCTTCGGTAGTGACAAATGCTTATTCCACGGAACAAACCGAGAGTAACGCGAGAAATAGTTATAACATCCCGCAATCATTCAACAATCCGGGTAACGTATACAGTGCTCCCCAAATGTCTGTACAATGTGGGACAATTATTCGGTGATTCGCATAATTTACGTGATAACCTTCGTCCCAATACAATTCCTATGCCTCAATCATTTACTGATCCTTATCATGGTAGCTTAAGCCATGCACAACAGTCGGCTAGGAAAGTAATGCCAAAAGATTTGCCAACCTTTAGCGGAAATCCCTTTGATTGGCCGCTATTTATAAGTAGTTTTGAAGGATCAACCCGTATATGTGGTTTCTCGAATGAAGAAAACCTGTTTAGACTTCAAAGATGCTTAAAAGGTAAAGCACTTGAAGCAGTGAGAAGCCAACTACTATTACCCCAAACAGTAACGCAAGTAATTCAAACTTTACGACTGCTGTATGGGCGACCAGAAATAGTAATAAACTCCATGTTACAAAATGTTAGAAATCAACCCGCACCGAAGGTAGAACGACTCGAAACTCTTATCTCGTACGCAATTTCTGTGCAAAATCTCTGTTCAACTATTGAAGCGACTGGTCTAGTGGCACATTATTGTAACCCAATCCTTTTACAGGAACTTGTAGAAAAACTTCCCGCACATATAAAACTATCATGGGCAATGTACAAACAAAACATTCCAAATGTTACTCTAATGGTTTTGGGAAATTGGCTTTATAATATCGCTCAAGCTGCAAGTGAGGTTACTGTGCCACAATTAAGCCTAAGTTCAGAAACTCGCTCAAACAAGGAAAGAGGCTTTATCCATGCTCACGCAGAAGGTACGGACATTTCTGAATCTCAAGTCTCACGCGGGACCTCTAAGCCTGAACAATATCAGACTTCATTATCGGCTCAAGGTCGTGTCCAGCGTTCGAATACGAAGGCTTGTGTTATTTGCAATGAGGGTAACCATACTGTGGAGAAATGCAAGAAATTCGAAAGTTTAACAGTTTCCGACAGATGGAACGCAATAAAAGCAAACAAATTGTGTCGAAAATGTTTAAAGCCACACAGTCAATTACACTGTAAAGTAAATAAAATCTGCGGGAAAGATGGATGTTCCTACAGACATCATCAATTGCTGCATAGTTTTAAAAGCAATGAAGTAGAAAGCCCAAAGCCTAAATCTGAGACATTATCAGTAGAACATCCAAGTAATGCCCATCAACAACCACGACAAACAATCTTTTTCCGGGTGTTGCCTGTGACTCTATATGGAAAGAACACCTCGGTAAAAACGTATGCCTTTCTTGATGAAGGCTCCTCAATTACATTAATGGAGAACGATTTAGCTAACGAATTGGCTTTAAACGGCACCAAAGAGAAACTTTGTCTTAAATGGACTGGCGACAATGTTCGCGTTGAGCCGGAATCCAGAAGGACTACACTAGAGATTTCTAGCACCTATCGCAATGCCAAGACCTATAGAATTTCTAACGTTCGTACGGTGAAAAAACTTAGTCTACCTAAGCAGTCGATATCTCTATCGAAATTGCGTGAAAAATATACCCACCTTAAAGAAATACCAATTGAACCTTACACGGATGCAGTCCCTCGCATTCTTTTAGGCCTGGACAACTGGAGGTTAGGTCTGCCTCTAGAAGTTAGGGAAGGGAGAAATGAAAGCCCAGTTGCGACTAAAACTCGACTTGGATGGGAAGTTCATGGGTGTTGTGACAAAGCCAACCCTTGCATGGGACAAGTAAATGACTATCAGCATATCGCCTTTCATACGTGTGACTGTAAATCTAATGAAGATCTCTACCAGTTAGTGAAGTATTATTTTTCAGTCGAAAGCATAGGCATTAAAATTCCTGATAACATGCCTACCTCTAAAGAAAATAAACGTGCGATAGATATTATGACATCTACCACATGTAAAAAGGGGAATCGGTATGAAACTGGGCTGCTTTGGCAATATGACAACCTAACGTTGCCGGATAACTATCACATGGCTTATCAACGGTTTCTTTGCCTTGAAAGGCAAATGTCGAAAAATCCAACACTGGGCAGACGTGTTGAGGAAACAATACGTGATTACATCCAGAAGGGTTACGTGCGCAAACTTACCGAACACGAATTAGCAACGCACTACCCTCGCATGTGGTATATACCAATATTTACTGTAAGCAACCCAAACAAACCGGAAAAGTTAAGAATCGTATGGGATGCAGCAGCGAAAACTAATGGTGTCTCACTCAACAGCGTCTTACTCAAGGGTCCGGATGTGCTGACACCATTGTTGGACGTCATGTTCAAGTTTCGTGAAAATGCAATCGCTATAACTGGTGACATCCGAGAGATGTTTCACCAAGTGTTAATTCGTGAAGAAGACCAGCAAACTCAACGCTTTCTTTGGAAAAATGAACGAAAGGAAGGAAGCCCAGACATATATGTTATGCGAGTGATGACCTTTGGAGCTACATGCTCCCCAAGTTCCGCGCAATATGTGAAAAACCTTAACGCTTCTCGATACTCTGATAAATTTCCAAATGCAGCTAAAGCAATTATGTCGAACCACTACGTCGACGATATACTTGTCAGCGTCGAAAGCGTGGATGAAGCAATCAACCTTGCGAAAGAGGTTCGATATATCCATTCTCAGGCTGGTTTCGAAATCAGAAACTGGGTGTCGAATTCGTCCCAAGTTCTAACAGCTTTAGGAGAAAATAAGGAAAGAAATTTAAAAAATATTGTTGCGATGAAAGAACAGTCCGTTGAAAGAGTTCTAGGTATGTTATGGAACACAAAAACAGACACCTTTCAATTTCCGCTTACCTTAAGCAAAGTCAATCGTGAGGTATTAACGCAGAAACGCAGCCCCACGAAGAGGGAAGTACTAAAAACTTTGATGGCAATATTTGACCCTCTAGGTTTCCTTTCGCCCTTTGTTATTTGTGGTAAGATTTTGCTTAAGGATATTTGGCGCTCCCCTTTAGACTGGGATGATCAACTGACAGATAAACTTTACGGTAGGTGGCTGAAATGGGTGCAATGTTTCGACACTATAAAGGAACTCCACGTCCCTCGGTGCTACAGCTATCCAACATCCACAAAGCGAAAATCCATTCAGCTACATGTTTTTGTCGACGCCAGCGAATCTGCTTATACAGCAGTTGCGTATTTCCGAATAGAATCCGCGGACGGCATAGCGTGTTCATTAGTAGCGTCTAAAACCAAGGTTGCCCCCCAAAAACCAGTATCAATACCTCGCCTTGAGCTACAAGTAGCAGTATTAGGTACAAGACTCGCAAACTGCATTATTCAAGGACATTCCTTAAAAATTGATGCACAATTTATGTGGTCGGACTCACGAACAGTGCTGTGCTGGTTGCAATCCGACCCTATGAAATACCGGCAATTTGTGGCTTTTCGCGTTGGAGAAATTTTAGAAACAACGAATATCAGAGATTGGCGCTGGGTTCCGACGAAGCTAAATGTAGCGGACGACGCAACTAAGTCTCCTAATGACAGTTCGAATTTAAATTCGAGCAGTCGTTGGTTCACTGGACCCACATTTCTAAGAGAGATGAAGACCAGTGGCCTACTGAAAAGACCAAAAAGCACGACCAGTCCCCGATCGAATTGATACAAACAGTTTTCACCCACAGCCTTCGATTAAAAAGTCCCATAGACCTAAAACGATTTTCAAAGTGGTCACGTCTACTCCATACAATGGTTTACGTTTATCGTTTTATTCGCAACACTAGAAAAAGGTCTCAACGCAATCAGGATCCCATGACACAAGAAGAGTATGAAATAGCCCAAAATAAACTATATCGCATAGCGCAATCTGAGTGTTTCGGTCACGAAATTGTGGTCCTATGCCGAGACAATACGCAAGACGAAAAACAGTCTTCGATCAGCAAATCCAGCCCGATATATAATCGATCGCCTTATATTGACGAATCTGGCGTTCTGAGGGTTAAAGGACGCATCGATGCGGCCACAAATATTACACACAATTTTAAGCGACCCATTTTGCTGCCAAAACAACACATTATAACACACCTTCTGGTTGATCATTTCCATCGGAAATACCACCACCACAACCATGAAACGGTTATCAATGAAATCCGACAAATCTATGACATCCCTACACTTCGAGTTGTATTAAAGAAAATTGTAAAAACCTGCCAAATGTGCAAGAACCTGCGATCAGCTCCAGTTGCGCCTGAAATGGCAAGCCTTCCAAATGCGCGACTAGGTTCTTATATGCTACCATTCACTTTCGTAGGTATCGACTACTTTGGGCCCATGCTCGTGACAGTCGGAAGACACACAGAGAAGCGGTGGGGCGTCCTCTTTACATGCCTTACAATACGTGCTATTCATGTTGAAATTGCATACAGCCTGTCGACAGATTCATGTATCCTCGCAATAAGAAACTTTGCAGCTAGGAGAGGAGTTCCTAAAGAAATTCGTTCGGATAATGGAACTAATTTCCGTGGTGCCGATGAAGAACTTCGTCGGGAGACTTCCAAAATCGACAATAATAGACTGCAGGAAGAGACCTTTGGTGGTGAACCTCTGAGGTGGGTCTTTAATCCACCCGCAGCTCCTCACATGGGAGGGAGCTGGGAGCGCTTAATACAGTCCGTTAAAAAGACCTTGAAGCTCATAATGCATGTACGGAATCCGAACGATGAACTCCTAAGGTCGCTGTTGATGGAAGTCGAAATGACTGTAAACAGTAGACCCCTTACATACATACCCTTGGAGTCAATCGAACAGGAAGCTCTAACTCCTAACCATTTCCTACTGGGTACCTCTAGCGGACAGAAAATTCCAGGAGAATTCCATAATGACCCTCTAGTTCTACGTAAGAATTGGAAAATCTCCCAACATCTAGCGAACAGCTTCTGGAAACGCTGCGTTCATGAATATCTCCCCGACCTTACTAGACGAACCAAATGGTTTAAACGTGCAGAGCCGATACAGCGGGTGGCAAATTTACACCGAATTATTTCCCTTTAGCACACAGTGAACGCACTCACCGCGAAAATATCAAAAGACTCGCACCTCCGCTTTTTCTTTTCCTGTTTGGCGGCCGCGAGAAACACGAGTTTCTTTTTCCTATTATACAACAAGATACCTGAGGTTTTTAATTGAAAGTGAAGGGTAAGTAATTCTAAGTCTAATTTTAACATAGAACTAATTATTGTTATTGTTCTGTTCATGAATTACAGAACAGCCAAATAAATTTGTAGTATTCTTCCTAATCATTTGTCAACGAAATATATTCAGTTAAATCGACCGAAATCGTTTTCATTCGAAGTGATCGACCACGAATACGAATACTAGCAAATTTCCGTACCCTCACAATGAGCCTATATTTTTATAAGATGTTAAAAGGCTAGATGAACCATACAAAATGAACCCGATCGTCTAAGCCCCAATCCCTGAACCTCAACAAGGGGCCATGACAGATTGTTTATTTAGGACAGTCATGGCTGTGGTAGGGTGGGTAGACTGGGCGATATACCATCTGAGCGCCCTGACAAATCGCGAAGTCGCGCAACTCCACCGCTTCTTGGTCTTTCACGACCTATTGGGAAAATAGTCCCATTTTAAATCCCTGGAGTAAGCCGACACGAAATTTTTTGTTGTACAGGCCAAGGGTTTATGGTCTGATTATCGAGCAAGAACCCCGCCACAACTGCCGTAGCTAGTCCCGGCAGCCAGCAAGCATGTCACTTCCGCTCGATTTTCAGCCACCAATTCGGACGTAGGAGGAATTGGCCCACTCTTTCCTGAACCTTCCTTTCCCTCGAATATTTTGACTTTTTCAAGTCGAAATATTCACTCCAAGGCTTTCGTTCACAACAAAATGGCGCCCAACGTGGGGCTAGCCACATCTACGCTTGGTGCACAAAGCGTAGCTCAACAAAAAAAGAAAAATTCCGTGCAAAAAGTTGATGGGCAAAAGGACTTAAATTTCGTCGTTCTGCGACAGAATTTTCGCCTGGACGGCAACAACCACCTCGTCGGTCTTGTATGGAGGCAATGTGGAACTGACCTATTGACGAACCGTTTTGGCAACCTTTAGGCGCCAACTCGGTTCCATAGGAAAGGGAAACATTGTCTGTATGCGAGATTGATGTGATGTAAGTTGGGTCAGAATTATATTTTCTTGACTCATTCCACCTTTGGTTCGTAAGTACCCAATTGAGAGCTGGGCATGCCTTGTCTTGGCGGGCATGTCGTCAGACAATTGGGCACAATACTTGCGAAACCTTAGTGAGTTTGGTGATAGAAAATATCGTCGAAATTTCGGAGAAGTCCCCTATTTCCTTATCCTTCCTTTTAGAGTTCCTTTTAACGTAGAATATTTTTTTTTAAAATAACGTAGAGTTTTTTTTTGTAAAATTAAATTTTTTGGTAAGTCTTCGGACGAAATTTGACTTAGATTTTTTTTTTGCTTGCTGATTTTGATTTTTCTTGTTGCTATTTTTCTTCCCAATTTTTTTTATGTTGCATTTTTTCTCGCGATCCCGATTTTCCCGATAAGTCGAGAAAGACAGAGATCGGCTTCGCGATTTGCTGCATATGAGGGGAGGGGAAAGGAGCGACGACGTGAGGGTTCATTTGGTCGCTTATTCAATTATCAATACATTTATTCATCTATTCAGTTATTCATTCATGCAATTGAATTAATACATTATTTAGCACTTATTCATTCGTTTCATCATCGTTCATTTTATTCAATCATTTTTTTTTTCAATTATTCATTCGTTCACTCATTCATACATTCGTTCAATCATCCGCTCAATTAATCAATCAATCACTCGTTCATTCATTCTGTTGAGTTGTCAATAGACAACTCGACCATTTCCTGCTGGGCGGTTGTGGGTGCGCTCAGAACTCAGCTTTTCGATGAGTTTTGATGACACCCGTAACTGCCACCAACTGAGCGGCATCGAAAAACCGTTTACCGTTATTCGGTAAAGGCCGGAAGTGGATAGCGGTCGAGAGAGAGGTTCGAGCTAAGGCCCGTGCGTGCGGGGAAAATTTTTGGTGTTCGATCGCAACTGACCTCCGACGACGACCAATTTACACCAAATTGGTAGGAAAAAGTCGTACCTGGCGCGTTTTGGTTTCGATTTCAAGAATTGAAAACTGTCGTTACGCGTAGTTGTTTGCTTTTCGCTCTCTTTCGTGTTCTCGGACGACAAATATCGTGCAAGTTCTTCGTGTCGTGTGCTAAATACAAAAAAAAAAGACTGCATTTTCGCTTGCAAGTCCGAAAATCGAAAAAAAAATACTCAAATCGTCTTGATTCAAAGTGAACCTCACTTTCCACCGCGCGACGTGCATTCGACGGGAGCCCGAGCTGTGCGAGGAAGGGCCTGCGTGAAAAGTGATAGAAGGAGTGTCTGCTGTATCGGGTGTAGAGCAACGATCACGTTATTCCCGTGTCCAGTTTTGTTTTTTTTTCGACTTCCTCAGCCGCCTAACCGCGATATGATTTAGAATTTGCTTGTTTAGCGGTCATTTGAATTCCACAGAAAAATGTTAAAATCGGTCGCTTAGTAAATCTATGGAATTAACGAGGATCGTTCGAAGTGATTTGCGTTTTTTTTTGATGATCGTGTGTTAAAGAGTCGGAATCTGATCATCGAAGGGCGAGTTTTTTTTTTGGTTTTCCCCAAATCTTTTTCCACCCCAACTGAAAATCCAGTGGAAAAAGCTAGTTCTTGTGCCTGTTCCAATCCAAAAAAAAAAAAAAAAATAGCAGAGCAATCCGTGATCACATTATAAAGTGTTCGGAAAAAAATTGAAGGCGCCAAAAGAACAACTGACGGCGACCGTAAAAGTCGATTTGTTTGCAAAGTGTTCGGTTTTCTGGTGCTTTGATTCGTGTGAATTTCGAGAAAGAAAAATAAAATTCAGAAGTTAATTAAAGATGAAAAGTTAACAGAATAATGTATAATGAATGAGTGCATCCATCGAATAATTTCCTCGCGAAATTTCTCGCTCGTCTCACGACGAGAGTGTTAAGGGCGCTTTTGCGCGAGAATTTTAATAAATACAAATTTAAAATTCATTAAAGAAAAAAAAAAAAATCCCCATTAAAACGAATTAGAATGAATAAATAAATTAAATTAGCTAAAAATGAAATAAAATAAATAATAAATTAAAATAATAAATTTAAAATAATTATAAAATAAAAATAACATGACTGACAAGGACAGGACGGACGAAACTAAAAAAATATAATAAGTTAAGCAATAATTTAATAATAACAAACAAAAGAAGCAAAGTATGGGGTGAGTCCTTTTTTTTATTTACATACATTTTCCTTATTTTGCATTATTTTCCTTTGGTTTTTATTTGATTTGCAGATTTTTTTTTATTTTACTTGTCCATTTGTATACCTTTTTTTTGAAATGATTAGAGGCTAGAAGAGCCGTATAAAATGAACCCGAGCGTTTGAGCTCCGCCCTGAACCTCAAAAAGGGGCCAAGACAAAGTTGTATTTTTGGACAGTCATGGCTGAGGTAGGGTGGGCAGGCAGGGCGCTATAACGCCTAAGCGCCCTGACAAATCGCGAAGTCGCGCACTCCACCGCTTCTTGGTCTCTCACGACCTATTGGGAAAATAGTCCCAATTTCAAATCACCCTGGAGTAAGCCGACACGAAATTTTTTTGTTGTACAGGCCAAGGGTCTATGGACTGAAATCTGGGCAAGAACCCCCCCACAACTGCCGTAGCTAGTCCCGGCCGCCAGCAAGCGTGTCGCTTCCGCTCGGATTTCAGCCGCCAATTCAGATGTAGGAATTGGCCCACTCTTTCCTGAACCTTCCTTTCCTTCGAATATTTTGACTTTTTCAAGTCGAAATATTCACTCCAAGGCCTCCGCTCACAACAATTCATTGATTTGTTCATTCATTTGGCGATCATTCATTCGTTTAAATATCTAATTTTATCCATACAATCATACATTCACACGTTTGTTCATTCAGTCGTTTAAATTTTCACATTCGATCATTTAGTCATTCATTCATCGATTCACTCGTTCATTTAATCGTTCTAATTTTTTTTAGCATTTGATCAATCATTCTCACTTGTTCAATCACTCACACGTTAATCACTCACTCGTTAATCACTCACTCGTTCATCACTCACTCGTTCATTCACGATTTTGGCTTTATTTTACTCATTTATCGATCATTCATTCAGTCGTTTAATTGATACACTAATTTATTCGCTCGTTCACTCATTTCTTCACTAATTCATTCACTAATTCATTCACTCGTTCGTTCAATCGTTCAAACATTAAATTTTTTTTATTATTCGGTCAATCAATCAATCGTTCAGTTATTCTTCAATCGCTCAATTATTTTTTTTATTCAATCAGTCACTCGTTCAATAACTCACTCGTTCAATCAATAATTTTTTTTAATAACTCATTTTTTCAATAACTCACTCGTTCAATCACTAACTCGTTCAATCACGCACTCGTTCAATCACTCACTCGTCCATCCATTCTTAATCGAGTACAATGCCTTTAGGTCACTCTCCTTCCACATCGACCGAGGTCCTGTGCACGCCACAATTGTCCAAACTGCAGACAGCATTTGGGTCCTCAGGACTATTGATTGGTTCGGAGCGTGGAGGGCGCGTCCGCCAGACCAGGTGCAGTGACGTGCAGCAGAAAGACGGCACAAGCAGCAAAGTCTCAAAATGTTGGTATGTCGCCTTTAAGGTTAAATTTGAATGTACCACTCGAGACAGGTGGCGGACGAGCGTTCTATGCCCCGGAGGGATCGATGGTCCTTGAGCCCACTCAACAGGGGGTCCCAGGTCTAAGAGAAGAGTCAGAGGGCGTAGAGAGTAGGACAAGAATGAGGTGGTCGGAAATACGAGACCAATCGCCGACAGAGTCAGTACCAGCGCCGTCGTTGGTTCCAAATTCTTTGGGGGTAGACGATTTTGTGAAGTTGATATGCACGGTGTTGCGCGAGGAATTGGCACAACAGCCCAGAGACAACGTCAACTTCAGTTTACCACCACCACTCAATCGACGTGAAGCACTGGACGAGCCTTTGCAAATTCGGGGTTGACCAGCCCATGCGAACGCCCAGATTGGCGACCGCAACGGCAACAGCCCAAATTATAGACACCGCAACCTTCGCAGTCCGATTCGCCATTGGAGATTGCAGTTCAATGGAGACAGCCAATCGATGCGCGCTGAAGAATTGGTTTTTAGGACGGAAGCTTTAGCGATGGGTGATCTCGGCGGGCGCATGGACCTGTTGGCCCAGAATTTTCATTTGGTTTTGGATGGTCGTCCGAATCAATGGTACTGGCTTTGTAGGCGATCCAATCCAGACACATCCTGGACAATCTTGAGATCCACCTTTCTTCAAGCTTGGGGGAGTGCAGTTCGGATTGGGAGGTGCGCAAGCGGATGTTGGGGCGACGTCATGTACCGCACGAGCCATTCTTGCTATATGAGCAAGACATGACGGAGCTCCGCACATTGCTGCGCACTCCCATGCTAGAGAGCGAGTTCGTGGATCTAGTACGCGGGAATTTAATAGCGAGTACGCAGCAGCAAATGTGCTTCTACGAGGTGCACGAGATGGCTCAGTTGCGCCATCTCGTGAACCGCGTAGAAGAAGTGCGGAAGGCTACGCGAGCGAATTCCTGGCAGCAGGGAAGGGTCCACGAACTTGGCGAACCTCAAGCTGAAGCATCGGCATATCCAGAGTTAGACGAGGTGTCCGGCTTATCAAAAACGTTGACCTGTTGGAATTGCGGTACGGATGATCATAGTTATCGTGAGTGCACCGAAGCCCCGAAAGGTATCTTCTGTTATGGATGTGAGCGGGCTGACGTGCTAAAGCCCAACTGCATCCATTGCAAGTCGGGAAACTTCCGAAGGGACGGAAGGGTTGCGGGTTCCTCCCGTCCAGGTCCTCCTACTCATACCCCCAGAACGCAATAGTGCCTGACCAACCCAGCGATTCAAAAACCAATTCCCAAACCTCATTTCAACTTGTTATCCCAAATAAAAATATTTCACCCCACTTTGACACCACTTTAGAGACCCCCCAATTTTTACACCACCCCACCCACAATTTCACCCCATTTTTCAGCCCCTGTTAAAGTAAATTCACCCACACCTAAAATTTTAACCCCTCTTAACCCTCGCATCACGACTCTGCAGGAGAGAACAGACGTCGATGTCAAACCATCTACTTCTCCGCCTGGAGGGTTAAGTCCAAGTGGTTCGAGACGAAACGCTCCCCATCCTCACAAACTATACCATCAACGGTTGAAGGAGTATTTGGAGGCACGAGAGCAGATTTTTGCCACTGTTCCAGACGTCCGTGCGGGCGAAGTGTCCACACTAACGAACGAAAAAAGTCGCAAAAAGTCGGTCTTGCGCCTGCGTATGTTCTGGAGAATGGTGAGAGCCAAAAAGAAAGCGCTACTATCTACCATCATCGCCGAGCCGTTCGATATACGTCCATTCGCGATAGTATCCCTGTTCGGAGTGGATGTTTCAGGTCTCCTTGACAGTGGGGCGAGCATCAGTTGCCTGGGGGCAGACTCCCTACAACGCCTCCAAAATGCACAGGTGAAGTATCGACCGGTCTGTCAGGAGGTGAAGACCGCTGATGGTGCAGCACAAAAGGTAATAGGCACAGTAGTTACAGAATTACCTTTCGTGGTAAAACTAAGCCCATTACGCTATACATCGTGCCGAGCCTGTCGCAGGAACTATACCTCGGTGTAGATTTCTGGCGATCCTTCGAACTAGCTTCCAGCATCATCAGCGCGGTCGATACTCCCGATACTGCATCGCAACTGATGGCTCCGGACGCCCAGCACTCAACACCTTCACATCAACCTACTCGGGTCATAGCCACGAACGAAGCGAGGCAAGATCGCTATCTTGGTTGCCTTGGACACCACCCTAAATTACCCCTTTTACATCTCTTGGGACGAATTACTGCTAAGAAACCTTCCATTCGAAGATCTGAGGCAGTAATTCGAGGGGTTAGGACAAAAATTGCCCGGCACTCAGTCGTGCACACGAGACTCTGGCGGACGCGATAACTTTTTTTAGACAGTTCGGCGTTGGAAACCAACGGCGAACTGTCTACCTTGTTGAGTTGTCGCTGGACAACTGCAAAATTTCCTGCTGGGCGGTTGTGAGCGCGATCGAAATTCAGCATTTCGCTGAGATTCGATCGCGCCCGCAACTGCCGCAAACTTCGCACCGGAGGAGGGAAAGGAACCGTTAATCGGTAGATGCCGGCGTGCTAGCGGGATTTTTTTTAGACGCGACACGCTAAAAACGCTCCGCTTCGTCGCGATAATTCAATTGTTTTGATGAAATTCCCTAAATTTAAAAAGAGGTTTTGAATTATGTTCATAAATTGTGCGAAGTGTAGAAAGGCTCGTAAAGCTGGGAAAAAAGAGGAAAATTGGAGTCCGAATCGAGTGCTTGAGTGATTAATTTCACATAGTTTAACACTGAAACGTGGTGTGGTTTAAATTTTCATGCGAACTAAATTATCTGTCTAATGGAACAACAGTCCTTTAGAACTTTTGTCTACATTAAATTTCACCCCGTGTAATTTTAAGTGGCAGTGTAAAGAAGAAATAAAATCTAAAAGTGATATTAAGTTAAATATGGAGTGAAATTGTGCGTCTTAAAATTTCCTCAAAACGTCGTAGCATTAGATTACCACACGAACGAGACGTGGATAATTTTTTTCTTTGATGTGATTCGTTTTATTCGCCGTATTCACGATATAATACCTAATTGCATTAGTTTGTGTTGTGCAGTGCAATCGTATTGAAAATTGCGTAAAATCCCTTAAAATTCAACTGAACGAATTTCCGCTGTTCCACAATTTATATGAACAAATAAAATGAATTGATTTTTTTTAAATAATAAAATATATATAAACCTAAAAATTGTTTACGTTCGTGTTCGAACTAGAATAAATTAATAAAATGAATTAGAAATTTAAATAACAAAAATAGATTATGAAAAAAATATAAAACAACATGACTGACAGGACAGGACGGACTAAAAATAAAAAATTAAAATAAGTAAAAAATTTAATAAATAATAAAACAGAGAAAAAAAAAGGAACTAGAATGGAAATGTAAATAGGAGTGAGTTTTTTCTTATATTATATTTTTTTGGTTATGGTTTTTTTTTCCACTTTTGCAGATTTTTTTTTTGGTTTTTTATGTTTGTGCTTATTATGAGCCTATATTTTTATAAGATGTTAAAAGGCTAGATGAGCCATACAAAATGAACCCGATCGTCTAAGCACCAATCCCTGAACCCACCGCCGACTTAAACTCAGGCCGCGCACATATGACAGTTCGTCGTGAGAAATGCCTCGTTTTTTATGTGATGTGTGCCGTCACGGATCAAAACGAGAAAATATACCTGTTCATTGGAGAATCTTTTTTGGAACGAATTCGTAACAATATTTTGTTATCCCAAAGGCCGCTGTTTTAATACAAAACTTTGGAATTGACGCACCCTCTAGAGTCGATACTGAATAACAAATGTTCAGAATCATAGCAATATGCAATGTGTTTCATATAACAAAATTATCTTTCAAAAAATAAGCAATTTAACTGCACATTTTTTAAATGGCGGAATGCTGACATTGCTGAAAATTGCGATATTTTTTTCAACCTAATTTTTCTATGAAAACTCAATTCCAGATGAGAAAACTTGTCTAATTCTCATTTTTAAATATGTTTAAAAACTATTTAACTTTGCTTTACCTAACAAAAGCTTGTATTTTAATAGAAAATTTAGTTTTTATCATCTAAGTCATGCACCCGCCATACAAAATTGTTGCGATTTGTATGGAGCTGTCATGTTTGTTATGACTCTGGTTTTTTATGTTCAATTCAGCTGCGCGGCTATAGTTCAGAGGGCTCTGCTGAACCTCAAAAAGGGGGCATGACAGATTGTTTATTTAGGACAGTCATGGCTGAGGTAGAGTGGGCAGACAGGGCGCTATACCATCTGAGCGCCCTGACAAATCGCGAAGCTGCGCAACTCCACCGCTTCTTGGTCTTTCACGACTTATTGGGAAAATAGTCTCATTTTAAATCCCTGGAGTAAGCCGACACGAAATTTTTTGTTGTACAGGCCAAGGGTTTATGGTCTGATTATCGAGCATGAATCAAAAAATACAAGATTATGACAGACGCATGTGCCTTATTCTTCTCTCCGCTGTGCTGACGTCACTCAGAGAGTTCGAGTGAGGAACAAACGAATGTATGAGCTGTTTTGTAACGGATTAGCAGTAATTTGTAAAGTGGTACCTAGGCGGTTTCGTACATTTTGGGTTTTTTGTTAATAATGTTATTAGTGTCGTACTCGTAAATGAAAATTATTAACAATGCGTTGTGCTATTTATGGCTGTAATAGTGATAACCAAAAAAAGAATCGAACAGAAGAAGAAAAGTTAAGTCGGTTTTTCACTTTTCCTAAAAATAAAAAATTTTGTGAATTGTGGAAAGTCAAATGTCGAAGAAATGATAGTGTTAATGAAGCCACCGCGAGGATTTGCTCCAGACATTTTTCACCAAATGATTACATTAGAAATTTGCGAAATGAGCTTTTAGGTAACATATTCATACTTAGCTTTAGAGAATATTTTTCAGAATTTTGTGAGTTTTAGGTATTAATAACCGAAACTCCGCAAAATTGAGGGAAGATGCCGTTCCATTATTAAATCTACCCTGTAACTCCACCAAGGACATAGACATAGAAGACAATGGAAGGAAAGAGCGCGCAGCTACTACGGAAGGCGGACATACAGTTAATTCTTCAAGGGTATGGATTAAGTGATAAATAAATGTACATATAGTATATTAACATTTCAATTCAGCTTAGAGCAAAATATACCCGTTGCTTCTGGGGAAAATATATGTAACGATTGCTTAAGCCTCAAGCATCGCATTGCCGAATTGGAAAAGAAAATTACCGACTTAAAAAGTGAACGGTATTTTATTCTTTTAATGCAGTGAGTAGATGTTAACGAATATTAACTAATTCAATAGAAATGGGGGGGGGGGAGGGGGTCAGAAAAGAGGAGTTGGATGCTGTAAAGGTACGAGCTCAATCCCTCAAAGTGGAGCACGAAAAAACTAGTTTTTCACTGACAAACATAGAAGCGCAATTAAAAACAATTTTTACGGCTGGAAAAATGAAAAAACTGGGCATACCAAAAAAATGTAAAATGGACCGAAGATGACATTGCTAAGGCGATCGTTATATACGCAACTGGAGCTAGGTCATACAAGATGCTGCTAAAAAAAGGTTTTCCATATCCTTCGATACGAACGTTGCAGCGATGGTGCCAGAAAGTTGTCATGGACCGTGGAGTCCTTAGTCCAGTAACGCAAATATTGCGAAATTCTGAACTTCATAAGTTCTGTTTTTTTGTAGGATTATTAACCCAGTACAGCCAGAAAGAAAAATATACATATATTTTCGCCGATGTTCCCCACCTTATTCAACTTAAAAGGAATCACTTTATTGATGAAGGATTCGTTACCACCGCAGGAATAAAAATAACGAAAATGGTTGTGGAGAAATTACTAGAACACACAGGTGGTGAGCTTTCTATAACGCATAAACTAACTTCGAATTTGTTAAGCGTTAAAGGAGCGGAAAGACAGAAAGTCAAATTTGCCACTAAACTGTTTTCGCACACAACAGCAATGGCAATCCATAGAGCTGCGAGTCTTGGATATTTGGAAGGTGAGAATTGGATATAATGCGCGGATTTTATGAAAAAGGTATACATATCTTTATTTAAATATTAAACAATGGTCCATTGTATAATTTCATGTATACGTATTTTAAGGTCAATGATTGGTTCGATATTTTAAATGTGCGAGTTCCATACGGTGATTCAAGAGATCGAATAAAGGTATACGGAATAAACATCGATGCAACAGAAAATATTTACAGAGATGACATCTTTCATGAGCCAAGTTAGAGTTGTTGGCAAGAAAAGTTTATTGCCTTTTCAAAAAGGTACTATTTATGAATATACTATTATTCTGTAAATATTGCCATGAATTTGTTGTTGTTCTTTGAATAGGAATCATACAAACCAACACAGCACTTGCCTTGTTGTTTGAAGACCTGCAAAAATAATTCGGCATAAAATATATTCTCACGTATCGGCTCAATCAGGATGTGCTAGAGAATTCTTTCTCTGTCATTCGTAGCAATGGTGGCTTGCATGATCATCCTGACCAACTTGAATTCCAGTACAGGCTCCGAAGCTATATAGTTGGACATAATGAAGGTAGTTTCGTAGACAGCTCAAATGCCGGTGAAGATAATACGCCTGATATAGAGCCAATTTTCTCAGGTTTGTACCAATTTATACAAATTATTCAAAAATGGTAATAATTTTTGGTTTTTACAGCAAAAGTATTGAGTCGTCTCAACCATATAGAACATCAGGTGGAAGAAGATGACAACCTTTTTAATGAAATTGACGAAATGCGCTACGATGGATTGGAAAATTTAGCAGGTTTTATTTGCCATAAATTTAAAAATATATCTCCACAGATTTCAGTTTCACTAACGGAAGATTACTCGTGGACTTGGGTAAACCAGCTGACAGAGGGAGGTCTTTCAAAACCATCAGAAGATTTCATGGGAAAAATACTGCAGTTAGAGGTAATATTTCAAAATTTTAATCCTAACGATTCCTTATCTATTTGTAGAAACTTTTTAAAATCGCCGCTAGAAAACACAAAGCATATTGATTGTCCAGAAAAAATAAAAAAATTATTTTTCAGATCTAGATTGTATTTTAGATTTTGGGATTTGAACAAGAATTTTAAAAGAAAATAGTTTAAAAAGAAAATCAGATACGTATTATAAAGATAAGAAAAATAATAAAATGAAGAAAATTATCACATAAAAATATACTTTTTTATTTTAAACTCAAACATTCTATTTCTACAAGATTTATTTTTTGATAACTTCCTGGAATTTAGTAATCGAAATTTTATTTCTGAATGAAAATTACGTGTTTATGGTTATATAATTCATAGAATTTGATGATCGTATTATTGCGCTAGCCCTACGAAGTTTCACGCCTGTACTACTGTATACACGAACTCTCTGAGTGACGTCATGCGCAGAACATGACCGAAATGGACTGGCGCTTGTTGTTATCTTTCTTTGTTGTATCATGATTATCGAGCAAGAACCTCCCCAACACCTGCCGTAGCTAGTTCCGGCAGCCAGCAAGCGTGTCGCTTCCGCTCGATTTTCAGCCAACAATTCGGACGTAGGAGGAATTGGCCCACTCTTTCCTGAACCTTCCTTTCCCTCGAATATTTTGACTTTTTCAAGTCGAAATATTCACTCCACGGCCTTCGTTCACAATAATTTCTATTATGATCTTGTCACGCAAAAGACTATCGTGGAGCGCTCCAAACTCGCATTTCGCACTCTGCGCTTTGATTTTGATTAGGAACTCGTCGAATATCTCACCTTCCTCCTGTATCATGCGGTTGAACTGGTAGCGCTCGTAGGTTATGTTTGTTTTTGGTGTAAAATACTGCCGGAATTTTTGTTTTATTGTCTCGATGCTTGCCAATTCCTCTGCTGAGCACTCGAACGTGTTAAAAATGACCACGGCTTCTGTGCCAATCGATGACATGAATGTCGCAACCTGCACATTCTGCGGCTTACGTCCCATGTTCTGATGATACGATATGTCATAATTACCAATAGAAACATAAAGCTTAGATTCATCATCTTTCCTTCAGTCTTTCATGTTTAAGAAAAACAAAATTTTCTAATTGAATTCTAACTTACTTTGAAATTATAAAACTATTTTTATTAATTCATAAAAACGATCCTTTATAATTCATAAGAGACTCATTTTTAACGAGTACATAGTGTGTATGTACTCGCTGAAACCAAACTTTTTCTAATTCACCAATAAAGAGCCGTACAGAATGAACGCAATCGCAGTCGGATTGGAGTGTCAAAATAACGGAGGGGAAAAAACGAGTTTCAAATGCATGTGATTGTATGTAGGGTTACTGTATACAAACTCACACCAAAACAGCCTCTAAGAGGGGTTTGGCAGATGCGTACCAAGGTGAAAAACCAGTAAATTTAAATTTTTTCCATGTTTATGGGATTTCACTTTATAAACATTCGAAATGATTGACTTTTCGCTGCAAAATTGTAAATTTCCATAGAAAAAATGAAAGAAATAGGAAAATTTACCATTGAAAACCACAATTTCGCGCACACACACTTCCATATCAAAGAAAAACACGTACTAGAATTGTGGAAGGGAACCGACAGCTGTTTTTCCGACTCTTCACATATTCGCACTAACACACTTCAAAAACGCAATTTGATAGCAATTCCCAGTAGTACAAAAACAGGCGAACTAGTACATAAACAGGCGATTTTTGTGAGGTTAAATTACAATTTCTAGTACAGAAACGACCGAATTAGACGTATCTGCCAAACCCTAGGCAGAGAGTGTTGTGTATATAGTGACCCTAATTGTATGTAGCTAAACAGAATGAACGCTATGGGTCGCAGATAGTCGCAAGTAAGTTCGTAATATTTAAAATGATCGCAAGTGAATGCATCGAAATATCAAATATGACAATATCATAACCTAAAACGCACTACATTATTTAAAGAAGAAAATAATAAAATGGAAAATGAAAGAGATTTCGATGAGCATTAAAAATAATTCACCGATTTTTGCGTCCATATCAATTTCGCTTTGATTATTGACACTAATAGAACTGCGAACTCAATCCGGTCATTGTGTTCATGCAGCGTTTACTTGCGGTTTACAGCGTTTCATTGCGTCTCGTTGCGACGTTTTGACATTGCAATCCGACTGCGATTGCGTTTATTCTGTACGGCTCTTAAAGAGCACTTGCGATAATTTTAAATACTACGAACTTACTTGCGACCATCTGCGACCCATAGCGTTCATTTTGTTTAGCTACATACAATCACATGCATTTGAAACTCGTTTTTTCCCCTCCGTTATTTTGACACTCCAATCCGACTGCGATTGCGTTCATTCTGTACGGCTCTTAAGTCGTAAAAAATGACTCTTCTCGGATGGCCATTTTGGTATGCCCAATGAGTCGTTTTTAATTCATTTGCGGACTCGTAAACGAGTGAAAGAGACTACGATACTTTTTGTTTGCTGGGAAAACTCTAGTGCTCAGCCATTCCATATACTTCCATGGTTTGCTCGCGAATTTCGATTTTGTGTCAGGCGTACCAACATAATGGGATGCAATCTGACCATTCAATATGGTATGAATCATGCAAGAAGATGCAAGTTGAGTGCATGTAACACACACCACTCCAATATGAAAATGAAAACAAACCGATGACATGAATGTCAACTAGCTAACTCAACTCAACCACCCTAAGCACCAATAGCTACAAGCAAAATTTTCGCAGAGAAGTTTTTGTCACGTATTGTAGAAGTGGGGGGCAGTCGGTGGGAGATAATTTCAGTATAGTTCAATTTCGAAAAAATCTATGCTTTAAAATTTTGTAATTGTGCAATTATTTGCAATAGATATAGTGTACTCAGTTTAGTTACGGGTCGGTAAGTAGCTTATTGTTGTGCCTTTTCTACTATAATCTTCGAATTTTCAAAATTACAGCACACAATGGATTTCGTGACGCCAGTACTTATCTGCCTGTTTTTCTTTTTAATGTGCACTTTGTGCGGTTACTGTTGTCGCAGAAAACACCAGGGAGCAATATTTTCAAGTACGTGCGTTAGCAAAACAATTCGAAAACTTATGTCGAAAGTAGTTGTCGTTTGTCGCGAGACGATCCGGTGTAAACAGGCCTCGAGAAAAATTTGTCGATTTACGTTCTTCAGTGGATTCGTCATTCAAATTCTGCGTATTACGCGGGATGTAAAAACGAAAATCCACTTGTTGCAGAGTTTTCGTTTTACATCTGCTCCCTAATACTAGTCAATGTCATACATACCTAACGTATTGTAAACGTAATCGTTTTGTATTTCTTAAAGCTTAGTACGGACCCATATAAAATACATGTTAAAGAGTGGGCAGAATTTTGCCAACATGATTTTCGCGTTGGCTTTCTGTTTGTTGGTACCATATATGTATTAGTAAACTATATTGCTAACCGCGCTTATCAAAGTAAGTATTTGTTGGAAACAGATGATTCTGAATTTGTTAATTCAATCTGTTGATAATGCAGTGGCTTGCATGATTCTCATGTGAATGCGTTAATAAATAAATTGGTAAAGTTTTAGTATCACGCACAAGCGAAAAAGTAATGTAAGAGATTTTTCATATTTTACATTTACGTTCCAAATGAAACTTTGGTATGTTTTAGGATGTGGTCAATAAAAATTTTTGACATTCTGGACGTAAAACTACATAAAAAACCGATTTCAAATTTTTAATTTTGCTTACCCAGTACATTTTATTCGAACCACCATGACGGTTCCGTTTGCTGTTTCTCGTCACACATGGACGCGAAAAAGGAAGTTTAAATCCCTGTAGCCCCGTAGGGCTGCACGAAAGGTAGTTGGAGCTTAGCGCGCGACAGCCAAACATGAACGCGAAAAGGGAGTTTTAATCCCTGAACCCCTCAGGGCTGCACGGAAGTTAGTTGGAGCGTAGCGTGCGTCAGCCAAACATGCCATAAAGGCGTCTCGAACTGTACTGGCTGGACGAAACCAAAAATTTTAAAACGTTTTTATTCATTGTTTTACGTCCCGAATGTCAAAAATTTTTATTGCACACATTCTAAAACATACCAAAGTTTCATTTGGAATGTAAAAACGAAAAAAATTTGAAAAATCTCTTACATTACTTTTTCGCTTGTGCGTGATACTAAAGCTTTTCGCAAGCGGTAACATTACCGCTGCTGCTACTTCCCTATGCTTCGGAATGGGAACTTTAGTAAAGCAAAGGATAAAAAAAATGTCCTTGTTAGTTAAGTTGTCTTCTTTCTGAGTGTAACTTACAGGAACTAACTTATTATGAACTCGTTTATAATGAACTATTTGGAAGGTCCCGATCGAAGATCTTAAGAAAAAATCTGCCAATAGTCTGGGCGCAGCTTTATTATTTTATGGGTAGAAGTCGTAAACGTGTTTAATGCTGAGATGCGGTGTATGTTACTATGCGACTGATAACCTGAAAAATAAAGTTCGAAATAGCCTCCTGGTTATTGAATATACCTAAGAAATATATCAGAATTCGTGAATATGTACACAACCACCTTACACCCCCTTAGGGGTTGGATATCGAAAAATTTTGAAGAACGTTTCTAGGCGCTTATATGTAATAAATAGGCCGCAGAAGTAAAATTGCTTTGATAGCTCGACATGTCTAAAAGTTTTAACGAAGTTCAATAAAATGTGGCTTCACAGACATTTTTTTACTCAACCTCTGAACGCCAATAAAAATTTGAACTTTTTTTTTGCTTTAATTACACCAATAGCTCATCTACAAATACGTACTAAGTTTCAACTTTCTGGCATAAGCCGTTTCTGAGACATAAAAAACCACCCCTCACTCCTGTACCTTGCTACCCCTATACAAAATTTTATTTATCTAGGATGTCTCTATAGTGGCTCTATATAATCATAAATTTTTAGCTTTCTATTCATTACGGTTTTCGAGAAATAAAAATCAGAATTTTTTTCCTTTCTACCCCTTTTCACAATCACCCCCTGCACCCGGACCCTTAAATTTTTTTTCTCTACTAGAGATCTATCGACTCCAACTCCTGTAAAATTTTCAAGATCATATCTGATACGGTTTCTGAGAAATTGCTGTCACCCCACTTTCATGTCCATCTCTACCCTCAAAAAGTTTACGTTCAATAGACTCCTCTTGTGATCCCATATACAGAAACTAAATTTTATCTCCCTGGTGTAATTGGTTCGGAAGATATTGTAATCCAAAGTTTTTTAGCCCCCACCCCCACAACCCTTCTTGAATATTTTAGCCCTAAATAGAATGCTAAAAATTTATGATTATATAGAGCCACTGTAGAGACGTCCTAGAAAAATTGTTGAGAGGTATCAAGGTACAGGGGTAAGGGGTGGTTTTTTATATCTCTGAAACGGCTTATCCTAGAAAGTTGAAACTTAGTACGTATATGTAGATGTGCTATTAGAGTAATTAAAGCAAAAAAAGGTTCAGTTTTTTATTGGCGTTCAGAGGTTGAGTAAAAAAAATGTCCGTGAATCCACATTTTCACGAATTTCGTTAAAACTTTTAGACATGTCGAGCTATCAAAGCAATTTTACTTATTCACGAATTCTGATATATTTCTTAGGTATATTGAGATTTGGAGTTCACTTTCACTTCTATAAGCTTTAAACATAGTCAGGGAAAAACCGATTTAAGTATTTTTCCCTATTAAACCTCCTGGGGGAAAGTTTCAAATAGCCTCCTGGTTATTCCTTAGGTTGTCAGTCTCATAGTAACCTTCACCGCATCTCAGCATTAAACACGTTTCGGACTCCTACCCATAAAATAATAAAGTTGCGCCCAGACTATTGGCAGATTTCTTAAATATGTTTATAAACTATTTCACTTTGCTTTGCCTAACAAAATCTTGCACTTTAATAGAAAACTTGATTTTTATCATCCAAGTCAAGCATCATTTATTATTTTAATAATAAAGTATTGTTTTTGTTATGACTCTGGTTTTAGATGTTCAATTCAGTTGCGCGGCTATAGTTCAGAGGGCTCTGGGTACTATAGTTTTGACATCTGTCAGTCATTTCAATTTGTCATTTTACTGATTTTTGTTTTTGTGATATCGAGTGTTTTTTTGGATTTTTTTTTTAAATCAAACCCGACTTTAAAGCCCGAAACACAATGCTCCCGTTCCGTCACGACAAGTGAGGTTATGTGATCCGTAAAAGTTGAATTTTGGTCAACTTTTCCGATCCGTTCCGTTACGACCATTGTGTGCATTTACATGGTCAACCCATAAGGTCTACTTTGACAGCTGAACGGAACGGAACGGGAGCATTGTGTTCGGGGCTTAAGACTTAAGGCCGTGGCACAGGCACATTAGAAGCAGAAGCAGCAGCGTCGTCAGTGCCGCTTTCTGCTCTGCTTTATGAATTTTAATAAAAGCAGAATGTTGATCATCACAAACAATTTACGGCATCTTTCAGTTATGATAACCAAATGTGTGTACCGCCAACCGAATGTATTTTGCGGTAACTTATAGTTAATCCACAGTAAGTTAAATTGCACATAGGGAAATGAAAATGAAAGGTCTTCTGTGGCGCAGTGGTTACGCGCGTCAATCCAAAAACATTCAACACTGGGTTCGATTCCTACATATAGCCATGGGTTTTATTAAATAAATAGTGTCTTAGAACAGTCCTCTACATCTTCCTAGGTAACAAAAAAAAATTCAGTGTAGGATTTAACACAAATAACTCCATTTTTTTTTAGATATTACTAGAATGGTAAGAGTCAGACCAAAATGTCAGGTCTGATATTTCATACTGGTTGGGTCAGGTACAAATCAGCTGTGATTTATATAGTAATCGTAAGATATGACACAGGTATTACTTCCAATACCTGATTGCGATTTTATGTGTCAGATCTGAAATTTGACTGTATCAATAAGGTGTGATTCATGAAGGACTCGCAAGCTATGACGTAGGTATGATTAGTATAGTAAGAGTCAGACCAAAATGTCAGGTCTGATATTTCATACTGGTTGGGTGTGCATATCGTGAATAAAATCATGGAACTGTCAGGTATAAATCATAGCTGTGATGGCATTGTAAAACAATAGCTGATTCAGATCTGAATCATGCCTATTTTTCCTGCAGGAACGATTTGCATTTATACTGATTATAAATGCGATTTACAAAATAGTTTACATGTTCCATAATGTACATGCAACTTTTAGAAAAACTCCTTGAGTTTAATACTTAAGGTTACCTAAAAAAGCCATTGTCTAACTGAATGCTATTTTTAACTCTTGTTTAAAGCTTTCCCCAACAAGTGGAAGTTAGCGGAAAGTTCCACTCCCAAATCCCGGCAATGATTCTTCAGACCCAAATAATTACCAACTTATAAATTCTTCTAAAAAATTGTAATTACCCGCTTACAAAATCACATCCACGAAAAGTGTATAATACGGTTTTAGACAAGATCACACTACTATTCACCAGTTACTACGAGTTACCAACTCGAAACCTCTGCTGACGTTGTAGCGATTCTTACCATAAGTCATGATCATAACGAGATTATGAACAACCTCCAGCAGCAATTGGATGCCATCGAAGATTACTTCTTTAGATGAAAAATCAAAATCAACAGATCGAAAACAAAGAAGACGGGTACGCCAGAGCAAGACTAGGGATGTGAGATGGGAGATGTTTGGCTGCCAATGGAGAAAGAACTGTTTGAGAGAAAGTCTATTAAGACTCTGTTAAGAGGGATGGGGCAGTTGACATCTAATAGTTTAATAATGAGACTCTTAGTCCAAACTGAGTCGAAGGCCTTTTCCAGATCGAGAGCCCAGACAACAGTGAATTGCTTATTGCGTAGATTATCGGAGACGAGTTTGTGAAGTTTCAAAATAGCGTGTTCTGCAGATCTTTGAGGCAGGAAACCGAATTGCGAGTTCGGAATAAGCTAGGATGAGAAGTTTTTGAAGCGCGATAAAATAATTCTTTCAAGACCTTTTCCTAAATTGGAGAGTAAGGAGATGGGTCGGAAGGATGCGATATGCGTGTCAGATCCCTTTTTGGGAAGTGGTATCAGAGAGGCGGACTTCCATGCTGGGAGAAAGAAACCATTATTTAAGCAGTTATTAAAAATGATGGACAGTGGTTAGTCCAGAACACTACTAAATTTGTTTACGTCATTGTTTGGGATGCCGTCGGGCACCGACGATTTATAGAAAAATTATATGGTTATGTAGAGTAATTATTATAAAAAGGATTTATAAATTTGGTGAATGCGTTTGTAATGTTCAACTTATTTAAATTTTAAAAATCAATTACTCGTACTTAGGATATTCTTTTTAAAACATTTTGAAATTCAGAACACTTACATCAATAGTATTTTACATAAAATATTGTGCGTCGTGTATGAATATTAAACAATATAAAAAAGGATTTTTTTTAGAAAAACCGAATTTTACTAAAAATTTAAAAAAAATTATGCATTTTTGTAAACAACCTGTGCGTGTTGACGGTAGACCACCCTCCTCCAAGTTGTGCAATAAATAATTAATTTAAAAGTTTATTTAAATTAAATTAAGTTATTTACAATAGTCGACAACACGCTGATAAATCAGAACTTAAGACGATTGATACAATTTGAAATAACAAAACACTCAACCAACAATGGAAAATATATATTGAAAAATGGTCAATTCGTTCCTGGACAGCAACAACAAGACTCAATTCAAAATCAAAGAATGCATCAATAATAACTTCAGCAGTTTCAACAATTAACAACGGAAACAACAAAGAAAACGAAACCGATGCTTTTTGTGCGACGTTACGCACTCTACTAAGTCCTGTATCAAACTTCCCGTTTCTCAGTCGAGTCCAAAACGTCACGCTACAATAAACGGAACAGTATTTTTTACCCGAAAAACAAATTTTTCAAGGATTTATATTGAAGAACATAATTTAATTTTATATTATTATGATAGAAATTTTATATTTCTGATAATTTCATTATTTTTAAAATGAAGTCAATTCTTCTTGGAACTTTTGTCATCATTTGAATTACTTCTTGGCATTCCACCTCCACATCCCGATGTACATTTAACAAAGCCAGACCGTTTAATCGCTCCTCGCCCGTCTTGTTTCGCAGATACGTTTTACTTTATTATTTTTTAATAATAAAATATTGTGATCGACCTGAAATTTAAAAAAAATTTGCTACCCTAAATTTTGTATTTTCACATTTTCGGACTAGTAAACCCCAAAAAAGAAAAAAAATGCCGGTCTGCCCGCCGTAGACGCCGTACGCAAAACCGTTTGAAGGTGTGTAACTCACAAACCGCTTGAGATATTAAGTTGAAATTGAATGAAGGTGAATCCCTACGAGTGGTATCTTTTGGAGGGGTGGATATGTGAGAGGGGAGGGGGAGAGCGTTTTAGATGAAAAATTTTGGTTTCTAGATCTCAGGAACCGCTTATGCTAGGGGGCTGAAACTTAGAACTAATGTAGTATTATGATAGTGGACCCATTTGCAAAAAAATGGTCAATAGGGGTTGAGCGATGTGAGAGTGGGGGGAAAACATTGCGATCAAAACGCTTCAAAGCTGGGATTGAAACATTTTAAAATCCATATCTCCTGAATGATTGATGTCAGATGGCTGAAACTTTGTAGTTGTCTTAGGACATTCTAGGAGATTAGAAAAGGGTGCCCTTGATCACATCACTACGTTTCCATTTGCATGGCGAGTTAGTTTTTTTAGTTCATTTTAGGAAGGGGCGCTAAGAACCGCCACGCTCACTAGGCACCATAGTAATTCCTTCAAAACCCCGTGGGCAACCCTCAAAATTACTCTAAGACCCTGCAGAGCCTGACCAGTTAGTCGTGCGCTAACGACCTCAAATCCTCGATCTTGTCGAAGAAAAGACTACCCAGCCATCTCATTCGCGTTCATGCGACCCTTGGGCATTCACACAAGATGTGAGTGACATCCTCCACAGCGTACAGATCATAGCAGTACCTGCTCAGCTACTCCTATCAGCATGACATGTTTCCTCAGCATACATTGACCAGTCAGTTCAGTATTCCGACGAGCAGCCGTAAATTTCCTCTATTTCAAGTTAATATATTCCTTGGTTTTTTGACTATCCAACTCGGGCACAAAACACAAAGCCCTAGAAATCCTGGAGCTTGCCAGTCCTGCCCACCTAGTGTTCGCCGCTTCTTTAGAACACTCATCAATTTGCGCTTTGATGCCGCATATCGGTGTACTCACATCCTCTTCAACCCTGCCATTTGATGCAGATCCCGCTCTCACCAGTCCATCTGCCATTTCGTTCCCTAGTATATTACTATGCCCTGGCACCCAGCAAATCAGTACTCTGTTCTGACTAGTACCTTTAGCACTTCTCGACAGCGTTTTACTAGTTGGGATTTAATAGTGACCGATTCCAGCGCCATAATGACCACCAGTCAATGTAGAGTGAGATATCCTGATTTCATATCTCCCCCATTAACAGTATATTGGCTGCCTGCAACACAGCTGCACTCAGCTGCTTAGAGAAGATGGCTGCGCCAGTGCAGCATTCTATTTTCGATCCATCCGTTATACGGAGATTTCCCCCTCGCCCTGCGTTCGCACCTCCTTGTGATTTTTTAGTTAAATCATTTCGGGGGAGGGGGTGGGTTTAATCCCCAAAACCCCCCTGCGTTCGCGCCTGGATTTCGGCGATCACGGCAGGGCCGGACTGCATGGCAGAAAAACGTTTTTTATAGAATTCAGTAACCTCGAGTCTAATTCGGTCATTAATAATTTTACTGATGCAGTTAATCCTAGAGTTTAGAGAGACGTATTCACCGTTGATACTGCTGAGACATCTGTGGAAAATTCATTTAAGTTTCTGGCATAGGTGACGCCTGGAGGTCATTAAATCCAAATACAGCGGAAACGGGCGTCCGGTACACGCGAATGAGGCGCAAAGAGTTTTATACTTTCTATGATGGCAGTGGAAAGGGCACTAATGGATGCGACGATTGCCGCATTTAAGAGATTGCGTATCTCTTGGGGCCTGAGGGTAATCTACCATCCAGGTCTGCACTGGAAGGGGAAAACATATCCGGGCCCAAACCCGATAGAAGGACATTGGATTTTGATGTTGTCCACGATTTCGTCCGGAGAGAACTCTGAGCTAATGCCTATAATTACGGCCGTAGGTCTACGAAGGTGAGGGGAGTGAAGGCCCTCCGCGCCAGAGCCCATCAGGCTACTGATGATCCTCAATATGTTAGCGTGGGCTTCAAGCGAATTGACTTTGAGTCTAATATTCCCTCCTCTGTTAGAGATGATTTTGTAATGAACTTGCGGCCACTCTGATATGCCGCAGGTGGTGATACACGATAGTTTAATTACGGACACCAGCTCTGGGTTGGACGGGGGGAGGAGGAAGGGGGGTCATTGTCCTTATTGAAGTCTGGAGCTGAAAGGAGGTCTGCTATGGCTGCGAAGCGATTGGCAGCCTGTGGTGGGGCGTTGTTGCGAGGGGAGCAGAAGGGTTCTTAGCGGACCGCTGGCTCGTTTAAATTTATCATGAAACCCGTCTAGGTTAGCACCTAGAGAGAACCTGTAGTTAACTGAGTTTAATGTAAGAGTGCTCCCGTGGATGCGACTGCAGACGCAGTGGAATCGATGTCCATAACGAAGTTTTGGATTGTGCTGGAAGAGCGACATAAGTGGGGAGGGCGCCCAGTGCGACAGTGATTTTGCGCGATGCTTCTTTCGTGGCGGAGGCCACGAGGTCCCAACCTTGCGCGTCCGGGGAGGTCAGATCCAAAAGGGCCCTAGCCGTCAGGAAGTCCCGCCCTGGACGACGACTTTCACTTTTTTGTTCCTAGGTGCCGCAACGGACCACACAAGAGTGTCGCTCGATTATGCACTGAGATGACGGTATGTGATGCTAACAGAAAAGGCCGAACTTTTACTCTTGATTGTTGAGGGGGCGAGCTATAGCCTAATGTGCTGTGATGATGAAGGAGATGAGCCTCGTAAATTTCAGGTAAGCTGGGCCACGATGAGGCTCACAGGGGGGTAGGAAGTCAACTTCGGGCTGCAGTCTGCGAAGGCTGTTGCGAGCCAATAGGAGGCACAGATCTCGATAGAACCTGGAAGAACCTGGGTGTCAGGGATTGGCGCGGTTGCGGCGATATACTCGTAGACGACGGTCACGTTGTGATCTGCCCGAACCACAATGACCCTCGAGGGGAAGTGGATGCAGAAAGGGCTCACCGATCCGCACGTGTGGCGCCCGATGGTCAGATGATCGACCGCGTACTCTGGGTGTTGATCACGGAAATTACAACTCTAGACTCCGAAGAGCTTCCAGATCTTGGAAGAAACGAACATTAATAAGAAAACTCATAAAAGATGAGGAAGATTGCGATGGATTTAATTTTAGCACAAGCTACAAGAAAAATTGTACCAAAAAATCTACACTATGAAGAGGGAGGTTAAGAAAATGTTTGCTCAGTAATCGTAAAATGTACGAATCATTCGTAAAATCGATAATTTGGCGAAAATCGAAATTACGAATGATGGGGTATTATCTACAAAATATTCGTAAATGCTACGAAAATCAGCCTGTCGTAAAGTTACTAATATTTTTTCGTAAAATGTCACTGGTTTTAATTTCAGTGTATGAATACTAAGACAATACTTGAAAAACGCGCTCTAGCGTTCATTAACAATTAAGGGGGCCATTTTGAACATATACTATAATTAAAGATTTTTAAAATAAACCAAAAAGTCATAATATTATTCTTTCAATTCAAGGAAAGAGTGTTGATGATCATGTGTTTTTCTTTTGCATAAAAGTAGAGTATTTTAATAGTTAAATTTTTTAAAAATGATGAAACTTAAGCAATGAAAATTTATGCAATTTGCAAATTTAATACATCATGTACATACATAGATCATCATACATAATATGGCACATAAAAAAGAACTTAAAATGACATTTTAAAAATAGGGTTTTCTGAGGAAAATTACATTGATTCTCAGCAACCAAATTTTGTATTTCGAAGCAAATTTCCCAAGATCAAGTACAGTTACAATATCGACACTTACAACGAATAATAGGTAATTCGATTCCCTAAAAATCAAGCTATAAGCTGTTAAACTGTGATTATTAATTTTGAAGATATAACAGTTTATGTGCGTGAGGGTACATGTCCAGAAGACTTTTTTTACCAACCTGTATCTCCGCGGATATTGAAAATTGACCCACTCTGTATATAAATTTTTATCTCAAAATATAACATCTTTTTCATCACTGAAAAAAGTGCCAACCAAGTACCGGACACCCTATATATATATATATGTTCTAAAAAATCAGTTTTTTATGCCATAAAGAAATCATTATATGCTTTTAATATATAACCGAAGAGCCACAATAGATATGAACCTCTAATTTGCACAGTAGTCGTGAGATTGGAGATTGGGATTGAGGTAGCAAAAAAAGTTTAAATATGTAAATGAAATGGATAATATAATGTACGAGTATAAATATTATTGTAATTAAATTTAAAAAAAACTTATTCAAGTTTTTTTTGGAATAAATTATTTCGCTTAAATTTATGAAATAAAAAACTGTATCTGTTTGAACAGAACACGTTTTAGTACATACTGTTGTGAGCTAGTGTTCGCTGTGATTTCAAGTAAAACACAATTCGTTTAAACTCGATAGAAATAATAACGTTTTATTATTCGCATTTAATAATCACACTAATAATCGCAATACTGCAAACACTGCCCGGTTTTATATACAATTTGATCACTGCTACAAATCCAAATGACTTTACCAATACTTTATACGACATTACTGGAGACGACAAGCCACCGGTTGTGTATAAAGCGCTTTGAAGCCAGAGAAGTGAGACAAAACGGTCGTTATATCAAATTGTTGTTGTTTACCGTGTTTCAAGAGCGGGACATAATATGAATGGGAGTGAGAAAAAACAGGGTCGTAATGTCAATTGTTGTTGTTTTGCGTGTGAGTGAATGCGACGACGTCCGCCTCCAACTCAAACGCTGCTTGTCATCTCCAATATATATATCTCTGTAGAACTGACCGTCACCTCGATTCACTGTAGTAAGAACACTGTCGTGCTTATATACTACATGTGTTGAGTCGAGAGCTTTCCTGCATATTTGGTGGTGTGTGTGAAATGTTCGGGATACGTTAAGAACAATCCGAGAAGGGGCAAATTGTTTGAGAAGAATATTTCTTCTCGTCAGTAAAGTCATAGAACTTCGCCAGTTTGTCGAGGTGTACAACTTTCATTTTAGTAAGAAGTTTTTGATGCAACTGAACGCTGTATGCAACATCATTTAATCGAGATAAAACCCTTAGGTAAGGGTATTCCCCATTTCGCTGACCCACCCTTCCGTTGTTTGGGATTGTAGGGATAACCAAACTAAATTGCCCTCCTCGAAACCTGATGAATTCACTCGTCGGTCATACCTCGTCTTTGATCGGTCGCCAAATTAATTTTATCTCCATCCAGGTTGTAAATCGTGTGTTGTCTATGTCGTAGATCCGATACGTAATCTTTTGAATATGTTGGTTGGTCAGGTGGCACTCCAAACATTAAATCCGCGGAAACTCAAATATTCTTTCTGAAGATGATTCGCAAGGGAGTTTCCCCAGTTGTTGTGTGTACCGATGTTCTGTAGACCATTAAGAATAGAAAAATATGTTGATCCCACTTTTGTTGTCTCTAGCTGACCACTCCTGTTGTCTCTAGCTGACGATTCAGTGTCCTGGTGAAAAGTTTCCCCATTCCGTCGAACTGCGGATATAGTTCGGTTGTCCTTGTTTTATTCCCAGCATTTGACATACGTGTTTGAATGTTTGGGATTCAAAGTTGGGACCTTGATCGGAATGTAGTTCACGTGGAACTCCAAATCTGCTCACCCAGTTGGTAACAATTTGTTCTGCGACGGTAACTGCTTCTTGATTTGGAATGGCCGCTGGGCCGCTTGCTGAAATATCCGATTACCATAAGAATATAGCGGTTACCATTATCACTCTTTCTTGTCTGTCGATTTCGTTTGAAAGTTCTACTCCAATACCGATATTGCTGTCATCAGTGTCTATGATGAAGCCGTGACATGGTTTTGGATACGCCAGATGTGGGACTCGAATGCTTCCTGGCACTGTTGATTCGAAGTAAAGTGTTTTCCTTTTTCTCTTAGTTGAGGAAAACACTTCGCAGTATTTGAAAAGTCTTTCACGAATCGACTTTAATATGTCGCTAATACTAAGAAGCTACGCAGTTGGTATTTATCATTCGGTGTAAGGCAATTTTTTATTGCCAGTATTTTTTCTGGATCCATCTTTACGACATCAGCTGAAACGATGTGACCCAAATACTTTACTTCTGCACTAAAGAAATTTCACTTCTTTGGACTCAGCTTCAACTTTGCTGCTCGCAGTCGCTGGAAGATTTCTTGTAGATTTCTCTGATGTTCATCAAAAAATTTGCCAAAAACTTTGGTCGTGGGTTCGATTCCTACCCACAGCCATGGTTTTTATAAGGTTTTATTTTTTTATTCTAATTTAGTAATCGACCGAGACTGTAGAGGTGCTGAAACTCGATACGGAGTTTTCTATTGAGCTCTTATGGACGGTTCCCCACTATCACATAACTCTTTGCCACGGATAACCTGGGGAATTGCAGTGACAATTAACATATATTGCTATATAAAATGCGATAGACACTGTGTCCGATCAAGCGAACCAATAGAGTCGGACGGAACAAGGGTTTCCGAAGAAACTCCTTCACACCGGCAAACGAAAAGTCCACCGGAACGTGCTAGCTGTTCATCCCATTTACTTGATATTATGTCCTGAGATCGGCAAGCGCCATCTTAGGATGATTGTGTTTCCAACGAGCAGTTTCATTGTAGTTAGAACTACGACGAATAAGCAGATTGGTGTGATCAGAATACGTATTAAAAAACCTCAGAGCAAAGTGAAAAATATGGCGACTTTATCTACTGATAATAAAGGGTGTTTTTTTTGGTGCATGAGAACTATCGATATCGATAACTGTGGTTTGACAGCTGAGAATGTCAAACTGTGTTGACATTTCTGTTCAGTAAGGTTTGGCAAGTCATCATGAATCGTTTAACGCCAGAACAACGCTTCCATATTGTGGAAATTTACTTTGGAAAAAATAAATCTGTTCACGAAGTTTATAGAGCACTTCGTCCATTTTACGGTCAACATAATCGGGCAGTTATTGATAGTTTTCGCACTAATTTTACTCTTCTCTTAACGAATCACCATTACATCCATTAAAATTGACTGTTTGATGCGGTTTACACGCTGGCGGCATCATCGGTCCTTATTTCTTTCGAAATGAGGAAGGAGCTGCCGTTACGGTGAATGGCCAGCGCTATCGAGCCATGCTGACTGCACTTTTGTTTCCAAAAATTAATCAGCTAAACATCGCCGACATTTGGTTCCAACAAGACGGCGCAACTTGCCATACAGCGCGCTCTACAATCGATTTATTGCAAAATCAATTTGGTGACAACTTGATTTCCAGAAGTGGTTCTGTTAACTGGCCCCCTCGTTCGTGCGATTTAACGGGGATATATTAAGTCATGCGTTTATATCGACAAACCAGCAACTCTTGAAGCATTGGAAGCCAATATTCAATCCACTATTGACGCCATACGGCCAGATTTATTGGAAAAAGTAGTCAAAAATTGGACTGATCGAATGGACCATGTAACTCGTTGCCGCGGCGGACATATGACGGAAATCATATTTAAAAAATAAATGCTATGAAATTATCTACCAGAATATAATAAAAAATTGCATTCCAACAATATTTCTGTCTTGTATTATAATTTTAAGTTCTCATGCACCTAAAAAAGCACCCTTTATAAGGAACCGTTCTTCAAATTGTGTGTGTATCGGCATACAATAGTATCTATTCTAATGACTGCGATGAAGTTCGCCGTCGAGGTCGTTGTTCGGTTTTACTACGTACAGCAACACACGGGTACGAAATTCTGTTTCACTGCTTAAATGGCGTTTAACTGTCTGTTTAATTCGTGGCGAACAAAACTTTGCTCATTTCATATACATACATATATTTACGTCATAGTTTCATTACTGTGATTGCATTTAAAAACCTGAATGGTATTACTAAAGGCTAGATTAGATAAAGGAAAATCATGGTGAATCAACTATGAAAACAAGTATGTATCGTATCTGTAATCTTATCTTTAGACAAATTTCACTCGGCAAATGTTTCTCTGTTAATGGTGTTCATATAAAATCTTATTTCGCTTTGTGTCTTTTTTACAGTTAGTGAATTACTCAAGAATTCCGATATGGAAGAAACGATCATAATAGTGGTTATAGTTTTTGGTGTACTAATTGTGATCGGCACGTTTATACTAGGTTGTTTGAGAAGACGACGACGAAAGGGCGCACTACTTGCAGGCCGTTAGTATTATTTTCAAGAATAAATAGCCTTCTATTCGTTTTTTGTAAATGTTATGCAGTTAACAATACACTAATTTAAATTAAAGTTATTACCCAATTATCTAACAATTTTTATATGCCTTTAAAGACTTTTACTGGGATCTAATTTAGCCTTTCATAGAATTTCTCTTCATATCCGCGTCACACATAATATAAAATTTAACGCTACATCTGTACATATAAAATTGAGATAAGATTTTATAATACAATAATACATATTCCCAAACATAATATAAGGGGTGTTCCAACAAATGTTAGATAATATACCGTTCTGTATGGTACATGATATCGGGCCTGGGAGTTTATAAATTTGGGTCTTGTAAAAACGATTTTTATAATGCTGGGACAATATAAGCATCAAGCGTATTTATTACCGGCCTCAGAGTTAGCCGCTAGCCCAAACAACGCGTTGTTTAATGCGTTATGCCGCGTCTCCACTATCGCCTTCATGTGCATTGGATAAGTGCGACGAGCGCGAATGTCTAGGCGATAGTGGAAACAGCACATACGTGCTCTACGCCCATCCCTTTGATGTGCGTCAAAAACCGCCATCGACGCGAATGTCAATGCGAATGTTTTTGGCACTGGTGGGGGCTAGCAAGTGTTCAGGTCAGTCCCAGCGGGAATACGAGTAATGTATTATGTACTGTATGTAATATTATAGTTTATGCAAGATTATTAGAATGTGTTTTTTTCGCATTCTGAAAGATGTATAGTGAATCATTTCTTCAACATTCCAAAAAAAATTTAGTATGAAAAGTATGGTAATTCTTCCATCCATTGAATAGGAATGTTTACGAAATGCATTCTTCAGAACTCTATTTCCCGCTAGGGTAGTGTATTCGCATAGGCGATAGTGGATTTTTTTTCGGTAATATTTTGGAATTATGTATACCTACATTTTCTTTAATAAAACGAAAAACAACAAATATACTACGTTTACATGGAGGATTGAATCCGGATTCAATACTCTAAAATCTCATGTAAACGCAGATCGGATTGGAATGAGATCTACGAATAAGAATATAAGGAAATGAAATGGGCCGAGAGAAATGAAGCAGAAACGAAACTGCTTTTGACAGAGTGGGTTTGCTGTTTGTTTACATAAAAAACACAAATTCGGTTTAAATTGAGCATGTCTGGAGATGGTCTATGGCATTAAGGGTTAGAGATAGTGAGAGAAAACCAGAAATATTTCAATGTGTTCGTGTTTTTTTAATAATTGCGTAGTCAAAGCGGGAGCAAGACGATAGGTGAAGGGTTCTTATCGGTTTTGTTCTCTCTCGAAATATGATGCTTATGTGGTAAAATAACTTCACTAAGTTTCTGTGAAGATATGGTAAAGACCCCAGTTCCGAGCCCCCTTAAGACAAATTTTGACTTTGAGTCATCGTTAAAAATCAGAATATACAGTTACCAATCTGATATTTTACTGTTCTGATTTAATATTTTATTTTTATTTGTTATAATACCTATTCAACAAAAAATTGGTATAATAGTTTAAAGAAAATCAATAAAAAGTTTAAAATGGCCTTCGTTCCAGTTCCGAGCCGCTCTGATCCCTATTCCGAGCCATCATGTGCCAGTTCCGAGCCTCACATGCTCTCATAGCAAATAATACCTAACATTATTTTAAGAAGCCAAGATTTTAAATAAAAATAAATATATTTTTCATTTTAACAAAAAAAAGGTGTTGATGAAATAATAAAACTTTGTTTTTCGGTTTGTCGTATCGCTAACCGCGCAGGAGTATCAGGCTTCGTAAGAAACGACGTAATGTCTGATACATTTGAATCACCCATAAAAATAATTGGCATTTCAGATATATTGACGTTTTCAACGTTCTATAAATATGAAAGATGTTAAGATCACATTTATATAGCAATTAAATATACTATATACAACTTTGGAACTGGTATCAGTAATTGTTTCAGGTGTCCTAACTGACAAAGAAGGGTGTCGCTGGAGGAATCTCTTGTACCATTTATTCCCGGGGGTGTTATTTTTAAATGGATTTCGTCTAGGCAGGGCATCCAAAAATTCCTTTACAGCAAATAGAATCTCCTCTTTTCTTCTAGGGAAGCCTTTGAGATGACACTGTAATATCTAGCCGACAATTTTCTCTTCTTCTTCATCAGTTAAAATAGGTGTAGGGCTACTGATTGGTTTAACGGTTTTGTATTGTACCGCGCGGAATCCTATGTTTCTGAGCTACAGAACGAATTGTTGACCCTTTCCTTATTTCCTCTAAAGCAACCTGTAATTGTTCCTGTGTATATTTCGGTTTTGGCATATTTAATTACCTTATATTTAAAACAAGTAAATATTTTTTAACTTTATCATAGTAAACACACTTCGTAACCAAAAATATCTATAATAATTCATTATAACAATATTAGGTGCGTTTTAATGCTCTCCAGAGTAGGATAGGACAGCATAGAAAATGTATATACAAAATAACAACAACATTGCTGTTTTTACGATTCTTTATAACTTTTTTCCATAGATATTAGGCTAGATTAGAGAATTTATCGCGAATAGCTCCCCCAGTGAGCTTACTGGGTTAACTATTCCGGTTAAAATCTATATTCTTGCCTACTATCTACAGGGAAAAGGCATAAAAAATAACAAAAACAGCAATATTATTGGTGTTTTCAATGTAAATTTTAATCACTACTCTAATCTGGATAAATGCGCAAAAAAACACACCTATTATATTAAAATATTTTCGGTATAATTATATTAAATTATATTTTTAAGGAAATTGTCTTAAAATTCAAAGGAGGCTCAGAACTTGGGGCTCGCAACAGGGTTCATGAAAAAGATACATAAATGCCAGTTGCGAGCCACCCGGCTCGAAAATGGAAATTATCAGAAATACTGTACCAGTCCCGAGCCGTCTTATTATTCTAATTAAATATAAAATTTTCAATGTTTAATAAATTACATAATAATATTTGTAGCACACACTTTCCATATTGTCACAATACTTACACCAATTATATAAAACTAATGTTTTAAGCACTATGGTGTCACTGAAGTTTCTTAACGAAAACTATAAGGAACTTCCCGTTTTGTGGAACACGTGTGTTATTTACGAATTCTGACAACAATTGAAAATATTTCACACGAAGCCTATAGCTGAATTACTAAAAGCAATTGAAAGTGATTGCTTAAAATGATAGTGAAGGAAAAACTGTCATGAATTCTTAGCTATTCGTCGAATTAAAGATGGTGGCTCGGAACTGGCGTAGGGCTCGCAACTGGGTTCTTTACCCTATATGGTAATTACATCCGCCTGAATGAGATCGACTCGATCCGAACGAACTTCTCGACCTGGAACGAGTCGAAATCGGATCGAATTTCTCATGTAAACGCGGATCTGCGAAAGATCGAAAGTTCGATCGTCGCAAATTCATTAACAATAAAAATTGATTTTCTATCATTTTCATAGTATTAGCACACAAAACTGCTAAATTTGACATTTTTATGCACTGCACTTCGAACTTGTACGATTAAAGAAAGATTTCAGGTTATGTTACTTGTCATTTCGATCTCATTTCGATCTTCCCATGTTTCGATCTTTCGATCCGGTGTAGTCATATACGCGATTCAAATTTGGATCTTTCGATCTATCGATCTTTCGATCCTCCATGTAAACGTAGTAATAATCTGATTAAAAACAGAAGAAGGTTTGAAAACGGAACCAACGCCATCTGTGTGATTTGTGTTAGCAAGATAAATAAAAAAAAAATTTAAATTTGGAGAGAAAACCATAGAAAAAAGATTAAAACTAAACGATTTTAGTTTTTTCGCTCTCCTGAACAATTTTTTTTCGTATTTTTTTCAAGAAATGTTCCTTTTTCTCGAAAATGATAATAGATATCAAGATGGTTCTTTTTTTTTGTTTAAAGATATCAACACGGTCTAAACACTGAATGAAGGAATTTTTAAAAAGTTGATTCTAAATATATTTTTTTGTAAGTTAAAAAACATGAAAAAAGTTTTAACTTTCAAAGTCTATTAAGTCAATTAGTTTCTAATATTTCTGAAATTCCTTATATATAACGACTGTAGTATTTTTGAAACTATTTTTTCTTATTAATTTTATTTAAGAGGCTCAGAGGCTGTAGCCATATTAGAGACTAGATATTGTTTGCTCTGGCGAAGTTAAACAGCCCTAAAAGAGCTTTGTCGGTATTTTGCAAGATAGAGACTGCGACGATGTCCCGCATAAACAGAGGGGCAGATGCAAGGAGTGTTGTCCTTGGTATTTGGAGCGTGATCAAAAAACGTGATCGGCATCCTCATATTGGTTGCAATGAGCGCACAGTGGGCTTGCAGTAATTCCTAATCGGTTCAAATTGCTACTCGTGGTTAGCCATGTTTTGAGTTCGCGTGCCTGCTGACAAAATCCGGTTGCTAAGGACCTGCCAGACCATGGGAAAGATGCCAATATAGAAGACGCGCTCGTTTTAGAATGTCTTTTACTTCACCTGTATCATTTCAGCAAAGCAGATTTTTTTTACATATCCTGACTACACTATCTGTGCAATGCCAGACCAAAATTTGGGTGCTAAGGTCATGTCAGACAAAAATAAAAGATCTCAATTAGTGAAATTAAGGCGTCCTAAGAAGACGCGCACGTGTGGGAATGTTTCATTAACTACACTTAAATCATGAGAGAAATAGCAATTTCTAGACTTCAAATATATTGATAGGAAACAAATTTTCGGGTAAAAACACTGTTTTTTACTTTATTATTTTTTAATAATAAAGTATTGTGATTGACCTGAAATTTCAAAAAAATTTGCTACCCTGAATTTTTGTATTTACACGTTTTAGGACTAGTAAACACCAAAAAAGCAAAAAACTTCGGGTAAAAAACTTTGGATTACAATATCTTCCGAACCAATTACACCAGGAAGATAAAATTTAGTTTCTGTATATGGGATCACAAGAGGAGTCTACTAAACGTAAATTTTTTGAGGAGGGAGGTGGAGCACGAAAGTGGGGGGATAGCAATTTCTCAAAAAAATATAATTTGAATGCTCGGTTTGGATCAGATAAAAAATGTACGTGAATCCACATTTTCACGAATTTCGTTAAAACTTTTAGACATGTCGAGCTATCAAAGCAATTTTACTTCTGCGGGCTATTTATATAAGCGCCTAGAAACATTCTTAAATTTTTTTTTATATCTAACCCCTAAGAGGGTTTAAAGTGGTTGTGTACATGTTCACGAATTCTGATATATTTCTTAGGTATATTGGGATTTGGAATTCACTTTTACTTCTATAAGCTTTAAACATAGTCGGGGAAAAAACCGATTTAAGTATTTTTCCCTATTAAACCCCCTTGGGGTATTGTTCAAGTTTTCACTGATTCCAAAAATCTCTTCGGTTTAATATGATCGAATTCGCTTTTACTTCTATGGAATATTTTATTGAAAAAAAAATACGTAAATAAATAAAATGATCTGCCAACAGTCTGGACGCAACTTTATTATTTTATGGTTAGGAGTCCGAAACGTGTTTAATGCTGAGCTGCGGTGTAGGTTACTATGCGACTGACATTCTAAGGAATAGCTAGGAGGCAATGTGGAACGTTATTTTTTAGGTTGTCATAAAATAATAAAGTAGCGCCCAGACTGTTGGCAGATTTTGAGTTAATCGGACGAGTTTCGATGGAATTCCGAAGTCAAGGATTATCTTATATAGTACATTCTGTTCTATGCGTGCTGGAAATCCACGAAAATGCACGTCAATGGTATTCTCCCAACATTCTAGCACTTGTTTGACTGAAAATATTTGGTCAATAGTAGATCGCCCGGTACTGAAGCCACCTTGGTATTCGCCGATAATACTTTCTGCAGATAATACTTTCTGCAGATGGCTTTAGTCGATTCTCAATTACTTGAATCAGTATTTTGTAGGACATACACAACAATAAAATGAGTCTGTAACGGTCACATCGCAGTTTATCTGCTTTCTTATAAGTTGGTCATATAATGCTCTTATGCCAGTCGTCCAGCCCAAATTGTACAGGGCGAGTCGCCGAAAATATCGTCCAAAAAACTGAATCGTCAGCTTAGCGACTTTGTGCACTGGCGTCTCGCCTATTAATTTGCCGCCTATTGCCATTCTGCCACAAAATTGAGCAACTGGAGAGAAAAAAGCGATTTCGTGAAATCATTTCTCGTCTGTCACGCATATCCTTTTCGCCTAGTACTGGTGGAGCCGAGTTGTTTGTTTACATTATTTTTCAATGTTATGCAATAAATTGCAATTAAAAAACATACTGCAATCACGCTGTAAGCCAATCGTATGATACTCTAGATGAAATAATGAGCTCTCATTTTAATTGTAGTTGGGGATAAAGTAGAATAAGGAGAGGCATGTGATTTGTTCTAATAAGGACTATCAATTGGGTGCTACTCGCAAGTAAAACACAATATCTTCATTATTCAATTTCAAATCTAAAACTTGGAAAATCACCGAAAGTGAAATTTACCTTTTGCAAGAACTTTCACATGGGAGGTGCATGAAGGACTCACTTCATTTCTAGCATATTTATCCTATTACCTGGAACCAGCCTGAAACGTTCAAAAGATATCGGAAAATATTCTTGAATACTTGTCTTAATGAGTTTTTGTATGCGAGCTACCCGAAGGTGAAGAATGATTTCGCCAACAAATAACCTCAAACTTTATTTTCACTTAAAACTAATTTGTACAAAATTTTTACTGCGTAAATTAAGTTAGGAAATTTTTTCAGGATTGTTGTATGGTAGCTACACGAAGGACTCATGGGATTTTATTCATATTCATACCTTCAGCAATTATTATTAAATCGCCGTATTCAAAATTTCAAAATCGTAGCTTGAAGTGCTCTGAAGTTACCGTTCAATATTGGTAAACACGTGTTTTAAAGACTTTTGTATAACAGCGGCACTAAGAAGTTAACGGATGTTATAATTAATGAACTTAGTCGTGCTTATGACTTAAAACTAATTCCTGCAAAAATTTTATTGCCTGCTTTAACGCATTTTTCAGTTATTATGGATTCTGTAACTTGCATACACTTTTGAAAAACTTGTGTAGGCTTCTACGCGAAGGACTCATTCGATTTACATTATATTCCGAAATTTTGATTAAAACGATGAACCGTGTATGTGTGCAAAATTGTAACTTCCTAACTTGAAGATTTAGACCAATAATCGTGAATACGTGTTTTAAGGACTCGAACGAACGAACGGACGGACCGCTAGCGGATTTGGAGTATCCCAAATAACTCAAATAAGGAAAAAGTAATAAAAAAGAAGAAAAGAATGTCCCATTGCACAAAATCGCTAAAAGCGACGAGGGCGAAAACGTATGGGCGAGAAAATCGTAAAAGGCGAGTCGAGTCGCCTTTGCACAGAATTCCACTACAGGCGCTTTGTGTATTTTTTGGTCGCTCAAGGCTGCTCCTATAATACTTCTCCGACAATAAGTATCTTTGTTGATGCATGTTCAATAGATAGATTATTAATAGTGAACAGTGAATTGATACGTGGTATGATAATTGGGTCGGAGGCCGCCACTCTATTTGGATTTAGCAGCTATTTAAAGTACTCAACCCACCTTTGTTTAATTTGTTCTGCGTCACAAAGAATATTTCCTTCCTTACCCTTACAGAGGTTAATTCGTGGCTTATAGCCTTGTCCTATTTATAGGACGGCAGTATATGTGGATCGTAAATTATATGAGCTCATGTCGGTATTTGATTTATAATTATCGTATGTTATTGTTGTGCTTCCTTTCTTTAGTCTGCAGATTTTATTTGATAATCGCATAAGCTCGTCGTATCTTTCCTTTTCAGCTCTCGTCGGTCTTTCATTGTATTCCTTGTAAGCTTCGTTCTTTTACGTTATTGCGTCGATACGATCATTATCTATCCAATCATTACGTTTCTGTTGGTATTTGCCGCGACACATTAAAAGCAGAAAGGAGCGGCAGAAGCAGAATTGGTTTAGAAAGCACAGGATCATATGGCGCCTGTTTAAATGAAAGCAGCGGCAGAAGCAGAGACGAAAACAGTACTGCTTTTTCGTTCTAAATTCTAAAATTCTGTTTCTGCTTCAGTATTGCCGACGTAAATCACTTAAGAATTCGGAATGTTATCAGCAATGGCAATGTTAAATGTGTCAAAGTTGTTTCCATATATGGTACTCGTATTTAATGATCATTTTAAGCGAAAAGCGCAGAAAAATCAACGGAAACAAAATATTTTCGTCCAGTTCGGACTGTCTCTCTCACACTCACTCATTCTACCTACCATAAAAATTTCAACTTAATATCTCAAGGGGTTTGTGAGCTACGCACCTTCAAACTTGGATTTTCTAGCTGCTTTGAAGCGCCAAAAATAACCAGTGCCATAACAGCATTACACTGGTTATTTTGTATAAATTAGGACAAGTGTCATGTTATGTTGTGAAACGCACTAGACCCGGTTTCATAACAAATCAGTTGTTAATTTTGTTTACTAGATGCCGCTAGCTCCGGAAAGCGGATTTTTATCGGTAATCTCTTTCTTTTAATGTTGTTCACCCTGTCGCACGATTGGTTTTTCCTGCGCTTGGTTCAAGCTTGAAAAATAACCAGTGTCATAACAGCATTAAGCCAGAAATACATGTGCAGAATATATGCACGCAGCACTGCACGCATCTTTGCATGTGAAACAGGCGGGCAGAGTTTTTGACAAATCTCTTGGTTGTATTTGTCATAAATCACCGCATTTTCTGATAGTTGGTTTGAGTTTCAGTTTATTTTAATTGCCAAAAAATGATCTTAGTTTTGATCCCTCAAAAATTTATTTTTGTAATTTCGACTGGTTTTATCGAATAAAAATTGCTTATTTTTTATAACTTCGATGAAACGCTCCTCCATTGCTACTCCACTCCACAAGTACAAAATCACAACTGAAAAATTAACTTACACCAATTTTTTATTTTTCTGTGTTGGTAAATTTGAACTTCAAGTCGTGGCACTGCCGCTGCACAGCAAAAGTAGAAGTAGAGACATCTTGCAGCGCTGCGCTGCATGCAGAATAAGCGTGTGTTTCGTCGCATTTAAACTCAAGCGTTCTAAATCCGTTTTGCCGCGCTGCATGCAGAAATATGCACATGTATTTCTGGCTTTACCCTGCGTCTACACTGACAATTTATCTGGCAATAGCTCTGTTCTTTTTTCATACACTTTCTACACTAGGTTACACTTTCTGCCCTAATGCTGTTCTTTTTGTCGGTGTGACGTCAGAGGTGGCTGTTCTTTTTGTCGAGTGTAGTGTGCTCAGTGTACACTTTTGTACACTGGGTCGGGAGCAGGTGTAAGTTCTTCTTCTTTACTATCTGTCAAAATTGATTTCTGTATGCAGATAAAATTAACTTTTTGAATTTATGAAAATACTGTTTTGAATGAATACATGCAAGAATATTGAATGGCAATAAATTTGCATTGATAGAAGTGAAAGAATAAAGCAAATAAAAAAGTTCGGAATTTTAGCTGTCACTTTCCTACACTAACCCGTTCTTTTTGCGCGATCTACACCCTACACTTTTCAGTGTAAGGTGTATTACACTGAAAGTGTAAGCTACACTAAAGTGGCAAAAAGAACAAACCTAATGACAACGGCAATATTACCATTGAGTTAAATGTCAAATCGCAATGAGTGGCCATTTGATTGCCAGGCAATTTTTATTTGAGCAAGTGAATTCGAAGTGTCAAGTTGTGATGCAAAGCAATCATTTGTTGTCGGTAGCAATCAGTATTGACAGTTTCACCAGGTTTTAAAAGTTCATAATATACCGCACCTTTTTGATCCCACCAAACACAGAGCATTCTCTTCTTTCCAAATCGATTGGTCTTGCAGTCGATGTTGCTGGTTGGCCTGCTGTAACCCATGATTTTCTGCGTTTATGATTCTCAAAATAAATCCACTTTTCATCACCAGTCACAATTCGATGCAGAAATGACTTCCTTCCGTGTCGTTGCAGCAACATTTCACCGATTGTTTTTCGATTTTCCAAGTGCCTTTCAGTCAATTCATGTGGCACCCATTTTCCACTCTTTTGAATCTTTCCCATAGCTTTTAAACGTAAAGAAATTTGTTGATCGGTCAACATTTAGTGCATCTGCTATTTGTATTTGAGTTACTGTATCATCTTCATCCAATATTTCTTGCAAATCGGAGTCTTCAAACTTCTTCTGTGGTCTTCCACGTTCTTCAATTCTCACATGAAAATCGTTACTTCTGAATCGTTGAAACCAATTTCTACATTGTCTTTCACTTAAAGCATGCTCACCATAAGCTTCTACAAGCATTTGATGCGCTTCAGCCACACTTTTCTTCAGAAAAAAACAAAAACGTAATGAAATCCGCAAATCACAACTTTCTGCTACAAAATTTTCCATTTTTAATGAGGTAAAACACTATGTTGTTGCATAAAACTTGAAATGTGGTATACTGAATATTCCTGACAGATGTTGAACCAATTAAAAAAAATATGGGTATGACTCATACACAATAAACGTTACCTCTAGAGCCATCTATGTGTGAACGGCAATTTCATATTTACACACCTGGTACACTATACAACATCTGTACTAAAATAGTTTAAATGCGTGTAGAGTTGTTGGTTAACTTCATATGGTGACGAGCAACAAATACGTCAGTAACTGCTGTTTCGTAAACTTGTGGTATTGTTAGTTTTATATAATAAACCAACGCAGAGGCAATGTTGAAAAACTCAGTTGTTATATAATATTAAAAAACTTATACATTAATTGACTTTATAATTATTAATAACTATTGAAATTCTTTCAATTTATATTAAGAATTAAAATTCATACAAAGTATACTTCTATTTATTTAAAAATAAATTATGCCAATCAGTAATTAGCAAGTGCTTAGTGACTGGCATTTATTTAATTATTGTTTGATTTATTCTACATTATAATTTTACACGGTTTTTCTACAATTTAAAGCAAAAACATTATGTTTGCATAAAATTTGATATCGGAACAAAAAATTTTACTTTACTATTCACTTCTCGAAAATATAATTATGTACAAGCAAAACCTAATCGCATGTTTTCGCGTAAATAAAAATCAACTCAGTTTATCACTAACAAATGAGCCTTTATCAAATGTGACGAGCAGCAATAAACCGCACATTATTGTACTTTATTGTCAACTTTCGAGATGAGGTTGCCTTGCTGCCTTCCTGATTTAGTAAGTTAAAAGATTTGATTTGATTGTGACTTTAATACTCAAAGTAAAATAAATGCAATGAATACGCTTATAGCTATTTTTGTATATGTTTCAATTATCGCCATTGTTTTGCCAATTGCGTTTTATTTCTGTTGGTGTTACTTGGCATATAGTAAAGGAGTAAAGTTTAACAAAAAAAGAAGTGAACAAGGTTCTTACATATTGAAATTATTAACAACGAATTTTTACGAGGACTGCAATGTTTAGAATAAAATAATTTCGAAGCTGTTTCAGTGGTTTGTTTCGTCTTTGGCTACATATCTGTTGACGTCATGAAGCCATAATATCATTGCTATTATACATATAACAATAATGATAAAGCTGATATAACCCGTCTAAATAGACTTCTTCCTGCATGATTCAGTTGCCAAAGTCAATATGGGTACATTACATACATATATGTATAATAACACACTTCGCTGGTTTTGGAAAAACCCCTTGAAAAAATTATTCGTCATATCGTCGTTATGCTACAAAAAGTTCTCAAACCACAATACAATATTTCGAAATGCGGACTTTTATTGTTTGATGCTTCTGAAAAATTCATAAAGTAAACAGCTAGCCTTTGTAATTTGTATGTTTATAATGAAGAAAAAATATAATATTAATTGAAAAAAAATTAGCTTGCGTACTTTTGCAGCATACCGACGATACTTAACATCAGAAAAATTAAATTTTTTGGCTTGTTATCCAAGAAATTATTTAAGTCTACTCTCTCGTTAACTTCGTTAGCTGTCGAAAACTGATTGATTGAATTATGATTTAACCAGAGAATTGAACCTTGTTTTTCCTGTAAATTTTTTTTTCGATGTTCTCAATGATATGAAATCAATATTGATGATTTTTCGAAATCTTTTCTGTCCGGATGTGTATCCATGTAACATGTGATGTGTAGTTACATGCCATATCTATTTGCACGAGAAACTTATCTTATTGTAAACTTAAGTTAGCATGTTAACATCAAATGACAATGAAAATTTTTAAATAAGATGTTTAAATACATCATGAAAATTTAAAACTTGCATTCAATATAAAAAATGTTCTGTAATATTTATTTTATAGAGTGCGACCACTGGTATAACACCTTCGTAAAATACAATGGTGGGCGCAATAAACAAATGGTTTTGCAACACGCAAGGTGGGGTACACACATTTAGTGAGGAAACTCGATTCGTTGGGATTGGTTCCTTAAATACAGTCTCTTTCAACCGTGGCCATAAAATTTCAATGGGACTTAGTTCGAGCGATTTTCTGGTTTCCTATACCAACTATTCAACTTGGTTCTTGACGAGAGTTCTTTTAGTCCGTTTCTCTCTTGGGCCATTCCATCAAGAAACGCCAAAAATAACGAAATTTGTGACCTTACCATCGCCAATTCTTTTGAAAATTTGTGTACTTTAAGAATTAGTGAAAAAAACATACTGCAGTCACGATCGGCTGCAAGCCAATCGAATGGTACTCTAGATGAAATACTGAACTTCGATTTATATTTTAGTTGAGGATAAAGTAGAATAAGGTGTGTGCATGTAGTTTGTCCTTTATTAAGGACTCACATTTGGTTGCTACTCGAAACTAAAAGACAATATCATGAGCGTTTAATTTCATATCTGGAACTAGGTGAGTCATCGAAAAAAAAATTTTCCTTATTCAAGGAGGGAGGTACAGGAAGGAATTTCTTACACATCTTACCTATCCTGTTCCTCGGAACCATTTAAAAATTAATGTGTACAAAATTTCAAATTTCTAGCTTGAAGCGTTCAAAAATTATTGGTGAATATTGTTGAACACGTGTCTTAAGGATTTTTTTTGTATGAAAGCTATCAGAAGGAGTAAAAGTATTTAGCTGACTAGTAAACTCGAGCTTCGTCTTCACTCAAAACTAATTTGTACAAAATTTCGAATTCGTAGCTAAACGATTACTTGAGTTATAGTGAGTTCCGTAAATTAAGTAAAGACATTTAGACAGGATATTTGTATGGCAGCTACACAAAGGACTAATAGGATTTTTTTCATAATCATCCATTTAGCTCAAACTATTGGAAAATCAACACATACAAAATTTCAAAGTCGTATGTTAAACCCTTCTGAAGTTATCAGCCAGTATTCTTGAACACGTGTTTTAATAACATTTTGTATGGCAGCTACCCGAAGGACTAGGACGACTTTGCCCGTTAACGAACTTAGCCTTACAAATTCGACCAAACATCCTGATTCAAGATTCTAGGTCAAGGCGCTCTTGAGTTATCGTGCTAACGGGCAGACGGACGGATGTCAAGAGGATTTGGAGTTGTTGGCACCAAATAAACAAAAAATATTATGTAACTTTTTTTCGCCCGAGGCTCGGTTCTATGCGTTACAAACTTTTGGGCTGGATTAAACTTATAATACTCTCAGATTTTATCTAGAGTTTAAAAGTTTAAATTAAATTTTTTGTTTCTATCTCATTTTTTTGTTAGTTATAGTATTGTGGGGGCACTAGAATGGACACACAATTAATTAAAAGTATTTTAGTTTTAAATAAAAGAGGTTTATTAACGTTTTAATAACAACTTCGATCGCGGCATCGGATCTTCGCGTCGGTAAGATTTGGAAGTACGTCGTCTTCTGTTCTTTTCTTCTTCTGGGTTGCCAGGTAGTAATGTTCGGACCGCGTCTGTGGCCGGGAATAGGCTGTTGCCCGATGAGTGGTAATCAGGTGTTGTCCTAGGAGTTGGGGTCAGGTGTTGCCCTGGGAGTTGCGGTTAGGTGTTGCCCTGTTAGTTGCGGTCACCACAGTATGTTAAATATTGCCCAAAAATGGCATCCGAGTCCTCTTTGAAAATTCATATCTCTGACCATTTTTATCATGGAACAATAAAATAGGGCTTATTTTAAAGGGCAAGGCTATCGCAATATAAAAAATAGGAATAAAAATTATCCTTGAAATTTTTTTTTTTAAAGAATAACGATTTTATCTTGAATTGAATATCTCAAAAAGCATATCTTTAATTTTTTCATATTTTATACAGGGTGTTTGGTACTCCGTGCACGACCTTGTAAGGGGTTATTCCTTGATATATTTGGAGAAAAAAATTGTTCCGCAGGGTGGGTCAATTTTCAATAACAGTGGAGATACAGGGTGGTTAAGAAAAGTGTTTTTGACCGGTACCCTTACTCACTTAAAACGTTATATCTTGAAAACGAATAATCACAAGGCAACGTGTTATAACTCGTTTTTTAGGCAATCGAATTATCTTTATTACTTCCAAAATGTTAATCGTAACTCATACATATGTATGCAGCTTTTGTAGGTAATAATACGGCACATAAAAAAATAAAATTAAAATGACATGTTTATAATGGGGTTTTCTGAGAAAAACTACATTGATCACTGAATTTTAAGGGTTCACGTAGCAAAAATTGGTGTTTTCGAGTAAATATCTCAAGATTGGGTGCAGTTACAATTTAGACTGTTACATCAAATGAAAGATAATTCGATTGCCTAAAAAACGAGTTATAACACGTTGCCTTGTGATTATTCGTTTTCAAGATATAACGTTTTAAGTGAGTAAGGGTACCGGTCAAAAACACTTTTCTTAACCACCCTGTATCTCCACTGTTATTGAAAATTGACCCACCCTGTGGAACAATTTTTTTAAATTGAAAATAACAATAATTATACCACATTTGGTATGTCCTACTAATCAGAGAATAATAGGTTAGCAGGTAAAGCCTTAAAGGAATGGATAGCAATTATATGTCCTTTTTTGGTAGGCAAAAACTATTCAGTCGTACTTCCATTATTTAGAAGAAAAAATCGAATTTATTATTTTACTTATGATGGAAAAAAACCAACAGTCCTTATTCAATATTGTATTGCTGTAATCCATTTAGACAATGAAATCATCGTTCAAAACTATTATTCACCGAAGACGAAGAATATACAGCAACGCTGATACGCTCTCACGTCGTCCTTGCTCACCAAACTGCAAGTGTTGTCATCACGTAGAAGAAAAAGAAGTCGGCGAAACCATTCAACAAATACCGACCGAACCAAATGATGGATGGAATCAACAAGAACTTAAAGATAATCAACGAAAAGATCCTGATATCTCACCGATTATGGCATAGAAGGATAAAATGAAACGGCCGGAGTGGATAGACATCTCACAATTCAGCGAAACCTTAAATAGTTATTGGGCGCAATGAAACTCCCTCCACCTAGATGGCGGACTATTAAAACGGAAATGAGAGACTGCTAACGGAACATCGCATCTCATGCAAACCATTTTCCCGCATTCCAAAGTCGAGCCAATTCTAAAGGACTATCACGAAGCTACTTCCGGTTGACCCTTGAGTATAAATAGAACCTTGGCAAAGATACGAGAGAGGTTCTATTGGATCCATCTACGAAATGGTGTCGAAAATTGGTGCCGTAAGTGTATACTACCTGTACATCGAGTAAGGTCCCGCAACGCAGATCAAAGAGCGAAATGCAACAATACAACGTGGAAGCTCCATTCGAGAGAATTGCTGTGGATATTGTTGAACAATTTCCGGAATTAGAAAATGGTAATCGCTATATTCTTGTGATCATCGATTATATCAGCAAGCGGCCCAAAGCTTACGCCATTCCAAAGCAAGAAGCAGTTACCGTCGTAGAGCAAATTGTTACCAATGGGGTGAGCGGATTTGGAGTTCCACGTGAACTACACTCCGATCAAGGACGCAAATCCCAAACATTTAAACATGTGTGCTGGGCATAAATAAAACAAGGATAACCGCACTACATCCACAGTCCGTTCGAATGGTGGAACGTTTCTACATGACACTGAATTTAAACTTCTCCAAACTCATCAGCGAGAGGCAACAGGACTGAGATCAACATATTTCTCTATTGGCATATGGCCTACAGAACATCGGTGCACGCAACAACCGGACAAAATCCCTTCCGAGTCATCTTCGGAAAGAATATTATATTATTAATGTTTGGAATGCCACCCGACAAACCAACCCATCCAAAAGATTACGTCTCGGATCTACACCATCGATAACACACGATTTACTACCTGGTCAGATATAAGAATAATTTGGCGACTGATCGCATGAAAACTAGGTATGACCAAAGGGCGAATTCATTAGGATTCCAAGGGGCCGATTTAGTTTGGCTATACAATCCCAAACGACTAAAGGGGAGGTCACCGAAACTGCAGCGCAATTGAGAAGGCCATTACCAAATCATCACCCGGTCAAATGATGTTGTTTATGGGTATAAAATATTGTTCAAGTTTTCTGTTTCTGAAATCTTTTGGCTTTAATGAAATCGAAATCGCTTTTACTTCTATTGAATATTGTATTAAAAAAACGCAATTTCAACTTTATTATTTTTTGGATAGAAGTCCGGAACGCGTTTCATGCTGAGATGCGGTGTAGGTTACTATGCGACTGACAATCTAAAAAAAAACCTGGATGCTAATTGGGACGTTATTTTTCAGGTTGTCAGGTTTTGACGGACACGGAGACGGACGAAACGAGAATATTGGTTGGTTGTGTGTCTTTCTTTTCATCGAGTTCCTATAATTCACTCTGTTAGTCTTCGTTCTCACTTGAATGAAGTGTTATTTTAAGTAGTTCACTCGTGAACGGTCCATCTCTAATTTAGATCATACTGGTTGTGCTCAATATTCATGCCGCACCGTATGCGATGTTGAATGCAGTACATAACATGCATATGATATTGTTGCGAGCTAGGGGTTCGCCGGGATTTCAAGTAAAACACAATTCGGTTAAAATAAAAATAAGTGATAATTTATTCAATCGCACTATTAATTCTATTCGCACAATAATTCGCACTGTATGGCAATACCGCCCGCTTATACCATATGTCGCTTGACTCGTTCACTTTCGTTCTCTCTCAACACGGTCGCGTGTACCCGCTGTCTGTCACAGTCGACGTAATCAAAATTACTGTGTCTTCGCTGAACGCTTTACCTGCTTAAATACTAGCCGGTTGCAGTCTAGGATGTACTTGAATGTTCACCGGTGATGTGGATGTTTCTCGAAGGCTTTAGAGCTTTCGATTTTGATCTTCGTTCAGTGGTTTATGTACAGGGTTTTAGTACATTGGAGAGCATTCGATAAGAAGAGAGATACAATCGTGTTGTTTCGCCTTATCTTCAGCTAGGTTTCTGATTGGGTTATTTTGCAACTAGGTATTCGGTTGTTGTTGTTTTCATTATGTGAAACGATCGAGTTGCACGGTTGCCAGGCTTACATGTAACAATATGTATACCACTGTTATGTTCGTATACGCATTCGGAATAACCGTGAATGCATTTATAGTGGCATAAGCGTGACTCGGAACGAAACTAAAGAATAGAACTCCTAGATAATATGCTCATATAGATAACATAAAACTACGTAAAGAATATGTTGAACGAAGAGGACGTCATGTCCAATCACTGTTTTCATCTTCGATTAAAGCGCATAAGTTAATAATGTTGTGCAATATGTTGAGTGCCACAGCGGGTACCGACAATCATAACTCCGTATTAAGGATTCTCCATCAAAACTTAGCGTTAAGGTATAAATTAATAGAAGTTCTTGCCTTATTGATATTTCAATACAATTGTTGAAAAATATGTTGAAGTAAATCATAACTATGGACTCGTTTTTGTTTCATATCCAATTACTAGATCACGTACATATGTATAATATTTATTTCTATCTACTAGACAGCAAGTTGAAAAATTTGATTAAGAATCAAATGGAAATAAAACTACTTTGCATAAAAGGAAATAACTATATTACTATCTATACTTCCTTTATTCTATAATAATAAATATTTCTTATTTTAAACTTAAAGCACCAGTAATAGTAACTTCCACGACCACAACGACCCCAGGCGGGTACCCAGTTACTGTACAAAGTACTCCTGGCGGGGGCCTGCAGGCGACACCGTATCCAACAACAATGCCAATGCCACAATCAGGACATATGATGGTAAATCCTCCATACTCAACACACGGAGGGTAAGCCATTTTTTTTTATTAATTAAATTTTTATTAATTAATTTTCTTTAGACCAATGCCACAACCATATTCTGCACCTCAAGGGTAATTTTCTACAATAATATTTTTAAAAAAATAGATTTCATAAAAAAAATTTACAACTTATAGGTATCCGTCCAGTCCGCCATATCCACCTGGAGGTGCACCTGGACAAATGAATCCTCCATCTTACGATCAAGTAGTTGGTTCGGATGCATTCCAAAAACAAGCTCCCTATAATCCAAACTATACGGGACATTAATGTTACATTTATTTGCGTACGTAAATGCACATTTACTACCGCTACTGTTCGTAGATTATATCTAATGTGTTATTCAACAAAAGGAAAAACGAAAAACATGTGATTTAAAGCACAAAACTGTATTTTATTAATTTGTCTTATTACACTTTTACATAATTGAAGTCTGTTGATTTTTGTTTCCGATAAACAACTTCTCACATAATGGTAAAAATACCTAAATGTATTTACAAATAATTTAATGGAGTATTTGAATGAATGAATTATAAAAAAATCTTAAAACTTTGCTCCTTTTTGATACCAAAAAAAACAACAAATAAAAACCGTATGCTGTGTCTTCTAAAAAAATATACTTGTTAGCTTTAATGAATTAGAAGCCATATGTATAAAAAATTCGTTGTAGTCACATATAATTCATACTTAAAAATATAAATTTTTTAAACAATGAACATATTTAATAAATGCTATAAAATATAACATTTTCTGTTTTCCGGTTTGTACGATTTCCAATTGCTTAAACACATAGTTCATAAATTTCTGTCTGAGATTCTTATCTTCTGGTCATGACAGGTCCAACCAAAAAAGAGCGTGCTTGCCAGTCAAGCATGCAAAAAAAGCAAAAAAAATGTCCGTCTGTCCGCGGTACTCAAAATCGTTTGAAGGCGCGTAACTTGTTGAGTTGCCCCTGGCAACACAAATCCCGTCTGGGCTTTGTGAGTGCGATCGATGCTCGACCTGTTGCTCGGGAATCGAGCGCACTCACAAAGTGCCAACTGCAAAAAAAAAAGAAATATATATATAAAATACAAATGAATAAATGATTAAAATACAAAAAGAAAAAAAAGAATTAAAATTTAGAATATAATATAAAAAAATAACTAATAAAAAAAAAATAACCGTCAGTCCTGTCCGTCGAGACGGACGGAATTTAAAAAAATAAAATATATAATAATAATTTTATATGTTTAAATAAAAAAAAAAAGGAGAACAAGAATGAGGTGAGTTTTTTTTTGTTCTTTAAAATTTTTTTAAATGCTCTTGCATTATTTTCTTTTGGTTTTTTTTTGTTTTCTAGTTTAATTCTGGCAGAATTTTTTTTTTTAAATTTTTTTCGGTATATTTTGGGGACTAAATTTTTTTTTAATCGAGATTATTTAGAGGCTAAGAAGAGCCAAATTAAAATGAACCCGAGCGTATAAGCTCCTCTACCTGATCCTCAATAAGGGGCCAAGTTAATGATAATTTTTTGGACAAACTTGGCTGAGGTAGGGTGGGCACACAGGGCGCTATACCATCTGAGCGCCCTGACACATCGCGAAGTCGCGCAACTCCACCGCTTCTTGGTCTTTCACGACCTATTGTGAAAATAGTCCCATTTTAAATCCCTGGAGTAAGCCGACACGAAATCTTTTGTTGTACAGGCCAAGGGTTTATGGTCTGATTATCGAGCAAGAACCCCCGCACAACTGCCGTAGCTAGTCCCGGCCGCAAGCAAGCGTGTCGCTTCCGCTCGATTTTCAGCCACCAATTCGGACGTAGGAGAAATTGGCCCACTCTTTCCTTAACTTTCCTTTCCCTCGAATATTTTGACTTTTTAAAGTCGAAATATTCACTTCAAGGCCTCCGTTTACAACAAAATGGCGCCCAACGTGGGGCTAGCCACGACTGCGCTAGGTGCACAAAGCGTAGCTCATCAACACGCGCGAGTTCGGAAAAATTCCTTGCAAAAAGTTGATGAGTAAAAGGATTAAATTTTGTCGTTCTGCGACCGAATTTTCACCTGAACGGCAACAACAATCCAAGTGTACAGCTTTTCTGATTTTTCCAGAGCAAACCATCTCATCGCTCGTGCATGGAGGCAATGTGGAACTGACCTATTGACGAACCGTTTTGGCAACCTTTAGGCGCTAATTCGGTTCCATAGGAAAGGAAAACATTGTCTGTATGCGAGATAGATGTGATGCTAGTTGGGTCAGACTTTGCTTTCTTGACCCATTCCACTTTTGTTTCGTAAGAACCCTTTTGAGAGCTGGGCATGCCTTGTCTTGGCGGGCATGTCGTCAGACAATTGGGAGTAATACTTGCGAAACTTTAGTGAGTTTGGTGATTGAAAATTCCGTCGAAATTTCGGAAAAGTCCCCTATTTTCTTAGAGTTCCTTTGTAAAGTAAAATAATTTTTTTTTGAACTAACGTATATTTTTTTTGGTAATTAATTTTTTTGGTAAGTCTTCGGACGAAATTTGAACTTAGATTTTTTTTTGCTGTTGATTTTTGCTAGTTGCATTTTTTTTCCCAATTTTTTTTATGTTGAATTTTTTTTCGCGATCCCGATTTTCCCGATAAGTCGAGAAAGACAGATCGACTTCGCGATTTGCTGCATATGAGGGGAGGGGAAAGGAGCGACGACGTGAGGGTTCATTGTTTCGTTTACACATTATATTCATTTATTCATTACTTTTTTTTATAAGTATTAATTTGGCGCTCAATTATTCAATCTTGCATTCAGCATTCATTCATTGATTTTTTATTCATTTGGCGATCAGTCATCCGTTTAAATATCTAATTTTACTCCATTTTAGCCATACAATCATACATTCACACGTTTGTTCATTCGGTCTTTTAATTTATCACATTCGATCATTTAGTCATTCATTCATCGATTCACTCGTTCAGTTATTCGTTCAATTTTTTTGCATTCGATCAATCATTCAATCACCAGTTTTTTTTGCTGTTCATTTATTTGTTCAAACATTCACTTATTATTCAATCAGTTAATTATTCCTGCAGTCGTTAACTAAATCACTCGTTCAATCGCTCGTTCATTTTTTTTCCTTCGCTTAATAAGTCGTTCAATTATTAAATCGTTCATTCAGCCATTCATTCGCGATTTATTACATTTTATTCATTCATTGTTTCAATCAATCGTTCTGTTGTTCGATCAAACGTTCATTCAATAGCTCATTTAGCATTTATTCATTGATTCGTATATACATTCATTCATTTATTCATCCAGTCTTCACTCGTTCTTTCATCCATTCATAATCGAGTACAAATGCTTTAGCTCACTCTCCTCCCAGGTCTAAGAGCAGATTCAGAGGGTGTAGAGAGTAGGACAAGAATGAGGTGGTCGGAAATACGAGACCAATCGCCGACAGAGTCAGTACCAGCGCCGTCGTTGGTTCCAAATTCTTTGGGGGTAGAAGATTTGGTCAAGTTGATACGCACGGTGTTGCGCGAGGAATTGGCACAACAGCCCAGAGACAGCGTCAACTTAAGTCTACCACCACCACCCAATCGACGTGAAGCACTGGACGAGCCTGTGCAAATTCGGGGTCGACCGGCCCATGCGAACGCCAGATTGGCGACCGCAACGGCAACGGCCCAAACTATAGACACCGCAACCATGGCAGTCCGATTCTCCACTAGAGATTGCGATTCAGTGGAGACAGTCAATCATTGCGCGCAGAAGAATTGGTCATCAGGGCCGAAGCGTTATTAATGGGTGATCTGGGCGGGCGCATGGACCTGTTGGCCCAGAATTTTCATTTGGTTTTGGACGGTCGTCCGAACTAATGGTACTGGCTTTGTAGGCGATCCAATCCAGACTCATCCTGGACAGTCTTGCAATCCACCTGCGAGCGCAGTTGAGATTAGGAGGTGCGCAAGCGGATGTTGGGGCGATGTCATGCACCGAACGAGCCATTCTTGCTATATGAGCAAGACATGACGGAGCTCCGCACATTGCTGCGCACTCCCATGTTGGAAAGCGAATTCGTGGATCTGGTGCGCGGGAATTTGCTAGCGAACAGCAAATGTGCTTCTACGAGCTGCACGAGATGGCTCAGTTGCGTCATCTCATGAACCGCGTAGAAGAGCTGCGGAAGGCTACGCGAGCGAATTCCTGGCAGCAGGGAAGGATCCACGAACTTGGCGAACCTCAAGCTGAAACGTCGGAAGAGCCGGAATTGGACGAATTGGCCGGCATATCAAAGTCTTTGACTTGTTGGAATTGGGGGAAGGAAGGGCACGGCTATCGTGAGTGTAGAGAGCCCTTAAAAGGCATTTTCTGCTTTGGTTGTGGACGGGCGGACGTGTTGAAGCCTAACTGCAAGGCGGGAAACTTCTGCAGGGACTGAAGGGTTGCGGGTTCCTCTCGTCCAGGTCCTCCTACTCATACCCCCAGAACGCAATAGTACCTGACTAACCCAGCGATTCAAAAACCAATTCCCAAACCCAATTTCAACTTGTTATCCCAAATAAAAATATTGCACCCCACTTTGATACCCCTTTAGAGACCACTCCAAATTTTGCTATTACCAAACCCACAATTTCACCCCATTTTTCAGCCCCTGTTAACGTAAATTCACCCCCACCTATAATTTTAACCCCTCTTAACCCTCGCATCACGTTTCTGCAGGAGGTAACAGACGTCGATGTCATACCATCTACTTCTACGCCTGGAGGGTTAAGTCCGAGTGGTTCGAGACGAAACTCTATCCATCCTCACAAACCATACCATCACCGGTTGAAGGAGGATTTTTGCCCCTGTTCCAGACGTCCGCGCTGACGAAGTGTCCACACTAACGAACGAAACAGGTTGCAGAACGTCGCATATTCTGGAGGATGGTGGGGCTAAAAAGAAAGCTATTTTATCGACGATCATCACCGAGCCGTTTGACGTACGTCCGTACGCTGTGGTATCCCTGTACTTCTCAAGAAGTATAACACTGATTGACACAGTTGATAGCAATTAGAAAGAAGAATTTGTGTCCTTTCCAACGAGCCCAGAATTATTACGTTACGCTAAGTACAGCAGAAGTTAGAGATCAAACAGTGACCACAGGTACGATGAAAATCCTTTACACCCTGTATATCTTGGTGTAGATTTCTGGCGATCCTTCGAGCTAGCTCCCAGCATCATCAGCGCGGTCGATACTCCCGATACTGCATCGCAACTGATAGCTGTGGATGCCCACCATTCAACGCCCACAGATGTGAAGAGGTTGGAAATGGCAAAGTCCAAATTTCCATCATACGAAGTTCATGGACTGGGTGTGACCAACGTCGTCGAACATAGTACAGACGTTGGTGATGCAAGTCCCATCAAACAGCGGCACTATCCCGTGTCTCCTGCGATCCAAAAACTCTTATATGACGAGATCGATGGCATGAGAGCACTTGGCGTGATAGAGACCAGCCAGAGTGCGTGGTGCTCGCCTGTGGTTCTCGTGAGGAAGCCAGGCAAGGTCAAGTTATGTTTGGACTCGCGCAAAGTCAATAGTGTGACGAAGAAGGATGCTTATCCATTACCACACATTGACGGTATCTTAAGTAGTTTGCCGCAAGCCAACTTTATTACCAGCCTGGACCTCAAAGACGCCTTTTGGCAGATTCCTCTCGAGAACAAATCCAGGGAGTACACATCGTTTACCGTTTCCTGGCCGGCCTCTATACCACTACACTCGCATGCCTTTTGGGTTATGCAACGCGCCGCAAAGGATGTGTCGTTTGATGGACAAAGTCATCCCACCCGAGTTGAAGGAACATGTGTTCGTATATTTGGACGATCTGCTGTTGATTTCCGAAGATTTCGACTCACATCTGGTTTTGTTGGCTGAAGTCGCATAGTGTTTGCGAAAGGCTGGCTTGACTATCAACGTCAACAAGAGCAAGTTTTGTCTGAGATAGGTGAAATATCTCGGATACATGGTTGGAGACGGAGGCTTGAAAACCGATCCGAACAAAGTTTCAGCCATCGTCGATTACCTTTCACCATAGTCCGCACGTCAAGTACGACGCTTCCTTGGTATGGCAGGCTGGTATCGACGATTCGTCCCCAACTTTGCTGCTACCGTGTCACCGATCTCAGACACTAAAGAAGTCCAACCAGTTTGCTTGGACTACAGAGGCACAAACTTCCTTCCTACTAGTGAAAGACTTGTTGACGAAAGCCCCGTTACTGATTAATCCAGATTTTAAGAGTCCTTTCGTAATACAATGCGATGCCAGTAAATCAGGTGTGAGTAGCGTTCTCTTTCAGGAAAACGACGACGGATCGTCACAGAAGCTCACTTCCGCTCAACGCAACTACAGCGTAACCGAACTCGAGTGTTACGCAGCTGTGTTGAGCGTGAAAAAATTTCGAGCCTATGTAGAAGGGACAGCGTTCAAAGTCATTACGGACCACGCAAGTCTCAAATGGCTCATGTCGCAGAAAGACCTGCAAGGACGGTTGGCAAGGTGGAGTCTAAAACTCCAAGGTTACGACTTCACAATCGAGCACCGACGAGGGAGCCTGAATGTTGAACCCGATGCCCTCTCTCGCGTGTACGAAGAGTGATTAAACGCGCTGATCAACGTGGCACCGATGGTGGACATGGATTCTCCAGAGTTCTTTGGCAAGGAATATAAAGCGTGAGTGTCCACTGTCGATGCGAACGCCGATCGGCTTCCTGACGTATGCGTGAGGGCCGGTTTCGTGTACAAGCGCACAGAGCCTCACAACGGTGACTCGATTGCGGAAGTTGTGGATTCCATCGAGCCTTACGTCAGCTGCGATTGCTCAGGCGCACGAGGCAGACACCACGGTCCATGGTGGTTATGCCAAAACGCTAGAGCGAGTCAGGCGATTTTTGTACTGGCCCGGGATGGCTACACAAGTACGCACCTACGTTCTGGCTGGCGACACTTGTAAAGAGACAAAGTCCCCGAACAGACCTCGAGCGCCTATGGGAGAACCGTTCCAAACGGATCAGGCATTCCAACACCTTTACATCGACGTACTGGGATCATATCCGCGTACCAAACGGGGTAAAATAGCTATCTTGATCGTCTTGGACCACTTAACAAAATTCCCCCTTTTACATCCTTTGGGGCGAATCACTGCCGAAGAGATCACCAATTATTTGGAGGGGCAGGTCTTCCATACGTTTGGAACACCTGAGACGATCCTCTCCGATAACGGCTCTCACTTCAGGTCGAATGTGTTCAACTCCATGCTGAACAAATACGGAGTTCAACACCTGTACACCCCGAGCTACTCACCGCAAGCGAATGCTTCAGAACGTGTCAATCAGTCCATCCTGGCCGGTATCCGAGCATTCATCACTGATGACCAAACACGATGGGATGAGAGCCTAAGCAAAATTGGATGTGCCCTTCGGAACTCACTTCACTAAGCCACTGGGTTTTCTCCTTATCAGGTTCTGTTTGGAAATCATATGATGTTGCACGGGAAGGACTACAAGCTGCTGAAGCGTTTGTGAGCATTAGGAGAGTCAAATGTACAGCTTCGACTTCGGGAGGGAATTCCTATCGTGAGGGAACTGGCACAGACGAAAATAAGGGTCGCACATGAGGACAGTAGCAAGCGTTATAATCTGCGTGATGCTAAAACACAATTTTGTGTAGGACAAGAGGTCTACCGAAGAAATTTTTCCCTGTCCACGGCCGCGCAGAATTATAACGCCAAGGTGGCGAAGAAGTTCCTCAAGTGCAGGATTCGTCATGTGCTATGCAACTCACGATACGAATTGGAGGATGTAGGAGGCAAGCGTGTGGATCCAACCACTCCAAGGATCTTAGGCAGTGATTCGAGGGCACTCAGTCGTGCGCACGAGACTCTATAATGCGGCAACTTTATTTAGTCAGTTCGGCGTTGGGAACCAACGTCCCCCATCCCATCTGGGCTTTGTGAGTGCGATCGATGCTCGACCTGTTGCTCGAGAATCGGGCGGACTCTCAAAGTGCCAACTGCAAAAAAAAATATAAAATACAAATGAATAAATGATTAAAATACAAAAAGAAAAAAAAAAGAATTAAAATTTAGAATATAATATAATAAAATAAAAAAATAAATAATAAAAAAAAATGACCGACGGACAGGACTGACGGGACGGAATTTAAAAAAAATATAATAATAATTTTATAATTTTAAATAAAAAAAAAAAATCTCCCAATGGTCTGGGCGAAACTTTATTATTTTTCGGGTCAAAGTTCGGGAGCGGTCAAAGTCGGAGCATATCATCAGTTGTTTCGAGATTATGAAGTTTCTTGGAAAGTTAATTTTGTTCTTAAAATAAAACAAGCCAATCGTATAATACTCTAGATGAATACTGAACTCCGATTTATATTGTAGTTGGGGATAAAGTAGAATTACGTGTGTGCATGTTGTATGTCCTTTATTAAGGACTGCTATTAGATTGCTACTCAAAACTAAAAGACAATATTCAGTGTTAAACTTCATACCTTGAACTGGGTAAGTCATCGAAAAAAAATGTCCTTTTTAAAGGACTTTCACATGGGAGGTGCAGGAAGGACTCACTCGATTTCTTACATATTTATCCTTTTCCTTGGAACTATTCAAAAATTAATGTGTACAAAATTTCAAATTCGTAGCTTGAAGCGTTCAAAAATTATCGGAAAATATTGTTGAACACGTGTCTTAAGGACATTTTGTATGGCAACTACCAGAAGGAGTAAAAGGATTTCGCTGATTAGTAAACTCGAACTTCCTTTTTACTCAAAACTAATTTGTACAAAATTCCGAATTCGTAGCTAAAAGATTACTTGAGTTATAGCGAGTTCCGTAAATTAAGTGATAACGTTTTGACAGGATATTTGTATGGCAGCTACACGAAGGACTAATAGGATTTTCTTCATAATCATACATTTAACTCAAACTATTGGAAAAATACTACATACAAAATTTCAAAGACGTAGCTAAAACCGTTCTGAAGTTATTGGTAATATTCTTGAACACGTGTTTTAAGGACATTTTGTATGGCAGCTACCAGAAGGAGTGAAAGGATTTCGCTTATTAGTAAACTCGAACTTCCTTTTCACTCAAAACTAACTTGTACAAAATTCTGAATTCGTAGCTAAAAGATTACTTGAGTTATAGTGAGTTTCGTAAATTAAGTGAATACATTTTGACAGGATATTTGTATGGCAGCTACACGAAGGACTAACAGGATTTCTTTCATAATCATATATTTAGCTCCAACTATTGAAAAAATAACACATACAAAATTTGAATGACGTAGCTTAAACCCTTCTGAAGTTATCGACCAATATTCTTGAAGAAGTGTTTTAAGGACATTTTGTATGGCAGCTACCAGAAGGAGTAAAAGGATTTCGCTGATTAGTAAACACCGACTTCCTTTTTACTCAAAACTAATTTGTACAAAATTCCGAATTCGTAGCTAAAAGATTACTTGAGTTATTGTGAGTTTTGTAAATTAGGTGAATACATTTTGACAGGATATTTGTATGGCAGCTACACGAAGGACTAAAAGGATTTTCTTCATAATCATATATTTAGCTCCAACTATTGGAAAAATAACACATACAAAATTTCAAAGACGTAGCTTAAACCCTTCTGAAGTTATCGACCAATATTCTTAAACACGTGTTTTAAGGACATTTTGTATGGCAGCTACCCGAAGGAGTAGGACGATTTTGTCCGTTAACGAACTTAGCCTTACAAATTCAACCAAACATCCAGATTCAAAATTTCATGATCCTAGGTGAAGGCGTTCTTGAGTTATCGTGCTAACGGACAGACGGACGGACGGACGTCAGGCGGATTTGAGGTTTTTGGCCACAAATAAACAAAAAATAATATATAACTTTTTTTCGTCCGAGGCTTGGTTCTATGCGTTACAAACTTTTGGGCTGGATTAAACTTATAATACTCTATATGATTTCATCTAGAGTATAAATATTTAAAATAGAGATTTTTAGCCAATTAAACATTGAAAAAGTCCCTGTAGACTATACGAATTTCGGTATATTAGAGTTAAAAACGAATTTGTTGCCTTATCAGACTTAAGAGATATGACGAATTGTTAAAACGTATACAAACCCATTACTTCCACTTGGGGTTTGAATTTCGAAAAAATTGTGAAACAGGTTTTTAAACGATTTCATAAGAAGCAACTTGATATCTCATGAGACACGAGGGATTTTGAAAAATTTGTGAAAACGTAAGCAAACCTCCTTGGTTTTTGAAATTCGAAAAATCGTGAAATAAGTTTTTAGGTCATTACATCAAATGCCGTAATAACCAATTTTATATCTCATCAGAACTAAGGGATGGCAAAATTTGTGAAAACATATGCAAACCCTTGGGGGTTGAATATCTAAAAATTGAGAAATGGTTTTGTAGGCGATTATTTTAAAAGTCTGTGGAAATGAAAAGCGATCTAATATCTCATCAAACCTTTTGAAAAGCATACAACCCCCTTACACCCCTTAGGATTGAAAATACTGAAATTGTCTTTTTGGTTCTTATATGGGAAACCTCAGGAAGAAAAAATGAATTCGATATATCATCAGATCTAAACAATATGTAGGAATCTGTGAAAACATATGCAACCTCCTTACACCCACTCGGGGGTTGAATATCCAAAAATTCTGAAAGGAGTTAATAGATAAATATGAAAACAGCACGAGATAGTAAAAACAATTGAATTACTTGTCACTTCTAAAGGATATGACGGAATTTGTGAAAACTTGTTCAACCCTTTTATATCCTCTTAGGTGCTGAAAAAGGAAAAAACTTAAAAACAGGTTTTAGGCGATTATTACGCAAGCCCGTGAAAGTGAAAAGATATTCGATAATTGATCAGACTTGGGGGATATGGCATAATTCGTGAATAAGTATATAACCCCTTTACACCCCCTTAGGGGTCGAATTTCAAAAAATCCTGAAAGTGCTTTCTATGTATTTATATGAAGAAACCGTAAAATAAAAATGAATTAAATATTTGGGAAGACCTAATTGATATGACGAAAATCGTGAAAATATATGCATTCCATTTTCACTGATACATTTTAGAGCCCCCCCTTCCGAACGCCAATGGATATTTAAAATTTTTTTTATCTAAATTACTTTTCTAGTTGATTTACATATACATACCAAGTTTCAACTTTGTAGCATAAACCGTTCTATAAATAAGAAAAACATCCAACACCCCCGTACCATACTACCCTTATAAAAAATTATATTTATACTATAGTTCTATCTAAATACCATGTTTCAGCTTTATATCATTATAGATTTTCGAGATATAAAAATCGGAACTTTTTCCTTCTCACCCTCCCCCACCCTCACCCTCTACACCCTCACACCCAAAATTTTTTTTTTGATAGGGGTCTATTAGACCTGCTTTTGGTAAAAATTTTAAGCATCTATCTCACACTTTTCTTGAGATATGAGACGTGATTTTTTAGAAAAATTCGCATCCCTCCACTTTCATGATCAACCGCCCCCTTAAAAAATTTTACTCTCAGCAAACTTTATTTGTTAACCTTTATACAAAAAACGAATTTTATTTGTCTAGTGCAATTGATTCGTGAGATATCATAATCTAAAGTTTTTTGTCCCCCACCCTCGTACGCCACTGCCCCCACTCAGATATTCAACTTTAAATTTTGTAACTTCAACCGTTTAGAAGATATGGATTTTAGAATGTGTCGATCTGGGCTTTTTTGCGTTTCGGACGCATTATTTTTCCCCCCACTCCCACACCCCTTCACCCATATTGACAATTTTTATGCAAATGAGTCCACTACCGAAGTTCTATATAAATTCCAAATTTCAGCCTCCTAGCATAATCGGTTGCTGAGATCTAAAAACTAAAATTTTCCGTCTAAAACGCTTCCCCATCCTCTCCCCTCACACCCACACCCCTCAGAATTTGGTCACTTCAAGGGGCCCACCCACTCTATTCATAAAAAAAAATCAATTTAATATCTCAAACCGTTTGGGAGCTACGAGCCTTCAAACGATTTTGCGGACTGACATTTTTTTTTGCTTTTTTCGTGTCTACGAGTCATGAAACGCGAAAAAAAAAAATCGATCACAATACTGTATTATTAGAAAATAATAAAGTAAAAGGAAAACAAGAATGAGGTGAGTTTTCTTTTTATACTCTAGATGAAATCATATAGAGTATTATAAGTTTAATCCAGCCGAAAAGTTTGTAACGCATAGAACCAAGCCTCGGACGAAAAAAAGTTATATATTATTTTTCGTTTATTTGTGCCCAAAAACCTCAAATCCGCCTGACGTCCGTCCGTCCGTCCGTCCGTCCGTCCGTCTGTCCGTGAACACGATAACTCAAGAACGCCTTCACCTAGGATCATGAAATTTTGAATCTGGATGTTTGGTTGAATTTGTAAGGCTAAGGTCGTTAACGGGCAAAATCGTCCTACTCCTTCGGGTAGCTGCCATACAAAATGTCCTTAAAACACGTGTTCAAGAATATTGGTCGATAACTTAAGAAGGGTTTAAGCTACGACTTTGAAATTTTGTATGTGTTATTTTTCCAATAGTTAGAGTTAAATATATGATTATGAAGAAAATCCTGTTAGTCCTTCGTGTAGCTGCCATACAAATATCCTGTCAAAATGTATTCACTTAATTTACGAAACTCACTATAACTCAAGTAATCTTTTAGCTACGAATTCGGAATTTTGTACAAATTAGTTTTGAGTAAAAAGGAAGTTCGAGTTTACTAATCAGCGAAACCCTTTTATTCCTTCTGGTAGCTGCCATACAAAATGTCCTTAAAACACGTGTTCAAGAATATTGGTCGATAACTTGAGAAAGGTTTAAGCTACGACATTGAAATTTTGTATGTGTTATTTTTCCAATAGGTGGAGTTAAATATATGATTATGAAGAAAATCCTGTTGGTCCTTCGTGTAGCTGCCATACAAATATCCTGTCAAAATATATTGACTTAATTTACGAAACTCACTATAACTCAAGTAATCTTTCAGCTACGAATTCGGAATTTTAAACAAGTTAGTTTTGAGTGAAAAGGAAGTTCAAGTTAACTAATCAGCGATATTCTTTTACTCCTTCTGGTAGCTGCCATACAAAATGTCCTTAAAACACGTGTTCAAGAATATTGCCGATAACTTCAGAACGATTTAAGCTACGTCATTGAAATTTTGTATGTGTTATTTTTCCAAAAGTTGGAGCTAAATGTATGATTATGAAGAAAATCCTATTAGTCCTTCGTGTAGCTGCCATACAAATATCCTGTCAAATAGCCTTCACTTAATTTACGGAACTCACTATAACTCAAGTATTATTTTAGCTATGAACTCGAAATTTTGTACAAATTAGTTTTGAGTGAAAACAAAGTTCGAGTTTACTAATCAGCAAAATCCTTTTACTCCTTCTGGTACCTGCCATACAAAATGTCCTTAAGACACGTGTTCAACAATATTTTTCGATAACTTTTGAACGCTTCAAGCTACGAATTTCAAATTTTGTACACGTTCATTTTTAAATGGTTCCAAGGAAAAGCATAAATATGTAAGGAATCGAGTGAGTCCTTCCTGCACCTCCCATGCGAAAGTCCTTCAAAAAGGACATTTTTGTTCGATGACTTACCCAGTTTAAGATATGAAATTAAACACTGAATATTGTCTTTTAGTTTTCAGTAGCAATCTAATGGTATTCCTTAATAAAAGACATACAACATACACACGCGTCATTCTACTTTATCCCCAACTACAATATAAATCGGAGTTAAGTATTCATCTAGAGTATTATACGATTGGCTTGCAGCCGATCGTGACTGCAGTATGTTTTTCTTTTAAATTTTTCTTGCTTTATTGCCGTAGCTAGTCTCGGCCGCCAGCCAGCGTGTCGCTTCCGCTCGATTTTCATCCACCAATTCGGACGTAGGAGGAATTGGCCCACTCTTTCCTGAACCTTCCTTTCCCTCGAAAATTTTGACTTTTTAAAGTCGAAATATTCACTCCAAGGCCTCCGTTCATAACAAACTCCCAAACTCGTTGAGATATTAAGTTAACATTTTTATGGTGGGTAGATTGGGTGAACCCAGGTGGCTGTAATTACCGTATATCTCCACAGAAACTTAGTGAAGTTATTTTACCACATAAACATCAATATTTCAAGAGAGAACAAAACCGATAAGAACCCTTCACCTATCGTCTTGCTCCCGCTTTACCCTTGCAATTATTAAAAAAACAAGAACACGTTGAAATATTTCTGGTTTTCTCTCACTATCTCCAACCCTTTATGCCATAGACCATATCCACATATGCTCAATTTTAACCGAATTTGTGTTTTTTATGTAAACAAACAGCAAACCCACTCTGTCAAAACAGCTATGACGCAGTTTCGTTTTTGCTTCATTTCTCTCGGCCCATTTTATTTCCTCATATTCTTATTCGTAGGGTAAACACAACTGTTATCTTTTGGGAGGATGTAGGTGTAAGGGGGAGGAGAGGGGAGCGTGTTAGACGAAAAATTTCAGTTTCTAAATCTCAGGAACCACTTATGCTAGGAGGCGGAAACTTGGAACTTATATAAAACTATGATAGTGGACTCATTTGCAAAAAATGGTCGATAGGGGTAGAGGGGTGTGGAAGTGGGGAAAGAATAATGAGACCGAAACGCTTAAAAGCCGGGATTGAAACATTGTAAAATCCATATCTCCTGAACGATTGATGTCAGAAGGTTGAAACTTTGTGGTTGTCTTTAGGGATACCTCAAGACTAGACAAGGGCTAACATTTTTAAGGGTGGTGGTTGGGTGTGGGGGTGGTGGTGTGAGAAACTTTGGATTACAACATCTTCCGAACCAATTACACCAGGAAGATAAAATTTTATTTCTGTATAGGGGATCAACAGTGGAGTCGACTGAAAGTAAAGTTTTTGAGGGGGGAGGTGGATCACGAAAGTGGGGGGATAGCAATTTTTCAAAAAATTTAATTTTCATATCTCAAAAACCGCAACATATATGATCTTGAAAATTTTACAGGATTTGGTGTCAGTAAGGAAAAAATTTTGGAAGTGTGCGTGTGGGGTGATGGTGAAAGGGGGTAGAAAGGAAAACATTCTGATTTTTATTTCTCGAAAACCGTAATGAATAGAAAGCTAAAAATGTTCGACTATATAGAGCCACAATAGAGGTATCCTAGAAAAAATTGTTGATAGAGGTAGCAAGGTGGGGCGCCGAGGGCTAGTTTTTTATATCTCAAAAACAGTTTATGCTAGAAAGTTTAAACTTAGTACGTATATGTAGATGCGCTACTAGAGCAATCAATAAGCAAAAAAAAGCTCAGATTTTTATTGACGTTCAGAGGTTGACTTTCACGAATTTCGTTAAAACTTTTAGACATGTAAAGCTATCAAAGCACTTTTATTTCTGCATGCTATTTAAAATAGGAGCCTAGAAACGTCCCTCAAAATTTTTCGATATTCAACCCCCAAGGCAGTGGCGCGACGTGATAATTCAACAAGGAGAAGCAATTGGTTAATATCCAAAATTTATTATTATTATTCGCCTACAAATTTACTGCGTATTAATTGAACCTCCTCCATTAGCTACTTTTAACATTACTAATATAAAAGCACCCAGCAATCACGAGCGGGAACCAGGAGGCTACTTGGAACGTTATTTTTTTAGAGTTGTCAGTCGCAGTCACCTACACCGCATCTAATCATTAAACGCGTTCCGGACTTCTATAAAAAAAATTATGAAGTTTCGCCCAGAGTATTGGGACATTTTTTTTTATTTACTTACGTATTTTTCTGAATAGAAGAGTCAATAGAAGTAAAACCGAATTCGATCTCATTAACCATAAAAGTTTTTCGGAATTCGTGAAAATCCCCAGGGGTTTAATATCAAAAAATGCTTGCATCCGATTTTTTTCAATTAAATTTAAAGCCTCTAGAAATAAAAGTGAATTAAATATCTCATTAAACCCAATATATGAAAATTCGTGAAAATGTACACAACCACTTTACACCCCCTAATGGTTTAAATATCGAGAAATTGGAAAAAAAACATTTCTAGGTGCTTACATAAAGAACCCGCAGAAATAAAATTTATATCGGCATGTCCAATATATATAAGGAAATCGTGAAAATGTGGAAAAATCCCTTTTCACGGACATTTGTTTTACTCAACCTCTATGCCAATAAAAATCTGAATTTTATTCCTTTAATTTCTTGAGTAGCATACGTACATATACGTATTAAGTTACAACTTTCTTCTTCATAAGCCGTTTCTGAGATTTAAAAAACCACCACCCACCCAATGCCTTGCTACCCATATAAAAAAATTGTTTCTAGGATACCTCTTTATTGGCTTTATGTAGTCAATTTTTAGCTTTCTATGGTTTGTGGTTTTTGAAAAATAAAAATCGATATTATTTTCTTTACACCCCCTCCCACCATCAGCCCCTTCACCAGTACCTCCAAAATTTTTTTCCTGTTAGAAGTCTGCTGGGCCTAACTCCTGTAAAATTTCTAAGATCATATGTGGTACGGTTCTTGAGATATACAAATGAAATTTTATTAAAAATGGCTATCGCCCCACTTTTGTGCTCCACCTCCCACCTCAAAAATTTTAATGAGCTTTACTTGTAATCCTATATACACAAACCAAATTTTACCTTCCTGGTATAATTGGTTCGGAAGATATTCTAATCCAAAGTTTTTTACCCCTACCCCTACACACCACCACCCGATTCAAAAATTTTAGCTTTTGATTAATCTCCTATTATCCCTGAAGACAACTACAAAGTTTCAATGTTCTGACATAAACCGTTCAGAAGATACGTATTTTAGAATGTTTCAACCCCAGCTTTCAAGCACTTCGAACACATTGCTTTCCCCTCCACTCCCACACTCCTCAACTCTTATCGCCAATTTTTTTGCAAATAGGTCCACTATCATAGTTCTACATAAGTTCCAAGTTTCAGTCTCCTAGCGTAAGTGGTTCCTGAGATCTAAAAACCAAATTAAATATAATTCAACTATTTACCACAATTCAATTCCAAACTTCGATCAAAATTCAATTCCTATCCTACTCTGGTAGCACTTATTTCTTATCAGATCTCTGCTTGCTGATAGCTTCACCGTCGCAGACAGGAATGTGCGGAAGCAAATATCTTATTGCATCCACCGTGGCGTGTACAAATATTTTTTTTCATGACGTCACAGTGTGCTTACTACGGAATGAAATGAACGCTCACAGATGCAACTTTCAAATTGCTTCCATGTGTCTTGTTCTTGGTTTCTTATCGCTTGTCTTTTTCGTGGTGTTGCCAAATCGGCTGCGTGCGATATTCGCGTGTAGTTTCTTGCGAACTTTTATTTAGACTGTTACCTCGTTCACGTGGTAGCGTAGTGTATGAAAAATGAAAAAAATGAAAAATTTCGTGTGTTCACGTGGTACTACGAAGTACCACGTGAACGAGGTATGTGTCAAAGAAAATGTTTGAAACATGAATTTTTTTCGAGATTTTTCTGCGCGATTTAGAAAACGCATTTTAGATATAATATTTTCAGCAAAATGTAAGGGAAGCAATGCTTCCCTTGCTTCCATGGACGCCACGCCACTGCCCCAAGGATGTGTGGTTGTGTACATATTCACGAATTCCAATATATTTCTTAGGTCTACTGAGATTTGGAGTTCACTTTCACTTCTAAAAGCTTTAAACATATACCTCGTTCACGTGGTCAAACACGTACCGCTACGTAGCACTTAGTAGTACCACGTGAACACACGAAATTTTGCTACGAAGCTGTTTTTCTACAACGTAGCAAAACCGCGTAGTGTAGTGTAGGGTCACTATATACACAACACTCTCTACCTAGGGTTTGGCAGATACGTCTAATTCGGTCGTTTCTGTACTAGAAATTGTAATTTAACCTCACAAAAATCGCCTGTTTATGTACTAGTTCGCCTGTTTTTGTACTACTGAGAATTGCTATCAAATTGCGTTTTTGAAGTGTGTTAGTGCGAATATGTGAAGAGTCGGAAAAAGAGCTGTCGGTTAACTTCCACAATTCTAGTACGTGTTTTTCTTTGATATGGAAGTGTGTGTGCGCGAAATTGTGGTTTTCAATGGAAAATTTCCCTATTTCTTTCATTTCTTCTATGGAAATTTACAATTTTGCAGCGAAAAGTGAATTATTTCGAATGTTTATAAAGCAAAATCCCATAAACATGGAAAAAATTTAAATTTACTGGTTTTTCACCTTGGTACGCATCTGCCAAACCCCTCTTAGAGGCTGTTTTGGTGTGAGTGTGTATACAGTAACCCTAGTGTAGTGTAGTGGATTTGCTAATCCTTCCCACGAGAACACTTGCCGTTGCCCTCCGTATTACTTTTCGAGTGAATTGTCAAAAAACTGTGTTGACAGACAACTTTATTTGTTTGGATTTTCTCAACGATTCTAATACCAGTACCTTTAATGACTCCAATTCACTGAAAAATAAAAGAAGAAAGGTTATTTAAGAAATAAAACGACGAATGTAATTTTTTTTTAATAAAATAAATACCAGTTGTGACAGCTGTCAATTAATAATCAAGAGTGCGAAACGTAACGAAAACGCATTTTAGATATATACGTCAATTCACTTCACGTGAACACTCATATAGCAACCGGATTTCATAATACGCTACACTACACTACGCTACCACGTGAACGAGGTAATAGTCATAGCGTAGCATAGAAAAAACCGATTTAAGTATTTTTCAATATTAAACCCCCTGGGAGTATAAGGTATAGTTCAAGTTTTCACGAATTTCGAAAATCGTTTACGTTTAATGTGATCGAATTCGTGTTTACTTCTATGAAATCTTCCATTGATAAGAAAATATTTAAATAAATAAAAAAAAATCTGCCAACAGTCTGGGCGCAACTTTGTATTTTTTTCGGTAGATGTCCGGAACGCATTTAATGCTGAGAGGCGATGTAGGTTACTATGCAACTGACAGCCTAAAGAATACCCAGGAGGCTATTGAAAAGGAAATGCTAAAGGAAAAGGCAATACAGCTGCATTCCCAACTGAAGAAAAATAGTCATTCTTTCAACGCTAGCGGAGAATGGCTACAACGATTTTTAAGACGCGCTATGGAGTGTGTTTCGTGAAAGTAACGAGTGAAAAACTTTCACCGCAACCGGAACTTATTGAGCCCTTTCAAAGAGAAGTCAACAACAAGTTTGAGGAAATGCAAGTGTCTACAGAACAGCTTTATATCGTAAATGACAATGAGCTCTTTCGGCAGTTTCTTCTACAGATGGGAAAAATGGGTCAATGATGTGACCCGGGTTAACTGACCCGGTTCACCAATTTGACCCGTTCAGTAAGACCCGTTCAAATTGAACGAATCCACTTTTTTACTAAAATTCTTGGATCTTGATCAAACTTAGCAATGAAAATATGTAATTTGTTGATATTTTAAAGAATGGAAAAGAAATAAATCTTTTCTTGTTTCTTACCCCCGCAATTGTCAAAATGCTTCAAGCCATAGAAAATACCCTTTCACACGGTACGGCTGATGCAGGGATATAGAGAAGACGTTTTACTAGTTCGTAAAGACGTGGAAATCTATATTTATTTTCCAACCACTAAGCCAGTGGATTTTAGTTAGGAAATAAATATCGGTCGTTAATGTAGGAATCCAATTCTTCAATAGCCGCTGCCATCGGGTTCACCACTGGTTGAACAGATTCTCTAAATCCAGTCCAGAAATCGATTACATAGTCCGAAGTTAGTGGTATGATTGTGAGCGGTTCCTTTTCGGGTTGCACCCCTGAGTTTTGGACCCTAGGTAGTCTAATTTTCACCATTTTATCCCTTAAAGACGAATAATCGGATTGGTATATATCATCAGGGAAACCTTTCTTTTTAAATCTGGGATCTAGAAGCACAGCCAACATGATAATATCCGTTGAATCTAAATCCCTAAACCGTACGGACAATTCATTTTTTAAGTTTTCACCCATTTCTTTTACCTGTTATGGTATATCTTTTTCCAGTAAAACTTCATTTGTGCTTCACCATAAATCGAGCTAGAATCGAGGCTTTGGAAACCGAGATTGTTTTTTCAGCGCTGACATCTATAGTCACTGTCTTAAAACAATCAATATTTTAATCGCAATTCGAAACACAAGAATTTATAGTATACTACTAGAATACCACCGACCACAAAAATTGTATCGAGCTCAATACTCGAAATTTCCGAACGCCCCTCCCAGTAAGCCCTAAATTAATTTCGCTCGAGATATTTTCATATGTTCCCACGAGCATTGTTTCTAAAGATAGCAAATCCGTTAAAAATGGACAAATATGTCGCCGTTATGTTTGTGACGTTTGCAAGCGCAAACACATCCAACTAAAATTATTTCTTACGACGCATCGAATCTATAAAATTATAATCCGGGTTGAATCCTTTACAATCCTATACAAAGCAAAACCAATCCATATCCATACAACCCATTCTTCAGAATTTCGATCGGTCAAATTGTAACCCGGGTTGATTTCATCTTTCGCATGTTTCCATCGTTTACAGGTTTCCACGAACGATCGAACGATGCAGGATCGTTCGGTCTCCATGAACGATCGAACGATGCACGATCGTTCGGTCTCCATGAACGATCGAACGATGCACGATCGTCGAACAGACGAATGTGTGGTGTTGTTGGATAGGTGAATGACTTCTTTATTCGATCTTTACAAATCGCGGATCTTTGAGGTGAAGATGATGGCGGATGGATGATGGAGGATGGAGGAAGGATGATGGAGGATCGATGATGGAGGATCGATGATGGAGGATCGATGATGGGGGATCGATGATGGAGGATGGATGATGGAGGATCGATGATGGAGGATCGATGCTGGAGGATCGATGATGGAGGATAGAGGATAGAGGATAGAGGATAGAGGATAAAGGATAAAGGATGGAGGATGGAGAATGGAGGATGGAGGATGGAGAATGGGGGATGGAGAATGGAGGATGGAGGAAGGGGGATGGAGTACTGAGGATGGCGGATGGCGGATGGATGATGGAGGATGGATGATGGAGGATGGAGGATCGATGATGGAGGATTGAGGATGGAGGATGGTGGATGGAGGATGGAGGTTGGAGGATGGAGAATGGATGATGAGGATGGAGGATGGAGGATGGAAGATGGAGGATGGAGGGTGGAGGATGGAGGATATAGGATGGAGGATGGAGAATGGAGGATGGAGGATGGAGGATGGTCGATGGAAGATAGAGGATGGATGATGGACGATGGAGGATCGATGATGGAGGATCGATAATGGAGGATCGATGATGGAGGATCGATGATGGAGAATGGATGATGGAGGATGGAGGATAGAGGATGGAGGATGGAGAATAGGGGATGGAGGATGGAGGATGGAGGATGGAGGATGGAGGATGGAGGATGGATGATGGAGGATAGAGAATAGAGGATGGAGGATGGAGGATTGAGGATAGAGGATGGAGGATGGAGGTTGGAGGATGGAGGATGGAGGATGAAGGATGAAGGATGGAGGATGGATGATGGAGGATGGAGGATAAAGGATGGAGGATGGAGGATGGAGGATGGGGGATGGAGGATGGAGGATGGAGGATGGAGGATGGAGGATGGAGGATGGAGGATAGAGGATAAAGGATGGAAGATGGAGAACGAAGTATGGAGGACAAAGGATGGAGGATGAAGGATAGGGGATAGAAGATAGATGGTGGAAAATGGTGGATTTAGATTTAAAATTAAAGATTAAAGATTAAAGATTAAAGATTAAAAATTAAAGATTAAAGATTAAAGATTAAAGAATAAAGACTAAAGATTGAAGATTAAAGATTAGAGATTAAGGACTAAAGATTAAAGATTAAAAATTGAAGAGTAAAAATTAAAGAATAAAAATTAAAGATTAAAAATTAAAGATTATAGATTAAAGACTAAATATTAAAGTTTGAAAATTAAAGATTGAAGATTGAAGATTAAAGTTTGAATATTTAAGATTAAAGATTATAAATTGAAAATAGGAGATGGAATATAGATTTAGGAAAAAGTATTTCTTTACACTAAAATTTTAAAATGAAATTTTACATTTTTCATTTTTGGTATTTCCACTTGTAAGCCAATTTCAATTTGTTTCACTGCACGCTGGACCTCAAATTAAAATATATCGCTATCTAAAAATTTGGAATTAAAACTCCCTTTTCGGGTTCATGTTTGGCTGACACGCGCTACGCTCCAACTACCTTTTGCGCAGCCCTGCGGGGCTAAAAGGATTAAAACTCCCTTTTGTCACGTTCATGTTTGGCTGACGCGCGCTTCGCTCTTGCCATAGAAATATTTTTACTTTTGCTTACCATTTTATGTGTTTTAAAAAGACTGATTAATTTCTTCTTTGCAACCTTTTCAATTATTATTCCAACGATATATATTAAGGCAATAAGTAAACAATTATTGAGTGTTTACTAAATTTTAGGAAATACACTCTTCGAAAGGTTAAAAATTATGAAGTGTGTAAGAGGCTTTGAGATAAGATCTTTTAATATTTTTAGGCTTTCAATAATTATGACGTCAAATCCGGGACTAGAGCCAATATTTTTTAAAACTAGTTTCCCATTATTTCACGTATTACCCAGCATTGCTTTAAAATAATCAACTTTGAGTTTTTTCATTAAAGCTCATACTTTATTTATAATTTTTTTTTAAATTAGTTTTCGGTTTTTCAATATTAATCTGCAGTCCCCTTGTACGGCAGTGCAAAAGATCCACCTGGATCTCAAAGAGCCTGTTCAATGAAAAAAGCGAGATCCAGTGAACCGGTTCATTGAAAAGATCCGAATTTCCCATCTCTAGATGGGAGCACGAGAGTTGAGGGGGATAGCCATTTTTTAAAAAAAATTAATTCTTATATTTCAAGAATCGTACCAGAAATGAGCTTAGAACTCTTACAGTTAGGCCTAGTAGACTTATAGGAGGGAATAAAATTTTGGTGGTGCTAGTGATGGGGTGACGGTGGAAGGGGGTGGAACATAAAGGTTCTGATTTTTATTTCTGGAAAACCGCAAAGCATAGAAAGCTAAAATCGACAATATAGAACTATAAAGATATCATAGAAAAAAAAAATTGAGACTGATACCCTAAAGAATAACTAGGAGGCTATTTAGAACGTTATTTTTTAGGTTGTCAGTCGCATAGTAACCTACACTACACCGCAAACCTGAGTCTCATTCAAGCTTGGAATATTATATTTACTCAGATGTTTTGCGTTTTGTTGACGCATTTGAATGATTAAACATGAACATGATACACATTATCGCAGGTCGTGTCGTATTCTTTGCTCGTACGTTCCAATTTTAAGATTGAACGATCGTTCGGTAAAATTGTGACCCGGGTTGATCCGTTCAGTTTAGTGACCCGTTCATTTTGAACGGATCTTGACTGAACGACCCATCTCTAGTTTCTTCCAGGTAAAACAATACCCAGTGGGAAAAATAACTAACCACGAATACCATTCTTTACCTGTACTAATGAAAATGGCACGAATAAAATAAAGCCCCAATACCAATTACAAGGTCGAGTTAAAAACCCACGCTATTTCAAGAATTTTGCATGTCCTGTTAAATATAAATATTAAAAAAAACCTGCTGCAATATTTAAGGAATGGTTTAAGTTTTGTACTTGATAAATATTCTTTGAAAATAAACCATATAATTATATGTTTATATTTTTTTGAGAGTAACGGTTTTCTTTTGAGCGGATAGGTGTCCTCCTTTTGGAGATCGCTCATCCTCTAATAGACCAGTTGAAAACCGATGATGAAAAGATAATAACAATGGCAATGCAATCGACGGATCAAGCGTCATTAGACTCATAAAGTTGTATTACTGAAAGAATCTTATCATCAGTGGTTGCTAACGGATCAGCTTTTGTTTAGCTTTGAAACAGCTCTAAGTCAAATAAGTTGTTCTAAATGTAATACACGAGTCGAAACAAGTTCCACCCCAAATGTTAGAAGCCGCTATTGGAAGGTCTTGATAATTCATCACAACTGAATTAAGATGATTTCATTGAATATTTTGAAACCGCCATGGATTGAAGAAGATGAATCCAGAAGTTGTCAAAACGTATTGCGCCAAATACGTATGCGGTCGTTAATTCAAGTGAAATAATTATTACAAAATATTTGTGACGTAAATTCAATTGATGGTGATAGTGACGAAGAAATAAAAATTGTAACTTAAGAACGCTAGAGAATTTAGCACAATTTAACAAATAAAATCCGTTTCTAATTTACATCGGGACCGGAAAAAATGGCAACTTTAGGCAAGTGGTCAAGATAGGAAGGTGGTCACTCTTTCAGGTTCTACTGTATGTATGTACAGGGTGGGCCAAATACAAGTTTCTTTTTAAAAATGCAATTAAATGAACAAAATTAAATTTTTTTCCATGTCTTTATTAGTCAGAGTAAACATTCCCATTAATGATGGAACACAACTTCGTTCAAGTGGATGCCTCCGCTGGCTACGCAGTAGCGCATTCTGTCACTCCAATTTTCCAAGACCTTGTTGATGGTTTCGGGCTGTAGCTCACGGATTGCTTGGATGATATTGGCCTTAAGTGCTTGAATCGTTTCTGGATTGTTGGCATAACATCGGTCCTTCACGGTTCCCCACAAAAAAAAGCCAAAGGGGTTAAATCGCAGCTCTGAGGCGGCCAATTGACATCGATTTGGGAATTTGGTGCGTAAAAGGTCGAAGGTGGCATGGGCTGTGTGGCATGGCGCGCCATCCTGCATGAACCAGAGGTCGTCCAAATCCATGTCTTCAATTTCAGTTAAAAAAAAGTCGGATAACATGGCTCTGTAACGTTCTCCGTTGACCGAAACGTTGTTCCCAGCCTCATTTTCGAAGAAAAATGGTCCAATGGTGCCACCACTCCACAATCCGCACCAAACTGTCACTCTCTGTGGATGCATTGGCTTCTCGACAATAACGGGCGGGTTTTCCGAGCCCCAGATGCGGCAATTTTGTTTGTTAACGTAGCCGCCGAGATGAAAATGCACCTCGTCAGAAAAGATGATTTTTCGCCCAAAATCGTTGTCCAATTCAAGCTGCTCTAAGGCCCAAATTGCGAAGTGATAACGAAGCGGATGGTCGTGCGCCTTCAATTGCTGAGTCAATTGGACCTTGTAAGCGAATAATCCGAGATCTTTGTGCAGAATTCTCCTCAGGCTAGTGCGTGAAATGTTGAGCTGTTGAGATCGACGGCGAGTTGATGTTCGTGGAGTGAGTCTCACACTCTCGGCTACAGCAGCCACATTCTCGTCTGTGCGCACCGTACGACGACGGGGGCCATGAGTGTTGTCCACTAGCATGCCAGTCTCACGAACTTTTTGCACAAACTTGCGTACAGCAGACGCGGTGGGTGCTTCATTTCGGACAAAACTTCTTTTCAAAAAACGCACTGTTTGGGCTACACAGCACTCACTTTGCAAATAAGTTTTCAATATTTCCCAACGTTGTTCAAGCATAAAGCGACTCATTTCGTTCCGCGGAGGTATGATACTGACTTCCTGTCCAGATTTCGAGCGGGAAACAGCTTTCAGTGTCAAAATAACCTATGATTTAAAAAGAAACCACTAGATGGCCCACCCTGTAGATCGTAAAGTTTCTATTCGGCTTTTCGTGTCGGTCGGTACTCGGTGCTCGATTAATTCCATTATAGACACTTTGGGGGAAAATGCGCCAAGAGAAAATCGAAATCGAAACCAAACAATTTTCCTACTGATTTTAAATATTCAAATTCATTCATTAACCGTGCACTCTTTATAAATTCCAAAAATTAGATCATTAGAATTGATTTTTTTCTCGAAAACCGACCATCGAAGTCTAATCATACCCTTACGCTGCCTTCGAAGTTCAAATATACCGACCACCGAAGACCGACCGACTCGAAAAGTCGAGTTAAAAGCTTATTCTAGTGACCGCTAACCCAAATGACTCGCTAACCCAAATGACCCGCTAACCCAAATGGTCGGTCGGGCATTTGGGTTAGCGACCGCCGACTTATGGTGCATTTACACTCAGTTTGAGGCGAGCCTCTATCCCCACCAAAAAATCAACCAATCAGATGGCTCGTGGAGTCGCAAGTCTAACATTCTTCAACTTTTTCTCCGACGCACGCTTCCATATGTGTACACACATACAATGAACTGTGGCAGCATGCACTTCGCAGCCCATCGTATTTTTGTCGTTTCGCACTTATAGGCAAGTTGTGCCGCAGAAGCATGTTGAGTGTAAATTGCTTTCAACACAGCAAAGAACACAGCCGACGAAAACCGGTTTGCAATGGCCTGATGGGGGTAGAGGCTCGCCTCGAGGCGAGCCTCAGGGGTGAGTGTAAACGCACTATTAAGAGCCGTACAGAATGTACGCAATCGCAGTCGGATTGAAATGTCAAAATGTCGCAACGAGATGCAATGAAACGCTGTAAACCGCAAGTAAACGTTCATCCTCTTCACCTCTCTGCACCCGCTCAAGAGTTAGTGCAGAAAAGTGTAGAAAAGTGTAGTGTAGTGTAGTGTAGCCAAAAAGAACAGACCTAATCACATGCATTTGAAACTGGTTTTTTCCCCTCCGTTATTTTGACATTCCAATCCGACTGCGATTGCGTTCATTCTGTCATTTTCCATTTTATTATTTTCTTCTTTAAATAATATAGTGCGTTTTAGGTTATGATATTGTCATATTTGACATTTCGATGCGTTCACTTGCGATCATTTTAGATATTACGAACTTACTTGCGACTATCTGCGACCCATAGCGTTCATTCTGTTTAGCTAGATACAATTAGGGTTACTGTATACACACTCACACCAAAACAGCCTCTAAGAGGGGTTTGGCAGATGCGTACCAAAATACAATTCGGAGATGTAAAAATGACGTGAGAGGAAAATTTAAATTTAAATTTTTTCCATGTTTATGGGATTTCGCTTTATAAACATTCGAAATGACTGACTTTTCGCTGCAAAATTGTAAATTTCCATAGAAGAAATGAAAGAAATAGGGAAATTTTCCATTGAAAACCACAATTTCGCGCACACACACTTCCATATCAAAGAAAAACACGTACTAGAATTGTGGAAGGGAACCGACAGCTCTTTTTCCGACTCTTCACATATTCGCACTAACACACTTCAAAAACGCAATTTGATAGCAATTCTCAGTAGTACAAAAACAGGCGAACTAGTACATAAACAGGCGATTTTTGTGAGGTTAAATTACAATTTCTAGTACAGAAACGACCGAATTAGACGTATCTGCCAAACCCTAGGTAGAGAGTGTGGTGTATATAGAGACCCTAGATACAATCACATGCATTTGAAACTCGTTTTTTCCCCTCCGTTATTTTGACACTCCAATCCGACTGCGATTGCGTCCATTCTGTACGGCTCTTAAGTCACAACGGCAACGCAGTCCGAGGCAGACTAGCTGTCAAAAAGTTGAGCGCGGTGTATTTCCATTGTGGTAGTCACAACGAACGTAGACGAAGGCAGCCTTACGCAGCCATGAAAAAATGTTCGTCAACTCTACAAGCCTGTAGTTAACCTCGAAATCGACAAGTGACTTTTTTATCTTTAAAACATCGAATTGTTACTTGATATGACCGGACTGAATTAAAATTAGCTTAAAAATCGTTTTTAATTGTTCGCTGCTTCGTATGCACGAATACGAGCGCTTTTTGGAAAATTTTAAATTTATTCCAAACTCAAACTGACGCAGACAGTGAATAGTTATCTGACTTGCTTATTTATTGGAGGCGTCAAGGTGCGTCGCGCTGCCTCATTCTACTTTGTATGTGACTCAAGCATTACTCCTAGACGATCTAAAATTAAAGTAAAGAAGAAGAAGATAGAAACGTCATTAGCGAATTACCAATGAAATGGTTAACAACCCTACTTTGATCAAAATACTGCTTTGTACACTATACATTCTGCGGACGGAGATTAGATAGAACATCTGAGTTCGCCCGAACTAATTTCAAGGAATTTATCACTTTCGCTATCAGTGCTTTGGGCATTAAATATGCCGAAAATTAACGAGATCCTGTCCAATATTTTTTCACGATCGAAGCAACTCGAAACTGATGCTGTTCCCGCTTCGGATGAAAATGACGAATCCAATCAGATACCAGCTGCCGACGAAATATACAGTGTACAGCTTCCTTCACACGAGTTACAAATGGCTCAGAATACTAACCAGCAGATTGTTCCGTCGCCAATTGGCAGTGCCGAGCTGATAAGTTCGAATGGTTATCCTTCGGGATCATCGGCCAATAATAACCTGTTGGCGATCAATAACACTCAGGCTCAGAATGTTTATCAGTTCTCAAATATCAATAAATTGCACATAGGATCAGTGTACAAGATTGGATCATCTGAAGGCGGTGACCAAAAGGAGGTTCCGCGAACCAAACCCGTTTTTTACACTCGCACCATACAGACTATGTTACTATCTGATGAGCCTCTTAACGAGCGATATCTCGGTGAAATATCGAAACATTTAGGAGAAGGTTGGCAGGATATAATGCGACAGTTGAAATTTTCCGAAGGGCAGATTCATCAGGCTGTTGTTGATTTTCAAATCGACGGTGGACTCAAGGAGGTAAGTGAGATCTATTGAAATCACATAAATTAGAAGTAATTATTGTGCCATGCTCTTTGTTGTAGGTTATTTATCAATTACTCCTTGACTGGAGTAGAAATGAAAACAACGCCACTTTGGGCGAAATCAGTAAAATTTTATGGAATTCTGGACACAAGGACACTATTTACTACCTAAAACAATACTATAAAAGAAATTCCAATAACAACGCCCCAGCTGAAAAAGATACAATTTGAAAAGTTTAACAAGGTTTACTTTTAGTCTTATATTCGTACGACACGTAAAGATCATTTGATGTGAGTTCTAAAACTCACTTTATCCAGAATTCTTAATATTGGCAAATCACAATTCAAGTTGTAGTTTATATGTATGAACCACGGTCGTATATACAGGTCAGGAAACTACCATGTTGTGTTAGACACCTTTTGTGATGAAAATGAATTACTACGGCTTATCGTCAGGGTCGCTACTTGCGATTGGTTGCGCAACAACGCCGAGTATGCAGCCGTGACAAGAAGGAATGTCAACCATAAATTTATTATTATCTGACAGAAAACCACCACAAAATTACGAAGCTGTTGGTTAATATGACAATAACCAAATTTGTATTCACAAAAGATGTCTACCCCACCACTAAAAATTGCATTGAGTTTCTAGACCTGTATGAAAGACCGTGGTTTTAACTAACATGCTAATTTTTAATCTGATCGAAGTTAAAACCTCTCTCACACCACGGCCACCATCCTCCCCCTCACCTCTACCCTCTCCCCTCCCCCTCCCTCTCTACCCTCCTCCTCCCTTCCTCACCGAGTTATTCAGGTTCCATTATAAATTTATTCGGAAATTTCCCTTTTTTTCCTGATCATCCACAATCGACTGTCCATTTAAAGCATACGACTATCGCAATAAATATAACATTGAGATGAAAATTTTACTTAGATCCCGTCCGTTCTACTATACACTCTAGATAAGGCGAGTTTCGATACCACCATTTCAGTGGATTACGATAAGACGGCAATTTATTTTTGATAGCAACGCATTTTTTTCAAATTTTGGATAAAGCTAGTATTATAAATTATCTGATCACTTTAAAGGTGTTAACGAAAAATTCAAAAACGCTCACACGCTATAAAATAATGTTTGAAAATTTAAAACGATTAATCTTTTGACAATATCAGAAAAATCATTTCTAGAGCTAGCTACATTGTGATTATTGGTCAATTTATTGTGTAACCATTTTTTTAATATTATTCTTAAGATGATAATAGTAATTTTTTGTATATATACAAATAATTTAATAAAAAAAATATGTGTCTGCATATAACCAATAATATTATCTATTTATACATCAGTAGCATTTCGCCATATGAAGGTAGTGAGTTACGAGTCATACCATTTCCAATTAAAATTCCAAATTTAACTTAGTTTGAATGATATTTTTAATGGTACCATAATATTATGAACGATGGCCAAGAAGTGATTATTTAAACTTGAAAAAATATATATACAGAGTTATTTTCGATTTTTATAAATAAAATTGAAAAATAGTAATTTTTATTCCACGGATTCTTTATATAAATGCCTAGAAAGCCTTTTCAGTGTTTTTTGAAATTCAACCCCTAAGGAGTTTAAAGGAGTTGTGCACATTTTCACAAATTCAGCCATATAATTCAAGTCTGAGTAGATATCGACTAACTTTTCCCTTCCACGCCGCGAATGACCTTAAAATTGTACTAGGGGATTTTAATGCAAAAGTCGGAAAGGAGGAGGCTCATAGAGAAACAACAGGAAGACACAGTCTCCATGACATAACCAACGACAATGGCCAGCGTCTTATTGATTTCACAAGCAGCAAAAATATTATAGTTAGCTCTACGTGCTTCCTCCATCACCAAATGGTCACATCTTCAATCAAATAGACCACGTTCTAATTGAGAAAAGGGTTGCTTCTAGTATACTTGATGCACGAACCCTCTGCGGTGGCAATTGTGACTCCGATCACTATCTAGTCAGAGCCAAATATCGATGCCGAATAGCTTGTTGTGGATATTCGAAAACGAGTAGAGCTCACAAATTCAAACCCGGCGAAAAAATAATAACTGGTTCGACCAAGAATGTCGCGATGAAATAAACAGAAAGAATGAGGCTTACAAAAATTTACTGAACGATCAACACGAGTCAAAAAATATATATATGGCGAGCTTAGGCGATTTGCAAAAAAGACCTGCAGACGAGAACAAAGGAAGTACCATAATGACAAGATACAAAAAATAATATGGGACAAAATAAAACGCGGGACGTATACACCAAAGTAAAAGACCTAAAAATGGGATATAAGCCCAAAACCAGTATCTACAAAGACGCAGAAGGTAACATCATCAGCGACACACAAGAAATTAAAAGGAAGATGGGCTTTTTATTTCGAACATCTTCTCAATCCCACTCCACTCCAGCACCGATCACGACAAACAACATCTTAATTGAGGCTTCAACTAACGAAGAAGAACCAACAAGTATGTTCCTTTGCGTACCTTGAAGGTCAGAAGCTCTGCATGCCCTTGGTTTACACCTAAGGTAACATCATTAGTGGCAGAGAGAGAGTATTTTTAAAACTGAATATGCGAAATGCTTGTACAAACTTGCGCGTAATGCTGCTACAAGTGCCATAAGGAAAACCAAGCGCCATTTGTTCGGTTTCAAATTTGACTCTAAGTTACACTCGAAACGTATTTGGAGCAACCTTAAAAACGCAGGTGTATGTGGAAAAGAGCCCGCTAATTGTACTTAAGATTCTGATGAACTAAACCAACACTTCGTTAAAGCCGGGTTGACACGTTACGAGTGGAATCGGAACGAGTGAACTTGGATAGTCACTCGGACGTTTCTCGTATCGTCATAACGTCCGAGATTGCTCGGATTACCTGTTGACACGATACGAGTAACGTCCGAGTGACTATGCGAGTTCACTCGTTCCGAATCCACTCGTAACGTATCAACCCGGCTTTACTCTTGTCCCATTTCTTCCCAAGTTCCTCCTCAGGCCTCTTTCGAAAGTACCATTGAAAGTGGTGTTACGTCGGAAACACGTTTTAATTTTCGATGCATAAGTTTAACCGAGTTATTTTCAGCTGTTAACTCCATTAAATCGTATGCCATGGGACCTGACGGCTTATATCCTAAATTTATAAAAACGATATTCCCATGTATAAGTAACTATGTTTTACACATTTTGAATTCATGCTTATCTATGAGTATTTTCCCTTCTGCGTGGAAAGTTGCAACGGTGCTGCCAATTGCGAAGACCAACTGTCCCTCAACTGTCACTACCGTCCTATCAGTATTCTTTGTTTTCTATCAAAAGTACTAGAGAGAGTTATAACAATGCAAATGCAGGATTACTTACATAACACAAAATTAATATCCCGCTGGCAGTCTGGTTTCCGTCCGCATCATAGCTGTGAGTCAGCATTATTGAAAGTCACTTCCGATGTAAGAATGGCCTTGGATTCAGATATGATCACCTACCTCGTCTTATTAGACTTTTCCAAAGCTTTTGATTCAGTGGACCACAAAAAACTACTGCTTAAATTATCATCGACCTTCAACTTTGATCTAGGCTCAGTTTCGCTACTCCATAGTTTCCTTCGTGATAGGCAGCACGTTCGTTCCTTCCAATTGTGCGTGGTGTGCCTCAGGGATCAATATAAGGTCCACTACTTTTTACTCTTTATATTAATGACTTGCCTGAGGTACTTGTCGACTTTAGTGTGCACTTATATTCAGATGGTGTCCAACTTTACCTAAGTCGTCCTATTGGACTTGTCGAAGATTGCGCGAGTCGTATCAATGACGACTTGGAGCGAGTTTTCAATTGGTCTGTTCGGAATAATTTAAAACTTAATGTGTTGAAGTCACAGTGCATTGTTTTTTACTAAGATTGCAGCCTTCTTGAGGAGTGCCTTCCAAGGGTTATCTTGAATAAATCATCGCTGCCTTTTAACTCCATTGTCAAAAATCTGGGTGTATCCCTTAATAGCTCTATGAGTTGTTGTTCCCATGTATCTACCATATTGAGGAAGGTTTATGGTGGTTTACGTAGGCTCTGAATTTTCGCCAGTATCCTACCATGGAAAATTAGGTTAAAGCTGGTACGTTCACTCATAATTCCTTTCTTTACATATGGTAGTGTTATTTTTCCCAAATTCGATTCCAACTGCCAACGAAAACTAGATGTTGCCTTCAATGATTGCTTACGTTTTGTATTTCGGTTGAGACGCTACAATCATATTTCTCCTTACAGGAATGAATTGCTGGGTTGCTCCCTTTCAATTTACTTGAAACGTAAAATCTTGTTGGTGTTGCATAACATTTTTGTTACAGATGAACCATCTTATTTAAGAGAAAGCTTAGTACCGTTAAACTCGAAGTGACATCAAAGGCTTCTTGCACCACGATATTCGAGGTCAGTTGGAGAGAGTTCCTTCCTTTTTCAGTCGATTAGGCTTTGGAATAATCTTCCTGTCAGTGTTCAGCGCGCGGGCAGTTCTAGTGCTTTCAAGAATATATTATGCAGTTCTATTTTAAATAATTAATTATATTTGTTTCGACTCTGTATTATATCATCCAGTTTATCAATTTCTTTTTATTTTTATTTTTTCTCTCTCTCTCATACAATGTAATTTTTTCATCACTGTTATTTCTTGCTCTTTAACTATGTTTTCTTTTCTTTCTTCTTGCTTTGATTGTTCTTATGGTATTATTATTCCTCTTTTGAATTTATTTGGATTCTATTTTGATTTTATTTGTACTATTATATAATATGTACAATCTTGTAGTACTATATGTATATAAATAAAAATTTAATAAACATTTAACCATCATCGACACTACCTACACTAGATGAAATCAAAGCAGACCAATGTGACCAGAAACTAAACAAAGCGCAGGGAACTGGCGAAATACCAGTTGAACTCGTGTCCTCGACAAGATGAGCAATTCATCGATAATATGCTCTCGACAGGTCTCTGTCAGACCAATAGCATGGAGAATACTTTTGGCCGGTTCCTGGATTTAATTTTTACGTCAAATACAAACTGCATAACTGTCAAAAAATGTAGCGTACCTTTGCTACCTGCATCGAATCATCATCCGGCGCTTCATTTAATATTTAATTTTGAGCTTCCGTTAGTCGACTCTTCTGAGGTCTCGTACCATTACAATTTCAAAAAAGGTGACTTTTCTGTGCTAAATATCGATATTTGTGGATGTGATTGGTCACAAGTGCTTAATGAGAAAGACATTGAGAAAGCTACTAATAATTTTTATTGTGTGACCCATCTAAAAAACTTAAAAAATAAAGCATGGAAATCGTACTGTCTCTCAGGGTGCGAAGCGGATTATGCTACCTACTCTGACTTGCGTGAGTTGTTTGTTAGTCAGTCTAGAGTCGCGTATACTTCGTATATGGTCTCGATGAAATCATCCATTAAAGAAAATCCTAAGGAGTTCTGGAATTTTGTGAACTCTAAGAAACGTACCGATGGATATCCAGCACGTTTATCTCTTGACGATGTTGTCAGCGATGATCCCCTAACTATAAGTAATTTCTTTGCCGATCATTTTCGTACCGCTTTTACATCATCAAACTGTAATATTAGCTACAGTGATTACCACTACATGACTAAGTTTCCGCAGACCTCATTAGAAATGAAAGACCTCAATATTGACGAGGCCACTTTCTTAAGGTTCATCTCGGACATTAATGATAATTTTGGGGTTGGTCCAGATGGTATGCCGGCTATCGTATTGAAACGTTGTGGCGCTTCATTAATGGCACCTTTGCGATACCTATTCAATACCTCCCTTATTTCCGGTGTGTTCCCTAACATTTGGAAATTTTCCACAACTAGACCACTACAGAATTATCGACCTATTGCCAACCTAGCCTGTATATCTAAACTCTTTGAATCGATTGTCTGTGAAGTTTTGAAATTTCATAGTAAATCGATTATTATACCTTTCCAACATGGATTTACCAAAGGCAGATCTACAACGACAAATTTCCATTCCAGTAATCGAAGCGGGTCATCAAGTAGATTGTATTTATACCGACCTTAGTAAGGCGTTTGATAAGATCAATCATAACATTCTGATATGCAAACTTAAGCATTTGGGTTTTCCAATTATGTTTATTAATTGGATAACATCTTATTTATGCAACCGATTTCAAAGAGTTTTATTTCGTGGGGTATTATCCTCGGAAATTTCTAACACATCGGGAGTTCCACAAGGCAGCCACTTAGGTCCTTTATTATTTATATTATTTACTAATGACTTGAGTTCAATGATTTTAAACTCTAGAATTCTTCTCTATGCTGATGATGCAAAGCTTTTCCGCAATATTACGGATATGGACGACTGCATTCTCTTGCAAGAGGACCTTAGCCATTTATCTTATTGGCGTACGTTAAATGACATGCCTCTAAATGTTAATAAATGTACAACTTTTTCTTTTTCGCGTAAGAAATGCCCATTTAATTTTAATTACACCGTTGAAGGAAACTCATTACAAAAATTAGACAAGGTACTTGATCTGGGCGTTTACTTTAATTCATCATTTACTTTCGACGATCATATTAATTATATTGTGAATAAAGTGAACTCCATCTGGGGCTTTGTGCAAAGATGGTGTAAGGATTTCAATGATCCTTACGTCACAAAGGCGTTATATTGTGCTTTTGTTCGATCAATTCGGGAATATGCGTGCCAGGTATGGACTCCATATTATGAGGTCCATAAGAGCAGAATTGAATCTGTGCAGAAAAGATTTTTGAGGTTTGCACTTAAGGGGTTACCCTGGCTTGACTCTCAAAATCTTCCACCCTATTCTGAACGTCTTAATCTTCTCTGTCTTGAATCGCTTGATAACAGAAGGAAAGTTCTCGGGACTGTTTTCGCATTTAACATTATCACTGGAGGAATTGATGCTCCTATATTGTTACAAGAAATTTCTTTCCGTATTCCAGGTCGTACTTTGAGAGACTATACACTACTAAACATTTCATATCATCGAACTAATTATGGGCAACATGAACCGATCACATCCATTTCGCGTCTTGTTAACCGTTTTTATCATGCTATTGATTTTGACTTGAGCGCGACACAACTGAAGTCAGCTTTAAATAAAATAATTAAATAATTTGTTTAAATATTCTATGTAATTGTTACATTTAATGGTCGCTTTTATTTGTTTTAAAACTGTAATGAACTTTAAGTAATATATATATAAAAAAATAAAAAAAAAACTTCTGAAAAACGATGGAAACTGTGTCGCGGAAATACTACACAAGATTATAGTCACTGGATGAAGAAGAAGGCACTTACATCATACATTAATAGAAGAATTTTGATAGGCGGCTCCCATTATGAAACACAAAAAACTCAATTTGACGCGTACTTGACAATTCGAGAACTGTCACTTGACATTTCGAATTTTCGGAATTAGATCATCGAAAATGTTCGAAAATCAATCTTTAGATGTATGTGTGCGGTTTTTCTCGAATTTATTATTCTGATTATGAAAAATTGTGAATAGTATTTGGAGAACAACATTTTTTTTCCCCAATTTTAAAACACTATGCACCTATTATACAAACTCTTTAGCTATTTCAGTACCTTATAAAAAAGTCCGACGTTTTTTTAAATGTACCGACATTTGCCGGACATGTTATGGCCAGACTATCCCTAAGTGCCTTCTTCTTCATCCAGTGACTATAGCCATGTAGAGCGAATGGAAGAATCCCCAAACGTGCTCTTAAAGGCAAAGCGAGAGGTAACAGACCAGTAGGCGAACCACGCAAATAATGGGAAGACTTGGTTGATGAAGATAGCAAAGCCATCTTAAAAACATGCCAACATTCTGGGCGCAACTTTATTATTTTTTGGGTAGAAGTCCGAAACGTCTTTAATGCTGAGATGCTGTGTAGGTTACTATGTAACTGAAAACCTAAAAAAAAGTTCGGGATGCAGTTAGAATGGGGTCGCGCTAGTATACTTACGCCGCTGCCCAATATAACATATGAATTACATAATTGGGTCATACTCCGGGACGAGGTCTAAGTCGTAGTATAATATCAGTTGTCACGTGATTAGGAGGTTTTTCGTGATTTGGTTTTGGGCCATTACATGATATAGGAAATGCGTTTGTAGACGATTATCTAAAAAGTCTGTGGAAGTGAAAACCAATCTAATAGCTCATAAATCCTTAGAAATATGTCGAAAGGCTTACGACCTATTGGAGTTGAATATCTAAAAATACTGAAATCAACTTTTTGACGATTATGTAGGAAGCATTAGGAAGTAGAAATGAATTTGACATCTCATTAGAACTAAGAAATATGTAGGAAAAGTGAAAACATAATACCAACTTTAGCTCGAACCGAGTTCAAATATGAGTCGAGTTACTCACTTGACTCGAGTTTCATAATAGGCCAGTCAATTATAAAACTCGACAATTGGAAAGTCACTTCATTTCCAGCAGTCGAGTAAATTTGACTTTTCTTTCAAGTAAATACTCACTCGATCGGCTATCATAATACGCAGTTCTTTTTACTCACGCTTTTTTTTCGACTCAAAGTCGAGTGAAACTCGACAAGTAGGAAGTAAAAATGTCAACAGTCACAAGTATTTTAGTATCTTGTTTGAGCGGATGAAAATATTTTGTTTCCGTTGATTTTTCTGAGCTTTTCGCGAGTATATGGAAACAATTTTGACACATTTAACATTTCCATTGCTGACAACATTCCCAATTCTTAAGGGATTTACGTTGGCAGTACTGAACCTGAAGTACAGAAACAGAATTTTAGAATTTAGAACGAAAAAGCAGCACTGTTTTCGTCTGTTTCTGCCGCTGCTTTCATTTAAACAGGTGCCATATGATCCTGTGCTTTCTAAACCAATTCTGCTTCTGCCGCTGCTTTTAATGTGTCACGGCCTTAACCACAGATATGTTGAATCGCTAACAAGGATCTTGTGGAAGATCACAACTCTCGAAAGTCACGAGAAGTAAGAACAAAACCAGAGAAAAGGATTCTTGATTTTCTACTAGAACTCTAATAAAAACTTGTTTCATTAGAAAAAATTTATCGACAAGAACGTTAAGATACAATACAAACTATAAATAACACGTGCTTACGTTATGGTTAAATGATTATCAGAATTATAACAAAATATACATGATTATTGATTACATAAATTCAAATGTTTTTTCTTAAGCTTCTTAAATTATTTTCCTTTTCTTTTTCTTTGGATTATCTTCCGGCTTCAATCCCTGAAAATTATATTTAGTCTTAAGACGTTCGCGTATGAGAAGTCCGCGGATAAGTTTCTTCCAGTTCCCGAAAACTCGTTGATAGTATTTTTCATCTTCACGTCGTTCAGCATCTTCCTGATCTCTGGTCCACGCATCGGTGACGAGCTCGGCGAATTCTTCGCATACAATGTAACCATCGATAACCGGATGACATGATCCCTGATGAAAATCGAATCCAGTAACGGCGGGCGCGCAATCTATTTTTAGCTTTTTACAAACACGATTAAGTCCTGGCACTAAAATATTAAAATACATTTACTAATCTAAAATCAACTTTAGCAAACTTATTTTTGTATTATTACAATGTAAATGTACTGTGTTTTTGGGCAACATGGTCGGCTTGAAGAGATCAACATTGCCATATGCATTTCGCGGTACGATTCCATTTTCAGCTGTAGGTGGATCGTATTCCATGGTTTGCCAATAGCCAAATACTTCGAGTGGAAGGTCTTTTATCACACTACTTGTATACTGGATGTAATATATATAAAAAAAATAAATAATTATTTTTAAAGATTTAATTTTCCTCTTTACCTTGTCCCATTTGGGCCTTGCTTTGACAATCTTATACGGCTGTTCGGCTGGTCGAACAACTCGAGCCGATTTCAACCAAATTTCGCGTGAATGTAGAGTTTTGACACATTCTCGTGCATATACAGGCTCACCCCTAACAAAACCTAATGTTAATGCGTCTGCTGGGTAAATAGCCTCGAATTTTAGGAGATGTCGTTGCAAAGCATATAATGGATGATTTTTGTATCTAAAAAAATATAATTTCCATGTGTTTTTTATGTAATAATTTACTGTACTAACTCGGAAATTGTAGACGGTAGCGGTTTATCCAAATGCATGCGGTGAAATTCAACGTCTTCTGCTTTTGAACATTCAGTACGACGACCTAAATACTCGCTTATGGCAATTTCAAGCCATTCCTTATCGACACGAAGTTTTCTTGTTGCTGTATTCCATTGCGGACAATAACGTGGTGATACGTCCTTTAGCGTGTTGTTGTTATTCCATGCAAATACATACGAAATAGGAGTGGTTGCAGATTTCTACGGGGATATTATGTAATTGAAAAATAAATTTAATTTACAAATTCAAATAAAACAACATTTTCTATCATACCCTTATATTATCGACCTTGTCGACTTCTCCTTTGAATAAATTTATAGCAACCCATTTTTCTTCCTTTTCCGAATACACCTCGACCCAAATGTCCATTTTCTTTTTATTAGCCTTCTCTTCATCTTCCGTGTCTGTAGATAGCACACGATTATCTTTCAATTTCTTGTCTGTCGCAGTTGAAGTCGATTGTTTCTGTTTGCTTGGACGAATTCTTTTTGGCGGCGATGGCGCAAAATCATCATCTGAATTTGAAGATCGATTACGAGATTTTAATTTTAATTTTTTTAAATTGACATCGGTATCGGTAGCCCCATCCAACTGCGGAATTTTGAAGTTGTCGGGAGCTAGCTGCTTCAATTTCGACGATGCTCTTGTAGAGCGTTTAGTCGGAAGTTGGAAATAAATCGATTGGGATTCTTCTTGTTTTTTACTAGTTGATGGAGCAGATGATCCTTGTTGGTTGCATGAATTTAATTTAATTCGTTTTGCTGGCATATTCTTTATTATTTCTTTGAAATGATTATTTTCAACAGTTTCAACACTTGTTTTATTTTTTGAACATTTAATGTACTTCTTTTTAGAAGAAATTGCAGGGCTCTTTGGAATTGGGCCATCTTGAAGATTTTCTGCAATATTTCCATTTGATTTCACATCTATGGGTTTGGCGACTTCTGAATCAGGCAACACACGCCTTCTCAACGTTTTTCTCGTAGTCTTTGTAACGATTTCGGATCCGTCGCCGTCAGATTCCATTTTTAATTCTTTTTTTTCTATATCTGTTTTACTTTTGATTTTCTTTATTTTTTCTTTTTCTTTTGTTCGCTTTTCTTTACTGTGGCCCACTTTATTTGTAATAGCTTTATCTTCATCTGCAGTTTTAAAATTTTTATTATTTAGTTGAGCTGTACTTGAAGGTTTTTTTTGTGATATCTTCTTGAGTGAATTTTTTTTATCTTCATCTTTAGTTTTAATGTTTTCATTATTTCGGTTAGATGTACTTATAGGCATTCTTTGTGAAACTTTGTGTGTTATTTCTTTACTGTCATTCTTTCTTTCACCCTTCTTATCATTCGTGATTTTGTTTTTTGTCTCTTTCTTCTCTTCTTTCACTTTTGAATGATTGATCTCATCTTTACTTTTCGTTTTCCTATCGACTTTCGCATCCGATGTTACTTTAATCGTATGCAACTCACTTGAAGGCGGTTTAAAGGATGAAGGAACAAGATTTATAACTAATCGGCACGGCATACCCATCGCTCGGAGCAATATAATAAAAATCATTACAAAATCCTTTTTACAAAGTGCTTCTTTATATTTAATTTGTAGGGCCAACGAAACACCCATTTTCGGCCGCCTCGTAGTCCCCAAATACATTTGATTTTTCCGAATTGGAACTGCTAACTTATACCATTTTGATATTGACTCGAAATATTTAATGCAGGTTTGTCCGTCAGGATAACATGTTTTATTTGGGAGAAGTTTTAATGCCGCTTCCATTAACTCAGGACTATTTAGAACTCGATTGCAATATATGCCGTGTGCAATGTGACACAGTAAAGATATCTTATGCAAATATATTTGTTGTTCTTTAATGTTTCGATTCAATTTTCGTCTAATCATCATTTCAACATCGGTTTCGCCCTTTTTTTGTTGCGCAACTATTTGTGGCAACGGTATGTTAATTTGGAGAACGCCTTCAATTATTGACCCCAGCGGCGTTGGAATATGGTCTAAAATTATTAAATGCAAGTACAGGAAGGTTGAAAATTTTAGAATTTAGGAATAATCAAATTTAAATGATTCTCTTTACAGGCTGTCATCTGAAGTAAATCAGTAGTTTGGGACTGTAATTTATCACGTTAAAAAATATGGCTGCGAGAAGCGCAGAATAAAAATCAAAATCGCAAATGTTTGCTGATATTTCTAAGAATATAATTAACTTTTTTTTCAATCCGATTTATAACAACATCAACCAGATTGCATCAAAGCGTACTTTTTTTAAAAGAAAATAGTCAATTTATGTAATAATAAAACAGATTACAAAACGTTTCACTTGTGAATTTATAGTTCAAAATAAATTAGGACTAACAAAATTACTACTAATGTTCAAATTCACTAAAATTGCTTTGTGTTCTAAATCTTAACTAAATCGTGTCGTACAAAATAAACTCCTTATACCTATTAAAATCGTATGCACAGAAAACAAATAAATATCATCTCATCATTAGAGAACCTGTACACGCACTAACGCAAACATTCACAATCTTGAGAGCGGTCAATGTATGTATGTCTCATTGAAAACCAGTAAATTTCACTCTAATACGTTTTCATTGGCTGTGGTTTTTATGTGTCAAAATCGTCGCAAAAGTTGTTTTATGAAGTATGGGAAGTATGTTTAAAACGATTATTTTGGACAAATTAAAAAAATGCCAATTTTGTGTTCTGAAATTTTAGTTTAGGTTAGTTCGTATACAGTTACTCTACTCATCATCATATCCAGTTTCTAACCGACGCAAACCTTTTTTAATTTACCTTGTACATGCTCCCAATCTGAATCGGAATCACTTCCAACGGTTGTATTATTCCTTCGATTCGTCGAGACACTTTTTTTTTTCTTGCATTGATGACTTTCCAATTTACCAGTGCCTTCACCGAGTGCCAGTAGATTCAAAACATTTACATCTTCGTCCTTTTTAAATACCGTTGATTTCAGTTTTTTCATCTTATCTTCAGCTTCTTCTGCGTTTTTATTATAATTAATGAGTTTGTGAAAATCAACTTGGGCTGTTGAACTTTGCTTTATTACAGTTATCATGTTTATCTTGTGGTTATCATCGTTAACTTGTTGCGAAGATGATGTTGGTGACTGTACTGCACACATTTCTTCTTCGTCGTCTTCGGAATCTGTCAATTGCATGCCAGCATTGCAATCGAAATTTGGAACATTTTCATCACGATCGGAATTGTTTTTAACTACATCGAAGAAGCTTGACTTTAAATCTATTTCTTTGGGATCGATCAAATGGTCGTCTCCGCTACTATCTGAGTCTTGAGAGCATGTAATAGATTTCTTTTTTTTAAATTGTGATGACTGAAGAATTTTTGATATGTTGCGGCTTAATGGTTTTGATGAAGGTTTTTGCTTTTTAAAGATTTGATTGCGTAATGATGATATAGTTTTACTTTTATTTAAAGAATTTCGACGGGATGATAAAGGCGTTTTCAAAGAACTGAAACAAAAAAATATAATTCAATTAATGTCTTTCGATATTAAATGATAAAAAGTTTAAGGAAAGTTAAAAATAATTGATTATTTTACAAATGATAAATGAGAATCTATAACGCAATGATTTCGGTTTTTCAGGTAGACGTCGTACTGCTGAGAATTACAGACAAATATATATCATGTAGTGCTTCCAAAACAACTTCGAGCGTGAGCGACGCGCATGCTGGCGATCAAGCTAGCTACGGCTGCGGGGGTGGTGGAGGGGCCCGACGTTCACTGCACTGGATAACAAAAATCTGCCAATAGTCTGGGCACAACTATATTATTTTTTGGGTAGAAGTCCGAAACGTGTTTAATGCTGAGATACGGTGTAGGTTACTATGCGACTAACAATCTAAAAAATACCGCTCCAAATAGTCTCCTGGTTATTTCTTAGGTTGTCAGTCGCATAGTAACCTACACCGCATCTCATCATTAAACACGTTTCGGACATCTACCCATAAAATAATAAAGTTGCACCCAGACTGTTGGCAGATTTTTTTAATTTACATACTTACGTATTTTGTTTATCAATAGAATAATTCATAGTAGTAAAAGCGAATTCAATCACATTAAACCCAAGATATTTTCGGAATCAGTGAAAACTTGAACAATACCCCCAGGGGGTTTAATAGGAAAAAATACTTAGATCGGGTTTTCCCCGACTACGTTTGAAGCTTATAGAAGTAAAAGTGAATTCCAAATCTCAATATACCCTAGAAATACACCTACACCGCATCTCATCATTAAACACGTTTCGGACTTCTACCCATAAAATAATAAAGTTGCGCCCAGACTGTTGGACGATTTTTTTTATTTACATAGTTACGTATTTTTTTTATCAATAGAATAATTCATAGTAGTAGAAGCGAATTCAATCACATTAAACCTAAGAGATTTTCGGAATCAGTGAAAACTTGAACAATACCCCCAGGGTGTTTAATAGGAAAACGACTACGTTTAAAGCTTATAGAAGTAAAAGTGAATTCCAAATCTCAATATACCCTAGAAATATATCAGAATCCGTGAATATGTACACAACCACGTTACATCCCATTAGGGGTTAGATATCGAAAAATTTTGAAGAACATTACTAGGCGCTTATACAGGGTGTTTGGCACTCCGTCCGCCACCTTGTAAGGGGTTATTCCTTGATATATTTGGAAATTGTTCTACAGGGTGGGTCAATTTTCAAAAACAGTGGAGATACAGGGTGGTTAAGAAAAGTGTTTTTGACCGGTACCCTCACTCACTTAAAACGTTATATCTTGAAAACGAATAATCACAAGGCAGTTATAACTCGTTTTTTAGGGAATCGAATTACCTTTCATTTGATGTAACAGTCTAAATTGTAACTGCACCCAATCTTGAGATATTTACTCGAAAATACAGATATTTGCTACGTCAACCCTAAAAATTCAGTGATCAATGTAGTTTTTCTCAGAAAATTCCATTATAAAAATGTCATTTTAATTTTATTTTTTTATGAACCATATTATTACCTACAAAAGCTGCATACATATGTATGAGTTACGAAATTGAAGAACGCTACTAGGCGCTGATATAAATAGCCCACAGAAGTAAAATTGCTTTGATAGTTTGACATGTCTAAAAGTTTTAACGAAATTCGTGAAAATGTGGATTCACGAACATTTTTTTTACTCAACCTCTGAACGCCAATACAAATCTGAACTTTTTTTTCCTTTAGTTACTCTAATAGCACATCTACATATACGTACTAAGTTTCAACTTTCTAGCATAAGCCGTTTCTGAGATATAAAACACCACCCCTCACCCCCGTACCTTGCAACCCGTATGAAAAATTTTATTTTTCTAGGATGTCTCTATAGTGGCTCTATATAATCCTTAATTTTTAGCTTTCCACTCATTACGGGTTTCTAGAAATAAAAATCAAAATTTTTTTCCTTTCTACCCCTTTTCACCATCACCCCCTACACTGCCACCACTACAATTCCACTCATTACGGGTTTCTAAAAATAAAAATCCAAATTTTTTTCCTTTCTACCCCTTTTCACCATCACCCCCTACACTGCCACCACTACAATTTTCCCGACTAGAGATCTACCGATCCCAACTCCTGTAAAATTTTCAAGATCATATCTGATACGGTTTCTGAGATATAAAATTGACATTTTTTGAGAAATTGCTATCCCCCCACTTTCGTGCCCCCCCCCCCCCTCAAAAAATTTATTCATTAGACTCCTCTTGTGATCCCTTACACAGAAACGAAGTTTTATCTTCCTGGTGCAATTGGTTCGGAAGATATTGTAATCCAAAGTTTTTCACCGCAAATGCAAATGAGTCCACTATCATAGTACTACATAAGTTCCAAGTTTCAGCCTCCTAGCATAAGTGGTTCCGGAGATCTGGTAACCAAAATTGTTCGTCTAAAACGCTCCCCCCTCATCCCCCGCCCCCTTAAAAGATACCATCCGTTGGGGTTCACCCAATCTACCCACCATAAAAATTTCAACTTAATACCTCAACGGGCTTGGGAGCTACGCGCCTTCAAACGATTTTGCGTACGGCGTATACGGCGGACAGACGGACATTTTTTTTTTTGCTTTTTTGGTGTTTACTAGTCCTAAAACGTGTAAATACAAAATTTGAGGGTAGCAAATTTTTTTGAAATTTTAGGTCGATCACAATACTTTATTATTAAAAAATAATAAAGTAAAATTAAAAACTGTATAGAGCTACTATAGACATCCCAGAAAAATAAATTTTTGATAGGGGTAGCAAGGTGCGGTTATCATTTTCAAAAAAGAGTTCCACTTTACAAGTCGAAATCAAAAAATTTTTCTTAATAATATTATTATTATTAAGAAAAATTTTTTGATTTCGGATAAAATTTACGACTTGTAAAGTGGAACTCCTTTTTAAAAATGATAACGCCGCTTGCCATATAACTGGCCACCATGACATCATTTTGAATAAAAACAATTTTTTTTGTACCTAAATACTTAATAAATATGTTGCAAAAAATTACCAGCATTCTATTTGAATCCTCTTTGAAAAAAAAAATCCGTAAATTGTCTTATTTTTTTGTTAGCTAGATGTAAATACCCCCTCCTTAATATCTCAACGGGTTTGGGAGCTATGCGCCTTCAAACGATTTTGAGTATGGCTTCCAGTTTTTCGGTGTTTACTAGTCCTAAAACGTGTAAATACAAAATTTAAGGGTATAACATTTTTTTTTTTAAATTCAGGTCGAACACAATACGTTATTATTAAAAAATAATAAAGTAAAATTAACTGAGATATGAATTTTCAGAGGACTCGGATACCATTTTTGCGAAATCTTTAACATACTATACTAACAAAGAAATGACATAGAAACAAAAATTACACAAATTTTCGAAAGAATTGGTGATGATAAGGTCACAAATTTCGCCATTTATAGCGATTCTTGATGGAATGACCCTATTATTCTCTGATTAGTGAATGGGATATTGTTTTTGGTCAAACATATCATATTCAGTGGCTTCCGTTGACGCTCCTTTTAGGACTTGAAGCCATTTTCTGCAGCCAGCACAAATTTATACCGCCAAAGTCAAGGAAAGTTCTACACAAATCATCCACAGCTCGTAGATGCAATGATTTTGGAGAATACTTTGATTGTCCTAATGGATTACAATGCAATATTGCCTAGTTGTTTTTTTCATCATAAGTACATATGTAAATTCGATTTATTCTCCTAAATTGCTTACACGACTGAAACATTTTTTAAGACAAAACAGTTACATATTTACATACCTACTGTAAAAATACATTTAAATGTTATCAATTTTTTATGGCTTTACCTGCTAGTCTATAATCGTATGATTAGTCGGGCATACAAATGGTAACATATGGTAATTATTGTTATTTTCAATTTATTTATTTTTTACAAAATATTGATCTTATAGCTCTTTTAAGTTATTGGAGTATTATATTAAATATTAAATTTATGATTTTAAGAGCTGTCGATATATCTGGTACAAAAAAAATAAAATCCTCGTGACTTATACCATGGATACACAGCTAATATACAAACCATGGTATTGAAACTAGCAACATATGATACACTACTGCACATATGGTATGATTTGACAGTATCTGATATAAGCAAGCAACGACATTTAGTTGCGATACTCGTCACACAATTGGGGAATGGCACTACTAGCAGTAAAATGCATATGTAGTATACTAGGTAAAATTATCGAATTTGTATACCATGAAACAGGTTCAATACTAGATATATACCAATTCGTTTATCTCGTATATGCTTACTATTGAGTGATACACTGCTGGTATTGACGATATTATGATATCAATACCAGCAGTGTATCCATGGTATTACGTAATTGAAATAATTGTAATTTTTCTATGAAATAATTGAGAACAGCTGAGGTTCGAAGATTTTTTTTGACCCCGTTTCCTTTGAGATCCCAGGTTTTCCTTGATATTCCAGAAAAACAATATCGTAGATGTAATAACATAAAAAAAAAAATTAAAGATACGATTTTCAAGAATAAAATGCAAAATCGTTATACCTACTTGAATAAAATTTGCAAGCATAATTTGTATATGTATTTTTGTTAAAATGGGGAAACCTTTCCTTTTAAGCCCTAGTTAATTATTCTACAATAAAAATAAGCGGAGATATGAATTTCAGACACCATTTTCATGAAATCTTTAACATACTAACAAACAAATTGACAGAACAACGATTTCAATTATATTATTTTTTCGCTAATTCTCCAAGTATACAGAATTTCAGAAAAATCGGCGATGACGAGGTTACAAAACTCGTGATTTTTATCGACTCTTGATGGAATGATCGAACTGTTTACGTCGAAAATAAAAAAACGTCGGCCCCGTAAGCCCACCGAGTTGTTTCATGTGATTTATGTTTGATAATGATAACTACATAGAATTGAAAAAAGGAAAAAACCTAGAACCTTGCTCGTTATTTCGCCAGGTATCTTAAAAAGGCAAAAAATTGAATTGTGAAGAAAGAAATGAAGCTAGAAAAAAGTTTTGTATTTACAGTTACTCACATAATTATTGGGTCAGGACCAAAAACAATATTTGGAGCAAAATTATGACTGAAACGTTGAGTACATAAAAAAAATTAAATTTCATTTGTTATTGTCTTTACTATATATTCATGGAAATAAGTTTTTTTTCAAAATGTATATTACGCAAATATATGAAATAAATGAAAACAATTCAAAGAAATGAAATCTAACGTCACTTAATTATTGGGTCAAACGATTTTTTTTATTCTTTTAAATTTAAACTGCTAAATTAATATTTGGGAGCAGCTTGATAGAAGAAGCAGGATGCACCCAATTAGCAGCACACCGGAGTTGAAAAGGGTTCTATAAGATCAATGGACAGAAATCTTCGATTCAGCTAAGCGGAAACTTGTAGAATCAATGCGAAATAGATGCAAGGCGGTCCAGAATAAAAAAGGAGATCCCAGCAAATATTAATTTAGCAGTTTAAATTTAAAAGAATAAAAAAAATCGTTTGTCCCAATAATTAAATGACGTTAGATTTCATTTCTTTGAATTGTTTTCATTGAAATAATATATTTGCGTAATATACAGTTTGAAAAAACACTTATTTCCATGAATATATAGTAAAGACAATAACAAATGAAATTTAATTTTTTTTACTTACTCCACGTTTCAGTCATAATTTTGCTCCAAATATTGTTTTTGGTCCTGACCCAATAATTATGTGAGTAACTGTATATTCTACATATGCAATTAAAGCCCCGAACACAATGCTCACATTGCAAAATTGTTAAGAAAACAATTACCGGCTCGACAAATGTCGAAGTCATAATTGCCCTAATTTGGCACAATAGTGTGCGTGCGGATGTCTATTGTGTAGGTTTGTCGGAAGCAAATTATAGGAAAAAGATGTGCATGCAAGTCTTTTTGCTATAATGTACATCCTTACTTTATGGTTACAGATCACAGATCTGAAGTTGAAGACGAGATACTTTTTACAGATCTGTTGCAGATGATATTTCCTCTCTTTCGCACGCATGTAGTTTATATTTTCATCTTGTTCTGGCAAACATCCGCAGAATATCGGCGTAATGAAAACCAGCCTTAAGGGCAGTCGTCCACTAGGGCGGACGTGCCGGGTCGGGCCGCATCGCAAAATCCGCCTGCCATACATTAGGTCTGTTCTTTTTGGCTACACCTTCTACACTTTTCTACACTAACTCTTGAGTAAGTGCAGAGAGGTGAAGAGAGTGAATGAAAAAAGAACAAACCTAATAGGTTTGTTCTTTTTTCATTCATCCTAATAGGTTTGTTCTTTTTTCATTCATCCTCTTTACCTCTCTGCACCCGCTCAAGAGTTAGTGCAGAAAAGTGTAGAAGGTGTAGCCAAAAAGAACAGACCTATTGTTATGGAAGTGCGTCCACTGAACGAGACTCGCAACGGAACGAAGTATGTAGAAAGAAAAAAATGCTCGCCGCACCGTTGCGATGCGGCCCGCCTCTAGTGGACGCCTGCCTTATGCTTGAGTCACATACAAAGTAGAATGAGGCAGCGCGACGCAGCTTGACGCCGCCAATAAATAAGCAAGTCAGATAACTATTCACTGTCTGCGTCAGAGTTTGAGTTTTGAATAAATTTCAAATTTTCCAAAAAGCGTTCGTATTCGTGCATACGAAGCAGCGAACAATTAAAAACGATTTTTAAGCTAATTTTAATTCAGTCCGTCATATCAAGTAACAATTCGATGTTTTAAAGATAAAAAAGTCACTTGTCGATTTCGAGGTTAACTACAGGCTACGGAAAAGTTCAGAGTTGACGAACATTTTTTGATGGCTGCGTAAAGGTATAATCTGGCTGGTACTGCCGACCGTCGCGGTCAGCAGTAACTGCCAACCTTAACTGCTCACCGCGGCTGCCTTGCACTCACAATCGTCAACTGCCGAGCAGTCGCAAGCAGACATGACAGCTTGTTTTTGCCTGAAGCAGTAGTCTACTGCCGGCAATTACTGCTGACCGCTACGGTCGGCAGTACCTGCCAGATTGTACCTTAAGGCTGCCTTCGTCTACGTTCGCTGTGACTACCACAATGGAAATACACCGCGCTCAACTTTTTGACAGCTAGTCTGCCTCGGACTGCGTTGCCGTTGTGACTTAGGGGTTAAAAGTGCAGAAAGCGTAATTTGGACCGCGGCCTCAGTGATTCGAATATTCATATTAATGTGTAAGCGCAAACGTTGTATTAATGTAAATTCAATGTTTTCAATTTGCTGGGTACCTTCAATATTTTTCCCGCACATTGCTAACCGTTATTTTACAAAAAAAAATTTAGTTGGTGCTATGATCCATGCTTTAGGCACGTATAAATGCAGTTAGTTACCTTTTTAGTTTAGCGCTCCGCGCCGTTGTTTCGGGTTCAAAATCATCATCTTCGTCGTTTTCTTCTGAATCGGATTCATTTCCTGTTGGATTCCACTCATCCTCGCTGGCCGAAAAGTCCTCGTCTTCGTCGCTACTTTCATCCTCCACGGCATTATTAACCGGTTTCGCACAAGACATTCCGGACAGTATTTGTTATTGTTATGAAATTCAATTAGCACGACGTAACACCTGCTTCTACTGCATATATTACTTGTGTCTGTCTAACATTAATAAAATATTCACATCCATTAATTTGTCATGTTGACATTGCACTAATTTCTAATTGCTATCAATCGATAAAAAATTGTAATTTTCTTGCCGAAACGACAACGAAGAAAGCACCGGCCGATGTCTGCACTTCTATGAACTACCAGTCGTTCTCGTCCAACGTTTTTACAAAAATGGTGCGACGTGCGACGCATTTTAGTTTTGAGATGACAGAAAGCTAACGAATGGATAAGCTAAAGCGTTCCTCAATCTTTAACTGTTTTTATCAAGAACCCAGCAGGCAGACCATATCCAAATAGAATAGTTGTGAAATTAGGTCTGTTCTTTTTGCATACACTTTCTACACTGGGTTACACTTTCTGCCCTAATGCTGTTCTTTTTATCGGTGTGACGTCAGATGTGGCTGTTCTTTTTGTCGAGTGTAGTCTGTATCTGTAGTGTACTCAGTAGGTCTGTTCTTTTTGGCTACACTGACTTTTGAGTGAGTGCAGAGAGGTGAAGAGGGTGAATGAAAAAAGAACAAACCTAATAGGTTTGTTCTTTTTTCATTCATCCTCTTCACCTCTCTGCACCCGCTCAAGAGGGGCGGGAGCAGGTGTAAGTTCTTCTTCTTTACCATCTGTCAAAATTGATGGCTGTATGCAGATAAAATTGACTTTGTGCATTTATGAAAATACTGTTTTGAATGAATATATGCAAAAATATTGAATGGCAATAAATTTGCATTGATAGAAGTGAAAGAATAAAACAAATAAAAAAGTTCGGAATTTTAGCTGTCATTTTTCTACACTAACCCGTTCTTTTTGCGCGATCGTAGGGTGTAGACACTTTCAGTGTAAGGTGAATTACACTGAAAGTGTAAGCTACACTAAAGTGTTAATTTAACCTGGCAAAAAAAAACAAACCTATTGCTTTACATTTTCGACATTAGGTTTGTTCTTTTTGCCAGGTTAAGTTAACACTTTAGTGTAGCTACACTGAAAGTGTAGCTCCAAGGAGCTTATCTCGAGGGTGATTGATGATTTGGGCGAAATCTGGGAAGGGGCCAAATTCAAGGTGGTTTCTCCAACGCAACTGGTCAAATACGTCCTGCCGAAGGCCTAGGTTTAGATCCCGAGACCTTTCTTGGACGAGGAGAAGGTTCTGGATCTTCTCCGGTTTTAAAACAGGGACCTTAAGAGAATTGGAAGGTGCTGAAGGTGGGACCGAAGCAGGAGTTTGGCCAGCATTACCTTCTCTCGCACAGCAGGGAGTCACTGCCGTACCTAGAGACCTGTAACGGTATGGTGCGTTTCGGATTGAGTAGGGTAATGGTGAAGCCAGCACAGCAGAACAAAGGAATTGAGGAGGCTGTACCTACTGATGTTGGAGGTGATTCAAATCAACCTCCACCACAGTAAGGTGGCAACCGCTTGCTTGGTGGCCTTCATGGCAGAACAGGGAGTCTCGGTGGCGCTGATTCAGGAGCCTTGGGTGAATGGCAAGAACGTTATCCAGGGGCTCGGACTGCGGAGTTATAAGCTTCACTACAGGAAATGCGAGGGTAAGCCAAGGGCATGTATATTAATAAAAAGCGAGCTCAATGCATTTTTGTTAAACAATTACAGTAATGAAGATATAACGGCAATTCAGCTAGAGAGGGAAATGGGTAAGCCGATATGCTTGGCGTCGGCCTACAAACCATACGACGGAAGCAAAGTTCCACCGCAGTTAGTACGGCAGCTAGCAGGGAGCAGTAGATGGGACCTAGTCGGATGTGATGCGAATGCGCATCATTCACAATGGGAAAGCACGGACACCAACGAAAGGGGTAAGTCCCTTTTTGATTTTATACTGGGATCTAATTTAAGGATATGCAATGTGAGCTCAGATCCTACATTCATAGTGCGGAACAGACAGGAGATTTTGGATATTACCCTTGCCACCAATTCCAGAACGCCGAAGGTTGATAATTGAAAGGTTTTATATAAACCGTTATTCTCGGATCACTGTTGGATCCTATTTCAAATTCATTTTGAGCGGGAGAAAAGGCAGTTCCTACGGAACCCCAGGAGGGCGGATTGGGATAGGTTCAATAGAATCACAGAGCGGCAATTCTCAACGATCCCGCGGGATCTGGTAAGTAGGGATGCGATTGAAGCAAGTGTAGGGACTTTCAATACCTTCCTGGTAACGGCTTTCGAGAAATCCTGCCCGCTACCTAGGGCTCCAAAGAAAGTTGATCCACCTTGGTGGAATAGCGAACTAAGGGAACTCAGGGAATCTTCTAGGAAGCTTTTTAATAGGGCGAAGCGTGATGGGAAGACGGAAGACTTTGACAAAGCCAGTCTCAGGGTCTTCAAATACAAGATCAGGAAGTTCAAAAGGGAGTCGTGGAAGAACTTCTGCGCATCAATAGGTAAATGTAGTGACGTCCAGGCTCCGGAAAGTACTTTCTCAGGAGCCGTGTTCACCTAGCTACATAAAGAGGAGTGACGGGTCATGGGTGAAGACTAGTCAGGAGGCCCTGGAGCTCTTGATGTCCACTCACTTCCCTGTTAGTACGCTGGTGGACCCCTATTCTATGGATAATAGGGGCTTTTCTGGAACCAATTTGGTTGTACCAAATGGAATGGAAGAACTCCTGTGTGAAGACACGATCAAATGGGCTATAAGCTCTTTTGCTCCCTTCAAATTACCGGGAGCAGACGGCATTAGGCCAATCATGCTGCCGAGAGCCTCCGGGGCAATCCTCAGCAGATTGAGTACGATTTTCAGGAGCTGCTTACGGGCAGGGTATGTTCCACGGGTCTGGCGAGAGGCACGTGTAGTTTTCATTCCCAAAGCGGGAAGACCCAGTCACGCGACAATGAAGGACTTTCGACCTATCAGTCAATCGTCATTCGTTCTTAAGGTGCTGGAGAGGCTTATAGAAACATACCATACATTCGGAGATTATGCGAGAACAGGCTGCTGCCTAACGCTCAGCATGCCTACATCAGATGAGTGGGGTCTATAGAGCTTAGTTTGGAAAGTAAGGAATTCACGTTGGCAGCATTTCTTGACGTTGAGGGGGCTTTCAGCAACGTAATAGTGGAAGCAATTAGGGAGGCTTTAAATGACATAGGCTTAAAGGTGGAACTGACGGGCTGGTTGACGACTTTGTTGGAAACCAGGATTGTGAGTTCGGAGAGGGGGCAAGGAAAGGAAACAAGGCAAGCCTCGAGCGGTACTCCACAGGGTGGGGTGATATCGCCCCTTCTGTGGCTCCTTGTAGTGAACGAGGTTCTGATGGAAATCGAAAGGAAAGGAATCAAGGTTGTGGCCTACGCGGATGACATAGTCATACTAGTTCAGGGAAAATTTTTGGATACTATTACTGACATCTTGGAGTCGGCACTCCGCATACTGAGCAGGTGGGCCAAAAGATGTGGCTTGGGGGTTAACGCCTCAAAAACTGAGTTGATTTTATTTACTAGGAAGCACAAGATTCCGGAATTCTGGCTGCCAATGCTTGAAGGGGTCGAGCTGCAACTTTCGGAAAAAGCGAAATATCTGCTCTTGGATAGGAAGCTAAATTGGAAAGAAAATGTTGGAGAGCGTATTAAAAAGGCCAACAATGCACTTTTTGCGTGTAGACAGGCCGTTGGAAAGAGCTGGGGTCTGAAACCATATATGGTACATTGGCTGTATACGGCGGTTGCAAGACCAATTTTGACGTACGGGGCACTGGTATGGTGGAAAGCCACGGACAAAAAGTATATCCAAAGGGAACTGAAAGGAGTGCAGCGGAGTGCTTGTGTAACACACGGGGGCCCTGTGCACAATGCCAACAGCAGCACTGGAAGTTTGCATGCACCTTTTACCGCTTGATATTTTCATTAAGCAGGTTGCGTCAAACATAGCGGTAAAACTATTGAGTTGTTGTCTCTTTAGGGAGAGATCCATAGGACACAGCTCCATTCTTAGGGAATTTCTTAAGGGTCCGGTCAACTTTTGCACGGATTATATGATCCCAGTGAATGATTTTATATCATCGTTCAGGGTTGTATACCCAAGCAGAGCGGACTGGGAAAGCAACAGTGTAGTAAATGTAGGAGAATTCTCCGTGTATACGGACGGTTCCAAAATGGAATGCGGCACTGGCGCTGGAGTCTTCTCTGAGCAGTTGAGTGCAAGGGAGTCTTTTAAGCTGCCGGATGCCTGTAGTGTATTCCAAGTGGAGATTCTGGCAGTGCTTCGGGCAGGTAACATCATGTTGATGGAGCGGATATTCGGTCGGGATATCACACTCTACATTGACAGCCAGGCGGCTTTGAATGCATTGGAATCGGCGACTATTAAATCCCAGCTAGTAAAGCGCTGTCGAGAAGTGCTCAGAGTACTTTGTAGTCAGAATAGAGTACGACTATGCTGGGTACCAGGGCATAGTGACGTACCAGGCAACGAACAGGCCGATGAGCTGGCGAGACTAGGATCGGCGTCGGACGGGATGGTAGAGGAGGTGGTTAATCCGCCATTAAACGGAATTAAAGCACGTATCAGGGATTGTGCAGCGGACGCAACGAACTCTAGATGGGAGGCGCTAACGAGCTGTAGGACTTCTAGGGCACTCTGGCCAAGGTTGGACAGACGAAAGACTAGGGAGATATTGACATGGAGTAGGGGAAGTCTGCGGCTACTTGTCGGAATACTGACAGGGCACAGCTTGCTAGGAAAGCATGCTATGCGTATGGGGATCGCTGACTCTGACGTGTGCAGGTATTGCCTTGACCTATATGTTGAGGAGGACATCACCAACATTTTGTGTGAGTGTCTTTTCTTTGAGAATTTGGAGGACCTGAGGTCAATAGGGCATGATAAGCTAGTCAAGTTCTTTAGGGATCTGAGTTGTTTAGGGCATGTTTAGTGACCTAAAGGGATCGCTATGGGCCCTTTTGGGTGCCTAGTGTGCGCGGTGGCTCGAGCGCTTCGCCTCTTCTTAAAACTAAAACTAAAACTACGCCTGCTCCCGACCCAGTGTAGGAAAGTGTACACTGAGTACGATACACTCGACAAAAAGAATAGCCACCTCTGACGTCACACCGACAAAAAGAACAGCATTAGGGCAGAAAGTGTATCCTAGTGTAGAAAGTGTATGTAAAAAGAACAGACTTATTTTCAGCGTACATAGGCCCCCCCTCCGTTAGCCAAATGTCAAAAATTGTTGACAATAGGTTTGTTCTTTTTGCATACACTTTCTACACTTTTCTGCACTAACTCTTGAGCGAGTGCAGAAAAGTGTAGAAAGTGAATGAAAAAAGAACAAACCTATTAGGTTTAATAAATTTAATACCGTAATTTAAATAAATAAAAATGAAAAATTCTTTGTTTTTGTTTTATTAAAAAATGAATTGAAATTCAAACTTACTGGTAATAAAAACAATAGAGATTTAAAAAAAATTTATCAAAATTCGGTCAAAGATTAATATAAAAACAGAGAATAATTACAGATTAATATATAAAAAAATAAAAATTAATTCACTTTAAATTAACATAGGAATAAAGTAAATTTTTTTAGGATGCATCATTTCTTTTCAAACTATACATACACTATACAATACACTATATATTTCTATGCCGCTCATCAGCTCTCT